>BRZM01000021.1:1889588-2489588 GCA_033238685.1 Lates japonicus | reverse complement strand
TTTCCATCCTTTGCAACTTGCTATGTTTCCTACAGTTGGGCCATTGGCAGTTCATATGAGAAGAAGATTTTTTGGATTTTCGTCTTGGTCCAAAAAAAGCTACTCTGGCATCCTGTCCCCGTGCAGCATCTCCCATTGCTCAAATGCTTTGCCCTGTCAGGTATTTAGAGGTCTGTGTTGTGTATTCTGCACCTGTGCCAGCTTCAGGGGTCCCGCTCTGGGCTCTTTGATGTGTGCGTGAGGACAGGCGAAATGCAAAACGGACAGCCACAACAGCTGCTCTTCTCCCCCATGACTCCCCCACCCCACCACCCCACCCTCCAGGTCTGTGTGGAGGGCTATCCTGAAAGCCTAAAAACCCACACACACAGAGGCTCAAGTGTCTGCGTAGAGTTAGCCAGCGGTACAGAGAGAGAGTGTGAAAGTGTTTGACAGAGAGCATAGTTCAGAATTCATATTGCTGCAGAGCATTAACCTCCCTTGTCTGAGGCATTTTGAGCAAAAGGATCTGTCTGCAGCCTGCAATACTTAAGAGTTACACCCCTCTCTTGCAGTCTGCTGGCAGACCCCTCTTATTTTGAGTGCACTCACTTCAGGTTTCACCTCCAAACAAAATTATTTAGTTAATCTGGCTAAACATCTTGTTTGTAACCTGTGTGACTGTGAGATGATGGCCAATACGGCATAAAGTTGTAATGAACCAAATTGTCCCATACCAATCTGTATGAACAGCTACTGCATGTGGAAACTGTTTCCTATCTCCTCTGTGGATTATGTACTTACTGCTAAATTGCTTTCTTATCTTTACCACTGTCTCTCTTGAGATGACATTTCATTTTTTTTCTATCTCTACATCTGTTTGTCATTTCGGTGGTTTTGTTCCGCGGCTGCCACTTCTTCCATTTTAAATTTGCTTGTTTGTCTCTAACCCTGTGTATCTGTCTAATAATCTGTCACTCGGTGTCCATTTGATTCTCCTCTTACTGTACGCTCTGTTATCCGTCCCCCTGCAAGACCTCGGCTTTGCAAGCAGTTCTTTCAGTCTGGAACTGCATTTTAGTTACAGAGTGATTGATTGGTTCTGCCTGGCCAACCTGGGGGCTCATGCAGAGAGATTGTCATGTGTCAACAAGAGAGGAAGCTTCATGGATGATGCCACTGTTTTAGCCTTTTCAGCGCGCTTGTGTCTTTGAAATAATATTTTTTTGTTTTTTTATAAACATCCAACATTACTAAATCAAACACATCTAATTGGTCTGTTAATGACGTCTTACCAAACAGGACGTGTAGCAAGAAAGTGACCCATCCCTGCCGCATTCGCCTGTGGGTGCAGGTGCTCTCTTGGTGGCTGCTGAGCCACACCGGTTAATTAACACCACTCGAGTGTGTCAAGAGGAGGGAAGGAAAACTGCTGCTGTTGGCAGAAATAGCGATTGAGTGACTTTTTAAACTTTTAAACTTCATTTTACCTCAAAAACAGAATGAAGTTTTGGGTCTGCGTTATTTTGGGTGGGGGTTCATCCGCTGCCTTTGGGTAGAGTAAACTAACAAACAGCCGCACAAACACAAACACCTTCACAGACATGCACATAGAGTATTTCTGCCTGTGCATGGTTGTGACATTATTAAAGTATGCAATATAACTGTAATTAAGATGCTGTAATTTGTGGTCCTCAGTGTGTGTGCACGAATCACAAAGACCTGACATCCTGTTAACTTTGATCTGAGCTGGATTAGGTGACTGCTTCTCTGATTCTCTTTCCTTAAGAAACATGGGTATACTGTATAATCCTCTGCCAGCAAATGTGTTCATAAAGCCACTCAGTGTGTGTGTGCGTGTGTGTGTCTGTGGTGTGACTGACACAATGTGGTTTGCGTTCCTGATGAACAGCAGTGACCATTTACAAGAGAAAAACACACTTAAGAACATCAGAGAGATGGAGAGCATCTCCCAGTTGGTGTCTGCAAGCTGTCATGTTACCTTCATCTGTCTTCAAGCCCGGGCTCCCTTTCAATGACACTAAATAATTACACACTCGGCACACACAGCCGCGAGACTGAGTACTCCAAATAATCGGTCCCAGTACATATTCATGTGACCACACTTGGCCAATTAAGTCATTCAGATTTTTTTTTTATTTTTCTACAAAAATATTTTACATTAGAAAACACAGCTTAAAATATACACAGTCCACTTGGTTATGCAATAACTGCAGAACCTTTCAACTCAAATATATCAGTCTATAGGTAAATATATCTTTACAGCAAGAATAAATCCAAGGGCCATGTTGTGACTCTTCAGAAGGAGTATGGGGTGTGAGGGAAATTGTCCAACAGTCCCAAAAAGGTTCTATGAACTCTCTAACCTGACCGAAGCAATGTAAAATAAACATGGAATATTATATTATCTGAATTTGATACAAAAAATCTGACTAAACCAAGAGCAGGGAATGCTTCCATCCCAGAGGTGAAAGTAATGAACCTGTAGAAATATGTTCACAAGCAGCAGTTCCTCAGTTTGGAGATGAGTTGATGGATTTAGGCAAGGAAACTGGTGCTGAGTCCATCCACCTACTCATCCATGCATCTGTCTAGCTCTCACAGTAAGTAGTTTTCACACTGTCTGCAAGAGTTGGAGCCAAGACATCCATGGTTATCATAAGCAGTTAAGTCGATGTAGGTCAGACTTACATTAAACATGGATGGATATGTGTGTGGAATCTGGGGTTTATCAACAGGTCCGTTCCCCAATTCACCCACCCCCACCCCCACCGACCAAAAAACATTTTCTCTCTTCCCTGTGGTGGTATCCTGCAATGCACATAATTTGGGGTTTATTTCCCCAGTTTTTGAAACATCCAATACAATGGAGGTGAATAGAAATTGTTTGTGGTACACTGGAACTACTGTTTAACATAAAAATAGTCCCTATGTGTTCTGTGGATCATCAAGAGGAACGGTGATGCTGTTTTCACACAGACACACTGCTGCTAAGTTTTGTTGTTATTGTTGTTAATGTTATTTTGTCTTGAACAGCACAAATAAAATTCCATCCACCTCCATTGAATTGGGTTGGAGACAGAAACTATGACATAAAAAATGAACCATCTGCATGGCTAGATACTTTCAGAGGTCAGTGTGAAAATATGTTTTTTGGTACTTTTAAACAAATTTTGTGCTAATTGTGGTGAAATGCCCCTTTAATAAAGCATCTACTGTAATTTTATAGAACAGACAACAGTATGTGTGTTGACATGTTTGCACCAGGTGCCTTTCATCTCTCTGTGTCTGAGGCATTGCTGCTGTAAACTTGCTGCTCATGGGAAGAAATAATCACTTACCCTTTTCCTTGCAGAGATGAGGCAGTTTGACCATTCTGTAGAAAACTCTGTAAAGCACTGTGAGTGGGTGGATGCCTATCAGGACTACTTTAGTTGGCAGCGCCCACTGAATGACATGTAAAATAAATAACAGCCAAATCAGAGCAAAAAGATACCAAATTATATAATAAAAACAAAATATTCCAGTTGTCGGTTTGACTGAGTGTCAGCTGGCCCTCCACCAACCAGCTCAGGAACTTTGTCCCATGCTTTGGCATCATAGCAGTTCAGAGCGGAGGGCCAGCGACAACGTCCAGAGTGGCGGCAGCAGCCAGAGGGGAGACGGGGAGGGGCGGGCGCCCAAAGGTGAGGCGGTGTCAGAGGTGCAGGAGCACACCTCGTATCCATTCTCTGCGTGGTCCGGGTGATGGTGCACGTTGACTCTTGTCTCTGTGCTCTTGGGCTCTGCATCCGGAGAGTCCGACTGCATCTCAGAGCACAGCAGCCAGTCCTTGGCGATGAGGCGGGGGTATCCGGCCTCCGCCTCCATGTCGCTGCCCGGCACTCGCCAGTACTCCTTCCCCTTGAAGAAATAGGATGAGCCTTTGGAGAAAAAGGACAGAGGGTAGGTATTACTGTGTGTGCACAACACAGGAAAAGACTTATTATTCACACAAGGTAGAGAATTGTCTTTGCTCTTATCTGAAATACATAACAAGCACAGAACACATAAAACATCAGTGGCCTTAATTTCGTGAACCAGTGATCCAGAGAAGGTGTGTGTGTGTGAAAGTGTTTATGTTTAGTACTTTCACACTGTTATTACCATATCCCACCTATTTGAGATTGAGGATTACAAAACATACACGATTGGGCGTGTATAAGCACATTCATCATGAAAAATCATAATTTCAGTTACTTTACTATAACAGTTGCATTTCCTACTGATGAGTTTTGGACAGAGTTTTTGTTTTTTTGGCAAAGTAAAACATTTTTACATTTTGGATAAAGGAAAGTTTTTCCTTCTCGCAGTCATATGAATTTATCATCCCTGCAGGCAAGAAAGTTTTCTAATCAAACCCTGCGCGCAAATGTAAGCTAACCATGAAATGGAGTTGTAGATTTGGCAAAGAGAAAAAAAAGTTCATTCTGACTTTATAGAAAATAGCTTGATCTGTTGCATTCTTACCTGTGTAACCTCCAGCTGCACTCTTTTTCACTTACTGAAAAATAATAATAATATTTGGTATCTCAAGAAAACACCATTTCACAGACTCAAACCTGCACTGAGCTCGATGTTCTCACATAAAAACCTTTTTCTACTGACACGAGACTGGTCTTGTAAAACTAAAACCAATATCCTGATAGGGAGTTGGTCCTCTTGCTGTTTGGTTGCTCCACTCTCTCCACATGAATATAATATCGAAGCTGGCACACAAATTTAAGGTGGCAGATGTAGCCTATATAAACTTGGATGATGTGCAGAAAAGCTGGGTTGTAGCCAGTAACTTTGCTAGTGATAGCTGCAAGACTGAGCACCCACACTGTAAGAGACTGAATAATTGAGCAGCAGCAGCAGCATACACAAACAATCCCTAAAATAGACTCTTCATATAGACTGAGCATTTTGATTTGAGGATTAGAGAAATTTAATTGGTTGAAATGTAATTATATGTTCAATGCGCACTTACACATGAGGCCTGTTTTGAAGAATAAATAAGTAAAACAGGCCAGGATTACATACATAAAAGGGTTTATACAAACTGTACGTCAAGGTTAATGTAATTCTGTAGGGTCTCTGTGGGTGTGTTGGGCAGCACAGATCACAGCAATGCCTTGTGGGCATTCTTGGCACCATAATTACACTGTGCCACTTGATTGTTGCTGACGCACCCCCTGCTGTGCCTGTCTGTTCACTTTAGGTTACTTTAGTTAATTAGACTCACCAAAATACCAAATGGGCACTGGCAGGATAAAAGGGAAAACTACATGCTACATGCCTCTGATAAATCCAAAATGATCCAAAATGCATTGTGTGACATTGTGAAAAATCAGAAGTGATGAAGATAACAGTCTTGTTTGTGCTTAAATGCTTGTTGCACAAAATCAATAGAAACAAACAGAATCTCATTTTGTCATATTGTACACAGATGGGCCTCACATTCATCCTTCAACGTCTTGAAGGAAGTAAGACAATGAGATGAGAGCAAATAACATTGAAAGACAGAGAATGATCAGAGCATTCAGTTTACTCCTAAATGTCTTCCAGGACCTGTACCCTGAGTGGAAAATTTACCACTTAGTAAGTTTGAGCATCACTTTCTAAATAAAATACATGATGCAGCAGTGATTTTGTAGCAACATATTGCCTGCATAGTTTTTTAAATTACTGTATATAGAAGGGTGCAAACTTAGTGCTTTATGGAGGCAGCTCTCTGCTCTATATTCCTTTATCCATGCTTTGGCCTTGATAATGAATTCCAAACATATGGCTGACATAATCTCTCCCAAATAAGGTTTTCAAATAAATGATTTGTGAGTAGGTTTCACCCACTACTAACTAATAACCCTTGAGAATACACTTTTTCTAGACTAGACTCTTTGACTGAAGTTAAATCACGGCTATACTGAACAAATGAGGTTGACCCTGAAAAAGAGAGCTCTTCTTGTTTGTGTTTTTTAGTATTGTAAGTTATATGACATTGTGACTTTTTTTTTTTTTACAGGTATTCTAGTAATTTTCATTATTATATAAAGTGTGTACTTATTGTATAATAATTTCAAGAGCCGAAACCAAAAAACTTTCCAACAACATCAGTCTGAAGCCCATTGGTTCCTAAAATGAAATGAAATCTTAAATCTTAAAAAAACAGTCACAAAAATGTAGTTTTATTCCCAGAACAAAAATACACTAATTTCCTTCAACAGCGGGCTGCTGTAGTTTTTAGAAAAAGGCAATCAAAAAGGAGTAAATAGTGCATTTATAGGTGACTATTTTCATTTCAATTAAGACTGGTTAGTATTGTGCAGTACAGTGCAGTTCCCAGGTTTATGGTAATGAAGGAACATGTGCAACAGCATGGCTCACTGATGTGTCTTTAATAGTTTTTGGACAACAATGGAGCTTGTTGGCAGAGAGGAATAAGCTATGTCAGGCTTTGGCTACACTGGCAGTTCTTGTTAGTGGGATCAATTCATTGTTGGTTTTGGTACTTTCAGGGGATTTGCTGACAATAACCCAACTATAGATATCATCAGCCTCGTCCTTGAAGGGAAAACGATGAACTGTAGCTACAGAAAATTCTGTCTCAACTGTGGTCTCTTGTGTTTCCAAACACTGCTATTGCAAAAACAATTGGGGGACTGTTTCAATTCAGTTTAAGTTCAGTCTACTTTGATAAATAGGACAGAGGCCCTTCAAAAATGTTTAAAATTCTAAACCCTTTACTCTAAAATGAAATGTTGACTTCCTTCTTGCCTTTATGGTAACAGAGGTAGTAACTTCAGCTGGTTTATGTGAACTTCCACTACAGGTTAAAGATCATATTCATGCCCGATAAATTTAATTTTCCTCTTCATGGCTAAAATGCTGAACTATTCCTGGATGCCATACTGATGTCAGCAGCAATGATTATTATCACCATTACAGCTACATTAATACCCTTTATGCCTCTTTTTCCCTCCACAGCAACCATTCTCTGTGGTTTTACTGCCTCTCCCAGTCTCACTGTGATTTTTCTATCTGTCCTTTGAGTCAAGCCATCGATCTTTCTAACATCTCTCCTTTTCCTTCCGTTTTCTTTACTGTCTTTGTCTTCAGGTGTCCCCGTATCTCCTCTCGCCTGGATTCACCTTCTCATCCTTCCTAGTCTCTCTGTTCTATTTTCATAACGAAGTGTCACCACATCTCCTCTCTCCTTCTCACTGTCATATCACTCTTTTCTCTCCCCCCTGTCTGTTTCTGTCTCTTTTCTCTCTCTATTCATCCTGAGCTGGTGAGACAAACAGAGAGCAGGCTTTGATGTGGCTGCAGTTCCCAGGCCCCATGGTCTTTCTGTGTGCGCTTGTGCGTGTAGGTTTCCAAGTTTACCCTTCCAGGCTCTGTCGTGATAATGGCCGAGGGTGAAGCAGAGTAAGAACTGCGCGATGGGCCTCCTCTCACACACACATACACGCATCAAAAAGCTTGGAGCGAGACCTCTGAGTCTACAAGCTCAGAAGACAGAACACAGACCACTAAACACCTGACAGGGGAAGAGCCTCCTTGTATTCACATAGCATCGCAAGGGGGATTAGGGACATCCTGACTCCCAATGAGAGTGGTCTTAAATTTCAGGTCTCAGTGGCTTTTTTAAGGGTATTTTTAAAACCTAGCACCACCCAGAGCTTTATATATACACACACAACAGCCTCACAGAGGAGAAATTCTTCACCACATTTCCTCAAACAAATGGTGTTAGGCCATTTTACACCTCTTATTAAAATGCACACAAGATCAGATGACTGTAGCTACGATGCTCTGATGGAAGCAGGCGTTGTGACCTTGACACTCAGCTGCTAAACTGGAGCTGCTCACTGTGATTACACTGGGTTCGCTCCAAGGTTTGAATGTGTTTGACTGTGTTTGACTGCGTGAATGTGAAGCAGAGTGTTGGCAGAAAAGACCATGTGTGCCATGTCAAAATAACAGATAAAGGTTAAAAAAAATATTTTGACACATAAAAAAAAAGAAGCAAAAAACAATCAAATGCAAATGTGCCTCTTAATCTGCATACTGCAGCTCTGCCAACAAAAAAAAATGTGCATGGATGCAACCAGGGACTGCCAAAATAAAATAAACTCAAAAAAATAAAATGTTAGTATGGATGATAATGAGTACTGAAATATGGAATATATTTTTTCAGGTGGAATGTCTTATCTATGAGCGACAGAAGTTTATTTAAAATTGAACTGAATTCAAACAGTTTTTTACTTGTAGTAAGATTAAAGGGAACCGCATGTTACTATTGATTTATATTTTGTTGACAGTAAATAAAATGTAACTGACTGATGAGATGCTGAAAGCCATGTTAAGTGTTTATTTCTCTTTATATAATAACACATCATTAACAGTATCACCTTTAATGAAGATAAGAAAGACCTGGCTGATAAACAAGAGTACCCCTATACTCAAGTGAGGTGCAAAACTCAGCATATCAACTGGAACATCAATATAAGGTAAATTAATAACATGGGCACCATTTGTTAAAGATAATAACTGGTGCCAATGCTACCAGTTATTACTTGAGTATGGCTATGTCTTTCAGGTCTAAGAGTCTACAGCCATGCTAGCAGCTCTGTGAGGCTGTTCTTGGAGCTAAATGCTGATTCCAGCATGCAACATGCTCAGAGTGATAGTATTAGCATGCTAATGTTTAGGTATAGGTATAGGTATAGGTACAGGTATAATGTTTAGCATGTTTCACATCTTAGTTTAGCATGTTAGCACACTAACATTTGCTAATTAGCATTAAAAGTACAGCTGAGATCATGCAGATCATGGTCACCAAAACATTTCACTAAAAATCCCAAAACATCAACCTCATAGTGGTGCTAACAGAAAAGTCAGGGATCACCAAAAATGTGTGCACAAAATGTCACTGAAATTCATCCAATAATTACGGAGATGTTTCAGTCTGGTTCAAAGTGGTGGACTCACATTGCCATTGTCACACCATTAGCAATGCTTAAAACTACAGTGTTTTACTACTCCTAGGAAGTTGCCTCAGAATAATGGCCTGAGCCTGTAAAACTTCATCCAATACTTGATGCTGCGTGTTTGCTAACTTGCATAATTGCTCCATCCTTGTCTCATATTTCTCTCTTAGTTCATTCCTCTCTGAGGATTACCTCTGAGAAGGATATTGCATGGTCTTGCCTTAGGCACTAGAAATACCAGAGCTACCAGTGGTCTGATGCTCTGGTGGAGTGTTTGAATCCTATTTTTCTCTGAGAAATGTAATCATTTATCGCTGGAAGAAACAGACAATGGTGATTCATCATTTCTACATTGAATTTAATCAATCAGAATGTTTTTTTTAATCAAATTTTAATAAAGACAGAAGAGGTCAAAATATCTCACTGGCATCCCTCCACACACCTTTTCACTGTGTTTGACAGATCACTTTTTGGTGGTACAGTTTCAATCATTTATTTTCAGGAGTATTGAAGTAGGTAGTTTTTGAAACAGAGAAAGAAAGAAAGAGACAGCTGCTTTTGTGTTACTCAGTCTCACCATTGTCACATATTGTGAGCATATTTTAAATCTGACTTTTATTGTAAAGCACTAGAACACACAAAAGGCCTCGGTATGCATCAAACGACCTAGGTTGCATGACTCGTCATCCTGCCACAGGCTAAAGTGTCAAACCCTGCCTGGTTTCACACCTAGGTACACTTGACCAATTGCAGCATAAAGTGGACATGATTGTCAAACTGTCTATTTTATAAAGTCACAAGAACACATTGCATTCTGTTAAATGATCTTTTTAGTATGTTATTTGAAGCATACTGACACCTTTAGCCCCCAAACAAAGATTTCAATTTCGACCCTCACATTCAGTGTCAAATTGTTGGTTGGTGCAAAGAATGAAATCACAAATCTCATGGACAAGGGGTCAAAATATTTTTTTTTCTGCAAAGTGACATGCTTTACTCTATGTGTCAGTAGCTCAAAGGACCCTAGAAGTCAACATAGCCTCTCTTTTGAGTTGTCTCTTGCGTGACCCATAAGGATCAGGTAGAACCATGTGCACAAAAAAAAGACTACATCTCCCAGCATGCCTTGGAGTGCCTGGAAATATCCTAGGAGGAGCGAGAAGAAGTTTCTGGGGTAAAGGAAGCAACTAGGTGGCTAGAAAATGGACAAATGTGTCAGTGTCATCTTTCTATTCATGCCAGGCATTACTGTGGATGATGAAGAAATCTCATCTCTGCATGTTTTTTGAACAATGAAAAGAAGTGTTACTTTTCAAGGCTACTCACCATCAGACCATCTCATGGCGTCATCTAGTTGTGACGGCAGCCCCTTCCAAAGCGTGCTGTCTTTAGGGTAGCCCAGGTCCATACGCCTAAGGTGGTCATCATAGCGCCAGTAGTGGTTGTCCTTGAAGAAGTAGGTTTTGTCGTTGTGGAGCCAAACAAAGGCTGCATCCACGCCTTCCAAGGGTAGGCCAAAGTCACTGATTGGACGAGGATAACCTTCTTCAACGATATTGTCTTTAAATACCCAGTACTTAAGACCTGAAGAGGGTGGACACAGAAAATATATTTAAAAATCTATACATCACACACAGACAGTGTATCCGCTTGAGATGATACATTTGAAAAGATGAGACAGCTATAAAATATGTAGAGGACACTCTTCTGAAATAAATAAAAAAGATTTACACACACACATTTTTGATACGCAGCCAGTGACGAACGTTCTCTGCCATGAAAGCTGTTTCGCATTTCATATCAAATCGTGCCCTTGTTTCTGCACCTCTCTTTTTAAAATTCAATTTATAACACTTCTGCCCTCTCACATAGAGAAAAAAAAATGCCACAGCTTCCTTCAGAGTCACAACCACATTGTGAGGTGTGAGGTGTGAACTGTCCCTTTGCATCAAGCCTCTTTATACTGTAGATGAATCACATTTTTAAAAGTGTTTTAAGAATGGATGCTGGATACTAAAATACAGTATGCACTAAACTATTACATTACTTAAAAACTGGTTTTGTGACAGAAATCATGTGGTTTCAGATACTCATTGACACTAATGAACCAGAATAACAACTCATTCCAAGATTTGATTACACATTAGAATGCTGATTTTTTAATTAGTTTTTTTAATATACTGTACCTTTGAAAAAGACTATTTTGTGGTCTACGGGTCTTTCATAAACGGCATCCACACTGTCCAGATTTGTCGGGAGACCCCTCCAGAAGCGATGGATCTGAGCGGGACGCAGAGACACCAGGTGCTTCTCTCGAGTTAGTCGCCAGAAGTACTTCCCTGTGAGGAAAAAGGGCAGGTTTGCATTAAGAGGACCAGCACTATTCAGGATGCTGACAACAAATAATAATGTCTTTAGTGGCCATTATTATTTGTTATTCATTATACATTCCCTAAGGGCAAACGTACAGCAGTGCAAATGTAAATGAATCTACTGAAGAATAACTTAGTTCATACTGTCATTTGCATGCTTGTGTAGACTCAACAGCAACATACACTGTGTATCTTAATCAAAAAGCACAAAGTGCTTCCTTTCTTTCACAGATTTACATTGTCTGTTTTCAGCAGAGTTTACCAATGTAGTACATTTCAGAACGTGTCCAAGGCTCACTGAAAATGAGGGTTCACATTGTCTCAGATGAATGTGAATGCTAAACAGTGTCCAAAATCTAAAAGTCTGAGTCATTTAAAATGTCTCAAAAAACAACATTCAAAGGACAACATGATTCTAACAATGATCTATAAACTTTTAACGTCATCCCTTGTAAGTTATATAAAAGATTAAACAGGTAAGAAAAAAAGCGTCAGTTAAAGTTCAGCATACTTTGTTAGCACTTCTGCCGAAGGTATGAGAGTCTGCTTCTTGTTTCTGTTGTCAGTGGGAGGCTTGGGGTCATCTCTCCAGAGGGATGAGAATGAAAGCCTGATGTAATTTTTGGACTGCAGTCTCTCAGCCGGGCTCAACTAGCTCAGCTGGGTGTCTACAGTTCCCTCACCACCACCACTCTCTCGTCCTCCTCCTCTTTCCTTTTTCTCTCCCTCCTTAATTTGCTCTTCCTCCTCTTACTTCCGCTCATTTAGCTAATTTCGTTTCATTTTTTCCCACGCAGCTCTGTAGCTGTGCGTCTGTCTTTCTCCCTTTGTGCTGCCGTACCTTTGAAAAAGAAGGCCTCTCCTCGTATCTGGGCCACTGCATCAAAGTGACTGGAGCATCTGTCTGGGGCATCTCGCGCCAGCCTGAGAGACATGTGAAGAAAATAGGAGGAGAGATGATTGCAAAAAAGAGGGAAAAAGAACCTCTTGTGTAAAACTATCTTTAAAGACAGCAAACAATGTTGTTTCCAAATCTGATGGGTTATGTATCATCTAAAATGACTTATGACACATTTCCTTTAAATGAGATATGTGTTGATGTTCAACACCTTTTTACATGTTAAAATTTTGTACATATTTCTCCTGTCATCTACTGTGACTGGATGCCTGTGAATGAATCATGAAACAAGGCTAAACAAAAGAGGAGATGCTGTCACGATGACATGGTGAGGACCCACTGTGCATTTATCCTAGAGGATTATAAGTGATTTAAAGCACTGATGTGGCCGGCCTGCCAATGATGAAGCCATTAGTACCACAGGGCTGTTAGTGGGAGCCCGCCAAGCCTTATATTACCAACAAAGGTCTCTATTCAGAGCTCTATTAACATTACACCACTGCCTAGTGGTCAGTATTGCTGCTCTTGTCAGGCCTAATCCAGCTTTTTCACGCATCATGACCTGATGGAGTCAGTAGGAAATAACTAATGAAGTCAGTGGAGGCCCGAAACCGGGGAGCAAAAGATAGGTAAATAGCACTGCCTGTTTAGCTAGACATTTTTCTTAGTGCTTCCTCATTGTTTCCTGATGTGTGTGTGTGTGCGTATGAGAGACTAATTTAACTTGCAGTTCTTCCAAATGAAGACATTTTTGGTCGGACCACTCGGGGACCACTTTAAGGTTAGCGCTTGGTGGTTTGGGCGTGTGTCTGCAAACGTGTTTATGTACATTCAAAATACATAAATGGACAAAATTACATCTAATTATCTTTGATCATTGAAAAAACTACAGGCTGATAGCCGCCTAACTTGCTTTAGGGAATTACTTAATTAGACGGGCAGGCTCCCAAACTCACTCTCGGCCTCTTAGCTAATTTGCTTTGTTGGCACCTCATGACTTCATATCAAGGTCCAAAAAAACTCTTTTTAAAATAAATGTAGAGTATTCCTGAATGGATTCATTATATTGTTTCTCAGTGAAAATTGGAAAATGGTAAGAAAATTAAAAAACAATCACAATGTAATTATGCTGATGTTCAGGGAACCATCAGAAAAATAGAAATCTCTCTATAATGAGTTCCAATACAGTTACCCTGCAATAAATATCACCTGTGTGAGACCTTTTAAAAGTAGAGTTCTTATAGATGTACCCAAACTCCTGTTATTGCCTTGGTTTCAGTATACCTACATATTTTATGGCTGTGTAAAAATGCCTGGTTAAGCAATTTATATAAGCTTGAAACAGGAGATGAAGTTTATGAGCATGAGCACCTTTGCCAACTGAAGCCATTAGACATATCAAAGAGCAGCACTTGTCCTAATAAGATGCGTCCTGAGTCAACAGCAGAGCAAGCATCATTCTTGGTACCAAAATTGTACTGTGACATTCGATTTTCATTGACATTGACACACCACTCTGCAATACTTTTCTGGCCATTACAGCACAAGCAGTGTCATGTTGTATGGGAAATATTCCCTTTCACCCAACAAAAATGCAACATTGGTGATGCTGGGTCACTGTGTTTTATCTTCGCGCAAAAGTAGGGTCCTCGAGTTAGACCCTGAGGGACTGCTGAAGAGGCTGCAGTGGATTTTCTTTTTCATGCAGTATTGTTGCACATGAAAGATACTGGGTGTCTTTGAATCTTTTACTCACAGGACAGTGGATCTATTTTCAGGAAGGTCGAGCAGGACAGGAGGCTCAGCCGTCTGGGAAGGGTTGCCTGGTCGGTTTGTGTGGGACACTGAGTCTCTGACACCTAGAATGAGACCAAATGCCAATCAAGATGAATTTACAACACATGCAATAACATTCTGGTGATTCTTAGTTATTTGCTCTAATCCTGTTCTTTTGTAATGTTACTATTTTCCTATTTTGTGCCATAGTATTACATGGCACATACCATGCAATTATCTCCCTTTTGTCTGTTTTATCTTTTTGTTCCCCCACATACTTCACTTCACCCTGATTCAATTCATCTCATGTGTCTTTGCAATTTATTCCTGCACTTCATTCTCCTCTACATGTTTATCATTCCCCTCTCACACACTGCTATTTCCTGTATCAGGGAATGGTGTGGTAAGGTCATATGCCATAACGCAGTCCAATTAACTCCTTCCATGTTTTCCATTTAATCAATAACCTTGCTCTACAGAGCTCATCAACTGCTTCCTGCATGAGGAGGTCTCTGCATCTTCAGTTTGCTGAGCTGTCACCGGCAAACGGCTGTTTCCACCACTGCACCGAGAAACATACATAATTACAGAGCAGAGGCTCATGAGTCATGGTCAGTGGAGTAGAGGGAGATTCTGTGAATGCAGATATGGGCAAAGTAGGTCTCCACAATGTTTATAGACACACACACACACACACACACTCAGAGACTTCACCGGATTGATCAGTGTAGAAGCAGAGTCATTTTTGAGTCTCACTTGCTTTTATGATGCATCAAATGAGTAGCCAGTTCAGCCAGTGTGTACTGTAAATTTCATGCTCACTGTAATGTAAACACTCTGCAAATAATGATGGAAAAGTATGTGTCCAGTAGCAGAGTATTTTGAAAATACTTGGTAAGGCTGGCTGGAAAAAATGCTATTACTTCCATTTTAAGGCACTCCCTCCTGCTTTGCTTTATTTCTCTATAGCACTGTCCCCAGTACTGATCAGTAACTGAAATACCATTTCTCATTTGGGTGTGCTTGTTGTAACACTGGGGGAAGATTCATTAATGGAAATTCTGATGGAAATAAAAAATATTCACCCTCTATCTCTCACACACAGTAAGTTGACTACATGTTCCCTCGTACCGTAGAGCTGCCAGACGCGGACCTTGTCTTCATAGGGTAGGTCGTATTTCAGAGGGTCTCCTACAGGACCCTGGTAGTACGGTCTCATGATGGACTCCATGGCTGAGGTGTGGACCAGGCCAATGGCATGACCAAACTCATGGACTGCGACTGCAAACAGGTCCATGCCGTGGGAGTCTGAAGGAGCCAGAGACAAAGATAATTTAACATAATATGTTAATAGACAAAAACATGGTGGTATAACAAAAATGAAGACATAACAAGAAAGGGAAGGCAAAACTGCATACAAACACAATCCACGGGTCACGACTGATTGGATTGATGTGAGGTGGTGAACATGAGCTACTATAGTTACTGCTGTATTACTACATAGATACTATAATGGTTATTATAGTAGTACAGAGTGACAGAAGGTAAACTGCTGTTAACGGTCAAACATGTTATTTAATGTATTGTTTCATATGCAGAGTTTGTGTATGAACAGGGCATGAAAGATTAGTGAATGCCTTTGAGAAGACCCAGTAGCGACACTCACCAGTGTCACCTTTCTGCTTTAAGTCTGTGTCCTTGAATGACCCAGCCAAACCCGTGTCCAGGTATTTTATCCCTTTTCAACTCATCTGCTTATGGTGCAAATTAAGAGGCATGACAGACAGCTCAGGGGGCTTTGAGTGCTGTTAGGTGTGTGGCGTAGTGAGATAACCATGGTAATACCACCTGAGTCTCTGGACTGCCAATCAAAACCTGAGAGCGGAAAGACACCTAAAGAGGCTGCAGGCTATTAAAGCACATTCCCCTCGATGTTCAGCTAAAAAAACTGAAAAGGAAAAGCCACCGAAACTCCTTGTCTGGCCCTGTGAAGCAAGACAAAGACCTAGGGCTTGGAGATTTAGATTTGCAAAAATATGGAGAGCTAGCATGTCAAGCCAAGCTAGCCTTGGCGGTTAGGCTCAAGTCTGCATTCAGTTAACCTTCTGTTGGCCTCGGCCTGGGACACACTCTCGTGCTTACAGTACCCACTTGAGGTATTCAGAAGGTAAATGCCAACTCTAATCTACAAGAGCACATGGTGCAGAGAGGAAAGGTGAACAAAAGGGAGGATAGAGGGAGAGAGCAGGGGCTCAGAACAGAGTATGTACCATGTCATCATATTTACAATCCATGTGAGGCAGACAGAATAGACGTAATGCCTGCGGACAAGAGGAGCAGAGAGGATTGGGTGGATGAACCAGATTCATTTAGGAAGGCAAGAGAGAGACAGAGCGACAGAGTAGATTTATGTAGCTCTACAGACTATTGAATTCTTTTATATTTAAGGGTTCTGCTAGATTCACCAGTGGGCCATTGAGTAGCTTTTTATCCACCCGAATCCTTTCATTGCATGATGCTAAGGATGGGAATTTACAGCTTCATTCACTAGACCTCGAAACTTCCTGTCTGCCATTCCTCGAGTCCTCAAATACTAGGATCACAGGGCTCAGTTGCTTTGATCTTGTTCAAGAAGACCTTTGTAAGACTTCTGTCTGGCTGCCTCAAACAGATACCCCTTCCTGGATTCCTTGAAGTTCCCCTACAGGGGCCAGCATGTTTACGGACAATGCTAGCTTTGTCAGTTGGTTTGAAACAGTTTTGCCTGGCAGTTACTGTATACAAATATTTGGTAACAACTAATCGATAAGAATGTTAGGAATGTTCTCTAAAATGTTATAATGTAGTGATTTGTAGATCTCTACCCAACACGTATTAGTAGGCTACTAGTTAGTAATCTAGTTAATTAGTAGTACTTTTGAAAAGCTCCTGCAACCCTCTCGTGATCTTTCACATTGCCAAGTCGGGAAATGGTATGGCACAGCACAACATGGCATGACTTGATAAGAGGCAAAACTAAAATCAATACAACATGACACAACACAACTCAGTGGCAAGTCACACGAATCCAAACCATTCAAGTTCCTAGAAAGCCTTTGAGGTCACAACTTTAATTCAATCACCAACACAGCCCAGCAAGGGCTACACTTAATGCAACAGCTGAGGACATTCTGCCTGTCAATGACAGCGGTGGCCCAGAGCCAACATCCAGTCCACTGTGACACAACACATTGGGATAAAGACCAGAACAAACAAATAATTGAGTAACCAGATTTCATCCCCAATAACATGGCCATTCTCCAAAATAGCTACTCTATGCCCCGGCAGCTTGCATCCAACATCATTAACAACCTCCACATCCACATCATCTAAACTCTCCCTTCCAAGAGGCAACTCCGGACCATTGGAGACAAGACAGCCAGGCACAAAAACAACTTCTTCCTCTGAGCAGTGCTGCACCCTAATTGGTAAACAGAATGGTAAAAAAGCACCACAATATACAACAGCAGCCAGTGTCCCTGTACTGGCCACCTTCTTTCATTGTCCTTAACTCAATTACATGGTATTTAAAGTTGCATTTAACACTGTCTTCCTTCCAATTGGGAATCCTTTTTGATTTGGTATGCTCACGGTTTTGTTCATTTTTAGACAAATAATGTTTTATTGAGAGTTTTTCCTCACACAATGGATGGCTAAAGTAGTTGGTGTTGCTTGTTACTGTACATCTGCTTGGCATATTTTTCTGTATCTTGAGTTTATTTTGTTTAATGTAGTTGCACATTAATATTTAGATTACTGATAGGATTATTTTCTCTGCCTGACAGAGAGAGAACAGTCCAACTTGTTCTGACTGCACTGCAACATATCAATACCTATTTCCAGTCTAGAGCTTAGTGTTCTCTAGAGCTGCATTTCTGTTTATTATTGTTATTATAACTATAAAATCTGCAAACAGTACAACTTGAAACTGATCAAAGCTTTCAGCTGCAACTTTTCGTTTCAGCTGTGGTAAAAATACAGCGTCTCACCACTCAATTCTGCTTCCATATTCAGATGGCAAAGAAAAGCTTTATTGCACAACATGTAAGAAAGCTGATGGGAAACTGGCAAAATGCAAACTGAATAATGGGCCTAGAATAACCTTGCATAACACATAATTAAGCAGTACTGGTGGTGCCTCATTCCTCTCCAGCTCTGTCAAAATGAATTTGTCAGTGTTAAATATACAACATGTTGGGTTATTTCTCTTTGTTACTGGCTTAGACAACATCCTTCCAAGTTGTAAAAAAACAAACAAAAAACATTTGGTAAATGAAGGCAAAAGATTGTCAATGTTGTACCTGTCTTACAAAACATTAGCTGAAATGTTGAACTTGCTGTGCACCCATGATTGTGGCAGATGTAACTGTTGTGTCAGCTATCCTGCAGTATGATGAAATCACCTTGGCTTATACAGACCCTCCAGTTCTCCAGGTAAGCTTCTCTTGTTGCACAATGAATACAAAGCAGTCAAGTGCACCATTTATTGTGATAAGGTGTGATGTAATTACCCTGGCCTCCAGTACTTGGGTGAACTTTAAAAAGCACAGTGTGCCATTGATGGAAAAAAGCAGCCTTTACATTTGATGTGAATCTTTGTAATACAGTGGTCAGCTATTTCATCTTAAAGCTGAATAACTTCAAGTAGTTTTCTAGGTTTTTAATTATCATTATATCATGAATAATAAGCCGGAGAAAAAGAATCTTATCAGTGCAAGAGAACACAGGGAGACAATAGCTATATTAGCTTATTAGCTCAAATTCCCAATATGAACTGTTAACTAACAGTAAAATAAAAATACCTTTTAAAGCTTAAATTTCTATGGCCATTATGGCAACCATGCACAACCCAACAGGATAAAGTCCCCTCCAGAGATCTCTTGCATGCTCAGTGAGCCCTAACTGGGCCGCATGTTTGCGTGTTTATCCACCGGAGGTACATGAACACATCCCTGTCTTATATCACGCAAACCCGCTGACATTGCAAGCCTGTCCACTTTCCATCTGTCCACCAGTTGTTCAAATTTAATAAGAGTGACTGCAAGCAATCTAATGGCTGTGTTGCCTCACATTTCCTCCCAGTTCAGTTGACAGAGACACAGAAACATTAATGTCCAGTATAAAACTTTCAGTAATATCCTCATTCACCTTTTTTTTGCTGTGTTTTCTGCTACAAAGATTAATAGTAACTGCCAGCAGATTCATTTGATCTCAGAAATATGTAAAATGATAATAATTAGATTGTATGAATCAGTAATAATAAAAACTAAATCATACGGTTTCTTGATGGGCAGATTTTTGGAGAAAGCAATAAACATTAAGAGTGATACATAGTTTATGTACCATTTTTGATTGGGTCATGTCCTCTTCACTTGATTTTAGAGGAGAGAAACAAAAAAGTAAGTTAGAGTACCTAGAGGATAAAGTTTATAGCTGCAGAGCTCTATCACTCTGCCCCTCTTTTGTTTATACCTCCTCTAACTTTGTGGGTTTTTTTTATTGTCCCTGGATTCTGGTCCTGTTGCCA
Source organism: Lates japonicus (assembly GCA_033238685.1). Lineage (NCBI taxonomy): Eukaryota > Metazoa > Chordata > Actinopteri > Centropomidae > Lates > Lates japonicus. Next base: position 2,469,959 of record BRZM01000021.1, on the reverse strand, counting down.
TTTTCTGGGTCTGAATTGTTTTGCAGCATAGTTTTCCTCCAGTTTCCTATTTCGTATGTATTTGAAATTTTTGTTATTGTCAACTCTGTTGCCTTAAGCATCAGTCTAGACATGTTGTTGTGTGAAACCCAGAGCAGAGACAGGATGTGATGTGATATAAAAGGTGAGTTTAAAGACAAGAACACTTTAAATTACACTTACAATTTTTATAAAAGCAATATGAAACAGCATGATGTAGCCCGGAGTGTCTAATGTTTACCTTTCTCCCCATGTAGCAATGATTCTGTCATGCTCCTTGTTCTTTTAGAGGCTATAACTACACTTTCCTACATAACTTCCCCAGTTCTCCTTGGCTGACAAAAAAGAGAGATGGACCAAGAGACAAGGCCAGTGAAAGAATTTCTCCTGTCCATGGTCCCATAACTTCAATTGCTCCCTTGCAACAAATTTCACAAATAACAGATATACCTGAGAGTAGCCAAGAATGTCCAATGAAGGTCTACGACTACAGTTCAAAACCTTTTTTTGTTGGCAGATTCATAAATGTTTTATTTTCAAGTCAAAATATACAGGAAGCCTAATGTCAACCCATGTTTCCCATTTTATCTTGACATCTTCACCAGCTAAATAAAGGCAAAAATGCCAATAAACATGACTGCTTTGAAAAATCAGGTCTATGCTAAGTTAAGTCATAATACCTACAAAGAAGTTCATTAGGATGAGAATACAGTAACATTAACCTAACTAATCTGCCTCCCATTATCTTTTTTAAAAGTGTTTCTTCTCTTTCACAGAGGAACACGTCCTCACAGAGACATAAACAGTACACACAAGGCTGTGTGCTCACCACATAGCACACACACACAGAAAAAATTGAATGTCATGAAAAATTCACCTGCTTAATGATGCTTTTGTTTTAGTCAGGGTAATCAGTTTGCAGAAGCAGATTGCTGGCAGAGTGATAATTAATAGAAGCAATCTGCTGCATGTCAAAGCAAAAACAGCACTCCCAGACCCCCACTTATTTGATCTCCCCAAGATTCCAACCTCTCACAACTCCTAATGGACGCCACGACCATCAATCACACAGCGGGGGTGAACTGGTCCGCTAAATGTGGTGCTTAATATTCCACTATTCAGCATCATCATCCACATTAGGAGATGGCCTTAGCGGACCCTGAGTTAGGGTCCCGCTGAGAACAATGTACCGGGAGATGGGGGAAGGGAATTAGCAAAGGCAATTACTCAGCTATGGATTTGTCTGATAGGGTTCATTTTTCTAAAGACGATTACAGAGCTCTACAATGTGCTGAAGCACCAACATTCACTTTTTACCTTCTGGGGCTGACCTAACAAGTTTACATCTTCTCAAGGGATTACTAAGCTTTTGAAAAAGTTGCTAAGAACAACAATTTATGATTCTGATAGCTTTGTGGGGAGCAGAGCGAAGCTGGGCAGGACTAAGCATCATCTGTCTTTACAAACACAACGATACATAGAAGCAAACACTGACTTCAGCGAAACAGTACCTCAGAGACGAGCTGATGACGCTGGAGGAAGAAGTTGTGAGATAGCAGCAAGGTAGAGCTGGCAGAGTGTGACATGAAGAAATTAAGAGTTGTTTAATTAACTTTTTTCAAGCCTGGCAGCCTTGGAGTTGCAGGGAAGGCAAACTCGACGGCTAAACAAAGTATTAAAATCCTGAGGTGAGCTGAACTTCACTCCAGCGCCACAGAAGAAGAGAGTATTCTACTAGGGTCTGTGGCTATCTTCGGGGAACTGATTAAAGGACATTTGAAGAGAGGGTTCTTTATTTTTTGTCTTTAGAAGATTTTAACAGTTAAAAGTAGCAGTCTTTCTGTGCTGGCTTTACAGATGAAAAATTCTGATGCACTGGATGTGATTTTCACCCTTGAGGGCAGTCATCTCAATAAAGGAAAGAAGTATCCTTGAAAACAGGAACGTCTAACGAGGTATGATTCACAGAATCCATCCATATTTTTACCTTCTCCCACATTAAAGGCACTTTACTGTACTAATACACTGTGTACCATCATCCTTCAATCTCCTTGAATTATATATGGCTAGTTCTTCTGTGAACCAAAATTATCTTCAAAATTAGCATTTACAAACATATAAAGATTCGTTTTTATAGGTTAATTAGTTTTAGTACAAATATCTTAAATACATTTTTATTGTAGCATAGTGGTTGTCAGAACCTTGAATAACTGTCTTTTGGAAATTACTATGATGGACGCAGACTATTGTTGTTGTGAAACACAAATTACAGTCATATAGATTAGGTCACACCTCTGACCGTGCCCTCTTTCACTCCCACTAGGCATTAACCAAACCTATATCTTTGCAGCTGTTGCCCTCCCCGCCCATACGAACAATCAAGCACACACTATAGCAACACCACGGCATCGTCTGCTTGCCCTGGCTGCCACCGCTGTGGCCTGGTGGGAGGTCTAATCGGAGCAGATTGAGCTGCTGTCCTGTGACATATGGTTCACAGCCCTGACGGTGCAAGACAAAGGAGGGAGATCCATGCAGGTCCTGGCCCCATCACAGACTCACCAGCTGGGACAGACAGCCTCAAACACACACACACATGCACACACACACACACACGCATGCACACGCACACGCACACACACACACACACACACACACACAATCAGCCCTCTTTATCCTCCATCGTTCAGGCTGAGGTGTAATCTAAAACACGGGGTCAAAATGTACCACAGGGCTCTGGATCTTTCTGTAGACGTGTCCTGTGGACAACAGTTAAACAGAGTGAAACCATGTTAACCTGTCTGTGATATTTGCACTACGGACTCAGCGTTTAGATTCACAAAATATCTGTTATTGTAAATATCTACCACCTTCTTACTAAAGAAAAGAAAAAGCTATTCCATTAAGGTTGGTTGTCGAAGCTAGAATTCCAAATAATCTCTTTCTCAGACATCCATAAATTTCCCACACCTAAAGAAATGTCCACAATATAGTGTACAACATTGTCTGATATTTACATGTATTTGTGGTCTCAGAAACTCGGAATTGTATCACAAAATATGCCAGTGGCAGCTGAAAGCATAGCTACTCATCTACAGAAGATGATGTGTACCCTGATGGTGAAGTTAGAAAGAAACTAAAGCTACTTCCACCTGGCCATATCCTGAACTTTTGGACTCATAAAATATTTGCTGTTTTCTTCCATGGAATTGAAAGACCAGTCTACAGTAGTTCATAGTCAGTGGCGAGCAAGTAAACCATGTAATGACAGGAAGCAGGTTTTTGATGTTATTTGAGAAACCTGAGCTGGTGCCTCAGCAACGCATTTCCCATACATATTCCTATGGACAATATTTATGAAAGAAAATTGTACAACATGAATCCACATGCAAGTCATATTACATCCAGATTTACTGCCTTGTGGTTGTATTTCTATGCCAACTATTTCAGTTGCAGTTAATCAGCATGTGAATTCTTGAGTTATGGCCAAAAATGTGTTATACATGGTCACAGTCACTTCGACCTTTGACCACCAAAATCTAATGAGTTCATCCTTGAGTCCAAGAAATTCCATCAGGGGAATTTCTGAGATCCCTCATTTGTGAGATATTGCTCTCACAAGAATGGGATGGATGGACCAATGTACAGACTGACGGACTGACACAGCCTGAGAACATAATGCCTCTGGCTGTGGCTGTCACAGGCGTGGAGGCATAAAAACTGATAATTTGCTTGGATGCTTGTTCCCAGGATTCATCTTGGGCAATGGCCCACAAGAGGCAACTTTTTCAGAATGAAGCAACATCAAATAAAGTATTGGTGCGTAATGTGCATGTGTTGTTCTCTACAGTGCATTAGACAAGATAATATACACATAGCCCTGTAAAGGCCTATACTGTCATTAAGTCTAAAATCACTCATAGTGTCAAAGCTGCTGCTTCATAAAATGCTGCTTGCTTACATATTTTCTCTTGGGTTTGCTTTTGGCTTTGGGGGTGGTATTCATGTCAGATTTTGTAATGAGTTCATCTTTCATCCAGGAATGACTCTATTTGGGATGTCTGAGGGTGAGGTGAGAAAGAGATGTAGTTAGAAATAGGTGTAGGCTGCCAAGTCGTGCAATTCAGTTTCTCCTGGAAGGAAAAAGGCGTCACTTAGAATCAGAGGAGGAGTAATGGCATCCTTACATATCACAAACTTTTTGGCATCACTTCACTTCATCTACTGGCTTTGGGGACTTTTCAGCAGATGGTGGTGTATGCAGCATGGCAGTAAAAATGACTCCTGGCCTGCTTAGGTACTATTTTCAATTCTATAGAAGCAAAGACTAAATAGAGACATCAGTCACCCATGAGCAGCACATATAATTATAAAAAATCAAAGTTAATGGCGCACATGAGCCTACATTACCAACAGTATACTGTATCTGTCTGTCTGTGATTGAGACTGATTCACTTTCTGTAAATCTGACATCAACATTCTCGTCTCCGTGAACCTCCAGGTGTCTCACCCAAAATTTTGTGTCAAATGCCCTTGTATAAATCATTTCAGCTGAGAGCTGGCTTGGTGATGTGATGTCAAACTGATATTTATAATTCATTTTGGGAGAATTTAGTGGAAACAACCAGCAACAAGGACATTATGCTTTGATCTTAGTGCTTGTTAAATCATCTAACAGCATCGAAAACGTCCATGCCCCACACTTTGCCCGCCAATTTTTATATCTTCCTAAAAACCAACGATTCAACAAACATGGACATTTCACAAACACAGAAGGACTAGATTTTCTTTTCTGGATTTTAAAGTGTCTACTGTTTTCCCCATTTGTATGATTTATTGTGTGAAGGCTACAGAGACAGGCAAAAGACACCGAATTCTTGGCGAGAGATCAGGAAGGCAGTCTGATGAAGCCAAGAGAAGGCAATGAAGACAAGCTCTTAGCACAGGTATTAACACTCCTGCCCTCAGATACGGTTGGACAACTTTTCGTATTACAAAGTTTGTTTCAAGCATTTGTCAATCCTCTTCATTCCCTGTGGTACACATAAGGTCACAATGAGTTAACTCCATCCTTGGCAACATATTGAGTTAGATTCATCTTGGCCATCTCCTTGGTCACAAATCCTAGCTGGGTCATTTTTGATCTTCCAGGTTCGCCTGGAGGAGTTCTTTTCAGTGCAACCCTTGGGAAATTTCAAGCTGAAACCTATCATGACTCTTATCCTAACTACAGCTAAACTAAAATGACAGATTATTATAAAACACTTATGTGGGCCTTTACTCTGAGGGAAGATCCATAACCTCAAATTTTTTAGCAGCCTATGTGTGTCAGTTCAAAATTCCATAAACCATATGCCAATATCCATTTTAGATTGGCGCTAAATTAAGTCACCCATGATTACATCCTCGGGCAAATCATCTAGCAAACCTTTGCTTTATCACTCAACCTGAAACAGCCTGATATGATTTGACTCTATGATGCATGCTATTTCTTTTTTGTCTCCCGGGACTGATCAACCGGGTTACAGTCCAGTAGCTTCTGCTAACAGCTAGGAGTACACTCTGTTTTGAGATAACTATAACTTAATTCCACATCACCTATAATCTGTGTGTGTCAAAACTATGTCTGTTGCAGTGTAATCAAGTAACAGTTACTAAGTCAAAATATTTGACCTGTTTAAGTATTACAGCTCAGCCAGTTTCCCTCATCCAACCACAACTTCACTGGTGAGTGGAGCTTGAGTTGGGGTTGTTTAGTCATATTGCTGTTTCCAAGGTCAAATATGAACTTTCATACTTGGCTTCACTCTATTTTTGACTCCCCTTGGATGCTTGTGAGAGATGTTTTAGCCAAATATTTCTCACATCATCTCTACCTCTCTCCTCTTCTGTCCATCCATCTCTCAAAAATGAAGGGATGAATGGAGGTACTGAGCAAAGGAGAGAGGAATGCCATTTTAAGTTAAGTCATCCACATGAAAGGAAGAATAAAGAAAGCAGGTCGGAGAAAAAGCAGAGTTAATGATTTATGCTGTCATTCGTGTGACTGCGCTGAGACAGGCTCTGCCTGACGATGCTTTCACTGTGACTAGATCACTCCAACCGCTCATTTCATCCGGATGAGTGGACTTATTGGTCACATGTGACCATTTGGTCACATTTTGAAAAAAGGTCCTGTTGTGCCACCAATAATTTCATTTGCACCAGAATAGACACACACACAGCAAAGGCTCTGGAATTCACAATTATTCATCAGATAACAATGACACACGCAGTTCAGCAGGAGTTCAGAGAGGAGGCGAGTGAATGATGATGTCTGCAAAGAGGACAGATATTATATTGTGAGTGAATGAATACTGTATGTATGAACAAGTAAATGAATGAATCAGTGAATGTGAGTCCAAGACACTGAAGTGTTTTCCCGAGCTGTCTAAAAATGACGGATATTTCCAATATAAGCTTGTCTGCTTTTGATTGGCAGAGCTGATTGAATTCCATTTAGAGCCGCTGTCATCCTGTCCTCATTTCAAACCCGCGAGATTTCCCTCAGTGAGTAATCAAGCTCTTTGAAAACTGTGTGATGAAAGAAATTTGGCCAGATCAGTCAGGATCTATTAGCCCACACAACTCAAAGCAAAAAACACACTGAGGGAATGAGTTTCACTGGAATGGGCCAAACACAGTTGGTAATTATGATAAAGACAGACTTGATAATGATACAGTTTAATAGTTAATGTGGCTCAGGTCAATAATACATCTTGCAATTATATATACTGGTCAATTCACCAACAACCATAAAAGGAAACAAACAAACAAAAAGCAAATAGTTTTTGTTCATTTGACAAATTATGAGATCTCCACCACTGAGACTTCTGCCTTAACCTCAGGACAGTAAAGCGTAATGGAATTTCATTTGTGATGCATAGAAAATGTTTTTTGTTTGGTTGTAACTAATGTATACTGATTAATCTGTTTTAAATTTACACTTTTGATCAAATATAATAAAATAAATGTTTTAGAGCTCAAAGTGTTTGTTTTCTCCAAACAACAATCCAACACCAAAGATATTAAATTTACTGTGATTTGATTTAGGAGGCAGCAAATCTTTATATTTTAGAAACTGGAACCACAATGTTGGGTATTTTTGATTGATAAAGAACTTGAATGATTGATTGATTGATTGATTGATTTTGGGGAGGTTAAGGACCACTTTTCTGTCAGCTGACTTAACTATTAATCAATCCAAGATTTCAAAGCATTTCAGCATTATAGTAACTTTACTTTGAAGAACAATGCCTGATGAGTCAGGGAAATAGATATCACTGCCAACAGTTCACTATTTTGTAGATATTTTATGAACTAGAATGAATCAATGGTAAATTATATTACATTTTAGGATATACATTGTAAATGGAAAATAGAGTTTATCTCAGTCTGGCAGCACCAATGGATGTTAAATCTGTGGTTTACCAGAGCGGATTACAACTTGTCTCACCTGGAGATCTGAAGGTCCACGCCCATCACATCAAAGTGCGACCCCTGCAGTGAACCTCCCTCTCCGGGGAAAATGCTATACCACGGTGCCACCCGGCCCGTCAAAGGGATATCCGCTATTGTGGTCGGCCTTAGTGAAGCCATTTGAATGTCCGCGCCGCTGCCAGCCACCGTGAAAGCTGAGTGGTGCAATGTCGCCCAGACCTTCAAGGCGAGTACATCAGGGCCATGATGTGTCCCCTGCCTGGAAGTATGGCCGATCCTTAGAAGGTCCCACCTGAGACAGGGAGAGGGAGCATAGATACAAGAAGGAGAGAGAAGATGGGACGTGAGAAGAGAAGACTTAGGGAGTTGAGAGAGAGGAGAGATGACATGGCTGATGAGGGAAGTGGACGGAGTCTGACAGAGGAACAAAATGAAGACAAGGAGAGGAGAGCGGGAAAAATGAGAGAGGGAAAATGACGACGGACAAGAAACAATAAGAGAAAACGTAAGATTAAAGGAGGAAATATTAGAGAGGTAAAAATCTGTGGGAGGAGACAAGATAAAGAGGAGACAAATAGCTAAGTGGGTGACACATCAGAGATGAACATGAAGACGAAGAAGAGACAAGAAAGGTAAAGGTGAGGAAAGAGGGTGCTGGAGCACAGGAGACAGAAGAAGAAGTGAAAAGGAAAAGGAAGGCTTAGTATACAGTAGATACTGACAGGAGAGGAGCAGGATGCTGAGCTCTGAATTGTAGAAAAGCAGAAAAGAAGCAAGAATAACTATAAGTTTACACGTAACTGGACCTGCAAGGAAAACCAGAAAACTAGTTTGCATATTTTATGTGATTCCACCAGATTTTGTGTATTTCGCTCAGGTGCCCCTGCCACTCACATACATAATAAGATAAGTTGAGAGCAATGAATTGGAAGAGATTACTGAATCAACTTTCAGGAACAACCTATTGCCACTGTCTTTTCCATTTCACTCCTTATTTAATTTTCTTCCCTCCTCACATCATTTCAACATCTCTCAATCTATTTCCTTCTGACAGCGCACAATAGAAACAGGACAAGAATAAGAAGGAAACCACTCAGACATCATGCTAACTTTGTTTACCCCGTCCTTCTAAATCTCCACTGTCCTTCTCCATTTTCTTGTTTTCCCTCGCTTTGCCTCCTCCTACAGTTCTGCTTTTACATGATGCACTCGCCTACTTTCTCCCACAAGAGTACAATTTGTTAATCTGCAGGAGCAGGGCTCATAGCCTAGAGATAACATCACATGTCTTACCACCACAACTAGCTTTACAACCTGCTAGCAATCAAAGAAATGAATAAAGTGGGTACTGATGGAGCATCCTTTTATACAGAAACCAGACTTATTGCCTCATGGTTGTACACCTCGCCAACCAGTCATGCTGCAGGAAACACAATCTCTTTCTTTCCCGAGTTACGTGTTGGAATAATGGCTGAATGACCTTGACCTTTTAGGTGTAAATGTCAATACTTCATCATTTTATCCTATTAGACATTTCCTGTGAAATTGTGTCATGGTTAGTGTATGAATTCTTGAGTTATGGCCAAAATGTGTTTTGTGAGGACATTGACCTTGACTTTGACCAAAATCTAACTAGTTCATCCCTTGAGTCCAATTCAGCTCTTTGCAGTTAAATTTGAAGAACTTCCTCAAGGCATTTCTGTATATACTGACATGTCATAGTCCCTAAGATTATCCTGGTAGCACGTGATGCTAAGGTGCACCTACAGCACTGCAATAGCTAGATTTTAATGACAACTTGATATCTTTTCATGTCATGACTTGCATCAAAAGCAAGACACCACTGTGCTGCAAAATGAGGAAAAGGAGCTCAACATGGGATATTGATTCACAGACTATCACAGGCAGACCCTGAGGACACACTACAAGGCAAGATTTTCCACACAAACAAACTGAAGTCCATACACACACAGATTACTGGTCTCTGAATCTAAGGAGAAATATAGATAGAAGATTGAAATAAAATAGACACAATGCTCAATAACAGATAAGAATACTGGCATGCTTTATTCAATGGAATTTCATTTGTGATGCATAGAAAATGTTTTTTGTTTGGTTGTAACTAATGTATACTGATTAATCTGTTTTAAATTTACACTTTTGATCAAATATAATAAAATAAATGTTTTAGAGAGCTCTCAAAGTGCTTGTTTTCTCCAAACAACAATCCAACACCAAAGATATTAAATTTACTGTGATTTGATTTAGTGGAGGCAGCAAATCTTTATATTTCAGAAACTGGAACCAAGCAATGTTGGGTATTTTTGATTGATAAAGAACTTGAATGATTGATTGATTGATTGATTGATTTTGGGGGGGGGAGGTTAAGGACCACTTTTCTGTCAGCTGACTTAACTATTAATCAACTAAGCATTTCAGCATTTCTCAGCATTACTCAGTAGTAACTTTACTTTGAAGAACAATGCCCCGATGAGTCAGGGTAGCGCACAGATATCACTGCCAACAGTTCACTATTTTGTAGATATTTTATGAACTAATGAATGAACCAATGGTAAATTATATTACATTTTAGGATATAAGCATATTGTAAATGGAAAATAGAGTTTATCTCAGTCTGGCAGCACCAAATGGATGTTAAATCTGTGGTTTACTAGAGCTGATTACAACTTGTCTCACCTGGAGATCTGAAGGTCCACGCCTCATCGTCATCAAAGTGCGTATCCCCTGCAGTGAACCTCTCTCCGGGGAAAAATGCGTGCGCCACGGTGCCACCCGGCCCGTCAAAGGGATATCCGTCATTGTGGTCGGCCTTAGTGAAGTCGATTTGAATGTCCGCGTCGCTGCCAGCCACCTCGTGAAAGTTGAGTGGTGCAATGTCGCTCCAGACCTTCAAGGCGTAGTACATCAGGGCGCGTACGGTGTCCCTGCCTAGTATGGCCGAATCCTTAGGGAAGGTCCTCACCCTGAGAGACAGGGGAGAGAGGGGATATATTAGATACAAGAAGGAGAGAGAAGATGGGACGGTGAGAAGGAGAAGGACGTAGGGGAGTTGAGAGGAGAGATGACATGGCTGATGAGGGAAGTGGACGGGAGTCTTGACAGAGGAACAAAGTAAAAATGAAGACAAGAGAGGAGAGCGGGGAAAAATGAGAGAGGGAAAAATGACGACGGACAAGAAACAATAAGAGAAAAAAAACGAAGATTAAAGGAGGAAATGGTTAGAGAGGTAAAATCTGTGGGAGGAGACAAGATAAGAGGAGTATGTCAAATAGCTACAAGGGTGACACATCAGAGATGAACATGAAGACGAAGAAGAGACAAGAAAGGTAAAGGTGAGGAAAAGAGGGTGCTGAGCACAGGAGACAGAAGGAAGAAGTGAAAAAAGGAAAAAGGAAGGCTTGGTATACAGTAGATACTGACAGGAGAGGAGCAGGATGCTGAGCTCTGAATTGCAGAAAAGCAGAAAAGCATAAAGGTCAACTATGTTTGCCACTGCAACTGGGACCTGCATGAAAACGAAAATTCAGTTTGCATATTTTATGTGATTCCATCAGATTTTGTATTTCGTGCTCAGGTGCTCCTGCTGGCTCACATATACGGGTGATAAGTTGAGAGTACAATGTGAATTGGAAGAGATTACTGAATCAACTTTCAGGAACAACTCATCAGCTTTTCACTGTCTTTTCCATTTCACTCCTTATTTAATTTTCTTCCCTCCTCACATCATTTCAACATCTCTCAATCTATTTCCTTCTGACAGCGCACAATAGAAACAGGACAAGAATAAGAAGGAAACCACTCAGACATCATGCTAACTTTGTTTACCCCGTCCTTCTAAATCTCCACTGTCCTTCTCCATTTTCTTGTTTTCCCTCGCTTTGCCTCCTCCCTACAGTTCTGCTTTTACATGATGCACTCGCCTACTTTCTCCCCACAAGAGCAATTTGTTAATCTGCAGGAAAGCAGGGCTCATAGCCTAGAGATAACACTGCCATGTCTTACCACCACAACTAGTTTACAACCTGCTAGCAATCAGTTAGAAATGAATAAAGTGGGGTACTGATGGAGCATCCTTTTTTTATACAGAAACTAGACTTATTGCCTCATGGTTGTACACCTCTGCCAACCAGTCATGCTGCAGGAAATATGGTCACAATCTCTCTTTCTTTTCCCGAGTTACGGTGTTGAATAATGGCTGAATGACCTTTGACCTTTTAGGTGTAAAATGTCATCACTTCATCATTTTATCCTATTAGACATTTCTGTGAAATTGTGTCATGGTTAGTGTATGAATTCTTGAGTTATGGCCAAAAATGTGTTTTGTGAGGACACTTGACCTTTGACTTTTGACCACCAAAATCTAACCAGTTCATCCTTGAGTCCAATTCAGCTCTTGTGCCAAATTTGAAGAACTTCCCTCAAGGCATTTCTGTATATACTGACATGTCATAGGTCCTCAAGATTATCCTGGTAGCACGTGATGCTAAGGTGCACTCCATGCACTGCACAGCTAGATTTTAATGACAATCTTGATATCTTTTTCAAGTGTCATGACTTGCATCAAATAAGACACGACTGTGCTGCAATGAGGAAAGGGAGCTCGAACATGGATATTGATTCACAGATCGATTGTCACAGGCAGACCTGAGGACTACACTACAAGGCAAGATTTTCCACACAAACAAACTGAAGTCCACAAGCACACACACAGATTACTGGTCTCTGAATCTAAGGGGAGAACATAGATAGAAGATTGAAATAAAATAGACACAATGCTCAATAACAGATAAGCAAATACTGGCATGCCTATTCAGGGCAACCTCAGGAGAACAATGATTCTGGCATGTACCAAAACACTAATGACCATCTGTCAAGAAAACCTGTTTTGTTCATTTATGCTGCAATTTGCACGAAAAAGAAAAGCTGGGTGAAATGGTGAATGGAGAGATGTAAACTCTGTAGGGAGAGCTGGAGGTGAGTGCACTTCGAGTGAGGTGACTTTTCAGTAAATCCTGGATAAAATGGCTTATAATTAATTCTGTCTTACTCAAGGGACCAGGCTGTTTTTCTGTTTGCTTGGTGTTTTAATCCATTTTTTAAAAATTTGTTGACTCGATTTCAGCAGTTCAAATGAAAACTTTTTAAATAATCTTGATCAACTGGTTCCTAAAGCAAAAGATCATAAGACTTCTACATCACAAACTGCATGATTTTATCTCTATATTGTCAACAGAAAATGTCCCAAAACAGGTCAACTTGGTCTAAATCCAGTGGTTCTCAAACTGATACGGGCCATTTAAGAGGGGAATAATGACTGGGGCATCAACATCATCAACTGGGTGTCACCAAATCACCCAAGACTGAAATCTTCAGATATAGCTACAATGCTTGCCCTCGCTTTCCCCCTTTATGGTGTGTTTACAAATCTCACTACACAACAATAATACCACAAAATCCTTATTATTTTTGATCAGTTTAGACAAGCAGTACCAGCTACGGGGCTTTCAAACTTAGTGGGTGCCAATCATGTTAAACATTTAGGTCACAAATAAGTTCAGAGACTGAAGTTCTGTCACTACAAACAATTGTGTTCATGAAAAGCCCTCTGTCATCCCATTCTTCTTTTTGTTCAATCTGGCATCTCGAAAGCCGGGTTTCTGTCAAACAAATCATTTGTTTGACGTTTGTTTTCAATTCATACATGAATTCTTTATGATTACGGACTTCTTGCTGAGCACAGATGACTCATCCCTCTGACTGGAGCTTCACCCCCACAGGTTTTCTTGTTTTTTTTTGTTTTTTTTGTCTTTTACCGGCCTACGATCTGCGGTCATGGTGGAGGTACAGCAGTGGTTCATAGTGATAGTTTCAATGGTTCATTTAATTTTCTTGTGTTTTTTTAATCTTTCCCTCTGCTTCTTGATTCATGGTGAGCTCCCAAGGCTAGGCTGTTCTGGTTTTAAGACCACTGGCAAAGATTCAAAAGAGATTCATCCAGTATAATCAGAATTTTCTAGGGATACTGGGCTGCTCATCATGTACAATACAATCTTTGTACTTGATGTAATTTCAATTGTGATTTGGGCTTGTTTAATTTGGGCTTGTTTAATTTGTAATGACTGTACCAGGAGACCACAGGATTTCCATCAGCTTGGTGAAACAGGAGTAAAGAGAGATTGTTTGTCCGGTGCTCTGATCTCTGAGACTGTCTCTGTGGACTTATGCCAAACCTGACACCTTAAAAACCCTCCACAAACAACTCAAGCTGTACTTCAGGAGAGACAGTGCGCTGCAGTTATTGCACTTGCTTCTAAGTGTATATGCATGTGGAGAGCCAGCTTAGGTAAGCATCAAACTTGTTAAGATTAGAGTGTTAATATTCCTTTTATTAATTATACCAGGTGACAGCTACCCACTGTTTTATTTCAGAAGAAGTCACTGTATATGTCAAATCACCAGAGGAGAACAATGGAGAGAATGAAGAGGAAGATGTACGCAAGAAGTAGATAATGAGGAGAGGAAGGAGAGATAAAATTTGTTGGAAAATAGACCGAGCATGAGGGAGGATGAGAAAAAGAGGGGCTAAAAGGCAGAAACACAGACACGCTCCTATTTCAGAAATATTTCTGACAGCTCCCTATGGCTTCATCTTCCACTCTTCTACTGTAGTTGGAATCACGCAGTTTGTTCTCCATAAGAATGACGAGTTCTTTAAGTTCCAGCGTTTCTCCAGGCTACTACACTCAGAGGGATCATTGATCACACAGACACATTTCCATCTCTGACAGAGTATCTGATGTCTTCTTTTTCTTACCCGCCAAAAATGTTCCTCATTACAAAAGCTTTTTAAAAATGGCTTCTGTTGCAGACTTGTAAGGCAGTACACGAGTGTGAGCATGAGAGAGAGAGAGAGAGAGAGAGAGAGAGAGAGAGAGAGGAGACTGCCTCTTTTATGCTGATGATACATGAGTGTAAGTGGGGGAGGGCAAAAACCAGGGATTAGGAAAACTCTTTGAACGTTTCCCCAGTAGGCAGTTACATCAGCTTAGTACAATATGTTGTATTGATCATCATGCCTTACAGAATAAAACTACATTTAAATTTATTGATAGAGACCAGACAACAAAATATTTTCTTTTTAACCAAAAAATTATTCTTGTATCAAGATTGTTGTCTTTACTGCCCTTAGCTTTAACTGTCCTTTTTAGAGGAGTAATATAATCACATATTATTTCCCATGAACAAAACATTAAATAAATTTTTTTTCTTAACACTCTGCAAAAGGAGGGTGTTTTTTACTTTTCAGTCCTGACTGGTGTCTTCAGAGCCTCCTGTCAGGCTGCAGACAGCCCAAACAAGCTCCATCAGATGGTAAGGGCAGCCTATGCAATATGAAATATATTGTCAAGACAGTAAGAAAAAACTACTTAGAAAGATTTTAGTCATTTAAAGTAAACTGTGAAACAAGGCAGGAGGGACGTATTTGAAATTCTGAAAAGTAAAGAGGGCAGGTCTATGATGTAATTGCAAGTCAGTGACGGGATTCAAACTATGGTCTCCTGTATGAAAGATGGAAGTGGTACATGCCAAGACAACCTCCACCCATAACTTTCTATCTTGCTACTAATACAACATACTACTTCCTGCATTACAACACTGACAGTTGGCATCAGTTCACAATTGTAAGGCGCAGAACTGTCAAATATAGATGTAATTTGTGAGGATACCGAGCTAGAAAATTATGACTTTACATTAATATGTCCATGAAACCTGCATGGCTGGAGGTACTAACGTTCCATACTAAATGCTGATTGAGCATGTTTGTATTTTCTTGCATCTATATCAAGTAGTATCACACTTTATTATTAACTGGAGTGTTTTGGCTGATTCATAAATGGCATATAAATCTTACCATATTTACTGTAAGCCAAACATCAGTACAGGTGCAATTTCATTCAAAGACATATTTAAAGTCACTATTTCACTTGTAATGAGAAAACACAGGCATGAACAAGGAAAATGTCTACAATACCTCTTGCTTCCTGCAGCAAAGATTAGGAAAAAGTGACTTCACAGACTTTGAAATTAGTTGGAGGGACAGAGGGCTGATTAAGGTGGACTTCATTTTCTCGACCTATTTAATTCTGTGACCTATTTAATTCCTCCTTGATAAATGAGTGAGAGCAAACTGGGCTTATGGGTAAGTAAATGTGTACGTGTGTGACTGCATGCATGCTATGTGTATGAGCTTAAGCTGATGTGTACAGACGTCTTTGCATGCACGCACACACACACTCCCCTATTACATTTCACCTGTTTGACTTTTTAAGCTCCACATACTTGAACAGACCTTTCCCACACTGCAGCCCAGTGATGATTCCAGATGATGAGAGGAGAGGAAAGGAGAGAGGGAGAGAAACAGACTATGAAACTCTCACCTTTGGCTGTCCCCGCCTTCAGCCTCTCAGCAGGCTCTCATTCTCCTGTGGTTTGCTGTTCCACAGAGACATGAGCGGATAACAAAAAGTGATGCTATAAAGCATATGAGCACACAAACACAAACACACACAAATTAATATTCTAATTTCACATCTCCATATAGACATAAGCTTATCACTTGCAACTGAAAGCTCATACTGACAGTGATTCATATGCCTGCATGAGCTTGTAGGATTTGACACATGTAGCAGCACAACCACCAAAAACATTCAAGTATACATGGAAATATTTTGCTGACAGAGACTCATGCTGTAATACCAAAACTCCTTATATAATTTCAATTATATACACACATATTGCCACACAGGCTTGCACACACAAAGTCATTCAGGTTGAAGATGAAAGACACTAAATTGTGTTACCTGCATGCATCTCCCCTCTCTCTCTCCACAAATCTTTCTCCCCTTTCCACTTCCAGCCTCTCCATTCTCACTCTATTCTAACTATTAGCCACCAACTCTCAGATGATGTATGTGTTAAATCTGCTGAAAACACCACGGTTCTATTAAGATAAATAATTTAATAACAGTATTTATATTTATTCAAAGTCCCTCCAAGCAATTCCTCACAGGTTGGTGGCCTAAATGGCAGCAGGGAGATGAATGCAGAGGACCCTGAATTATGTAGTAGGATGTCACAACCTCTGTGTGTGGCAGAAACTGCTGTAGACACAGACAAATTGATGGTTTTATGATTGGACTACAATAGAGGCATCTCTCTATACATATGAGGGAAAACCTAAGGGCGACGCTTCCCCAACTAGAAGGATTTCAAAATCTAATACTCATGATAGCTTAATTCAAAATAGAGATGCAGTGATGTTATTACCTCTAGTTTGTCCAAACCCATGTAAACAAGGATGTATTTTTGAAAAGGGTAATTATTTTAAGTACTGAAGAAATACAACAGCAATTCCCAGTTTACTGTATACTTGCCTCATACTATTTTGTTCCATTGAGGGTGATGCAGCTGTGGGACTTCCATCATGAACAATGAATGCCAATTCCAGGAGACGGCGAAAGAAAATCTTGTCCATGAGTGGAGTCAACAAATCCCTCCTCGATATGCATCTGTCAGAAACAAAATGCCAGTGATAAAGATACCAAATATACAAGGAGCCCTATAGTTTTGGGTGGTGGCTATCATTATCGCCACTTAGTAAAATCTCTTTAATTTCGGAATAGTGGCCTCATTGTTCATTCAGTTAAAAGACATTATGTAGATCATAATGTTTTTAGAATTTGCTTTCATTGACATTTGCTCTAGCATTTTAGTAGATTGATTTGCAATGCTGTGTGACTTTATCCAAAATCTGAAAGATCTCAAGGATGTATTGCTATGGAACGGTACAGACGCCTGCGATCTCAAGATGATGCACCGTATCCTGATGACTTGATACTGAGGCTGCTACTGTAAATAACTTTGGAAAATACCTGTTCTCCTATGCTCTATTATCTGTTAAAATTTGAATTTGTCCAAATTATTATTGTACATACTTAATCCACTTTCCCATCTAATTAAGGTATTACTCCTCAGCTGTACTTTGTGTTTAGAAAGATGACTAAATGTTAGCATGCTACCATGCTAGACTAAGAAGATAACGACAGTAAACATGACTGATAAACATTACTACAAATGCCATTTTATATTATTAGCACAATGAGGTTAGCATTTAGCCAAAGCACCTACTATGTCTAAGCAAGTGCTCCAACTGTTGTATGGCTGGGAATTTTTTTTTTTTTGGCCTCTGACCTTTTAGTATCAATATGTTATTTCAGTCCACTAACTCAGGCGTGAATTTATGACCTATACAGTCTTGATTAGTACACAGCCCAGAAATGTCAAATGTTCTTAGTTTGGTAAATAAAACAGGAATTGGTTCGGTTAATCTCAACGGTTGAATACTCTGCACATGCAGCAATATTTCTGGTAGTGCCAAAGGAATAAGAGAATGAAAAACATTTGCTGTGTTATGGCATGCCTGGCCATTACCGCTTAGCAGCTTTATATACTTCCTTATAGTCCCAGTGCTACTTTATGACTTTAACATAGCAATGCCTTGGATACAGCTGCATTTTCAACACTCACTAACAACGGTGAGCTATGGCTATAATTAGTACTTTGATGGACCCCTGCTGCTGAGTTATGACTATGGCTACACTTAATACTCTCATTACTAACTGCCTTCTGACTTTGAATATGGCTTAGCCTTTTAAATAACCTCACTAGGTTTAAAGGCCACCTGCGTCACCCTCATGGCAATCCTATAAAACAATGGCTTTAAGAAGGATATTTAATACACAATAATACACCCCTAAATGTAGGAGCATAAATGTACTGTGGACCTATATCCATGAATTTCTCACAATCATTAAGCGTGGTCTTTATGTTACTACATTTCTCATGCTTGTACTATCCATTTACTTCATTAGAAGATGAAAGCGAAGCTCAAAGAGATGGATGAGCGTGATTTTGCAGCAAATTTGAATTAGTCTTGTAAAACTTACCTACTGTATTAGATTGTCGACACAGAAAAGATGCAGTCTTCCCTTCATGTTTGCTCTTTTCTTTCTTTCTTCTTCGCCATATCATTATCCATCCTCCTCCCATCTTTCTCTCCACCCAGCTCACACCTATCTGGTTTGAGTTATCAGTCGGGCTGCGAATGACTGCCAGGCTAGTCTGCTGTATAATGGCCAACAATATGAGGATAAATGAGCTAACAGTGGCCGTTACACCCAGAAGTATCCCAAAGCTGCTGAGAAGGTCTGACACCTGTTCCTGTTTACAGTCTGTGGATTCTCTGTGTCTCTACACATACGTGCGCTCAAGTTTGTGTTCCTAAGGTTAATTACTGTACCTAAGACATTATTTCATGTGTATGAGTGTGTGTACTGTATATGTCTGTGCAAACAACCTATACACAGATGATTAAAAAGATAGAGACGGACAGAAGTAGATAGTCTCTGATTAAAAACGAATGAATGCTCTTTCTCAGCCACCACAATCATTGCTATGCTATGTTAAAAAAAAACCCTAAGATGGAACACTGTTAAAAATATTTGGGAAACACGGTCTTCCCAAACATTAGGCCGTGGGGACGCCCCTCCTCTCATTTCTTTTTATACCTCACACTCTTGCTCTTTTCATCTTTCTCCTCTGCAGTTATGCCAGAGCCGCACAGGGTGAGGGACATTTAAGTCTCTATCTGCGAGGCACGGAGGGTTGCTGATGAAGCTTCACAGTTTCATCAGAAAGAGACGATCAAATGAAAGACACAGAGATGTATTTAATGTTTTTTTCATGACCAAATCTTGATATAAATTTTAAACAAATGCCTTCAAGATATTACTGTCAGTATATAAGATCAATTTAAAGGATGATACGGATGAGACAGCCCAGTAAAAATAGTGTGTAAACCATGTGTATATAAAGGGTAGTACTGCAACCCCATTTCCATTCGAAACCAGTGAAGTTGCTGCCAATAAAAGCAGCCCAGCTGAGTGCGTTGATTGGTTTTGGAGCATATAAGATCTGACTGATGGAAGTTGCAACTTGAGCACTGCTTTTTCCTCTTTCTTCCTTTCTTTTTTTCTGGCTTTTCCCCCCTGAGGTCTGTCTTTGCCTTGTTTCTCTCTTTCTCTCTTCCCTTCGTCTGTCTCAGCGCCACTGAAGCCTCCCCCTCCCTCATGATCTGACAGCCAATAAAAGATGGCAGATTTTAAATAGGTTTTTGATCAGCACTCATCAGAGGTGAGCGACACCGATCGATGGCAAGGCATCCCTCCTGTATTGACAAAGCTGGGAAAATCCCATTAAGTGAATGACTTAGCTTTAGTGAAGCTCCCTGCTGGCTGATATTTGCCTCCTCATGCTTGGCTTTAGCCATCCCTGCAGAGAGTCTGGGGAAAGTGTACAGGGGAATTGAATTGACCCTTAGCAACACTGGGGAGGACAAGGAACAACAATTTCCCGAAAGAGCTTCAAACTGTAATGCCAGTGGTAAGTGGGAGAGGTCACAGAATTTAAAAGATAGCAGGGAAGTAAAATTGACTCTATGATTCAACAAAGAACACAAGTGAAGACACTTTTCCAATGATGTTATTACAGAGAATTGCTAAATAAAACTGTCTAGTGAAATTCAAAAATGCAGCCAAGGGTACTTTCAGTTTAAGTTCTTATTTTTGTTTAGTTCACTCTTATCTGTAGTAACATCATACTCACAAACACTGCTAAAAAGAAGCCAGCTGGGGTAAAGAAACATGCATGCAAACAATTACACAGGTTTTGGAGTACGTAATGTGTTCAGTGAAAGGTGAAAAGTGATACAATTAAGCATACTACTCCACAAACTAGACACTATGCATCATAAATTTGATTTTGATTTTTTTTTTGAGTGTGCTGTTCATGGACATTATTCCCCCACAATGCAATGCACAAAAGAACTGGACGAGTTGCTCCTGGCGGAAAAAAATGAAATAAATTGTGAAAGGGGGCGAGACAGCTTCAGAAAAATCTTGCAGAACAAACAAGCAAACAAAAACAAATAAGAGAAAAAGAGATGAAGGCTATGTGCACAGCATGTGCTTCAAGGCTACTTTTTAGTATTATTTCCAGTGTGTATTGCTCTGTATTTTTGTATCTACTGTATACTGATTGTCTGACATGGTCAAGCCTATTTTGTACACCTGTGTGCCATTGCGAACAACTGCACCAACTGTGGGCAAGCATAAAAGCTTTTGTGTTAACAGAAGATCCTTGATTATATTTCTGTGGTGTACGTGTGTGAACTTTGACTTCTGATGTCACACGTATTGTATAATTTCCATCCATCCATCCACCCATTATCTATAATGCCTATCCTTTAAGGGTCACGGGGAGCTGGAGCCTATCCCAGCTGACACTTGGCAAGAGGCAGGATACACCCTGGACAGATCACCATCATCCATCGTAGGGCCAGCACATACAGACAAACAACCAATCAGACTCACATTCACACCTACGGGCAGTTTAGAGTCACCAGTTAGCCTAACGGGCATGTCTTTGGACTGTGGGAGGAAGCCGGAGTACCCAGAGAGAACCCCACGCAGGTACAGGGAGAACATGCCAACCCCAAACAGAAAATCTCCAGGTGAACCGAAACCTTCTTCCTGTGAGGCGACAGTGCTAACCACTGCTGTATAATTTCCTTTGAGTATAAAATAGTAATAGTACTAGTAGTTATCATGACACATAAAAAGCATGGCCATAGAGATGAAAATAAGCTCCAAGTTATAGCAAACCCAGCATTTTCTTTAAATCAAAATAAGCGCGAGTATGTTTTATTGTGTGAATGTGGATGCAGCCATACAGCCAAGAGGAGGTTTAAGTTCTTCTTCTCTGTAAGCAAGGTGTGCCAGTGATGGATTACACAACCGCAACTCCCTGTTTTCACACACTGCCCATAAACTCACTACATCAAACTTTTTTGTGGAGCCAGCAGCTAATTTAAACCCTGACATCGTAGCTCATGGAGGGGGTAAAAAGCTGTAAAACCTGCCAACGAGTTCAGTAACATGCTGAACACTGCTAAATTATATACAGGGATGTCCCTGTGTTTAGGTGAGATTGGGTGTAGGTTTAAAAGGTTGTTCAAGAGTTATCCGCGTTCAAACAGAGAAACAGAGGGACAAAAAAATCAAAGAGTTTTGAATAAGGAGAACACTAAAGTCAAGGGCACTTACAGTAAAATGGCAGCATTTCACACTTTCACAGGCAATAAATTTTGAAATCTGCATCTCAGTTTTATACAGCCAAAAAATAACCATGCTTTTCTGCTGGGGTCTTCACCCTTGAAATAAAGATAAGAGAAATAAATGAGTGCTGTGTGGGAAAAACAAAAGGAATAAAAAGAAAAACACAAAGTCAGGCCTGTACAACAAATTCAGCTTCTTCAAATCTCTGATTAACAAGGGAGGACAAGTCCAGACACAGACACAGATGACTAACTCTACTTTAATCTTTAATCACTCATTAATATATACAAAGTTAAGCACAGAAACAAACACACCCACACCCACATAGTGTATGTGTGTGTGTGTGTGTACATTTTATATATATATATATATACATATATATATATATATATATATATATATATGTACACACCGTGCTGCATCCCAAATGAGAAGCCTTTTTTGAAGCCTTTGATGCTACTGCGGTAACTTGTTTGCCTCTACAATTGCAGCTGTGTTTTGATTGCTGTGTTGCTTTCTGCATAAAATACGAATGTAGACTCTTACTTTTCTTGTGCAGACTTGTAAAGCGGAACTAAAGAACATCTCGAGTGGCACAGAGTAAAGTTCAACTACAGCTTCAAGCGACAAAAAAGCAAAAAAAAACTGTAAGTGAGATTCTTTTTTGTTTTTCTGTTTTTACATTAATTTATTCAGAAAGAAACCAGTATGTAAGGGAAAGACAGAGGAACAGACAAATAAAAGTTTTCTGTCAGAATAAAACCAGATTTTATGGTCATCTGAAGAAAACTACCGAAGAGATACAATTCACTTTAACTTGAGTCTCACTTATTTAAAGTCTACTGCCTAGTTTGGTTGTCATGTGTTGATAGACAGTCAAGTTTGATAGAGGCTTAATAACAAAAAAAGATGTTACTTTTGACAAAAAATGTTATAATGCTATATCAAAGTGCATGTAGAACAAATTTATGCTGAGCCTTTTATTCAGTTTGCACTTCAAATCTCTGTATGATTAGTACCCAATTTAATAAAGCAGCATCTTATCACACAATAGAGCTTAGTTCAGCGCTGGGATTTGCCTAAGATCAGCCAAGCTCAGACAATAACATTAAAAAAAAATCTAAATGTAGTGATCCTGAAATAGATATCCTCATTAAATGAAATAACACTGAAAAACACTATGGCTGAACTTAAGAAAAGTTAATTGCAAATGGCATCCATTTTTTATGAAATCAGTAATTATCTGTTTTTACAGAATGATTTGTTAAACTAATGTAATTGGACTCATGAATTAAATGAATCTGTGAAATGAAAAGAGATGGATTGCAATCAAGATCAGTGGATGTCACAATAAAATTCTGGTTAAATGAGCACACAGTTACAACTTCACGTCCTCCCTGTTATTGAAAATTACAAATGGTCAGAAATGGCAAATGGTCATTTATTCTCAAATTACCTTGTACCTTTGTACAATCCTTCTTTAATGGACAGAAATCAATGCAAACAAGCTGGATTTCAGACAACAGATCCCTGATGAGTAGTACACAGGATGCACTTAAATGATACCTATAAGTTCTATACTACTGACAACATTCAATGGAAAGAACCACAGCAGGTTCCACACAATAAAAACCAAAACTTTCTTCTCGTCTTCCATGAAGTCACAGCACCGGCTGTTAATATAGCTGCAGTCCAGCTGCCCTGTAGCTGGTATTCAGTGACTTCTGCAGGGCAAATGCTTACTGACGTGAGGGCTTGACCCCATGTCCCAACTAAGGCCCAGGGGGTCCTTACCACTTAGCTTTACTTGCTGCTCAAATGACCAGACCAGTGCTGGTATATTATCTTTCAGTTTTGATCTGTGTGTTAAAGCCGCCTCAAAAGAAAAATGTTCAGATGGAATTTAGTCAAACTGTTTTGAAGAAATCATGCTCCATTTTGTTTGTTGGTTTGAAGCAATACTGTGTGTGCAGTAATCCAAATGAAACACAATTTTAAAAAAATGTTTACAATTATGTTACAGCACCTAAAGGCATTTGATTGAAGAAATAGGTCAGCATTTAGATTAGGGTTTGATGTTGGGAAAGAATTGAGGTCTTTGTTAAAGATAAGACAGTTTTGATGCATGCAAGTTAGACCTGAGAGGTGACAACTACTCTCATTATTTTCATGTTAATATCATTTATCAATTGTGTCCTAAAATCCAGGGCATTAAAACACTGTGTAGCCCACTGTTCCAGCTTATTTTTGATTACTGTTATCCTGTGAACTCCACATATTTACAAAATGCTGCTTCCTAAGTGAAAACCACAACACATCTATGTGAAATTGAAGTGTGTAATTCCAAGCGTAATGTTTGGTGTTTCAAACAAGAAAAGTTTCAAGGAAATACACTTATCTTATTCGTATGATTATTGCTTATTTAGTCTTAGACTGTTACAGAGAATTACTTATAATTTTCTATTAAGTTTTGAGCCTTTAAGTCGCCCTATCAGTTTTTTTTTTTCCAGATTACTCATTCATCAATTCTTTTTACAGTCCTGTTTGAGAAAAATGTCATTGGTGATGCAGTCCCTCCAGTGCTCTGCAAAATGACATACTCATGTTTTCTTTTCTCTTTAAGCTGTTTTGTTTGAATACTGGCAGCTGTGCAGCATTTAATCAATCTGAACAACACTTTTCCTCTCTGTCAATAAGCTGTCATTTATCATTCGCTGTATACTTCGTGGGAGACGGGGCTGCACTGATGCACTTCTCTGTGGTACAATTAGACAGCCTCCTAAACCAAACTTGTCTGTTGATGTACCACCTACTGCAACAGCAATCAATTTTCCCCAGCATGTAACCCTGACAGATTCAGCTCACTGTCTCATGGCATCCTTTCTAACAAATCTGCTAACTTTAATGTGGGCTTTTTTCTTTTTTCTTCCATGTTTTGGACACTTTAAGTCCCTTGATTGGGTGATATGATAATAAATACTGTGAGATTAGTGTTATCTGCCATAAGATCATTTTATCTCCCATTCATTCAGACATGTTTCACCAAAACAAACACAACACTCATGACCCATGCATGAGCATGGAGGAGTCCTATAGTGCTCACAAATTTACACAATCTGCAGTTTGCAAGCAACAATAAATTTGGGAAACATTATGTTGCCACCATTTGTGATCAAGGCTCAACTTTTATGGGCCTCAGGCCACATTTTAATGGAAGTTGTCTTGTGGTACATGAACATACCCACGGGCGATATGGGGTTTTGTTGGGTAGGATTTGACTGGATTTACAGTATCATTGCATGTGATTAAGTACTTTGATCTCAGGTATTGTTTTCAACTGTTAACTTGATTTAAAAACAGTTCCTAAATTCAATTTCCAAGAAATATGCTACATCACAATGTCACTAATTTCAAACTCAAATGCCACTTGTAAATGAATCTTCAAGTTTCTGTTTCCATTCAGTGTTTTTTCAGTGTCTAAAAACATGTTGAATGCATTTCCTTCCTGAACATTTGCAAATCCAATTTTCTTAAAAGTCTGTAAAATGCATGGCAGGTACATGGATCACATCACTGTGCATATGTATGTGTGCATACATGTGCACGAGACATGTCTCCATAGCTCTAGTAGTGGTCAAAAACTTCACAGGACACCTTTAATTAAAAGCCCATAAAAGTTGGACTGTCACGTAAGGCCGCTTCAAAACACTAAAAAAAGAAAGAAAAAAAAAAGTGATAGAAGATTCTGTTCATGATGCACTGACTGACTCTCAATGATGTGTAACCCTACATTATCTAGACATAATGTACAGTATGTAGAGCAACTGTGTACTATACAGAAACAATTCTACAAACACACCACATCACACAACCAACCTTGCAATTGTGGTTGTAAAGCATGTGCAGCAGTATATTTAAGATAGTTGATTATATATTTCTATCCAACTAGAGAACAGTACCTTTTTCTACACGATTCAGCTCATTAACACAAGTATGCAAACACACACACACTTATGCACTGATTCAACAGCTCATGCATTCACATGCTACAGACACACATTCGAATCTTTTATTTATATCCACATTGGGACCATTAGTACACCAAGGACATAACACACACACCCTGCCTTTCACTTTCTCACACATACACACATAATTGAGGCGTGGAGTGGGTATTATATGGTCTGAGCTACACCCAGTCCATGCTATAGTATCTGGATGTGAAGGATAATTTATCTCCCTAATCTGGTCACTGTAATCTTTTAATACAGTGAGGTCTGGAGTAGAAATGAAGCTACAAATTCATAAAAAACACAGACAGAAAGAGAGTAGGGCCTATATATAGGCTTTTAAGACCATTTAGTACTGAGATAAAGTAGACCTACATCTTTCCTCAACTCATTAGAGTTTATGATATTTATAGTCTGGTATGGCACTTATAGTATGCTATGGTATGGTATATTAATAGTATTTAAGTATAGAGCTTGTTGGAGATGGGAGGCATAACTGTCTGACATAGAAAATGACCTGGACTTCTCCTAAGTAAATAATCTTTCAAATTACTTGTTTCTCACTGGCAATGTGGAGCAGCCAAACTTCATGTGTGCGGGACATTGATTAATGTGAAGCGTTGCTGAATTGCAAATGCATCAGTTATCTGTGTAGCATTTGAAACAGGAGGGTTGGAGATGGAGAAGCAACTGTGTGTGTGTGTGTGGGTGGGTGATAGAGTTTGAGGAGGGATAGGACAGTGTTTGGTTATGTATGATTTGCTGATGAAAAGACTGATGAAAAGAAATCTGTCTGTATTGATTTTACACTCAACCGGAAAAAAAAAAAAGACAAAAAAACCCAGCTGGAAAGAACAGAGGGGGTCCGAGTCATCCAGTCTACTGATATATTTCATAGTCCACAATAAGCCAGTTTTTTTTTCTGGATCTTCATCCACATTAAGCTGCCATTTTCTCACCCAAAAGTGAAACCCTACCAAAACTGTCTCCAGAGTGGATAAATCTTAAAATGCTGCCTTGGCGTTTCACTGTCTGACAACAGAAGAGGAAGAATATGTAAATGAAACTAACTAAATCACAAGTTCAGCACACAGAGTCCAGAAAGTGGCAGAGCAGACATTTAATGGGCTGAAATCTTGAAGTAAACGCTGTCTGTCCATCCTTACCAAACGTTGGCTGTGATGCACATGGTGTTTGCCAACAGAGAAGAGGACAGCTAACAGTTAGCTCACTTAATGTCGACATTGTGCAGTGCTAAAGGTAAAAATATGTGACACATTATCTTCCTACCAACTTTACTGTAACTTCCCTTAAGGCAAGACTCTCAGGTCAGAGGTCGCTTGTTATTTTTCTTGTGTTCCATCACCCGGTTTTGTACAATTTTACACCACCAGAAACACACACACACACACACAATGAATTCTGTGACTACGGTGTAACCACAGCAACATTTCTCAAAAGCAGAGCGTGAAAAAAAAAAAAACACGTGACCTCCTCTGTCCCACAATACCTCCCTGTTTAGCCCTGATGAACAGCTGCTGAATCCCTTCATCTTTGGCCCTGCTGACAGGAAATGAGTCACAGAGAGACATTTAACCCCGCAACCTCTGTGACTCTCAAAGGGTCATGAAGTAGCACAGTCCATTATAGTGTTTACATTGTTCCTTACTACCTCGAGCACGGGGTCAGATCTGTGGCCGACCTCTTGGACTTTTAGAGAAAGCGAAGCAGCTCTACAATAGAAAGTAAGTTTAAAAAGTGAAAAACTGACTGCTGCACCATTGAAAGGTTTGAGATGCCATCATGTAAGGCCATTAATCAATGCCAATTAAGGATGAAGCTTTCCCTTGCCTCTTGGGTGCTTTTAGCTGACAGTAAAACATGAAGACTTTTGTTTCCACTCATGGACACAAGCGGAGGAGCCTTTCAGAGCAAAGAATGTTACATGTGTTATACTGTTCCACACAGTGTACTGATCGTCCTCATTTTCCCTTTTAGAAGAGAAAAATGAGAATGAGAACTTTATCCCTGCAAAACTATCTCAACAGATTGTGCTTCTTAAATACCAAGTATTTTCCCAAAATCAGGTGTTAGAAAGAGGAGGTCATCTTATAATGATCAGGGCTGTCTTATACTGGGGCTAATATTATGGTGGCCCTGAGAGCTTGATGTAGTGCAACTAAAAGAAGAAAACAAATGCTGCAAAGAGTAAAAATACAACCAAATACAGAAATGCTGCAAGTTGCACAGAACACAAAAACTGACAAACTTGTGTCTGATTGCGTGATTAACATTGTGTATCATTATCTGAACTGGTTGGCTCATAATCAACTAATGAGTAACACTAGATTCACAGCAAATATCTGCAATGATATCTGAATCATGCAATCAGCATGTTAAAACAAAAAAAAAAAAGTAATTATTTGTTAATATTCCAACATCGTGAGACACAAACCATGAACCATGGCAACAAATCCCAGGTGTGTCTGGGGGTGTTCATCACTTTTTAGTGTCCCCTGGAGCCATAAAAGTTCCAATCTACACAACAAGGAAACAAAATTCTTTTAATAAGAATGGAGGGTGTCATAGGCTGTACTGGTTGTAAAACCCCTTAATGAAAATTTGTGATTTGTGATATTGGGTCATATAAATAAAATTGACTTGACCTGATTTTACTTGACATTTCCAACTTCACTATTGATCAAAAGAATCTAGCTAGTATCGTGGTATGGGTGAGTGGTACGATCTCTAAATGCAGATAAAGATCAGGCAAAAAACAAGAAACAGCTTTGACTACACAGAGATCAAAGTTTTTTTCTATTCGGTTCTGTTAAAAGAAAAATCCATTGTCATTTAAATGACATATAAACCAATAAACACATATCACACAGATGTAAATGTCTCGCATCAAACATTCCTCCGCTTCTTATGTCGCTCTGCACCCAGGAGATTTCTCTCAACCGAATTTCATCAGAGCATCCATGGGCGTCTGCATTGGTGTCGTCGTGTAGATGTTATCATTATTCAAAGCAGTTGTAGCAGCTTCCCATTTTATATCACCAGCTTATTCAGGGAGAGATGGTTTACTTAAAGTATTACACTGGGATGATGTAGGATCCAAGGAATGAAAGCTTGCTCAAGTGTGTTTGACCGAGAAGCTCCTGAAACCATTCCAACGGCACATCTTCAGCGTAAACACAATTTACCGAAGAAATGAAGGACTTAGTCTCATTTGTGCAAACAGATAAGATCAAAGAGGGAGAATATAGGGGAATAGAAAGAGAGGGAAATTGGGGGTGACATGCAGCCTGAATGACACGTTTAATCGAACAGAAAATTGAGGCTGGATTGCCATGCGGGCGGTAAAAGAGTGAGGATTAATCCGTGCCTAGAAATCATCTGTCTACTCTGATGCAATTCCCTCACCTTTCCTGTCACGGCTTTAAACTGAACATGACCTCTCTCGCTCTCTCTCACTCTCTCTCTCCTGGTGTATATGTCTCCTTGTGTGTGTTCTGGGGTTTATAGCTTGTTTGAAATCCTCTAAGTGGGGCTTAATTTCTAAAAAGCTATGTCACAACAAGCAACTCAAAGAGAATCATTATTAATGCTTATTAAGAATCTATATAAATAAATACAATCTAAAAATGGCCTGGAATTACTTTATAAGACTTGGCAAAAGGTTTAGAGATATCAGGTTTTTGAATTAAAATAAGTATTTATCCATTTTGGTTGGTCATTTGTGTTAATGAGTATAAAAAATGCTAAATCTGTGCTTTAATCTACTGAGAGATAAGGCGTAAATAGAGAACTGCAATAAGTAAAGAACAGAACCTTTACAACATACAGCTGAAAAGCAGGAAATCACAGAGACTCTATATATAGAACCTCATGTATCAAGAGCTGCACTCAGGTCAGCCGGCAAGACCACTCAAATTGAATCAGAGTTGGTCGTGAGTAGAGGATCATTGAACAATTTTGTGTGTTGTTTTGGCAACCGTGACCAAAACCTCACCTTAGAAAGGGCAAAACAACATGCTCAACTCTAAACCTTAGAAGTTATTTGCTGCTCACTCAAAATAAATACAAAATACGCAGAGAAGTCTGAACTCACATACGTCACCCATAGGCCTAATCATATACCCGACAGTAGAGATCCATTTTCAGTTGTCTAATCAACATGCACAGATCAGGATGTTCTTCTGCAGTTGTTTAAGGGCACTAGGATTGGAGAATTTGTGCCACCAGCCATTTATCTTGTTATGTCCAACTCCTAATATTCTCATAATGGTAATGGATGGGAATACACATTAATTTGTAACATTCTTTTGCCAATTTTCTGGAAAATGTGCTTACATTTTGGACTACATTGTGATGGAAACTTGGCTAGTAATACCTGACATGCCTCTCTTTAATGTAGTCTAATATCATGGTGTGCTGCTAAAGGAAATCTCTCAGCTCTGTTCCTAATGTTACTTTTGTAGTCAGTAGTCAAAGTATGTAACTTTTAGTTTTGTAATACGATTCACATGTTGGCAGGTCATTGCCTCGTGTATACAATGGTGTTTAAAATGTGCTGGATAGCAGCTCTAGCCTTGTTTTTATTTTGTGGAAAGTCAATACTACATAGTCCATACATTTGCTTATAACTACTGTTATCAACTAGATAGTTTTGGCAGCGGCAGTCATTTGTGCCTCCATTATTGATTCTGGCTACTGCCTCAGTCACTTATTGAAATCATATGTCATGATTTTTGAGTAATTAACTTGCAGATAAAAAAAATTCTTCCATTTGAAATTAAGAGAGAATATATGGAGAGGTAGTTTGTATCATAGTTAAATACCTCTCATCTGGCAATCAGACAAAACTGTATTTCATCAGAATGATATGTAGAGTGGAAGTAGTTCATCAGATCATTTATGTTTTCTCCAAGTTTTTCTCTTCACTTTCTATCACCAGAGGCATATTTTTTACAAGAGGACTTCTTTAACTGTAATCAGCAGTGAACAATGTCTTAATGCAGCAGCAGAAACAACTTTTGGGTGCATGGAAGCATAAAATCCAGCTGAGGCCAGTTTAAAACACTTGCTTCTTGTCTGGGTATTATTCAGTGAACATCATGAAAACCTAAAACAATGAGCCTTATGTTACTGAATGGACCTACATACTCACCACGACTTTCTTTGTATACCTCAAATTATCCGGCCCAGTTGATATATTTAGTACAATTTGTGAATATATTATATAATACTTCCAGGGGATCCACAATGGACTTGGCTCATGGTGTAATAGATATGTGACAAAGCTCTAACAAGTAGGCGTGAGAGAAAATACAGTATATATAAGCTTAAGCTCTTTGAGTGGACATCAAAGAACAAATAATAAACAGAGTGGAAGGAATTAACTCTTTTTATGCTTTCTGCTCACCTAAGTAGTCTGTGTTTTTTTCATTTATTGCAAAGATAGCAGCACTAGCCTCATCTCAACCCGGCTACCACGTTACTAAAGAGGATCTTTTCGGTGAGGCAAAAAGAGTTGAGGAGAATACTGGTGTCAGCTAGTTACAGCCTTTTTCTAAGCAGGGGTTCTGGTGCAAAATATCTCAACCTAACGTTTCGAAACTATGCTTGAGCTCTCCATGTATAAAAAAAGATGTCATCTCTAAAATAAAAGTTTTAAGGTCCCAAAAAGTCTGCTGACGAGGACATAGATGGTGAAATTTGCAGAATGTGGTCGTGTTTCATCGATATATTCAGTAATAACTTTATTTACAATTAGAATGAGTTATAATCTAACTGTTTTCCTCAGATTGTATATAGTGAGCAGGAAAGAAAAATAAAAGACATCAGTTTAGATTCCACCCAACTATTCTACAAGCAGATGGCACACCCGCCACCCTGCTGAAAAACTCAATCACTTCGCTTCAGGAAGTATTTTGCTCTGCTGCAGATACAGGGTGCATACAATGGAACACAAGTCTGGCTTGATGAAAGTATACGGCACATTCTGATGGATGTACTCATTCTGATACCCAGTTTCAATTCAGGGTCGAGGTGTGAATGTCATTTTCCTAGACACTTGCGAGAGGAAAATCTCTGCTAATTTGCATGTTTGTGTGTGTGAGACCGTGACAACGGGGATTAAAAACTGTGACTGTAAGTGAATCATTTAATCCCTGGCTTAGGAGCAGCTGGTTGTACACAGCGCTGAGACTCAACTCCTGTCTGTTCCTGGAGGCAACAACAAGGAAGGAAGGTGGAGAGACAAGGGGTGTTAAGAGAAAGAGGTAGAGAAACAGAAAAGGGGAGAGAATGCAAAGAGGAAATAACAGAGAGAAAAAGAAACAGCGGGAGATGAAAGACGAGACAAAGAAGAAACAGTGTTGATGCTCAGAGGAAAACGGAATGCAGAAAGTCAGAAACAGACAGAATAGAGTAAGAAGGTTAAGGAGAGGTTATTGGGAGAAATCAGGTTGAAGATGGACTTTGCAGAACATATTGTCACATCCAGCAAAAAGCTATGGCCTCCTACGGTTAATCAAGCATTTTAAGTGCAGGTTTATGTGTGAACTCTGCAAGCTCACATCTCCACATCAACCCTGACTTATCTGTTTCTTCTGGTGTGTTTAATAGCACCACCAACAAGGATTTCACAGGAGAATTAGATGCACAAAACACCTGAATCAGCAAATATGAAAATATTACAAATTCTTCTAATGCTACAGGGTTTATGAGTAAAATATTAAAAAGGCACACCTACATATTGTTTGGGAATGGTGCTAGACATTTTCTGACTTTTCCCTCCTGTGTTTTGTTTTCAGGGACCATGTTCACCACTTTGCTGAGACTGATAATCACTCATCTCCATTTCTGAGAGGTCAACAACATGTACCAATGACCTCCCTGTGTATGCTCAAGTCCTAAATTTCAGTTGCAAATTAGATTAATGGCAGGCGACAAAGGCTACGCAGTGCACAAGTTAACCTGCGCATCATTGCAGGATACAAGGGATACATCCTCGCTAATGACTCAAAGCCACAGAAACAAAAGTGAAAC
The DNA here is from genome assembly GCA_033238685.1 of Lates japonicus. Lineage (NCBI taxonomy): Eukaryota > Metazoa > Chordata > Actinopteri > Centropomidae > Lates > Lates japonicus. The sequence continues at coordinate 2,437,141 of BRZM01000021.1, read as the reverse complement.
TATTATCTATTAGAGATCTGTTATATACAAAAAGCATATCCTTCATCAAACCTTTTTTTAATGTCAGGACATGAATCATAGATGGATGAGTTGTAATTTTTGTGACTGAATGCAAAAGGACTTTGTCAGCAAGAGATTAAAGATAAACAAACCCATGGAGCCAATTAGAACAACCCCCTGTAACTGGGGCTTAATTTAACAGGCACAAGTTTCAGTGGCTCCACTGAGGGGAAAAAGCCCCCAACCCTTCTTTGAAGTTCCTCTCTCTGTGGGCAGTAATGTGTCATGGCACCCAGCCAAAGCCCACAGACACAAGGATTGAATAAAGCTTGCCCAGTGTCTCTTGATAGGGAGGATAAAGGAGAAGGCTGTAAAGTTAAATACAAAATACATGCAAACATAAACACATGTGAAAGCTCTCAACTATCACAAAGTCGATCTTTATTTGTTAATTTACAATCTGTGTGTGTTCAGAATCAACTTTCTTGTGGATCCAAGGAGAGTGTTCTCAAATTTCCAACCATTTTTATGTGAACAAATGTCCTTAATTGTCTGACAAACATTGCATTGGGGTTTGAGGAACCCCTCCTAAACTGGAGGCTGGAAATGTACAGATTCACCACTCTGAGCGCAACTTGCCTTTCTGTTCTTTTTCATTGCATCCTCTTTGAGAAATCACAATCAATGGTCAATTATAATTACATTACTTTTTTTCTTTTGTCAAAAACTAAGTCAGTCAACATCATAGATAGACTGCTGTTAATCTCTGTGGCCTTTACAAATGTCAATCAAAGCCATTCTACAGAAACCAGGGACAGTATACATGATAAAATGGTATAATATCATTCTATTTGCTCAGACTGCAAAGCTTATTTTACACAGGTATTAGAGATGGTATTGATCTCTGTAACGTGCTGTAAAAGTTCAAACCTGTTGGTGGGAGTACATACAGAACATGTATTTATGGATGGTCCTTGTATGGAGTTCATAAAAGCCCCCACGAAAGCCATGAAATAGCTGCCATGTGCTACTATAGTAATCCTTACAAAGAAGACAATGTCTCCCCAGTGTTAGCTGAGGAATGTTGGCAACTGGCATGTCTACAGTAAAGTATGCACATGCAAAAATACACACACACGCATGTACACACTTGCATGTGCCTCTATGTGTTTTACTCTATTTTTAAAATACAACCTAAAAGAGCATGGCCCTATTCTTAACATTAACCCGATTGCAAGTTTAAACCTGGTCTTGATCGCAGTTCACACAATCATATAAACTGCAATTCACACACAAGTTCCACTTGAAATTCTGCAGACTGTTAGTGGCTCATTATGTTGACTTGATAGGAAGTTGAGTATCAACACTGGACTAAAAAAAAAAAAAAAAAAAGTGGGTCTAATCGCCACTGATAGTTGGATGGAGTAGCTTATCTCTGCCACCCACTCAATCTCTCTTGGTCTTCCTCCCCCCTCCTGACTAATTCTTTTCATTTCACTTGGACCTTCAGAGAAATGGGATCATGAGCATGCAACGGTCTTGAAGTTGACTCCAAAGACGATAAGCAATCATCCTCATCCATTCCCTTTTCCTTCCCCCTCCACTCCACTGTGACTTGTTAAGAAATGACAAATGCTAATGAGAGACAACCTATGATATCACCAGTGTTGCAGTGACGCACACACACACAACACACACACGCAATCATGCATAGACACATTTTATAGCGGCACACAGAAGAAGAAACTGACTTGTGCACACACACAAACCACATTTATTATAATTCTGCCAATTTCTGCAAGCAATTTCAGAGTAGCTTTGTTGTTGCTTTTGGGTTTTCTTGATCGTGCTATTAAAGCCGTCTATTGGCAGTTCAGTTGGCAGAGCTATAGATTATTTTAGGCTTCAGCATGCGAGCCAGCACAACACCAGAAACCACTGTAATTACAAGATTTAGTCGGTCCTTTGAATAGCAGTGGCAACCAAAACCTTGATCTGGTCGAAGACAACGAGGAGGGGCGGGGCTCCTCTGGGATTAAAATAGAAACTGTCCACATGGAGTTGATTTGAGGTTTTCTATATGGGGAGCCCTAGAGTGGGCCTGCACAAGTAATAAAGTCGCTTCAAGCCAGTGGAAAAAGACAATCGCGTGCGGCTCTGTTGTGGAAAACAACACTCACTTGCCCACGATATTAAATCCATCACCAATGTAAAATCAAACAAAAACAGACGGGGTAGAACTACTGTGTTGTGACTACAAATGGCCGTTTTAGATATCCACACTTTCCTCTTGGAGTGAAAAGCAAATAAACTGATAATTATGCAGAGTTGTTGAGACACAGCAATAGTGTTCCACAAATCAGTTCAATCATTTTTACTATTTCATAAAGTCACACAGCAGAGACAGACTGAATTACTCTGAAATGCACATGCAATACATGAACAAATTTCCCCAGAGCACCAATTTAGCCAGATTCAGTAACAGACAGGGATTCACCACTTAGATCAAAGCGAAGACCAGAAACAGACGCAGTCCTAAATCCATGACATGCTACTTAAAGTGTTCTTATTAACCTCAAAGCTTTCCTGTCCATAATATCAACTTTAAGTCATGTATTCATCCAAATTTACCTGCTGTTGTCACTGACTGAAAACACTGTGGAGAGGCGTTGCAGCTGCCACACATCAGCCCCACGCCGCTATGCTACACTGGCAGCCAGTAAAGTGTCGGCGGCCCTTAAGATCCTTGTTGAGTTGGCCTGTATGGATATTATTAACTCTGACAATCTCCTCAGAAACTTGCAAGTCCCTGGAGAACTTTTACACTCCGCAAAGCTGCGATGACAGATTTGATAGGAGTGGATTGAAGGACCAGGCGGTTTCTTCAGTATCTCCCTCTTCCTGAGAAGCTGAGAACATGCTATGTATTATGTGCTGAACTGTCTCTTGTGCTCTGTGTCAATCATTACACAATGATATGTTCTATCCTACTGTGTAGTCATTTCCCACTTGACATCCCTGAGAGAAAAAAAAGTGTTGTTGCCCTAGATGTAAGCCCCATGACGCGGTGCCACAGACAGAAAGGTCACACAGCTTGATGGAAGTGGGACAGTGGTGCTAAATGTATCCAAACGGTCTAGTATGACAAAGAGGGGAAATGTGTGTTAACTTGTTTGCTTTTTCACCTGTTAGGGACAGTTAAGTAAGAATATCCTACAGCTATGACACTCAAAAGTGAAATCTCACCCTGAATCACTATGCTGATACATTTGAGAAGAACTGTTCTCGATTATCCTCTTCCTTTTCATTCCAAAGGTGGTTCTTTTCTCAACTCTGTCTGGCTGATTACTTATTTCAGTGCAACAATCTCTCCACCGTACTTCCCCCCCTTTACTTTCTCTGCATCCAGTTTTCTGTTTGAGCCCCCTCTATCCCTGAGCCTCCGGGTGCAATCAGAAGAATCATGATGTACTGGTAGAGGAAAAAGCTTCCTATCTGGACTGGAAGAAGAAAATTGAAGGAAGGAGACTGAAAGACTGAGGGCACAGAATATGATACTGGTAAAATGTGCACTCATGAGAGGCAAGAGAGAGCTAATGAGGGGTGGTGGTAGCGGAGCCGGGTAGGCTAGTTGCATGAGAACTCGGTATTATGAGGTCTAGCGAGGAGGGAGAGTGGTGGAAGTAGGTGGAGGAGGGTGCCGTCTACCAGGCTTTTTTTTCCCCTCGCTTCTATTCAGTGAACACAAGACCAGATGGTATTCTCATTGAAGAAATTATAAAGCAAAATGAGAATTAGAAGCAGACTGGCAGGGTGTGGTTATCCCATCAGGCACACACCGCTCATTCATTTGGTTTTATTTCTTACAGCGTGTAAAACATGACAGAAATTTAATTTTCCTCATTGAAAAAGATTAAATGCTACACAGACATTCTTCAAGGTCACTTCCTACAAGATTAAATAGTAATTGAGGTACTTTTATCAGCAGCCAATCTGGTCACCTCACTCTATCTTACAACAGCTGCTAAAGCAAGTACATCACTGCTTCAGAAGGCAAATAGTCCCTTAAGGAGCTCAGTCATTCTGTACTAACGCAGAAAACAGCCATCAGGAGTAAAATGATACAATGAGCAGAAAACATAGTGCAGATTACATTGTAGCTGTTATGTAGAAGCTCCCTGAAATGCTTAAATTGCAAATTTGAGGGCTAGATAACAGCAAAGCTGAAAACTGGATGCCTCAGAGCTGTGCCTAAGTTCGTGGTTCAGTTAATTACAGTCATAGTGTACAGTGGTTACGAAAGGGACAGATACATTCAGAACTCAAGCTCCACTAAAAGCCAAGTGATGCAGCGCAGTGGCTCTGAAGTCTAATGGGACTGGAGCAGCAGCAGGACTGGAAATCAAGACACGGTTCTGTGGGTAGATGGTTGTTTTTGTGGATCAAGTCCCAGATGTGGAGCAGTTATGAACACAACTGGGCTGAGATGGGAGAACCCGCTCAGTCCCTCCACAACCAATTATCCACCTGCTCTCAACAGCTGAGAGCAATTGCATCAATGCAGGAGAAGTCTTATTTAAAAGTCAATCAGGCGGTCACAGGGGACGAGGGTGCTCATCTGTCTGTCTGCCTGTCTAGCTTCCATGGTCATCCTACTGTATACCCCCTCCACACCAAACCAGCAACCGGAGAAAAATCTGTCTGCCTTTGGTGAGACCATTTATTATACTTGAGTGTGTGTCCGCATTCGCTCCAATTATCACCTTTTTCAGTAGTCGATATATCATTTGAGTCATTTTTCAAGCAAAAATAGCTGGTCTAAGCTCCTCTAGTGTGAGAATTTAATTATTTTCTCCGTGTTATATCATTGTAAATGGAATATTTTGGGGTTTGGGGCTGTTGGTTGGACAAAACAAGAGATTTGAAGACTTCACCTTGGGTTCTGTGTGATGAGATTTCACATCCAATGTGACCAGTTGATTATTTGAGAAAATAATTAGCAGATTAATCATTAATGAAAATCATCATTAGTTCCAGCCCTGCCTCTAACCATTGAATTCCATTCCTCTCAACTGCAAAGATATTCAGACAATACCAGGCCAGATTTGTAGGTCAAAAGATATCTACACATCTAGGTTAAACCCAGACTATATATAATTGATAAATTGAATTTATAAACCCAGATAGTATTTACAAATCTGTCCATTTCAACCTCAGACCAAGAAAAGAAATCCTCTATACTTAAACCTGTATTAAGCAATAATGTGGATATTAACACAGGATCAGATGATTTCCAATAATAAGAAAGGTTTGCTTGTGCTGCCAATCTTATTGAGAATAAGGATTCAGCTCTCTGCAGCTTTAAGCCTCTTTCAGCCCATTGTTTTGGTTTTGGTTTGTAGGTTCATTAAAAAAACACTGTGGGCAGCTGCTCCCAGCACATGAGCTCATACAAACCAGTTGTGCAGCATGAAATGGTGGAGGGCTGAAATAAACACATGGCTGATGAGAAGAGTTGAACATCTAACGGGCCGTAAACCCAGATAAGTTTTTATAGATAGTTGGAGAAACAAACCATAAATAAAACAGCAATGAATTTTTTCACTTGAGATTGGATAAGTGGTGAGAAACAGAATCCCAGTGATGCCCACATTGCTCTGTTTCTGCTGCATGTGTGAGACGCCAAGTGTTTGCTCACACACTCAAACAGATCTCGATAAGGGATGATATAGTATCAAGGCGGCTTTAAGGATTGCCCAACCAAACACCAGATCATTCGCATCCATCTACCCAACACGTTGTCTCTCCAGTGTAAAAACAAGGATAAAACAACAAGTTTTAATGATGAGAAAATAAAACAATGTAACAACTATATTTAGCCATTACAAGGCAGATCTGCAGCTGTGGATCTGTGTTTGAACAATGACAATCTTGTATTTGAACAAAAATGCAATAATCCTGCTGTACACTACACCAGCTCCCCCAGAGATGTGTCCTTTCACCTCGTCATCTTCTACACGTGTATGTCTGCACATCCAAACCTCTACCTGATGGCATTTGCAGATGACTCAGTGCACTTAGATTCCCTACACAATACCATGTGACCGCAGTAAATTCAGGGACAATTCGTGTCTGCAGCTAAATGTATCTAAGACCAGAGAGATGAGTAGTTGTCTCCAGGCAGCACACATCCACAGGGAGAAAAAAAAGGTGGTCCAGCAATAGAAATACCTCAGCAATGTCTTTGATAAAAAAAGTTAATCCTCGAGCTTCAGTACCAATAAAAAAAGGACAAGAAAAACTAAACAAACAAGACAGCAGATGACAGATGGAGAGAGAGAGATGATGCACGGACAGAGAAGTTGGATGAGCAGCAGTGTAACATGAATCTATCAGGGCACTGACGAGTGATTGTGAATGATGCACCTTGGAAATAAATAAAGAGACAAACTGCAAGCAAATGAGGAATTTATGTTGATACCATGGCCATTAACGCAAACAATTAATTAGAATGTTGTCTCTGGAGTTACTAATTAGCAGACACTTGTTTTATCTGCAGGTGCTCTGCTCATTAAACTCCAAATATGAAGCCAAGGAATATGGTGGGTCTAACCTATTGAAGAAAACATTATGTAATAGCTTCAATTTGCTCAGATTATATAATGGCTTCAATTTGCTCAGATACAATTCTTTGGGAGGGTTGGGGTGATTCTAGTTGGCTTAAAACTGCCATAAAGCATCCATACACAAAACTAATGAGGTGAATATTCAAACAACATACTGATCTGTTCCATATTTTCACAATTACTACTAGATAAAACTACTAAAACCCCCTAAATTCGCAGCTTGCACCACATAATGTGTTAATATGTTGTCTTTTTAATTGTCCAAAATTGCCTGTTTAATTGGCTCATGAGGATCTGCTGCTGCCACACCAGGTCTCATTACAAGCAACCCTTATTTTAAACCCAGTTACTGTTTAAACTTGGCAACAGATGACATATTGGAGCAGTCCTTTACAGGCATGACTGAGAAAAGGAAATAGCCAGTAATGTCTTATGGCTTGGATTGTCACTGTGCTGGAAGTGAGCTTCTTGCCATTCATCAGTGCAGCATATATACTATGTCAGCATGCTGTGGAGGAGGTCGATATTCCGCCAAGGCAAATACATTTACATTTATTTATTGCAAGCCATTACAGGGATCCTGATTTCTGCTTTGGAGAACAGGCTCCTATTTGATTTTCCATCACATATACAGCCCGCAATGCCAAGCTCACTCGTGCGTTGGACTGCTGCGAGGTGTTAAAATTCAAGTCAAGTATGGAGAGAGGACAGCGTTTGCCTCACCGACATCCAAAAGTAGGGTAAACAGCGCTGTGTGATAGAGGGGGTACGGATTAGGAAAGCATCACCGCGTCCAGTTGTAATATCAAGTGAAAAAACTTCCCACCCACCACGTCCAAAAGTGATATTAAGTAGTAAAACTTACTACCCCCGTTTAGAAAAGGTGGAAAACTCACCACCCCCATGTCCAGCTGCTCGGTAGTCAGAGAAGGAGCCGCTCCAGTCACAGGTAAAAACCACAATATCTGCACCAACAGCAGCATCTCAGGAGAAATATTCCTCATCCACTTGTGAAGAACCAGAGAAATCATGACGCCCTACGACAGGCTGATCCTGCAGGGTTCAGACACCGACCCCGACAGCCGCATCCACGGGATAAATCACACGCCGACACTCCTGTAAAATTTGCCTGAATAAGTCTACCTCACTGTTGAGCGCAAACACATAAAACACATTAAAACCTGCGGCGGAACGGGCGGATTTACAAGTTTGTTTTCGACAATTCGGCACGTGTAACTATCGCCTAAGTGGTCATAAACAGCGGGAAAAGATGTATATTCTTGATCCTATGTCAAGTCCATCAGAGGTGGTATCCCTGCAGCAGGCAGCGCGAGCTCCCCTCCTGATCGAGCAGTGGAAAATGAAAGCAGCTGCGTGTGGTTTTGTCCCGAGCAGCAGCAGCAGCAGCAGAGACCACTCGCTCGTCGACGCACACACGGTGAGAGGGGATGAGTATTTGGCCCGAAGGGTTCAGGGAAAAGGAGGGAGGGAGGCAGGGAGAGAGGAGGGGAGTTCAGCGCCTTTTTAAGCCCCACTTGGACACTTTTGAATTCATGACGCGCGCCGTGCGTAATTTGAGAGTCTCAAGGGTTAAGACCAAAGACATAAAGCACAATTTGTCAGCGTTGCTCTATTATCGTTATGTGAGAAATATGTCAGTGTTAAGTGGGTATGACTCGCCTTGGAGTGAATCCAGTTTTGAACTATAGTAGCATGAATATGATTTTATCTTTACCTTAGCCTAACAAAGAGAGGAGTTACAAAAATTCATCTGAATAAATGAATATTTTTCTATAACAAAAGGGACATTTTCATGACTTGCTGCAGGCAGTCAGGTTATTTGCCTCTGATCACGACCCTGATACTGATTATTATCATCATCACAAGTTCCACCTCTCATGTTTTGGTGGTTCTGATGCCAGCGGGGTCCAAAGATGTGAGTCAGTTGTCCTGGGGCAAAAATAAGATGTAGCCCCCTGATTGATACCCCCCAAACCACAATCTAATCTCTGTGCATTGTGCATGCATTCTGATGCTTTCAAGAAAACAAATACACTAAGGAATTATGCATCATGTTTGCACAATATAAATATAATGATGAAGGGATAAAGAGTAGTTGGTCAGCTGGTCCACACTGAAATATCTAATCAACTACAAGATGGATTCCCATGAAAGTTTGAATAGATATTTATGGTCTCCAGAGGACAAATCATACTGACTTTGGTGATCCCCTGACTTTTCCTGTAGCTCCACCATGAGGTTTATACTTTGGGTGCATTTGGAGGTGGGCTGAGCGGCATATGGCCACATTCTTTTAGCAGTGTGTGTGCAAATGTGTCCTGGGCCACAGTGAGGGAGCGCCTGCTCAACTGACATTTGCCACAGTCTAATTGTCACTTATTATATTGATATTTATTTCTATTTTTTTTACTATTACAAATGGGTAAAATCTTATTTCATTGTACAGCTGCACAACACACTGAGTTTCTCAGCCCCTCCTTGTCCCACTCTCTCTCTTTCTCTGTCTCCCTAACAAACACATTGACAATGGACCAGTGTGTTATAGTTGGGACTGGCTAAAAACAAAAGTGCATTTGGTCTCTGCAAACGGAAATGATGCACATGCTTATTTGCATATAGAGCGGGGAAGTGAGATCAGATCACAAAAGGTCACTTGAGACGCATTTGGAGACCCATTATAATGCCAAGTGTGAATTGACATATGTAGAGCTGCCCACTTGTGATTGGATCATCCAAGTCACATGTTAGTGCCAGGTATGAACACAATGGAACCTCACAGAGCCACTGTGGCCTACAAGACAGGGCCTCAAGATCAGAGTTTTTCACAGTGGGAAAATGCAGCAGTGACACATCTGTAATATCAAAAAGGACATTCAATCTAAAGCCACAATCATGTAAAATCTTCACATGGCCACAGGTAAATAAAATTAAAGCAAATGGATCTACCTTGAGGTGTGACAGGCCTGCATTCAGACATATACACGTGTACAGGTATTATTTTTATTCTGCAGAACATCCTTGGTCCAAGCTGTGTAGAGTAATAATTTGTCACCAGTATGCAAAGAGTGAAGTGCCTTTAAAAGAAAGAGTACTGCATTAAGCTGGTTTTAAAGGAGTAATATGTGGAAAATAGTATTATCAGTATTCACTGTTCAAAAAAGACGTGGTGTATGTAGGTTAACGGCCACTATGTGTGAGTAGATGTTAGTGTTCACTGCATGCTTGCTTTGTGTGAAAAAGACATATAATTTAAAAAAATTAAACAAGGAAGAGTTAAGAAATAATGTGGTAAAAATAAAAGGTAACTTAGTTTTAATAAAAAGTAAATACAATCAGAACAGGCCAGAACATAATGGAGTAAAGCAGAGTATCAGCTGAGAAAGGGTTCTAATAGCAACGGCTAGAAAGGATGGAGCAAAGGCAGTGGGAGGGGGATGAAGAAAAAAGGGTAAGTCATTTTTCAGTCTTGAAACTTTGAATGCAGCCTCCAGTGAACTGACTGTCACGGTTGCTCTTTCACTGCATCACCAGTGAGAAATCTCAAACTAGATCACAACAAAAGGTCATTCAATTATTTTCCCTCCAAACCTCAGTTAATCAGTATCATATATACATCCTTTATCATCTTTCTGCCCTTTAAGAACATGTAAAGATGTCAGTCAAAATCATTTTAAGGAAGGTAGGGACAAATGTCGCTACTACTACTAATGGTAGGCTACTGTATTAATAATACAGACTCAATTAAAATATGGGAAGTGAGCATTTAACGAGTTAAAATTACACCCAATTAAATATACAAATCAGCAGAAGCTAGGTCACTGAAGTAGAGAAACTGCATATGTCTCTGAAATGCAAAGATGTTTTATTTTGTACCCCTGATTACACTTCTATTTTCACCATATTTGAGGAAACATCAGAGGAAAACACAAAACAATTTGCTGAGCCGCAGAGATAATTATGACATGAAACAGTGGTATCATCCCACTCCTTGAGAGAAAAGACTAATGTGCTTATTTCTATCTTTTGTGTTGCATATTATTAAAATCCACCAGGTAATGAAGGAACATACTGTAATGACTAACCATCCCTAAGAGCTACAGGCCACTGTAGCAGAGTAACCATTTAACAGATCGATTGATTGGTTGATGCGCCAATAACAGAAAGGATCTGAATAAATTTAAATAAAAGCCTGAACTGAATGAATTGTGTATTTTGAATTCACCACACTCTCCTCCTTGATAAAAACGGACACACATGCGCCAGTACACACACTTCCATTTCTTATTTAGATCCATTACAGGAGTCATTCATCACTGGTCCAGAGGAAAGATACATGAAAAATATGTTGTTGTTGTTGTTTTTTTGCTCAGTAGCATTAAGTTCTGCTGTCTTATTGCTGAAGGCTTAAAACTTCTCAACTTTACTACTTCCAGTCCCAGTTGGACTTGTCGTAGCCACAACATTATGATAATTGTAGCATCTGAATATTGTGTTTCACAGCATGTCTTCTGGCCAAAAGAAGCCTCAGTCATTCAGTTTTATATTAACAGAATGTTAAAACATCCATTTACTAATCTCAGTCTGCTGTGCACATTTTACCTAGGTGTTTCGACACCTTCAGACTATTTCTCAGAGATTTTCAGCTCATTTTCTTTGGTCAGATTGTATAATTATTCAAAACTCATTGCCCAGTGTGGACGTGAACTGAACTGAGTTTGTTTAAACACATGCACTTGTTGTAGGGTATGATTTCAAATTAGCTGCAGACCTCTTGCGTCCCTGAGGTTAAAACCCTCAGGATAAATGAATGTACATCAGTCCTGTCAAACATCTTTGTATTGAATCATGTCATTAAGTATCACAGAGGAATGCTGCAAATGTTTTTGTGTTGCTCAATGGGATGTTGTTTGAGCAGCCTTTTATTCTTTGTCTTTCATGTTATTGTGTATGTGTGTGCTTGTTTTTGCCAGGTGATGAAGAAACACCTGTGGAATATGAATGCAGCCTCTGAATTGGGATGATTGAACACCTTGTCATGGTTAAGTTAAATAGGCACATAGATATAGCTCCATATTGTGTGTGCTCTGCACTTTGAGAATGGGTGCAAGATTAATGTGAAAAGTTACAACAATCAAGGGTAATTCCCATCAATTACATACAGTATATACAGCAAAGATACATGCTGTGGTATTGCAGCTTTTGTACACCCTGTAACAAAACATTATGTAAAACCAATAAATGGTATATAATTTGGTAAAATCCATAATCATAAATAATATAATATAATCAACATGGCAAGACATCTCTCCATACAACTATAATCCACCTAATTATGCTGGAAATCATGTTTGACCAATCAGATCATTTGGCAGAGTGACTTGAAACTTGGCATCTGTCTACACTCCCTCCCATATGTTCGCCATTTTGTTGAAGACAGATAAAAATCCACAATAATTTATACTTTTTACTCTTAAATCTGTCTAAATACTGTCCATTTGTCTCATTTTTGTTCTCATCCTGAGCAACATCTGCTGTTGTTTTCATGTCTAGTTTGGTGAAGCAGTGATGGGCAAAAGATACTTCAAAATTCTGTTTGTGGAATATAACATACAGTTTTATTTCCCCCTTGGGATACACATCCATGCATAAATAGTATAGGTTGGTTAAATGCAAATGCTCACCCATGGGAAGTTTGTAGTAAACCATATTTATCATGCCAGTGTGTGTCAGCGTCAATGTAAATAATGTTTCTAGTAACATTTATTCACTATGGGGGACTTGTCAATATCATTCTGGACAGTAAAATCAATCACGGTAATGGAGGAGTTGTAATCAATCAATCTTACATGATGTATGTGTGTGTGACTACTCAAATGCATCCTTCCACTTCCACATCTCTGTCTTCGTCCCCTCTAATTCTCTCTTGCCCAATCTCACTGTCACAGACTCACAGACTTTGATGTACAGTTCTCGTAAGTCCACGAGGGCTCGGGGCTGCCCCGCCATAAAATCTATTGTAGAAACGCATGAGGGCTCTCCTGCAGAGTTTCTCAGGCCTTTATGCACGCTTTCTGTTGTGTAGACTTTGCTTGAGGACAAAATCCATAATTCATGTGAATGTTTCTTTTAAAATGAAGATGACAGAAGGAGCCCATAAACAAATAAACATAAAGAAAACAGATCCGGCATGAAGATGTTTAGGCCTGCATGTAAATATTCTGTAGAGGTACTGTATGCCACTTGCTAGCGGTTTGTTGTTTGTCCTGTGTGATGAAGTGTTTTTTTCTCCAAGTTAATGGTAGTTCAGACCAAAATATCTCAACAACTATTGGATGGATTGCTAAAAAATGTTATACAGATTCGTGGTCCCGAAACAATTAATCCCCCTGGTGATTTCTTGACTTTTCATCTAGCGCCACCATCAGCACAACATTTTAATTTGTCCAGTACTTGAACCAATACCTAACTTCTGCATGATCTCCCATCAGCTTCAGCTATACTTTTTTATGCAAATGTTTGCATGTTAACAAGCTAAACTAAATGCTGTAGTAAACATTACATCTGCTGAACACCAGTGTGTTGGCACTGTTATTGTGAGCATGATAGCATGCTGATAACAGCATTTAGGTCAAAGAACCACTGTGCCTGAGCACAGCTTCATACAGCCACTGTGTTTGCCTTGTTTTCCTCCATGAGAATGAATAGCTACAGATTCTGACTGTTGTGTGTTTGCCACCCAGAAAGGTGACTACCCTCTACATTGATCCCTGCTCACAACCACTTCACTGCAGTTACGCCCACAGCAGTGGAAGCCACTCCTCATTAAGAGGGAGGGTATAAATAGACAACCTGTGGGACACCCTCCACTATAATCAGGAAACAGTCATCATGCATGCTGATAGACTTTGTGCTCACAAAGCTGCTGTGTCTCACTGTGTGTTGCATATAAACTTAGCTTTAATTTTAATATTTAAGCTCAAGTTTTAACTTCACTGTCACCATGAAAAGACACAGTGCACTGAATCAGAGGTTGCTGTACATGATGGGAAGAAGGTGGAAGATTGAGTTTAAATTTATAGGATGTCTCCTCCCCCTTGCCTGGATGTTCTCTTTAATTTAGGTCGTAAGTCAAGACCAGCGCACACTCACTGTCCTAAGGTTTAATATGATCCCTCCATTCTTTACTAGTTCCATGAGGCCCCTAAGGCTCTTTCATACCTTTGAGTGTGTGTACAGTAACAAAAAAGTCAAGTACAGTTTTGCAGCAACTGTATTTGAGTTAACTGTACATTTTAATGCTTTCTTACCTTCTAAGTCTTTTGTTTTTCCAAGGTTATTTGAAAGAGATTTCCTGGCATGCTCCCATTTTTGTTGTTTCTCCTGTTACTGTAAAAGTAATTTAGGATAAAGGTTTTGGTCATGGTCGTGTGCTCACTGTCACTTGTTACAGCTTTTAGGCATTAAACTCCCCAGTGCTGGGATCAGTTGCCCTTGGAGCCAAGATATTCCCCTCTGTGGTCATTTTTAAAACCAAAGACTTATTATTTTTTCAGTAATATGGTATATTTTTTTATTCATTATATTAAATGGGTTTTAATATTATTATCCTATTTAATACTCTCTATTTTTCTTGTCTTTTGCCCAAAAAGCACGTTGGATAACCTCTGTATATGACAAGGTGCTACAAAAAAACACTTGCTGCGCCTTGTTATGAGGTTAGTGAGGATGTCAGAGGGAGGTGACGATATTGAACTCAAGAAAAGCTCAGTATGAGATTACTTTAGTTTTTCTAAATTCAGAGGTCTTATGTTTTCTTTCCACCTTTGCTGTACTGTGAACTTAATGCATCTCCAATCTTCCTGATCCCTGTGGTCTCTGCACTAATCTTGTTTTCTACACAGAGTGTGTCACAGCCAGTGGTCAAAGAAGTACTCATAATATATAATAAGTAAAAGTAGCACTAACACTGAAAACTTTTACCAGTAAAAGTCCTGCATTTTACTTAAAAAAAAAAAAAAAACACTTTTACTTAAGTATTGTCAGCAAAATGCACCTTAGGTATCAAAAATAAATTAGGTAATGTATATTAGTACAGATGAACTAGCACATAAGAAACATATTAACACTTATAAAACACACTATTCTTATTCTTAATATTATAAATATATTATAAATATTCATATGCAATGTTTTACAGCTATACTGTTGAAATTGAAACTATGAGCAAGAGCTGATTTTTGCAGCCTGTTCTGCTCTGGGATCTGGTAGATGATTAATGAGGCATGGTAGAGTAAGGGCAGGGGAATAAAAGCTGGGCCTGGACAGTTTCTGTCACTTGGTGACCTCACTCTAGTTATGAGAAAGACCCCAACAAGTGTGTGGATGTATGATTAATTAAACAAAACACACATCCTCCATCTCCTCAGTCTCACCGAGATGTGTTCAAAACCTGTTACATAACTCTTGTTGTCAGCAGTCATAAACATTGCTCTGTTCAGACATTAGAAGGCAGACAAGACATAAAACCAATGGCATAAACAAATGAGTGTTTCACTGCAAAGAACAACAGAGGGAGGAAGCAGAGCTGGAGAAGTGCCACTTCAGTACATGGAGTACTGTACTCCACTTACCATAAAAGCAAAAATCATTTAAAAGGGGTTGTAGAGATGTTTTTCATTTCACATTAAACAGTTTGTGTCACAGAGAGATTAAGCAACAGACCTATCTGTCTGTCTGTCTTTCTATCAGTACAAAGATTTCATTCCTCACTTGCATCAGTCACTGACTTCAATGGCCCTATCACCTGCTCCTGTTTTCCATATTTTAATTTAAGGCTAAACTCATCAATCTTACATTAACTAGATATTACCATGTGTCGATCCCTGCACAGCCCCATGATACTGCTAGTACCACTCATATCCAAATGTGAAGTGATTTAGGAGTGACCTAAAATCATGCAGTAGCTGTGCAAAACACAGGTTCACATTAGCGACCTGGGTGTTCCCTCAATCATTCTGCCCCTAATTAATGACCAAATTAATCCAATTAGGGTTCTAAAGTGGATTTATAGCCCTATGATACATTATTCATTACAGGTTACATTTGATGTAAAAGAACAGGGGAGGTTTCAGTTGTACTACTGTGATAGTCATGTTTAATTCATGGATCTCACCAAGTGCTTGATTTTATACAAGATGCAGCACACTCTGCTCAGTGTTTTCTGCTGAGAGGTTCTGCATGTGTGAAATGCATATTGATCTCAAGATGTATTTGTGATTAGTGGCAATAGTATGATTAGACCCTTGATTAAATCTGTAACAGCCTAGCAGTAGTGCTGTATAATGAAATCTGATATTCTGGCTGAAAGAGGGCTGCATGGAGACAAGCAACATTAATGCTGTAAAAAAAAAAAAAAAAAAGAAGAAGAAGATGAATGTCCGGACATTCAGCATCCTTCTCCTTCTGCTTTGTTCCCTCAAGTGTAAGAAAAAAAATAGATGTTGGATAGTGAAATGAGAGAGGCCAAGAGGTTGTGCAGGCAATAGATATGCACCTTTCTTCCATCCATGTTAATCAGATTGGAGAGTAATCCCGATGGTTCCTCCGGCCTAGAGGCTCTGTGAGAGTTGTGTCCTAGATTGGAACTCGTTCTCTGAAAGTGCCTGAGGCTCGCCTACACCTGCCCAGAGGTAATCTTTTTCTTCTCAGCTGCCATGTCCCTCCAGCTGAACACAATGGCAGCACACAGAATGGGGAAAAAAACAGCAACAACTAGTTGATACCTTGCAACAAGTCAATATTTGTGTTTATCTCTGGGTCAGGACACGGTTCTGATTTGGATGTTTAAGTGGGAAAGAAGTGCTACTCTTGATTTATCTATAGCACAGGAGTTTCACACTGCTTTGCCTACTGTATACAATATGTGTGGGTGTAAGGCGGGCTATTTGGTCTCATTTCTCCAATGTTAATGAGTGTCAGCACAGGAAGGCCTGGTTAGTAATGCCTGCTCTCCTGCAGTCCAGCGGTTCTGTGACCCTGACAGATAATAAAGAGCTGCACCATAGGGGTTGAAGCCAAGTAATGCATCATGGAGGCAATGTTCTAGTCATCCTGTTGGCCTGCTCTTACCTCTTCACTATACCTTTCATCTCCTCCTCACATCACAAGCCCTCCCAGGACACCACCTGTCAGACTGTTCATCTAAATTTGTTATCCAACTAAGTAGCCTTTGAATGGGGGTTGTTGTCTCAGACCATGAAGGCAATAAAAAGCAAAGAACAATTTACATGTATTGATACATGCAAAAAGGAAAAAAAGGACAACATACCATTGTCCAAAACAGTTTTTATATATTTTCTTCAAAAGTTCTGTGAGTGATAAGCTCAGCTCAGAAATTCCTCTGCTGATAAATACTGAGAAAAACAATTGTGAAAACACAGATGAGCTACTGATTATGCATCAGTAAATGATAAAAAATACAAGAAATAGTCAAAGGCTGGTTGTGTTGCCAATGGTACTTTTAAAAAGTGACTTTCAATTTTTACATTATTCATTTTTGATTGATTTCGACTTGTTATTAATATGCAAAATACCAACATGATTAATTCCCAGATTTTCATTTGATAAATGAAACCTGAAAATAATGAGCCCAGGAATCAGCTAAAGGCAGTTTGTTGAGACTTTCAGAGTTGTTAACACTGTTCAATGGGCAAAGGAATTTGCAGCCTTAAAGACTACAACAGTTTCTATTTTTGCATGGCTAAATTAAAGCCACAATCCCCCAATGAGCAGGGACATTAAAAGTGTGAGGAATTTGTCATTGATACATTGAAGACATTCACAGACTTTGTACAATTTCAGTCAGTAGAAAGCATCTTTTGCATAAAAAATAAAATATTATTTGTGAAGGACTATTACTCAGTGGAGGGGTTTAAATAGTTTTCCTTTGAAACACACACTGATTGTTTATTATGGTAATTTAATATATGGATCTCCACACCAAAGTGTTTCTTGCCACACAGACAGAACTAGTACAAGGAGCACAATTAAAAAGATGGATCAACCATGTAAATGCAGAAAATAAATATATTTTTTAAAACAGCTTTTTGGTTATCTAACTAACTACCAGATCTCGTATCTCTGTGTGAGACAGTCAGAGCCCAGGGTGAGCAGCATTGAAAGACCTGAGATTCTGCCAAGTAATGACACAACCTCTCAGCACTGTGCTTCCTTCCTGGACACTTTCATCAGTCTCTTAACAGAATGAGAGGGATTATAAGGATGTAAAACAATATCAAGCAACTACAACATATTAAAATATATTCTCAAATGGAGAACATTACAGTTTCTAGCCTTTTTTGACCTCTCTTAAAAATGTACAGGTTTGAGATCACATTGCCCTGGCCCCATTGTAAGAGAAGCAGCACTGACCCATAGAAACCTCTAGTGCTAAACCTCAGAGGACACAGATGTGCTAAACCTAGCTAGTCAGAAAAATAACTGTAGGCCCTGCCATTAATAACATCCAGTAGAACCGATGAAGGTAAGCGGTAATAATATTAGTTGCTACAGGAAGGCATTTTAAATCCTGAATGTTTGCCAAGTTTAAGAATCAATCTCTGCTGCTCTCTCTTTGTCTTTCTGTGTGTATGGTTATTGTTCTCATTTTAATGCTGTGCTTCTTTGTGTATATGTTCTATTGTGTCTGTACATCAAAATGATTGAAAATTAAAAAAACATATTAAAAAGAAAGCTAATGTCTCATATTGTCCTGCTCTGAGAAAGCATCAGATTGACCTTCACACCAACAAGTGCCAACATCACAGTGACACAAAACTAAGAAAGATACAAATAATCTACATAAAGCCATTCTTATTCAGGAGATTAGTCTTTGTAACTTGGGATTTTATGCTTACATTAATCTTCCTTAAAATCCATCATGGCCATACTACTCACATTATTGTCTAAGATGCTGACCAAGTAAGTACAGGACGACTTGGCTGCAATGAGCTCCATTCTCAAAACAAACTTGAGCTATTTTTACTTTGGGTCTAGAATCAAACAAAGTAGACTTAGTGTGCCCTAAATTTAGCGGAAGACTGTTGTCACTCTCTGATGATAGAGAGCTCGCTCACAGGTTTTACCTACAGACATTTCAGGTCCCTCTGCACAACAATAAGAGCTGAATAAGCATAAAAAGAGCTTATGTGGACAGTTATTATGTCAGTGATAAAAGAAAAAGCTGTAACGTATATCATCATGAGGTTCCTAATTAACTAATCAGGTATTGAACCATTAATCTGCAGTTTTTGATCTGACATATATCATTCTCAAAGCACAGAATTTGAGGAACAGTAATTAATCTCAAATAATTGTGGTTATGCACTGTAACTGTTGATCCATGTACATAGGTGAAATGTACTAATTTGGGCTCCTGAGCCTTAATTATTTATTACCAGGGATCACGGATGAATTGATGGACCCAGTCAATCAAGGATGAGCTTGCTGAAACTGCACAGAAGAGTAGTACTGGATTCGTTCTTGGGGTAACAGCTGGAGTTGCGTCCAACAATGTTATTTTCTGAGATTTTTAAGGGCAATCCCCACATGGATACATGAATCTGTGCCATGAACCTATTGAAACCAGAACCACCAAATGGACTGCAACCAAACCAATGAGCAGTACTCAAGCAACCAAGCAATGAGAATGACAATGCAAACACTGCAAAAGAGTTTCAGTGGGCCATAAACCAATCTATTGAAAACACACATCCAACAAAAGGAGAAAAATGTCCTTTACAGGCAAGTCTGAATGATGGTCACCAAAATTAGTCCAGTTCAACAAAATATCACTTTTCAACAATAAACAACTAAAAATCACTTAGTTAGGTTCAGTCTCTCTTCCCAAACAAAACAAAAAAGGATGCCTGTTAAAGATTCAGTTCTGTCCATTTCAGTTTTCCCCACGAGTAAATCCTCCTCCTAACCAAAGTAATAAAAAATCTCAGGCAGTTTTTGTCTGTCTCATTCAATGACTTTTTCTCAAGAGTAAATCCTCTTCCTGTTCAAATTAATAAAGGATCTTGGACAGAAAAGTTGAATGCTGTCGTAGTTACCTCAGGTGCCAGGCTGTTGATTGCTTCGTGTTCACAGGGTGAAAGAGCTGGGGCGAAGTTTCAGCTTTGCTAAGGTCCAGGATTGTGGAGAGGCCAGTGTGGAGGAATTGTAGCTCCATCACCATCTTGTTTTTTTTTTTTCGTCCATGTTTAAATTTAGGGGTGACAGATTACACAGGTTGATGGCAGAATGCAATTGGCAGAGCAAGGGAGGCTGGACTGGGGTGTGAATGAACGTCTATATTGAAAGAAAGAGCATTATTTATGGCCTTCTGTCTATTCTGTCTATTCTGTCTATTCAATGTGGACCAATTTTGACTCTGTGGTTTTTATTGTGCAAGAGTGATTGTGTGACTCTACATGGTCATGATGGCACCTGTGTCCACTGAATTATTGTTGTCTTGTCCACAACCACTTTCTTTCCGTTTCACTCCCAACAGCTCAGGGTTCACATGAAGGACAGAAACAAAGCAGTGTTTTCAGCCTTGTCATTTTTCCAAACACATCTCAGATGATGGTGTTATCCCTGGTGTTTTGTAGGACTGTGAAGTGCTCTGAGGTAGTTGAGGTGACCACATCTGATGTCCTATGTCTCTTTGACCCTCAGTGCAGGCTGTGCACAAAACCATCTATTGGCCACCTCTACCTTGCCTCATGTTGCAGGACCACAGCTGTCAGTGTCCTACCAGGCACCCATTCCATTCTCTGTGCACGGCATCTGTTAACACCAATATCTCCTAAGAGTCCCCAGAGGATGAAGTAACCTCTTGGGGGTCCTTTGGTAGTGCAGTAGAATGGCGTTATGTTGATTGGTAGGGTAATGGTTAGCAGGTGGTGTTCTGGGACCCACATCACAGTGACTTCTTTCGCCTGGAAGCAACCGAGACATAAAATTAAAAGTCTTTCAAGTATATAATTGTGAAATGATCATCTAACTGGACCAGTTCCAGCAGGCTATTCACAGTGACTATGTTGGATAACTGGAGTCCAGTAAAGCATGGGTTTTATTTCACCTTTTTTTTTTTTTCCTGTACCAATAAATACCTAGTTAGCAACCTCTGTCCGTATTGTGAGAGGAGCTTTAGAAAAAGCATCTTTGTGTAGCTGTTCCTGAGTTTAACTGGAGAGGACAGGTGACATTTTTGGCTTGAAGATGGCTGAAGAGAAAAGGTTGCGGTGTCAACTCAACAATTAGGCTCAATCCTCTGAAGACCTTGAATATCCACATCATCCATCATGGCGATTTGGACAGCACTTATTAAGATATTTTGTTTTGGAAGGACTGACAGGCCAATCAATTGTCCCTGCTGAGATGAGGGTCTAACAGGAGAAAAATACATCACCAAACACAACTATCTCTCAGAATTCACCACAGAAATAACACACTGAAGTCCTGTATGAAGTATGTAACCGAGATAATAACAAGAACATTATGGATAAGAGGCGCGAGCATGTGCTGATCCGCACCCACAGCACATGGATAACAACAACGACAAAAGAAAGGCAGCTAGTGACTCATTCTGCGGTAATTAGATGATGACAGTTTCAGCTGGCTCTTGGCTTAATGCATATAACAAGGTATTAGAGATGATGAAAGGCCCAAGAGATTGTTAGAAGAACTCATGTCTGCATGCTGAGAGTCCACATCCAGCTGCCAGAGTTGAGCCAAGACATTAATTGGATGTAAAAGTCAGGAACTGGAATAGTAAGAGGCGACATTAAAACGATTATCACAGGTGTGTAGCTTCTGTGAAAATGTAATGGTTCTAACTACAGAGTCTAATTGTCTATTTTATTTCTCAACTGTAAAGCTTATTATATCTGTGTAGATCCTTCAGGGTGGCAAAGTCAGCATCATCTACAAGATGTTTTACTCTCTTAGAGGTCTTAAAATACACTCCAGACTCTTCATAAATGTGTTGTGAAATGATATTATAGTCATTTGCATCTGTGAAGATACAAGGTTTCAATGAGCAGCAGTAGTTTCAGCCTGTTCTGTGTCTCATGTGATGTCTCTGAAAGAAAATCTCAGATTGTCACACCTGACATACAAGATTCGTAGTAGGACTCTAAAGACTCTGAGCCCCATTTCTTCTTGCTTAATCATATACATTAAATATTTCACATGCTAGAGGTATGTGTTTTCAACAAGAGTGGGTCTGATTTGCTCAGACTGTCTCCCTTTGGCATAATAAAGAACGCAAAATAAGCACCTCATCCCATTACTTTATTAATAACTGGTCTTAACCTTTTTCCCGATTACTTATTCATAGGAACATAGTTCAGATGAATGTGCTCTGCTTTGAGCTCTCAAAATATTCCATTTCCCCCTTTGATTCCTCTGTTAAATTAACATTAATGGAATCATCATAGTGCAAGTAAACAAACTTCACAGCATTTCTCTGCTGCTTGAGAGGAGTAGGCACAGTTCTCGGCTCTTCTCCTTTTTTTTCTGTCAGAGTCCAGATTGTGGCTGAACAACTTCCTTTATTTGGGAGAGAATTTATAATCCGTTTTGGGGCAGTGAGCACTGACTATTCATCAACTCTGCTCCTTGTTTTAGCATTCAGCTTGTTTAAAAGAAAAAAGAAAAGAAAAGAAAAAACACTCTGTATTCCAGTCATCCCTTTTTTACTACTGTATGTGTTGCAGATTTGTGAGCACACACCTCCAAGATTTGGTGACTTGTGGGTAGACCCATTATCTTGTCAAACCAAGTTTCCAGCTCGCTTCTGTGGTGCTGCTCCAGTTCATAGGTCTGCACAAAACCTGGTTCTGAATTTATTCAAGTGGCTAAATAATTAGCACGCAATCACACACAACAGATATTGTGTGTGATTGGTCACTGCAGCATGATTCTACATCGGTTTGAAGTCACAGTTCACTTATTTCAACTCACCGCCTGTAGTGCTGTTTGCAAGTGATTCACCGCTTCTCACAGAAAATCAGTGGGAGGCAGGAGCTGGTTCTAACCTTAGGGACACTGTTGAAAAGTAAAGAAAAGACCCTGCATTTCTCCATGTTAAAAAAACAGGTGAATGGAAGACCATTATCTCGAAACACATTGTTGTCAAAGCTTATCACCTCAAGAGTTCTTACTGCAACAGGAGCAGCAAAAAATCTGGATAAATTTCCTCCTGCTGTGCTGTTGAGTTGCACTGCATTGTGCCGAGAAGGGCCGCTAGTATTTTTTCTATCATGTGCACATCAATGATCGTAGGCTGAAACACCTCTCATCACAACCCAATGTAGTTAAACTGCAACACAAACTGCAGCCTCCAAAATGAGCATAAGGTTGAATGTGAACATCTCTGATACAGTTTCAACTAAAACAGAACATTATAAACATCATGACCAAAAGACCTCACAGCCAGCAGTGTAAAATATCCCCCTCTCTTCCATCTGCTTTTTGTGGCATCAGCAGATGACCTCTTGATCAGATTTGTGATTAGACCATGTCCACGTACAAATCAACGGCCCCCTTTTGTCTGCCTCCTTGTGTGATCTGCGACTTGAAGATGAGGTTTTGTGTTCCTCTATTCAGTCACATCTTCCTCCACCAACAGCCATGTTGGAAGCCAGTAGGTTCAGTGCCTGTGCCACTGGTTTCCTTTAGACTCTGCCACAGCAGCAGCACTTTGTGAATGTTCTGCATTCATCATGGGAGCAGAAGAGTGAACCAATCTGTTTTTTCCTCAAACCTAATTGCGTGTTCATCCATTTTTACTCATGTCACTTCACCCTGTGCTGCTGCTGTCTCTCATACCAGTGCCTGGACTAGTTATAAGTCTGCACTACCACATAAACATACAACCTCAGAAAGTATTTTTTTTTCAAAATTTCAAGCACAGTTTTTTGTTTAACAGCTCTAGCACATTGTAAAATTTTCTTAATTCTGTCTTGAAATCTTGGAAAATCTGCATTTTTTTCTTTTGCCCAAACATCAGGTCTATGAAATTTATGTTCATTGTTTATGTTCCTCAGGTAGGAAAGTGCCAGTTCTTTGAAATAAAGCTGACAGAAATCAGACTAGACCCATTGATCAGATGTAGCTGTTCGCCTTCTCTCTTTTGTTCCTATTGTTCATTTAATTTCTAACCATAATTTAGTCTTTATTAGTGTCAGCCCTTGCACAGAATTCACTGTCAACAATTAGAGCTGCCGTCAATGAATGAACCCCCTGGCACACAGTCCTGTTTCTGTGCCTCACTGTTCACAAGGTGCTGGTTCTCACAATATTTAAATGATGTCACTGACATTGTGCTTTATTCAATATGTTGTGAACGTCAACCATAAACCTGTCTAATAAACACTGTTAATGTAGACATTGTGTGTGAGAGTGTCCATGCAGGTAGCAGTGAAATAGCAAATGCTCCCAATTTCCTGTGAAATTGGACCACCAAGCACAAATATGAACACACAACACAAGCTCACCAAAACACCAACGCTGACAGTAATTATTGTATTTTCACACAAATCCAGGCTTGGATTTAGCACATATGCTTTGCAGAGGAAAAATCATTCAGCCTGTCTTAAAATTATATTGATGGCTATAACTGCTCCACTTTCTACAACAGCAATGTGTTTTTATGGAAATTTAGGCAACTCATCTCACTAAGATGAGGGAAAGACCATAGTTTGGTTAAAGAATTACAAAGTCGACAATCACTTGATGCACTTATTCAATATTTTGAACCAAAATCACATCTCTTTCAAGGTGTTTGGGTCATTTCCTTCAGTTGCCTCAGGACCTAACAGAATTCTACGTAAACTTATTGACCACGGGGCCGGCTGGCGGACCTTTTCAACATTTTGCAATCAGACTCTTTGCTCGAGGCTGCTGTCTAGGGCACAAAGAGAAATATTTCAGATTCAGCCTGAAGGACTGTCTCTGTGGATTTGGCCCATCAGTAACTTCTGTGCAGCTCCCTCATATTGTTATTGATAGTGCTTTTTCAAAGCTCTAAATCCGCACCCACAAAATCTCTCTGGTGTCAAAGGGTTGTTTCTGAGGTAATATTTTTCCTGTCTTCTGTAACTATCATTATAATTTGAACAGGATTTAGCGTTCAGTATATGCAACTTCACTTTTAGCCTCTTTTTTAGTCATCTTTTTTAAAGTAACACTTCTCTTCCATTCCCACACAGTGCTTTTTGTTTCCAGTCAGTCAATTACATTCTCTTGTGGCACCCAGCAAAACACCATGATAATGGAACAAGTTATTGAATTGACTTATCACTTTGAAATTGGCTGAAACTACACTGACATAATGGAGAATGTGGACAGCAAAAACTAATATCAGTACATAATAATAATAAAAAAAGTTTTGGGAGTCAACACTGAAAGTAATGTGAGGGAATGAAGAGGCCTTTCATTGAATACAAAGGTAATACAAATGTAGCCCAGAAAAAGATCTTCCCACCTTGGCCTTTCAGAGGCTTCATGATTTATAGCATGACATATATTTAAAACATTTTCCTCCCCATTACTCCCTCTATAGCTCAGCTGAAATATACAAATGGGCTTGTGTTTGCTACCTCTTGATATTGTGCTGGATATATTATTATATCATATATTTACTAAACCACTTACAGTTGGGGATCTACTTAGAAGGAAGATGGATTGTAATCTGGGTTTGGTTTACATTGTAAATGCTCTTAGA
This sequence comes from Lates japonicus, assembly GCA_033238685.1. Taxonomy (NCBI): domain Eukaryota; kingdom Metazoa; phylum Chordata; class Actinopteri; family Centropomidae; genus Lates; species Lates japonicus. The sequence continues at coordinate 2,411,716 of BRZM01000021.1, read as the reverse complement.
TACTGTTCAAACCTTTGAGTTGGAATAATGTGTTTCTGAGCAATGTTGTTAATATTGTGCATGGATATAAGCTGTTTGTGAGAGTCTTTAAAAAACAGATAAAACAAATAATTAGTACTTCCCAGCAGATTTCTTGTCATATGTTTAACCACAAATGTCTTCTTAAATGACTGCTTAGGGCTATTTTTGTTCATTTTCAGACTTTGGTGGTCATTTAAAACTTCAAGTATAAAGTATAAGACCTCTCCAAACACAAGACTAATACGTTCAGCATTAATAATAGACTGACTGAGGTCCCATTTGACCATTATTTGGCAAAACAAAAAGTATTAAAACTCTCAATCCTTTGGGGATGCCTAACAGAGACTGTTTTCTTTCCTTTTCACTCACTTAGGCAGTAGTCCATGGCAATAAAAGATGTCCCCTACTCCCTTGGGTCTTGTTATGTTGCCATCAAGTTTTTAAAAGATCAATTGTAATTTTGGCAGAATTATTTCAACAACTAGACTGCGCAGATGGAATGGGGAGCACAGAAGGATCAAAGAATCACAGGAAATAAAATAAGTGAGCAAGTGTCCTCATGTTTGCTAGAGTTGCAATGAAACACACACTGCTTTAATACTGATCCCCCCTGAGATTAGCCCTGAGTTTTAGATGAAGTAATGAGCAAACATCAAGAAGATGCTGAGCGGGCTGAAGATGTCTGTGTGCTGGTGCGTGCAGCGGATGTTGCAGTGACGCCAGCTGACATTCTCTCATGGTTAGCCAATAACAAACTGATGTAGAGCTTTGGGAGAGATGGGAGCGCGCTGCTGTTTACCAATGTTGTGGAAATGCTGATTGAGATGCACAATTTATTCATGCCAGCCAGGAGGATGTTTGAATGAGGAGCTCCTTCCACACTAACAGCCCCTGAAGGATGCTGCTCAACACCAAACACAAATCACTGACTGCTGTCAATTAAACAGAGTGCTTTTATTTAGTGAGTGTGCACAGCACTACTGAGCGTAATACTGTGCACACTCATTTCGTAAATGTATCCTGATTTAACTAAATGTACAAAGCCTCTCTACAAAATAGTAATTTCCTGAGTGGGAAAAGTAAGAACAAAACTGCATGTTGTGAGTATTTTATTTGTTTAGCAAATAAATTAACCAAAATTAAAACAATTAATCAAAATAACCAAACGTTTTAATGGTTTCTATTTCAAACACACACATACTTTATATTGATAGAAAGTATCAATATAGTGTAAGAATTGTATGTGAGTATACCCCATATCACAGTGTAATTGTAGTGCAAATGGGCCAACTATCTTTATTTCTATGAGGTACACTACTGAAGATATAAACCAAGCTTTAGGAAACCAGTGTTAACACAGGAAACATTAATGGTTCAACCACTTGGAGACAGCTCATCATACTGTAAAAGAATGCTGACCATATTATAACCTGATAAAGTTGATATAACAAACTTTTTAGCACCTGCAGACATGGAGCAACATAAACATTCATTTGTAGTTGTAATCAAATTTTTTGCTGTCCTTTTATCTCCATTTTGGTATCTTCCAGCTCCTGAGTAAGGGGCTCAGTGTTTTTAGAAATTTGTCTGCTGTTTTATGTTTGGCAGGTGCATTTGTCAGAGGTTTTTTTTTTTATTATTGAAAACAGATTCCCGTTCAGGCTGGAAACTATGTGGTGAGATTGAATTGAAAAAGTTATGATCAGTAAAATCGAAACAAGGAGCTAAAAGATGCCAAAATGGTCAATTATTTATTATTATTTTAATCCTCTATGGATTCATCACTAGACTACATTACACACAGTAATTTTATTCAGTCTTAATATAAAGATATTGATCAGACCAGCTTGAAGTATGTTTTGTAAACTTACCATAAATAGAAGCATAAAAAACCCCACACAGTAGTAAAACAGATGCACATGGCCTTGGTTGTGTATGTATCACACAGCTACCTTTGGCATCTTTAGGTTGCACTTTTCAAATAGTTGAAATCTCCAGCTTTGAAGATGCTAGAGCACAGCTGATGGAGGGATGTGATCAGAGCTCAGTGATCACAGCAGCAGGAAGCATAGTGAGTCAGAGTGATGCCAGCAGAACCAAGGCCAGAGAGGAGGATAAAGGCAACTGAGTTCCTCAGAGCCTCTGGGCAAAACAGTGTATGGGAATGTAGGAACACCTCATTCAAAGAGGAAAGGACAGGTTTAAAGATGGCCTCTACATCATAGGCATGCAGTGTGCGTTACTAAAACAATATGTAGTGTACCTTGGGATTGTGATCCTCGAGGACTAGATGTTCTTATGTGTTTATGTATGTACATACTGTACAGTACAATATGTGTATGCATGCAGAGGAATGTGGCAGCATCCTCTTAAATGCAATTTCATTTCTTGTAGCTTCCACTGACTGCTGTTAATGATGCCTGATTCCTAGGTATGTAGTGTAACAAGAGCAAGAGTGGCTCACAGTCTGTGAGCTTGCAGTAGGTATATGTTTATTGCAGACAACATATCCACTCAGAGATGAATTCCAAGTCATCTGCTTCCTGAGGAGATGTACATTTATACCTCCAATACTACATCAAAGACCATCTGAGACAAAGGAAGAATAGCAAGGATTCACTGTGAAGAATCTAGAGAATGGCGGTGACTCTTTTTCTTTCCTCTCCGCACCTGATACAGTCGGAGTGCCGGTGAAACCTACAAAATGATGAGTGGTGGAGGCACCAGCCCGTCACATCTATAATTCAGAAAAGCATGTGTGAGCAGCTGTTTCCAGGCTCATTAGACAGAGATCATACAAGACTGATGGTACAATGATTGATGTGATCTCACCCTTACATGCTCTCTGAGAGGATCAAGGCAGTTTGGAATAGTTTGACAGGGTATAATGGAGACAGAGAATTAATTATTAAAAATTCAGACAGGTATTTCATGTCTGAATTTTACATTTTATGCTACGTGCAAGAGGAGACTACTGGTTCAGTGTTGTTTTACGAACATGTCTGGAAAATCACTTCTCTACAGGTAATAGACAAGATAAGTATTAAAATATTGGATGAAAATGGTTTACAAGCTCACAAAAATAAAAGATACCTCGCTGCAGTTGCCACTGCAGCACTGCTCAAGGATAGATGCAGAGAAGATATGCATGCCGGGGAAATTTTCTTGAAGCTGTCTTTGTGAAATCTAAGGAGGGAGAGAGATGTGAGCTTCACTGTGCCATTCTCCTTTGCATCCTCCCTCGATGCAAGTATTAGCAGATGAGTAATAGAGGGGAAAACCTCAACAACCCCCAACTAGTCAATCCCATAATGCCCCCGCCTTGCCACTCACTCTGATCTACTTGCTAATTAAGGTAGTGCTATGACAGGGTTACCCAGTTCATCCACAGGACACATAAATCAAATTCACTTCCTTTACAGCTGCAGAATCATCCCAGCGACTGTGCAGTGATCGAGTAAATGGTTTAAGGGATCTGGGCATGGTTGCTTACATATGTGTGTAAGTCTTAAAGTATGTGCTTGTGCATCATTGTGCTTCAGTGTGTGCGGTATGTTTCTTTTGAGTGTGTCCTCTGGGTTTACATGAGCGCTGCGCTTCAGCGTGCTCCAGTTTCTGTTGGTGCACATCTTATGGGGCCTCGTTCTGCTCAGTTGCACAAGGGCTGGATGGATGCATTAACCAGATTAATTTGGGAGAATGGATGAAGATGGAAGAATGGGTGATGGTGAAAAGGGCAGCGTAGAGAAGAAGAAATACATGATAAACTAAAAAATGGAGGGAAGGGGGGGGCAGATAGGGAGGAAGAATAAAACAGGAGGGAGTAGACAATGATGGGACTATGTGGGATTGTGTTGGAAAGACTAATAGCTCCCATCTCGTCAATTGCTCACTTAAGGCTACAGAAGTGGGCAAATGTGTACCAGAGTCTGTGCAGCTTAGGCAGTTTCATGGAGCTGAAGAAGATGATGATAATCCAGTTAAATTGAAAAATGGGAATGTCTATGGATCCTCACTCATACTCTTATTAATCCTTTCTTACATTCATGCAGCCAGATAGTTTATATGATTACCACTGAGTGGGGATAATAACTTGCTCCGTGCTGTTAAGTTGAAATGCCATCCTCTGCCATGGAGATGTTGAGATGTTGGGGGGGGGGTTGCTCAGAGGTGGATTTTAACTGTGCTTCAGTGATGCTCAGTTATGAATAAATCAGTGGATTTTGCAGGCCCACTTGTGTTTAATGGAACAGTTAAATGGAGTGCCATTGGGAGAGGACAGAAAATGAACTCAGGTTATATATTAGGTGATCACGTTTTTCTCTAATGCCCATATCTGCACGTTTGTGTGGGCACCGTTTAGCCATCCTACACAGGAAAACTGATTATTTCTGTAGCAGTTATGAGTTATGCATGCCTCAATTGGATGTCTGAGGGAAAGTTAGAGCCGTAAAACATCCAGAAGGCGCGACTGTAAATTTTCCTGTCCACCCAGCTGTCACAGTGAAGTCCCTTCTTCCTTGTTCTCCAGGTTCAAGTCAGGGTTAATGAAAATGGAGGTATTTTATGGCCGCTGAAGGCACTGAATCTGTACCCGATCGTTATGCTGTAGAGGTAGTAACGGTTGGTTTGTTTCTGTTTGAGCTTCTAGCAGCCATGTGTGTCTCTGTATGTGTGTGTGCATGTTTTTGTGAGCAAGGCTGTAATAAATCATCACTCTCACAAATGTTTTTACACAGCTATGTCCTAAAAACTCATTATGATTTAGAAGTGTGTCTGATTAGTAGTGGCATTTTTATATCACTCACTGGTTGAGAGCAGGCAAGGAGATGTTTCACCTCCCTTGCTGTAGGACATCACCAGAATGTGCTGAATTCTGATGAACAACAAATAAACAATAGTGCGCTGACTTTGGAGAAAATGGATGCTGACAGTTGTTAAGTGTATTGATACACAGCAGGTCCTGAGATAGGATGCAAAGGAACAGGGGAAAGAAAACAATAGACAAACTGAATCATGACGAAGACCTAATTGTAACTATTTCTGACCCAAATGTGAATCTATAAGATGGAGTGGGGAAAACCAGTTCAAACACCTTGAGCTGCAACTGTTGCTCCCAACACATCACTTCACATGTCCACAGTTGGCACAGGTCATCTTTGCTCTTTGCCTTGCCACTGTCACATTTTGCACTCTCTGCTGCTACTGACATCACTGCCATAGTTAAGGTGGACAAAATACCTGCTTGTTCAGGGAAAGATCACAGTTTGGTTAGGGTACCTTCATCAGCATGGTTACAATAATAACCACATGGTTAAGGTTATGGGGCAAACAGAGGTGCTGATTTGTTATATAAAAATCATCAAAAGTTTGCTCACCAGCACCTGTCTTCATAAGACCACAGTTTTTCATTTAGATTTCTTTTCAAGTGTGGGGCAAGGATTTCAGTTTGCCTCTCTCTTTCACTGACTGACTGATAGTTTTGACTGCAGATAATGCGGTGTATTTTTACGATAATTAAATAAACAGAGCACAGCGGTCAACAGATCAGTACAACTGTCAAAACACTGAAAAAGAGCGCCACACAGAGGGGTCAGTGTCACAGCTCTGTTATTGCTTTGCTATCTTTTGCAGCTTGCATCTTGTTTAGGTTGGAAATTGTATATTGCCGGCTCCGCTTTTGTCAAAGCCCGATTAAACGCAGACTACTTCTGCCAAGGGAAACCCAACAGGGCCATCACGCCTGCCAGTCAGAATGAGGCTCAGACAGGTTGTGACCTCACTCTTTGTCGAATGTGGAGAGGCTGGCGTGTAATATCAGAGCGAGCATGAGACCGCTGCTGCTGCACTGCTGTGACTGGCAATGAAAGAATGTTGATCATAGAGAGTATGAAATTCTGTTACAAAGATATTCCTTTAAGAAACATGGTTAGTGTCTCATTTGCATCATTTGGCAGCAATAAAAAAGGCAGTGAAGTTATGTAAGATGCGGGTCAGATGCTTTTAATTTGTTTGTTTCTTTTTCTCTGCGCCCACACTGCAAATACTGTAATGTCCCTTTGGGGATAATAAAGTTAACTCACCAATAATATGCTCCAATCCTTGCTGAGGATGTGAGGTATAGTGAAGTGCAATTACACATCATTATGACTATTGACAGAAATGCAATGCATATGCAGTGCTAAATTTATCCCATCCATACACTTGTGAGAAAAATACAATACAAACCCCCTGGCTTCAGGCTTGGTGGCCCACGGTCAGGCACTCAGCCTAACTCATTATAGGTCTTTCCAATTACAGTGGCACTGTCTGCATTGTTAATGTCACACTTATTCAGGGGCCACGGTTTAGAAAGCTCTGCCTGTGTTCCAGTGTTTGGAGGCTGACAGGATGGATATGTTGGGAGTTTGGTTTGTTTTAGAGGAACAATGGCTGCGCTGCTCTGCATGGGTTCCACAGAAAACTGGCTCTTCGTCTGTGAGAACAGGCCATGAGACTGCTATAGACACCAGGAGAGGAAAGACAGAACAGATAGGAGGTAAAATAGGGACACCACCACCGATGCTGCTGTTGTTGCTGCTGCCGTCCACTTACTCAGGCAGAAGCTCCAGCATTCTCCCTCCCTCTCCCTGTGTTCTGTCACAGTCCGATTGGCATTCCTGTGTGCACCATGAAACATCCAGCTGAGACCTCGAGGGAAAATGTTCTCCTAAACAAACACTACAGCCATCCAGCGCTCATGCTGTACAATAGCCAGTTAGACTCAAACGATTATTCTCTCTCTCTCTCTATGACTAAGTCCATGAATGCACTCTGTGGTTTTCGGTTTTCCTCAATCTGCCTCCCTACACTCACTATGCTATCTTTCCCCATCTATTTTTTTTTCTCTCTCTCTAAAAGGAGATACTCATTATGACAAACAACCAAAAATGCAGGGGAACAATTCGATACAGAAACAGAGAACTGGGAAGACAAAGAGAAAGAGAGACAGAGATGGAAAAGGAAGGACTGAAGACAAGATGATGACAATATCAAGACAAATACTCAATATGAGACATCACATGAATGTGAAATGAATGGCTAAGTAATATAGTTTATGTGTAAAGAGTGCAGAAGTTGGTAAGTGGTTTTAAAAGCACCAGGGATAACATGTCCCCATCGTGGAGCTCTGAGAGGACTGAAACAATTGAAGCATGCACTTGCAGGCACTTAGATATTTTTTAACTGCAGAACACTTTAGAGAATGACCAGAAACAAACACAGAGGAGGAGGAAAAAAATGTCAGGAACAACTGTGGACACTTGTGTTTGTGCATTTCCTTCCTCTCAGTTTGAAAGAGTAATTCAGTTTTGCCTCTTTTATCTTCCTCTCTTTACTTTACCTGAAAATAAAGCAGCACTGAACTCAGCACTAAAGTACTCTGTTTTGCCTACTTTTAGGATTTAGAGTTTAGGCATTTAGCAGACAGCCTCACCCAGAGTGAATTACAAAAAATGGCAACAATAAAAATAAGTGGACATAATAACATCTCTGGGGCTGCCTACAAGCCCTTTTCTTTGACATTTCCGGGGGCTGGCGGTTGATTATTCTCAACCTTTTAGAGGCTAGGAGTCAAACCAGAATATCAAAGCCTGACAACGTAAATCAGAGTCATCAGGGTCAAATGGCCAACCAATTAACATTTACTTAGGTAATTTTCTTACCAGTCTTAAATTCACCATTTTAGGGTTGGAAAGGCAATGAAAGAGAGACGCTACAGTGCATATAGTTAGTGTGCAGCAGCTCTGAGTAATTGTGGTTGACTGAGCATGCTCAGGGGCAGAGATGTTAAATCTACAAACGGTTAGGCTAAATGTGAGTCCTTGAGGTGCCCTTGAGCAAGGTACTTAACCCCCAACTGCTCCAGCAGGGCAGCTCAGTTAGACTATATCTAGCTTTCAGGTGTGAATAATGAAAAAAAAAAAAATCCTGTAAGTCTATAAGACAGCTAAGAAATACAGTTATAAGACACCACAGCGGCATTCACATTCACACCTATAGTGCTGTGTAGTTTTTCCAGTTCACCTACATCTTACATCTGTTTCTGTAGTAGAAAAGCAGAGTGCTCAATATAGAAAGAACACACACACACACACACTGGTTGCCCAGCAACCTCACCATGAAGACAAGATTACTGGAAATTACTACATAGTAGTCTCAGTAGCGGTATTGTTATTTAAAAAATGTTCTGTACAGATTAAACAAGTAAAATATAACTTGTTAATTAGTAAAACTTTTATATAGACATAATTTTTTTGACACTTTTAATCGAGCCAGGCTAGCTGTTCCCCCATATATCTTTATGCTAAGCTAATGGTATCCTTGGTCTAGAGAAAGCTAATAAACATGTTTCCACACCACATCACAATCATCACAATTCCATTAATACAAACACTTCATATACATATTGATTTTATTGCAACAACTTAACTGCAAATGTCAGCAGTCTACGATCAATTTCTCCAGTTGCGAGCATACTAAATAATGATTCAAAGCATATGTTTATGCAAGAAAGATAGGAAGGACCACTCAAAGGATTCAAATGTCTTGTCTGAAATGTGTTCTATTTTTGAAGGATTATCAGGTTTAATGTGAGCAGTCATTAACATTTAAAAAGGCAACAGTTTACAGTACAACAGAACAGGAGAAATGGCTGCGAATGTTACCTCTTCACTTTGCCCTTCTATAATTTCCATAAGGTCATTTGAAATCATGCAATTTTTATCACCTATTAAATTAGTCATATTGAATAGTATTCATTATCTTAGAGAGGCTAACCCCATATTCCCATGTCAGGTTTTCTATATGGTTGTGCACAGCTAACTCTGTCATCACACCTTATTAAAACCCGGTGAAAGGCTGTGAAGAGGAAGCTGGTGTTGGAACTGTGTGTGGTGAAGGGTTGTGTAAGTAAATCTTGATTTTACAGCTTCATTCTGAGTTTTAACTTATGTCCAATTCCAGGTGGCATTTAAAAGTTTGCCACCTGGTGCAGATATTCTGGAGTACTTAACTTACTGTAACCTTTCTCCCCTTCTCCTTTGCACATCTGGAATAATGCCTGAAAGAGCTGAACGTCACACAATCTTCACGCATGCAAAGAAGAAATAAAAATATTGGCTTCTGTAATAAAGGGATATGGGCTCATTGTGAGAAAGCGTCCTCACTCCACTCGATTTGACTCAAACTTATCTCTTCCTTAGTGGCAGTGGACAATTACGCATTGAAAAAGCTTTACTTTTCTGCTTTATCAAAGCCAGCACAGCTGTAGAAGCAGATAAAAGGCAATAATAATCAAATAAAACTCTCTTCACACACACACACATGGCACTGGCCAAGAGAACAGCAGCATTTTTGACCCATCTGTCATACAGTATCAGGGCAAGACACTCACAGATAGAAGTAAGAAGCGCCAAAAAATTAGGCCTTTTGTGATCTCATACACTTTGGGATTATTGGAGGTTTTCAGTCCAAAAACACCCAGATAGACATCCTTTATCGAGCAGGCTTTGATTTTCACTGACCAGTTGTCAGTGATGTGGAAAAATCCCTCCTCCTTTGTTGGTGTGCTGTTGTAAATCACCCGACAGTGACTGTACGTGGATAAAGAATATGAACTGGCAAATAGAGCAGTTTTCTGAATTTGAAAGATATTACCCTGCCTTGACCTTTTTTACATGGTGTTAAGCTTCTATTTATCCATTCAGACTGCAGAAATAAAACCAAAACTGATGTCTCAAGATGATCAGCAGAAGAAAAATTACTCAGAGTCAGTGTTTACCTAAAATGGCATAAGTGTGTAGATAAATAGCTATTTTATAGAGACACAGTGTCTCAGTGCGATAGCTGTACAACCAAAGTTTTGAGTGTTAAAGGTCCGTGTTGGGACATAAAAAAAATCTGTGTTTGTCTTTTACAGTATATCCATCTATATACTTCAAATGGTGTCAGATTATGTACAGCCCCAGGGTCCCTAAGGGGCCATCTATAATCTGGAGCCTCTGTGGGAAGCATTGGCATTCACCCAAATTACATAAAAAACATATTTTCCCTCATACTGTTATCTAGCCTTGCAGTCACAGTATTTTTTTTAACCCAGATTTTGAGATATGGATTTTCAGCCTCCAAACCAATATAATGAAAGTAAGTGGAATTTCATTTGTGGTACTCTCTTTCCAGAAATAACGTCCATATCCATAGATGCTGCTGTCAACCTTTTCCAATGGAACTACTTTCTACAGAAGAAATAGTCCCTTGACAGCCATATATCTCAAAATCTGGGCAAATAAAAGCAAAACTATCTGCATGGATATATACCACTAGGAATAAGTGGGGAAATGTGTTTTTATGTAATCTGGGACAACCAACCTTTGAACATTCATCAATGCAGAATGAAAGGCCAAATGTTTCCTCTGACAAACTGAAAAAGCCGTTCAAACACTCCCTTTCGCATTGTCACAAGAAACAAGGTGTTATGATCTCTTTAAATTGAGTGTAAATCTGTCCAGGTGCCTGTAGGATGTTTAGGTCTAGTACTCGATATTTACGCTGTGCAATATGGCTGCTAGAAAATCTGCTGGAAGAAGTATAAGTGGTCACTTGACCACCAAAGTTTCAGGCACGACCACGGGTCCATCATCTCTAACTGTATTCCATCTATGACTACATGGTTTCTGTATATCTGATTTAAATGAGAAACTGTGGTTAATGAATTTTTGGTCTTGAACATACAGTAGCCTGTTGATGGATGTGTATCAGATGAGTGGTGGTTAGCAGCCAAATCTGAGTTATTAATTAAATTTATGTGTAAATGTTGTTAACCCTAAATTTTTTAATAAACCCTTTAAACCCTTCTAATCTATTGTGTACATAATTTCCTCTTTTTTTTTTTGTCTGTCTTGATTTACAGTACCTTATCTAGAATGCATTTTTGTGCAACATAAAAGGTCAAGTGCAGCAACAAGTAGCAATTTCCTTTCAATCCATATCTTCATACTGGAATATGTACAAAGCCTGTGAACAATAAATCAGTCATGAATTTAATTAGATGAACTTGATTAAACTGATCCCTCACCTTTTCAAATGCAACCTACAAGAAGAAAGGCAAAAATTGAAGTAGAAGTAGTAGTATTGAATGGAAGTAGCTCCACAATAGGTTTGTTACAAACCACAAACACACAGAAAAGGGTGTAAAACAGCAGCTGAGACACATTGGGTGGGTGGGTGGGGGTGGGTGTGGGGTAAAAACAGCTTGTCATGTGGAACTGGTAACGCGCTGAAGAGAAAGACAGCTGGGGAGAAGAAATGAGAAAGAAAACAACAGCAGAGAGAAATGAAAGTAACAAAAAGAAAAAAGAAAAAAAAAACTAAACACAACCCTTAATAGAGGGATACAATAAAGCCCTCTGGCGGCTTCACAATTAAGGAATACAGCAAAGAATGTCATTATCACTTGGGAGAAAATAAGAATCTTTTTTTCTTAAACAGGATGCAAGACTCTGTAGTGTATGAATTATTTACCCTGCTTAAAATTCTCTGCACCAAAACACATGTCAGCCTCACAGCTGATGAGCTGTTTTCTCAGCCAGGTACTGTATGGAACCAGATATTTTTGCTTACAGGTGAGCCACTTTAGTTTTCACTCACAATACTGTCCAAGACACAACGTACCGATAATGAAGCTGCTGAGGCTCCAGATGAAATAAATCTAAGATGAACACAGGGAGGAGAATCATGTGAGAAAAATGAATAGAAAAGAGGCAAGAGGATGATTCATAGGCTTAGATTATTGTTTATAGCCATAGTAACACAGTTTTACCTGGTTTTGGGACATCGAATAATTTGTGCAAATGACATATATTCTGTGGAAATCACGTGTGAATCTGCCACATCCATAATTTTAAAAAGTAAACAACCTATGTAAACATTGCATGGGTCTGCTGTTGGTATGGTCCTGTGGAAATCGGAGACTCTCTCTTATTTTTTGTGCAAGGCATTTTAAACACATTCCAATTCTGAAATATAGAGCTGGTAGTGACAACTATTGCAGGTGATTTTCAACAGTATAACTAATGTAACAACTGGGCACATTACGTCCTGCAGACTGGATCTGTAAGAAGGGTACAATTTGTAAAGATCATGGGAATTGATGGCAGGAATTTGGTAAGTATTAGTTTGTACATGTATTTTTCTGCTTATCATAGCAACAAATTTGATGTGACAGCTAGAGGGACTTAAACAAAGCAAAATAGCCGCAAAATTACATTTTTCAAGACTAACACAAGTCCCAGTTTGGAGACTCATTATTTCAGCATGGAAAAATGTTCCATAGGTGAACTGAGTGAACAAAACTGTGGACAGAATGGTAAAAGAATACATTTTTGTGATATATCTTCATAAAATCTTGTCCCACATTTAGTTAATATTAGCAGAACTATTCAGTAATGCTATTAATGGTGTGGCTCAGGTGCTAGGTGACCAGATAAAAACAATATCATATTTTCTAGCATTTGGTGACCTTCTGTAACAACTAGCCTGTACACTTATATCAATAAGTGCATGGGTGATAACATTCAGACGTCTTGCCATTCATAGACTTTGTAGGAGGTGAACCACTGAAGGGCTGGCCCTCTGATACCAAATTATTCTTGTGACCAATTTTAAAAGGAATAGTTTGACATTTCTTGACCTCACACTGTTTACTTCCTGGAATCTTGACAGGACTTTGAGGTTGCTAGGTAACCAGTGGAGATTCCAGGAAGTGAAATGGTCTTGTACAATTATGTTTTGGAAAACAATCAAAGAATTTGGTGAGCATTGCCAAAAGCAGAATGAAGGACCAAGACAGTCAAAATCATAATAATAAAAAAATTCACACTCAGAGAAACAAAGACTATAAAATGAATGCTGTGAATAAATGTGGTTTGGTGCATAGAGTCCATCGCTCATAAAATCTGCAAAAACAGATGGAAATTTTATACTTCCACCTACATTTCTTAATACTCTCCGTTTTCCTTTTATATTAATCTCTCTATTGATCACTGATTGAATGAAAATTCTTTCTGGCTAGGCTTCATGGCTTGAGAGAGATATTATAATCTCCGCTCCAGTGTGGATCGGCTGCACCTGGCATGCATGCATGTGGCCTCTGATCACATACAAACAAACAAACAAATATAGAGACGACTTCTGAAATTGCTGGGTGGCTGCAGAGGTGATAGTCTGTTGAAGGTCCTGGAATATCGTGGCGATTACTACAGAAAGCATTGAATACATGCAGATTATTTTTAAAAGCTGTTAACCATAGTACTATTATTGTTACTTTGAAATTGTTTTTAGAGACAGCTTTCATCCATCCTTCCTGTTCCAGAAGTTGCACTTCAGTATTTTGTATCCTGCAATGTGAGCCGTAAAAGCAAGATATAAAGTTGGAACCGCTCAGCTACAATCTGTCACCTCAGCAGTCTAAATAGCTGTGACCTGCTGACTGAAAAGAATATACAAGAACTTTTGTGCTGCATACTGCCATTTGCTCTTCAGCTGCAGAAAGAAGTACCAAAGACCAAGTAGATGAGATGAAGTGGGAAAGAATATAATCAGATGTGCGACAGGAAAAAGATTGCACAAAAATATTTATAATCTCTGGATAAGCCTTAATATACTCATAAGAGGAGCAGAACCACAAGAACAAAAGATGACCGCGTCTGAATCCAGGGTTGTACAGAAGAAAAGGATGACTAGTGTAATTCTGGGCGACAGGAAATGAAAAGCTACCTTCATATGGACACTGTAGTTTAATCAGAGTTGAGTGAAGGCTAGAGAGCGTCGCTTGAGTTAAACAAAGTGGAAGAGTTCAGACACTGAGACAATGTGTGTGTGTGTTGTGTGTACATATATACACTCATGCTGTGGCCCGTGCCAGGAAAATAAGCTCAAAAATTCCATCTGGTAGTGAAAGCTGATCCTGTTTCACTGGGCGTGGTACTGCAGAGCTTTGCTGGACCAAATACAGACTCTCATTCCACACTCAGTGACTCATCAACTACAACTGACAGCTTTTTGGACTCTGACCTTCACTGACTCCTGCATTGACTGCACTACCTTTTTAGACCAGGTGAGCGTTTGTTGTCCTGTTTCTCCACTAATTTCTCAGATTTTTTGCTTTAACTTGTCACTGTCTGTATTTAAAGTGCACATTTGGTTGCAGATACCTTGGGACTGTAAAGGGGACATCAGAATCACAATACTATAAGACGTATCTTCCACCTGCACTGAGCAAGTTTGCCTCTCAGCAGTCAAGGGTTGCGTCAATTCTTTTAAAAAATTAAAGAGCACATTTAATTAGCTCAGTCAGTCCAAATTGGGACATGAACCAACACATTGCACAACTTTGTGAAAGACTGATGAAGCTAGGAACAGGGATAACAGAAAGGAAAGAATAGTTTCACTCCCAGATCTGTTTCAAATTAGTGTTCAAAGCATGGGGTTCAGGTATCTCAGATGAAAGAAAGCAATCCAACAGGTAGTTAGTGCGGTGACAGCAGTAATCTTGCCGGTGGCAGCGTAATGTTGAGGTGAAAAGGGCGGTGAATCTGACTACCTGGGTTTGCCAATCAATCTCCTTTTGTCCACTCATCACAGTGTGAACCATGTGCAGTAGCAGAAGAAGACTGATAATGGATGACGAATTATTGTCTCTGGCAGGATGTCTGGCCTCACCAATGCTGACTTCCCTGCCAACTGTGTCCCAGGCACGGGTAAGTGACAGTAAATGGATGGATAGATGGAATAATTGAGCAACTCTAAATGCAATCATTTGTCAGATTTTGCTCCACGTAAACATATAGTTGGAGGGATAAAACAAAAACATGTACCTTCTAATGCAATCCATTAGAAACTTACTTCAAAAAATGACAATGATTAGTTGTATAATGAAAAACCTTTCTGCCACAGTCTCTACAAAAAATGGACATTATAAGCACCAGTAATGCAGTATTTGTAAGCAGGGCTGATGGGCGATAGATGATTTTTATTCATTTTTTCTGCTTTCTGTTCCTACTTCCTGCCACAATTATCCTTTCAGAGCCCATTGGTATACAATGGCCCATGTTCAGTAAAATAGGGTAATGGTTGATTTCTGGCAATTCCCCACCAGGGCTGAGCTAGTCATCCCAATTCAACAAACAAATGGGATTTTGGGGTTCATCGGTATATTCTGGCTTGCCTCACTCAGTTCTGGACAGTGGGAAAAGATGCCCAGCTGTCATAATGAGCACTACCGCCACAGTATAGTAAGATGCTCCGAATAGACACTGCTCTGTCCTTGCAACACTATTTCACGTGATACAGAAGGAGCCCACTAGCAAGACATCTCTTGGCAGAAAATACACAAAATTGTGAATATCTCCCTTATTCCAGATTGTCAGACTTCTCATTTTTCGAGACATTTAGAAAGCATCTGGTAATTATGCACCATCATCTGCCAATACAATGATGTGTAGGAAAATGAGGCTTCATGCCAGCTGGGTTTAAAAAGCATGCCTTGAGGTAAAAGGTGATTTTCTTTTTCATAGGCTCAAGCATGAATTTATCTCTGTCTTATGCTGACTTTTATACTGTTTATTTGGCCCGTCGTTTAACTTCTTTCCAAAAAAAAAAAAGTTTGCATGTTCAAATTTTTGTCTCATATTGTTCAGACAATAAAACAACGTAGCAGATTGCTTGAACGCAGGATGCCTTGCTCCCAAATGTCTCTGGAGAAAATGCCACTGGTTTTAATGTTACTGACTCTACTTATGTTTGTGACACTGATTGGCTTTGTCCATGCGCAACTTTTTCTATCTCTCAGATTTGTGTTTTGACAGTGGACAGTGGTCATATTTGGTACTGGATTTTCTAACTAATCATTTTGCCCAAACAGGTGTGTGTATACATAAAGGGACAGTGCCAGGTAATGGTGTATAAAAGCTGGATAATTCACTGATGAGTCTGGATCCTGTCCAATTGATATTTCCACAACACTTTTAAAAAGGTTCACAGTGTGTTTAATAGCTGAACATGCCTTTTGTCCAGAGGCAGGGACAAAGAACAACAGCCAGTGTAGCGATGTGATGAAACATTAAGTTTGCAACCAGAAAAGTGCAGAGTTAGACTGACTTCCTCACAGTTTCAGCAGCTGACGAACCCACAAAGGGACATGCAGGAGCTAATGACTAATTCGATACAGCAAGATACTGGCATGTGGGAAGACATCTGGTGGGCAGGTAGGGAAACAAAAGGGAAGGAACAAGGAAAAGAAAAGATTTTGAAAAAGATGAGATACAATAAAATACAAGCACTGTACGTAACACTTCACCGTACACAAGTGTATTACTGGTACATTTCTGGACATCAAACCAATGAGCCGTCACCCGTGGTTGCACTGACCTGGTGATGGACAAATAAACAAATCAATTAAAAATGAGGAAACAAAACAGCTGCCAAAAGTCACCACTGGTTTCCTTCATTTATGTTAGTTGCCTAAACCTAACAACACAATAATAATTTCAGTGGAAAATGGAAGGTTAAAAATAACAAAAAAAGTTCTCTTACGTGAATGTCTTTGGAGTCATTGACCTAATTTTTTACTTGTGTAAAAGCTCTTGTTGTGATATTGGAACAAAGTGAGAGGAGAGACAGAGAGACAGAGGTAGGCTGATCTGAGCTGATATTAAAATCTTTTTAAATTTGCCCAGTGGAGTGAAAAAAGGCCAAGATCATTTAACCTTTACTAATAAGGAGGGAGAAGAAATGACAGGCAGGCAGACAGACAGAGAGGATGATCAATGAAGGAGAGGAGAGTGGAGGAAAGAGATCAACAGCGAGCACAGAGAGAGAAAGAAATAGAGATTCACTGAGAGATGACAGAAAATACTTCATTAAGGGCAGTCACAGGAAATCTGGCAGAGGACAGAGAAAGAAACAAAAAAAAGGGGGTGGGGGTGGGGGGCTCCCTCTTCGATCTGCTTCATTTCTGGCTACTTCACTTACTGTAAGTGTTTCTTAAAACCCGGTACTTAAATGATTCCATCTGTAGAATTTACTCGCAGGATCATCAGAATGGCACCATAAAGTAGGCATAATTACAGCCAACTGATAATGACAAATTGGCCTGAACATCTGAGAGGAAATGAATGTGAGAGGAGAATGTGGGTGCAGCAAGTGAGATAACCCACAGATGGCAGAATTAAAATGAAGCTGTTAAAGTGCTTCCATTTGTGCATATTCCCAGTTTAAACTTGAGTCATTAAGCTCCTGTTAGTTCTTGTTCTAACAGTTTTTGTTGACTCAAAACTCTTAAACAATTGGGGTTTTTCTCACTTTAACTCAGATTCTTAATTTAAATGCGGTTAAAACTAGACAAAAAAATCCACTGTATTTGTACTCCTATAACCACTTTATTGGCACTTTCTAATAAAAGTAAAAAATGTCTCAAAAGCTAATCATTTAAAAGACCACCAAGTATACCCAGTGCTGCCTGGTAGTATATTATACCCTGTCTTGATGTGTCAGTCTAACAGTAGTTTGTAGACTTTATGTTTCAGGCACTCTGGGAGAAAAAAACATGGTGCCTATGAGGACTAAATATTAAAAATCCCACTTGAAATTGATGTATGTGAGGTAATTTCTGTAAGGCAGTATTGCTGGACTACTAAGTGATTTTGATCACGTCTGCTTGTCTTCATTTGATATTACTGCTCCCTTTAAAGACCAAGGCAATTAGATCTGACAAAAGATCTCCTAGGATAAATTATCTGCTAAAAGAACATTATATGCCCCATTGCATGTCTCTGAGCCACTAACTACTAAGAGTCACAAACCAAGGCTCCTATTCATCATGTTAGCAATGTTCCTCCTGCCACACTTTCCACATGATTTTGAGAAACTCTTACACTTGGTGACAAAACTAAATTTGACAGATTTTTTTTTTTTTACTCCCAGTTCCATGAATGACTGTGCTCCAAGGCTTTGCAGACTATAATGTCCCAGATGAGACCCCTCCTCAGCCTGTTATTAAATCATGTAAAAATATATGATTGGGCCACTTGGCTCTTACTCACTAGCCGTTAGCACCTCACTCTCTCCTGGCTGTGTTCCAAAATGATGAGACCTGATACCTCAGTTTCAAATCCAGGGCTCCCAGAACTTACTACAAATAAACTTTATAGCTGTATAAGCTTTATACTCTGGGTTGTACTATTGGAAATTGAAATCCTAAGTATTAAAATTACACAAGACAAAACAAAGCCAAATATATTATCGCCAAACTGTCCCATTACAGAGCACAATCACACTCGTACAAATATCAGTGACATTCCTGCTTTGTTTACCACAAGGAAGTATTTGATTTAATTTGACACTAGTCTTTTTCAAAAGAGGTGGATGAGAAAAGATTTTCTTGTCAGTTGCGTCGACTCCTCTAATTTCATTGATAGATTTCAAAATACACAAAAAGTAAGGCACACCAAAGGTCTTAGGATTGAAACATTATGAATAAGGAACCCAGTATCCTATCGAAATAACTTTAGTTACAGTGATGGATGTTGTGTGGGTGTGTTAAGACATTGTCACAGAATGTAATCTGGGGTTTTGCCGCATCATCAAATTAACGCTGATAGCCCTCTATTTGCTTAACTACTCTTTCAACTTTCAGTAAGACGTAAAGTGAAACAGCTGAAATAAAATCTGCAGGAACAAAATTGGTATCATTACAATTACTTTAAAAAGAATCCATCTGGAGCAAAAAATGCCCCAGGAATTCATATTAATTATGTTACCACCTTCTTCCTGCAGAGAGAGAGAAAAAAGCACTTACTTAGCTTTGACTAATGAAAAAAGAAAAGAAATGGTTTAGGTTATCCAGCACAATGCAGCCTTCAGGCTTCACACTTTGTTTTAACTCTCTACCCCTAAGTGGCTTTAATTACCCAAGTGTACCACTGTCTGCTCAAATTAGATTAGTACCCCGCTGAATGCGCATGGGAACGGAGAACTCACCCCGTGCAGCCATCCACGTGTGACTGAGGGTAAAACTGAGTCTGATCATGTTTTCATCAGGCACAAGTTGAAAAATAAGATAATTAAGACTGCAGCATTGTATTAATTCCTATTTTAAGGAAGCCAAAAATGAAGACAATATAATTAAATCGGTAGATGAAGAGAAGAAAACTTGTGATTTAGATAAAGATTTCCATCTGGATATCTTATATCAAGGGTCAAACACTATCAGTAATCTGAAACCTTCACTTTTAAATCAACATTGACAGGAAACATTTGGAAACAACTTTAATATAAGGGTCCCATGGTTTTGCAGTAATTTCCTAAAAAATGAACTTATATAACCCTTCTGGAGAAGACCACTGAATATGGAACTAATTGTAGGGAAAATGGAAACAGTGTTCAATTGGTGCATTTCCAATTAATTTCATCCAATTAATTGCCAGTGTAACCAAGAGAGACAGTGCAAAGCAGGTCAGCTCAACATGCAAAAATGTTAAACTGTGTCTTTCCTAGTATCTCTTCTCATATCAGCAGAGTTGAAACAAGGTCAGTGACATTAATCCAGCCTGCTGCTCACCCCGCTGAGCTGGGGAATGTTGTATCCTCCCCTGATTCTGGTCATTAATAAACAAACCGCAGTTGCACTGTTGTGGATACAGCCACTGTGAGACACAGGCAGCAGTGAAGAAACTCCCCTCAAACTCAGGTAGGTAATGATGAATTCATGGGTGTTGAGGTAGATCAACAGAAGTTGCATCATATGGACAACATCATGCTCCTGAGTAGTTATGCTCACAGACTTGGTCCAAACTCATAGCTACAACAACAGGACCAGAGTGTCCAAGAGTGCTACTGAGGAAGAGACTTTCACTACATACCAAGTTGGCAAGTAAGACAGACTTTAAGAGGTCAGGTCAGGCCTTATGGCAGGATGCAACAGGTTACTAATTAAAAGTTACATGTGTCATCAACTAGAAATGTCCCTTGAGTCATTAATTAATAAATATTTTAATACTGATGTTACTTTTTGGGTTAGTTACTTAATATAATTTGAGCTTTGACAATATCATTGTGTAATTCATATATTGTGTCTTGGCTTGTAACATCATGGGGCCATGTTGGAAATAAGTGTAGTATTTTAACACATGATCAGTCAAAAATTAATCAAAAGAATGTAACTGAAGATTCTTTAGAAATAATTCAAATGAAACTCGAACTCAAGGCGATTTAAAAACAGGCAAACCCCCTTCACAGTCAGGAAATGTACAGTTGTGCATTTTCCCTTCATTAGCAAAGCTCACAAAGTCATACTTGAGTGTACCTGTTGTCTGTTAAAACTTCTCGTCTGCAGGAGCAGAACAGCTTCAAACAAGGAAAAAATGAAGTAGCTTGAGCACACACCACCTCAACATTTTTCCTGAGAATTACACTCATATATTGGAGGGTTCTGCAGTGCAGGATTTACAGTACGTCTAGTGCTGACATCAAGCACCAATGCAGGAGGGAGTGTGGCCTTTATTTAACAATGCGGAACCTAAGTATGTGAACATCAGAATATTAGGAGGCCAGAGTTTGTGTCCCATCATAGTCCAAAAATGAACGTTGGTGTTTCAGCGACGCTAGCATCATGTCTCCGGGGATGGCAGTGTTGGTCTGTTGGTTGGTCGATTTGTTA
This sequence comes from Lates japonicus, assembly GCA_033238685.1. NCBI lineage: Eukaryota > Metazoa > Chordata > Actinopteri > Centropomidae > Lates > Lates japonicus. Next base: position 2,390,943 of record BRZM01000021.1, on the reverse strand, counting down.
CTTAACATTCCCATCAACCTCAGCTGTACTATGTGTTTGTTGTGTTCATGTACTCATTACTCCTGTTGTGCAGACAAGTGCCTCTTCACACAGTCACAATGTGGGGACTCTGAGATACCGTCTATCTCAGAGAAGGGGAAATGTTATCTATATTTATCTTCTCGCTCTCCATCGTCTATCTTCGTCATCATCTTCATCGGTTTTCTTTTTTTTCAAATTTTTTTGCATAGACTCAGGATCAAGCCAGGTCAGAGCAATAGAGGGAGAGAGGCGAGAATGGGAAAGAGATGTTACGAAAAGTGACAAATTGAAGAGGGAAGAAGCAGAATGGGTAAGGGAGGCAAGGAAAGAAAAAAAGGAGTGGAGAAATAAAGACAAAGCTTCACAGCACAAGATTAAGTGTCCAGAGAAAATGCAGGGCAGCAGAGGAGATAAGGGGATGATGCTACCTCTCTGTGTTTGTACTATCTGGTGTTCATGCTGAGGGAGAGATAATGAAACAGTATGGGGGGAGAGTCAGGTTTGAAATTAAGACTGACATCTTGAAAGATTGTCCCATACACCAGACAGAGAAGTATCCTGTCTCTGAAACCTGCTAGAGAAGTTTGGAAGACTTGGTGAGGAGAAGAGAGGAGAGAGGTGGTGAGGAAAGACACCAAATCTGTACAGGAGGAGAAAAATTATAAGGGAAGGAGCAGAGCTCAGAGAAGATAAGACTGCAAGACAAGGGGCTCTGTGAGAGAGAGAGGCAAGATGAGACAGGTGCACTATTCATAGGAGGATAAATGATTGTGTACCAGAGAGCAATAGTGCGACAGGAGGAGGGTGGGGGTAGATCATCAGTCAGTCAGGGTGTCATGCAGCAATATGAAGGGTAGGAAATGATAAGGATGCATGGAGGCAAGGAGTTGGTCATGATAGATAGAAAGAAAAAAAAGAGGCAAAGCTGCCAGGATCCACATCTCATTGTCTGCAAATAATCTGGCCCAGGTCACCTTATTCAGCACGACTGTGTCCCCTAGTAACTCCTGGCTGCTATTCCCTGGACTCCTAATTCTCCTCTGTTCTGCTGCACACACACACAGCACAGTCTTTGACCAAAAAAGACTGAAAGAGTTCTTCTAAAAGCAGAATTTGTGCACTGAAAACAAGCAAAGATTTAATTAAGGAATCGCCTAATGTAGCCCAAGTCCTCAACTTGAGTTGAAGAATGTGAGAGGGTAATTTATTTTTACTACAAATTTAAGACATAACCACCGTCAGAGCTGCGTTTTAGACTTTAGGGGTGAGTCCAAGTCAGGTTTCATGTAAACAGAGAAGTCAAAAATGAAGTCTTGATTCTCAAAACTCTTAAAACATCTGCAAATTGCAAGTCAATTGTGAGAATTTTTAAATGCTTATTAAAATGACACAGAATTTGAACATTTATCTTTGAAAAGCTCTATTAATAGTCTTTTGTATGAGATCAATGAACTGGCCAAAAAAAAAAGTAAGCATTCATACTGTGCAGCTATGCAACATACATGTTTCTATCAGAGTTACTGTTCTGAAAAAGACTCAGCAGAAGTATTTTGTTTAGGGAGTCAAGTTCAATCAAAGTCCATCTGAAGTTTGAACTGAAACTACCATCAGTCGCCCTTTTGTCAGAGTGATGTCAAAATCATGTCAAAGTGATTTTTAAATTTATTGAAAGGTGAATCCCAGCAGGCTCACAGAGACAAAGTAAAACTGTAGCTTTCAAGCCCGCCATGGACAAAGTGCATTTTGTTGGCAGTGGTACTGAAGAGTAAGGATGACGGCAGCATTGAAAAGCCATTTTCGAGTGAGTTTTGAAGCTGGTTGATGTGTTGTGGATGATGTTAGCACTTTTCCCCATGGATGTTAGTTTCATAGCTCATTCAGCAAGCCAAGGTGGAGGCCAAGACATGTTCATGTTTTTAAGTTTTTATACTTGAAGTCATTAACATAAATATACACAGACTCCGCCTCAATCAAGATGTTAAGCTTGCAGCCTTTCTCTCTCTATACAAATACAATCCCTGCCAATGATCCACAGGGACCAGAATCAGTGATGCCCTGCCAAGCACTGTCATCTCCATTTTAACACTCCTGAATTAGCTGGGTTTGTCAGGCTCTGTTAATATGCAGCAGCTATAAGACTTCTATCTGAGAATTATCCACTGACCCTCTAATCAATCAACATGACATAATGGTTGACAACTCTGATCGCTGTTGTTTTATTGAGAGAGTGAGCTGAAGCAATAAGAATTGATGTGTAGTATTTTAGCTCCTGGGGTTCAGAGTTCTGTGTGTGATATCCATGCAGATGCAGACTTTCAGCATCACTGTCAGTTCCAATGATGTAATACAATAATCATAATGTACACAATATCTGCATTAGAGCCAGCACTTTATTTGACCAACAAGATTTAAATCAAGATTTGATTTATTATGTCTGACTTCAGTATTCACAGTTTATTATGATCATTAATGATAGCTGCATTTCAAAGAAGGGCAGTTAGCTGTCATGGGGTGACACCAGTTTGATAGATATCTCCATGAATTTGTGAAATCTGTCTGTAAATACTTTGCAAAGCAAAGTCAAGCAAGTTACAAAACAGTCCAGTGAACTTGCGTTTGTGGAGATGAAAATGTTTTATGGTTCAAAAGAGCTGACAGACAGACGTGCTTTGTAGCTCTTTGGCTATGTTTATCTATCATAGTTTTCATCATATTTATCCCAAACTACAGCAGGAAAAGAGACTGGGGCAGCTGTAAACAGCCATCAGCAGCATCAGTGTGGGGTCTGGTCTAGTGCTGGCTTTGTATTAATGGTGACATCCTGCCATTTACAAGTTATGTTGCAGGGTAAGTGGTTCGAAAAAGCAGCATGCCGCTTTTAGGCAACGAGCCATTATTAAATTAAGAAGGTTGTCAAAGTTATAAAGTGAGACAAAATCACATTTTTAACTGCAAGTACAGAGTCAAGCAAAACTTGTACTGAACCTCTGAGAAAGTGGCTCAATTAATGTCAGTGACACACAGGGTGATGATGATTAGCCATTTAGCACTTGGAACAGACCTGCCAGTGACAGGAGCTGGTGAAAAGGTGGCACAGGGAGGGTGTTTGGGTTTCTGATTGAGTATGGACACACTAACCAACTACATACAGTACTGAAAACACATCTGTCATTTATGACTTTTCCTCTTCTCTGTTCCACATAACAGGCTGGTTGGGGTCATTAGATGAGAAAGATTTATGCCCCTGCCTGCCAGAACAAGTGATAAAACTTGACCATCCGTGTATATAGTTGACTAATAGCCGAACTGACCTTGGTGGAATCCTAATGGGGAAATGAGGAAACGAATGGGAGGAGACAGGAAGAGATGAACATGCAGAGCAGAGAGAGGGAGGGAGGGAGAGAGAGAGAGAGAGAGAGAGAGAGAGAGAGAGAGAGAGAGAGAGTTCACTAATACAGAGCTTAAATCAATGAGATTTTATAGGAGATGAAAAGGAATCAGATTTTGTCTTTGTCGGCTTGATGAATCCAGTGGAACAGCTCCCCTTATGTAGCATTTATCTATGAGACAATCAGTGTAGCCCCAGTTATTTCATGCTTTATTAAATTCATAGAAAACTTTCTGAATAGGGAGGAAGTTAGAGACAAAAAGAAAACTGTAAAGACATCAGAGAGAAAAAGAAGAAAGAAAATAATAAACACCTTCTACAGCATACTGAAATTGTGTGAACTGCAAAGTGGAGAAAAAGTTTTCTTGGGGTGCCTACGTGTGCGTGTTTGTCCATGAGTTTGTATGTGCTGGCCCATGGGTCTCTAATACTGTTCATTAGTCGGCTGAGTTGTGTCAAGATGTTAAAGCAGGCTGCCAAAGCCTTGAGCCTGTGGTGTAAAGCTGCCTGAGCAGAGATGACACTCCTCCCAAAGGACTGGGCCTCGCTGTCTGTAACAGAGCATGGCAGACATGGAGCCCAGTCAATTAGACAGCAACACTGCTCACATCACAGCTGCACCACAGGAAATACCAGGAAAACAAGACGCCGCACACCTACCGTACAGCAGGAGCAGGCCACATGGATCTCAGGAGAAGGTACACACTCACCACGTCAACCACAGACTATATTATGGGCAAAAATATGTGTCACTAGAAAGTGAATTTGGATTTGAATTGCTCAACTTGAATAACTGCATTGCATTAAAAAAAAGAGAAAAGAAGAGGTATCTTATTCGAGTTGAGCAATTCAAATTCAAATATGAATGATTCAAATTCTTCTGTTTAGTAACACATATTTCTGCCCATACCTGAAGCACTAACACACACAGATTCTAAACTAGTACAAACATGCCGGTAGAGATTATATCATTCTTCATCTGATTGTGTTGATTGGTTTGACAGTCTTATCAAAATACATCCATGCAGTGACCTTTCAAAAGGTTGGTAGCTGCACTAGAGCTGAGGGAGCGATTTCTTCCCTTTGCTCAGGGTAATCAAGCTGCACCCTTATCCCTCTATCCATTTCTTTTCAGCGAACACCGATCCTGCTGATGAAAGTCCCCTTTCAGTTCCTCTGCAGGAACATCATCAGATTTGCTTGGCAGCTTGACATAGCTGGTCAACCACGTTATCTTCTGCCCTTACTGGCATTCAAAGCGACATTTTGCTCACAGTGGACCAGGAAGAGCAACATGAACTGATGTATGCAGAAGACAAGCAATGTCACACCGGCAATGTTGGCTTAGACTTCAGACAGTAATCATGTTTTTGACAGATTAGACTCCACAGCAGATAATCAACTGGATAAACTAGATATCCATTTGGATGGAAATGAACCATTTGCTGTCCATTCCAAGCGGACATGGACGGTTCAGTCACCCAGCTGTGGAATGGAATGAACAGATGGTACGCCCATTTTGAAATTCTTAGGTGGGAAAAATGATGAGGGGGTCAGTGTTAACAAAACCTAAACTGATCACATGAGAGCCCTCACCACAGTCAAATAAACCATACAGTCAAACTTCACCAGAATGTGATCTGTGCTGCAACAGGTATTCAAATGGTATCTTGAAAAGCTAAAACTTGAGGTCATATCAGACTAACTCAATGTAATCTCTCATTGAGTACTTTATTCATCTGTCTTCTAAAGAAGCATATTTCTAGTTTACTTATATCTATATATAGAATGTCTCTAACGAAAACAGCAGTTACTGTTAGAAATTGCGACCTTCATGTATTATAATTCCCATAGCAGCTGCGAGGGTTAGGATGAGACATTCTCCTCCAAAGTCTCTTCTTCTAAACTTTAGCTGTAATATCTCGCCGGAAACATCTACTCTGTCCCTCCTCTCTACGCGCTGTTGTTATTACAGACAGTTCCCCCACCCCAATCGTTGGACAAGCTTAACCCTGGTGTTGTATTTGTTAATGGCCATGTAAAACTGAAATATTTAGAATAAACTAGAATGGCATTCAGTAGAGTGCACAACTCACCAAGGCCAAACAACTTCACACATGTCTGTTAAGCTGCGTTATTGAAAAACAAAAAGGAAAAGAATGTAGTCTGAGATAAATGATTTATTTGTCAGATCTGCCCCTTTAACCAGACCTGCACCAAATTTGCATATGACTTCTTCCCTGGCTCAGTCTCTATCCCTCCACTGAGTTTAGTGTGAATCAGTTCAGTTACTTTTTGCCCCAATCCTGCTTAGACAAATAAAACTAACCAACAAACAGACATGGGTGAAAACATAACCTTTTGGCAGAGGAAACAATATTCAATCTCTTTTCAAACTTCCGTCCTTAGCATCTAAACCACATGACATGTTCAGTATGGCTATGATCCGAGGCTGGAGCTTTAGTTATTAGCTTATTACAGGTGTTAAGTCTGGTACAGAAACTGAGTTCCTCTTTCACTTTGGCTCTTTTTTTAAATTTTTATACTAGTGGCTCATATATATATATATATATATATATACATACAGGAGCCACTACCTCAAGCCTGGACTGAACTGTCCAGCCTCCTGACCTTGTCTGAGGATAAAGCATGAGAGGTAGTTTAATTAATGATTCTTGTATTATGTTACATGCATGTCTGTCTTGACTGATTTATGTTAAATTTAAAAGACATATGCAGCATCTGAGGACATGGCTTGTATATACAGTCTATGATTTAAAACACAACAAATGTAACACAATGAAGACAAAAGCTATTTCACTGTGTTTTTTAGGGATTGAGGGAGTAGGTACATGCAGGAATAGAAAAGAAAGATGCAAGTTGTGTCAAATTACAATACAACATCACAAGGTAACAACCACAAAACATCAGCTCAACTCTCAACCGCCCCATTCCACGCAATCTTTCTGGGTATTATAAGGAGCATATAAACAAGGAAATAAACACCACAGCACATATACAACCTGTTATATGTCTGTAATCCATTTTTTTCACAGGCAATGTGCATCTATTTGCATTGCCATCTGCATTTACTCCACATCCATTTCTCTTGGTGAGTGACATGAGATGGAGGAGCTAAAGAAAACGTGTTAAGTATTTAGGTAGTAAACACAACACTGTTTCTTTGAGGTTTACTTGAACCCAGAATACACTTTCACTCAAAATACATATGAAGTACCCGAACTGAGACCCCCCCCCTTTTTTTTTTTTTCATGACACCTGTTTCCAGCACCATAGCAACAGTGGTCCGGGTCCATCGCATCTGCTGGTATGTCATATCATGAACAAAAATAAACAGCCTGTGGAGGTGACATGTTTTTTATATTTATGTTTAGAATTACAAGACGACACGACAGAAATCTTTTTTTTTCTTTTTTATCACATAATCAAGAAGTCAAAACTGTTATCAGACCTAAAAATTATAATAATTTGGGGGTCATCAGAACAAATGAAAGTTGCTATCCTAGGATGGCTCACAGGCCAAATCTCCACAAGTAGTCCATCCAAACCTGTTTATGAAAGTAAAGTAATTCATTTCCACATAAGAGTAACAAATGGAGAGAGACATAAAGGCAGAGCAAAATACTGATTAAAATTCAAGTTTCTGGCATTAGACCAAGCACACTCCAGCTGCAGTTCAAACTCTCCAAACTCCAATAAACTCATTATTAGTTGGCCAATAATCCAAACACCAGTGCATCAGTGCAGACAAACCAGAGCTCTGGTTGTTTTATATAACAGCCTACAACTATGATGACATCAGAAGACTGATGTATTACAGACTACAGCATCAAGCAACCAATACATTATGGCAGTATGTTACAGCAACAACTACTGGATGTGACATTACTATGTGTCATATTATGTACAGCTGATAAACTCAGAATAATTGGAGGTGAGCATTGTGGTCACTGTTCACAATACCCGGCAGAGATGACTACAACTGGGAATGCCATCATATATCACAAAATATGGTCATAAACCAACTTTCCCTGCTACCTGCTAGCAGGGAAAGTTGTGAGCCGTGAAGAAATTGGTCTGAGAGTACTTGCAGGAAACAAACCAAAAGACAAAAGTAAATGAACTCAGTTGCAGGAAATGAACTGAAAATGGTGTTGTGGAGGAAGGCATGTAAAAGAAAGAAAAAAAAAAGTTTGCATTTTGGGTCCAAGCCAGCACCAGCGCGTACCAGGGTGAGTGGCGCTAATACCGACTGCTACTTACTTTTCATACTGCTATGAAAAGAAAGTGAGATTTTTATGTCATTTGAAACACTAAAATTAGGAGGGCTGATGTTTAAGACTTTCAAATAATTATAATAGTAAAGAATAATAACTAGACAGCATTGCAGAGGCTGACAGGCAACTGCACTGGTTCATGACAAAGACTCTGGAGCCTGCCAGGACACCTCCCGCCTCTCTGAAAGGCATCCATCAGTGAAATTTGTTTTGGTCACTGGGGCTTCTCCCTCCTCCTGCCTCTTTTGTTGCAGCTCTGTGTGTTCTGTCTCCCGATTAACTCAGAAACTGTGCGCTCACACAAATTTGTTGTGCCGCAGAGGACAAACTTACAATATCACTGCTGGGGACATTTTCATTAACAGCCGAAGATGAACAAATGATGTCATGTTTTGGTTTTCCAGCCACTCCTGGGGCTGATGACTGGGTATTATATCCAGGTGACAGCTAATCTCCTCTTTGACAGTAGGTGCTGATAACGCTGTGGTACAGTTGCTATTAAGCAGTAAATGGAAGAGGAATCTGTTTGGTTTTTTAACAGTGAGGAGGGACACTGTATTGTTTATACTCAGCATGTTTTTGCCACTAGTGCTATCAAAATAGATATTTTACAAATCGACAGGATCCAGTAAAAAGTCATAATCATTTTGTTTCAACTTTATGTAGCTGCTGCTTCAATGTAGGTAGAATGTAAACTTCATAACCTACAGTATATTCCCATGACATTATGTTCATTTCAAGAGTGTGAATGAAAGGATGAGGAGAGAGGAGGCAGAAGCAAGCAGAAATACTGGATGTTGGAGAGGAGACAAATAAACACAGAGAGAGTTAAGAAGGTCAAACTGATTCAAGAAAAACAAGACAGACTGATTCAGCAGTGGCCCAGGAGTGAAGTGATGGAGAGATATGAACAAAGTCTTAGGGGGGCAGAAACTGTTAACTTGCTTCTAAAGGCTTAATCTAATTCCAACTAAAATAAAAGAGTGGAACCTGCTATAAAATGATTAACAGATCTTCAAGTCAGGTCTGTCATTTTGTTATATTCCCGTATAATGAAAGCAAAATGTTCATTAGTTCAGTGGTGGTTACCCTTGTGTATTCACATTTAGGCAGTAAAAGCATATACTTTTCCCTAAGTTGCCCCCTGCTGAGGTAACAGTGAGGGGAGTTCAATATGTCAGGAGAGGTGAAAAACAAGTTAATTGGATTGCTGCTCTCATAATACACCCCCCCCCACCCCACCCCCACCCCACTTGGATGTCATCCTGTCCTGTCATGATCAGGCACTGAGTAGTGGAGCAGTGTTGCCAGACTGGTCAGTTTTTCTCTCCCGGTGGAGGCTGTTATCAAAAAGGCACTAAAGGTTCAGACTTTCTGACTTATATCTAAAACTAAATCTGCACCCACCAAATCTACCAAACATCTATAATAGCTACCAATACTGGTCTCATCTTCCAATTATTTTTGAAGTGCCACCAATTTGTGTCTCAGTCTTGTGTTCATGCATGAATGCAATTACACAGAACCATGGAAATCTAGTTCTTATTAAAGACTAAAGTCTATTTTCAGATGTCACTTTCAAGAGATGTAGTCAAGGGCACATTTGGACTGGTGACTAAAAGCCAGAAAAAAGAAAAAAGAAAAAAAAAGGTGATTAAAAAATGACAAGGTAGCTAAAAATGTCAAAATGGAAACACAAGACTTTTTGTGAAGCAAGTCAAAAAACCGAAGATGAATGCAACACGCTGCATTCAAACTGCTTCACTTTGTGCTTCAACCCCTTTTTAAACTGCCTCAAAAGCAAAGGCGAGCTACAGAATTTAAGTTAATGGTGCTCGCAGACACCTGTGTCTGAACGTCACTTTCATTTCAATAAAGCAGGTGTAGTTTTCACTGGGTAGGTGAGAGGGCATACAGAGGATGCATTTAACTCAACTGAGCTTTAAATGTAGAGGTTGAGCTTTTTTGTGGCGAGTCGTGACACAGACTCATAGTCAAGCGCTCTTTGATTGTTTCCTTGTCATCCATTTGAAGAGGCTTTCAAGTACCCCCGTTATTACGCATCGGCACTCTTGGCAACGGAGAATCAGCAGAATCTGCCGAAAATCCCACATTAGGGATCACAGAGTGACAGTGAGATCGGTTGTGAGATTGTCAGGTGGGTAAGTATAGCATCTGCTGTGATTCAGGGGGTCGAACTGGACTGAAAGAGGAAGCTGAGCATGAATGTGAGGCCCTGCCATTCAGTTAGGTAGGAGCCTGGTCTTGTTCGCTCAAAATAACTACCTGAAGGTGTTGCCAAGATGGCTGCCAAGTGGCAAGACTTGCCTAGAAGTTTGCTCATGGCATTAACAGGAGCCAACTTGGCACAACTTGGCTACAAACGTGACACCATAGACCCCTACAAAGGAATTAGCCTTGCCTTTAAACCTGTGGTCAACCAGTATAGCACTCCCAAGCAATGCACAAGCAATGAAACACAACACTCAGAGGTAATACAATAATGGCACAAACAACCCAATCACAGTGACCATATAACAAATCCCCACTCCCACAACTCACAGTCACACACTGTCTGTGTAATACCTTCAGTATAAGTTTTCAGCTCTTAAGGAGCCTCTCAAAAGGAGTCAGAGTGAGACCTCCTGTTCATAAAAAGCTATCTTGTCCACCAAGTCGGAAACTCCGGCCTTACCTCCAATCCCGAGGGCAGGTGCAGTAATGTGAGCAGGAGGAATCGTGAGGTTATCCAGCGGGATGGTATCCAAGAACGGCAGACTAACAAAATGACGGACTTTTTCGCGCTGCCAAGGGCTGACAGACTAATTGGACACTGGGACGGCTGGGACCTCGTCCTACGGTGTATCCATGGTGAGTGCGTCATGTTATGATTTTTAAAACGTAAAACGCGCCATTCTTTCGGCTGGCGATATGTTCGTGGGGGTAGGCAGGGGCTTAAAGGAGCAGATCAGCACGTGTGTGCACTTTGCCCCTCCCGGCTCTCAGGTGCAGATAGTTGCTCTGACGACCCACCCAGGCTCTTAGAAGCAGGAAACAGAGCAGCACAGGAAGCCAGATAGGTGGGAAAAAAAAAAAAAAAAAAGCCAGATAGGTGGGCCCTCACAGGCATCTCATTAGAATGCTTCCTGAACGCTTCCCTCAGCAAGTTTTCCAAGCATGTCGAACTAGGGGGACACCCTGAGGCAGACCGTGAAAACGCTAGAGGGATTGCATATCCCATCTAACTTCAGGGAGTGAGAGTGGTGAATCATTTTTATTTGGCTAGCTGGAATCAGATCACAAGTACTTAAAGTGCTATAATTAATCCCTTATCTAAATGCACTTTGTATGGAAATATTACAGCCTGTATGTTTATTGACTAAGAACATTTTAAGATGTATGCGAAGTAATACATTTTATAAAAGATGAATGCTTTATTTTCTGAGTGTACACATTTTTAGAATCACAAATTCACGTCATTGTAGTGCAATTAATACAAAACAATTTAGCATACATGTGTATTAGATTCATCCTGCAGAATATATTCCACACTCACTTTGCTTATGTGTCCACTCACTAGGACTTGAATGGAGAATTGTGCATGAAATTCACTTCGTTTCTTCAGCAGTTTCATTATACTTATCACAGACAGCGCAGTGCAAACTGCTTTGCTTGGTCACCTAGCTGGCAAACTGCATTGCCAGCAAAAGGTAAGCAAAGCCTCTATCACAACACATCAATGAAGTACCTTCACATAGCCCGTATCAGTGGCTTGCTTGCCACTGAAAACCTGTCTGCAAAAACCAGATAAGTAGAAACCCTCTGTAGAAACACCTATAGACCAAGTGCTCTTGGCTCCCAACCCACGCATACACTGCTGAGAGGCTGCGAATGGAAAAGTCATGATACAAGCAGAGACACAGAATTAAAGGAGAACAAACTTTGAGAGACGTTTGATAGTGTTTAAGAACACATCAAAGGTAATCGTTTTTCAGAGGCACAAAAAATCCACACACTGCACTTGTCATGTGTGAGATCAGTACTTAGTACAATACCATTTCATTGACTAGAAATTATATTATAAATAATTACTTAAAAAACTATATTTTAACCATAATAATAACTGTCAACACAGTTAATCACTTTACAATGCCAAATAATACGGGGTTATAAAAACACAGACACTCTCAAAGAAATCATTTTGAAAATTGTCTGAATTTAATAACAATATTCTAGGAAATAAAAGCTTGGACACTAAATAATGCAACCTACAGTATGCACAGCTCTGAGTGTTTACAGAATGCTTACAAAGCTGTGCTCTAGCATCCATCCAAATCTAATTCACCTCTGCAGTCGTGTTTGTAATTTTCATTAAGGTGTTTCGACGAGTTCAAGAATTTCTGTTGAGGTGCGTACGTGATTTTGTTTGCCCCTTGTAAAATGCTCGCTGCGGGTGGATTCCCCCACCCACCCACCCACACCCCCCTTCACTCAGCCTCCTTTACTCCCCACACTACAGAAAGATTAGTGGTAGCCAGCCCAGCAAGGAGATGAATCAGCTCTGTTGTGTGCACTGGTGAGACCAACTGCTGTTTGTTTGAGTGTGCGCAAAGGAAAGCTACATTCATATAACAGCTTCAAAGACAGCCTGAACACAGCACGTCAGGCCACCCCAAGAGAGGCTTGCACATCAGCCGAGCAAAGGTAAAGGTGATGCTCTGAATGTAGATTTTACACAAAAATTGTTTGTCTGCGGAGGGCATATGCGTATATATTTCATGTATGTGTCCTCTCCATTTTATACACACTGCATGTGCTTCTGAAAACTAATTGGACTTGCCCTTAATTCATTACTTTGCTTTCAGCAACATATTGTACTGCCATGCAACACACCTTTTAAGCATCCCAGACAAAATGAAAACACCTGAAGATGCCTTTGTAGTTCAGTGCACACAAACATGCACCTAGTAACTGACTCTTGGCTCTTAGACTGTTAAAACAAACTCAGTATCATGCTTTTTAGCACATTTTTTAATGAATACTGGAGATGTGCATATTTACCACAATCATAGCAAACCAAAGCCCCTGTCACTGCTCTAGTTGATGGTAGGAGTATTCACCTAAGTTACCCAAACATTGTAACTCATGCTTAACTAGCATGTGAACCTGAAAAGCAACTGTGTTTGTTCTGTGGCTTTTTTTGACAGAAAAGTGTGAAGAAACATTTGGCAGCCAAATTGAAACATTCCAGATACCAGACTTTCACTATCATTTCACGCCTGGATGTGAATCGCGCTGGGTACGTAATGACATGGTCAGTGGCCAATGGGTAGACACCCAGGTGATCCAATAAGGCAGACAGGTCAGGAATTAAAGCCATGGAGAGCAACAGGCGCACTGTTATTAGCTGGTGTCAGAGCCAGCGAAATCACATTTCGAGAAAGAGAGAGAAGCCAGCCACCTAGACAGTGAGCAGATCCGGCAAGGTAGAGAGTAGAACATCGTCGGAGGCAAGTTGCCAAAAATATTTGGAGTGTTAAATTATCCTGATAACCATTTTGAACCTTAACTTTGTTACTAACAATGGATCATAGCTGCCATTCGTCATCATTGTCAGCGGCCACAGCTCCAGCCAAATATACTTTACTTTTTTTCTTTTTTTTTTTTTTTTTTTGGTCCATTATCAATGCCCGCCACTCCAGGAAAATGTTCATGCTACTGTACAGCCCCACCAACAGGTCTCAAAGCTTTTCTGACATTCCATTATTGACCACACCTGTTGTGCAGCCTGCCCCTATCCCCAAATCCGGCCACCAGTACATATAACGCCCACAACTTGAAGTCGCTCAAGTACACATATTGTGCCACATTAGCTTTAGTGTAGCCAGTCCGTTTGTATGTCATTTCACTTTTGGACTTAATGGCCTCTTGGAATTGAGCAAGGTAGTATTGACCCAATATGAGAAGCTCAATTTCAGAATCCACATAATATGATACTAGAAGTGTGCGTAAATAAGTATATAATGAGAAGAGATCTTGTCAAATCATATATTTCCATACATGTCAAATCAAGGCAAAGTTCACCCATCGTAACAGACAAGGAACCGTTAAATATTATATTACCTGTAAAATCTGAACTTTGTGTTATAGAGGAAACCAAGACCCTTATGGCAGATCCTTGGTTGCCTGGTCATTCCGGTGACATCAGTTTGATCAGACTTATGTAATCTTATGACGTCTTGAGGCACAGTTGCCTTATTTTGTCAAAACTAGGATTGGGACAAAAGTTTTTGGCATTGTTATACGAAACTGTGGTCTCAAAGTCAAGAAAGATTGTTTGTTGGTCCTGAGGAGGAATGGCTGAAGAACAAGCCGCGCACAAAGATGCTCGGAGTGATCTCACCCTGATAGATGTGCTGCATTGATCCTTTTATATCTCCCACCCATGCCATTGGGAGGTTTCTATCCATGAGATGGTTGGCTCATATCCCACTCCAAATAAATGTAATTCCTAAAATTTGTTTGAAAAAAATTCATGATCTGTTCTATGAACAATGTTTTTGTAAAGCTTGGATTTTATTCTGTTCATATAGCTCATCCAATGAAAAAATGAAATGTCAGTGTAAATGAATTAGGCTGGAGAACAAAGCACAGTGAGATTATTTAAGATGAGTAACTTAGACAAACATAAGCCTCATAGTACTAAGTTTGTGTGTTTGTGAACTCACTAATACCAAATGCTGAATGAAGCCCAAAATGGCAACAGCAACGTGCTTGCGAAATACTTTTTCGGTATTGAAAGGAAAGATTACTATTCAAGGTATTTCGAACCTTTATAAGACAAGAAATGACATGAATGATCTGGGCTTAGCTGATCAGACGGTCCAGTCATCATCCTAGAGCTTTCCCAGGTGGCTTGATTATCTGTGGGCAAACGGCCTTCACAAGGTACTGCATGTAGTCTGGATCTGAGTAAACTGTGCCACTGCCTGCTGCTGTCTTCTTTAATTAGCAATACTCTCCATTTTTTCTTTTCAAACACAACTCCGCAGACAAGCTTAATAATAGAACTATTAAAAGTAGGGTATTTGGGTCCCATTAGCAATTCTAAATACATCACATAACGAATAACAGATGAAGCGAGAAAGATCCCGTCACCAGCCAAATAGGTTTAGCAGTTTGCTGCGGCCCAATATTCTGACACAGAAGGAGGGGAAAACAGAGGATCAAAGTTCTGTTATTTATGAAGAGGAACAAAAGTAACAAACTGCAGTAGAGGAAAAAGGACTGAAAGCCTGGAATATGTCTCAACATGTGCTGCATGGTTACAGCTCCGCTGAGGAGGGTGGGACTATTAATATCAAGCAGCAGGGCACTTTCGCTTGCACTTTTAGAATGAGCATGAGTCTCTGCATTTTGATGGAGCACAGGGTGCTATGGAAGGGTGAAATACAAAGTCTGCGCAAGACTCAGGTGCGAGGGCGCGATGATTTGGCAACTGGCAATTTACCGTAGTGTCGTAGGTTCGTTTCAGCGTGAAATAAAAAAAGTTGAATGGCATTCTCATCCACTGATAGCGTGAGTTTTCGCAGTCCTCCAACAAACAGACCGTCAGATTGTCTTCAAGCTGGGCATGGACGCAAAACCTCTACGAAATGACCCATCAGCGCTATGAGTTAACGTAGTTCATTCACAATGACCGAGATTGCTTATATCCGGCTTGAACTGCTGAAAAATTGTTTAAGAAAGAGAAGAGCCTGCCAAACACCCGGTACATCGAGCATATGCAATCTGAACGACAGGTTCCAGGCGCAGCACACTGCCACTGATGGTGTGCACGGCTGGCTGGGAGCAGGGCCTGCCTCCAGGATTTGTAAACACGAAAATCACAAGCATTTTATGTGCACCCACTAGGAATTCCTGCCTGCTGCGATCTTGAATAACCCGAGTGCCTCATCGGAGCAGCTTTTAAATTTAGCTCGAGCCCTCGATTTGAAGTGCTTTTCACAGTCTCCACCCTGTGTATGAATAAAGAGAGCTGAACTGCTCGTTTGTTTAGATATATTATATTCGAGGACTATATCCTCAAAAAAAAGCCAAATATAGGAATTAGAAGGACAACAAAAACACTTGTATCTGTTATATGTCAACTATTTAGTGATGAAATAATAAAGTGCTTATTAAAGCATTAGAAAGAATAATGCTAGAGTTAAAGGTTCAAATACAACCACTCTATTAAGGACCTGATATACAAGAATTTAATTAGAATGAATAGGTGCTTTATAAAAAAAATCTTAGCCAAGCAAGGGAGGAGCACAGATGAAAAGCATAACAAGAATAAACACCTCTAAGTGTAACATATCATGAGTCATTATCTTTTTTCTCCTTTTTTTAAAGTAGTGCTTCAGTTGAATGGAGTTTTGTTTGAAAAGGAACCACCAGGGCAAGCTGTTACTCTAAAAGCTGAATCTATCAACCTCTGCCCCCTGATGTTCAAAGTTGCTCATAGTTAACAGAGGTTTGTGTCGATATAACTCATGAGTCCTTCAAAATTACAGCCCTACAAAAAAATGTGCTTTTCAAGCTCGTATGTTTAAGCAGCTCTTCATCACAGCTCTAAGAACACAAAACTATCCTCTCTTTATGATTAAAAACGGACTAAAATGTATGACCACCAGACCAAAACAAAAGTGTTTCTCACAGTAGGTAAAGTAAGTTAGCAGCCCACTCTATGAACATGTATCACTGTCTATCAGCTACATTAAGCAGCCATGGTGTCCAGGACTAATTTAATGGTAGCAATTGTTCCCCCTCTGTAACAAATCACAGGTCAGTAAACATCCTCCACAGCTGTCACAGGGATGAATAGACGCCAGTAATGAGAACGTAAACACTCATGGATCAGCAAGCCCTAATGGCCATAACTTTATTTAAGTGATTGTTTCAGCAGGCTGCATTCAGTGTTAATTGGCACACATTGTTGGAGTTCTAAATAACTTCAGTGTAGGTGCATGTGACTCAGAGTCACGTTTGAATGTTCTGTACCTGCTACATTTGTGTCATCTAAAAATTACATCTTTACTGTCATTTTATTTAAGTCTAAATTACTCTTCCCAGGTGCTCTTAATAACACTGTGAAGTGACTGAAGAAATCCATGTGTTAAAGTAACTTGTTTACACAAAATATAAAATATACATACATACTCTGTGGCTACCTTTTAAAAAAGCAATACTTGCCTTAATGAACAGCACAAAAAATAAGGTTTTCATATTGTCCAAGGCAACAGTGGAC
The DNA here is from genome assembly GCA_033238685.1 of Lates japonicus. Classification (NCBI taxonomy): domain Eukaryota; kingdom Metazoa; phylum Chordata; class Actinopteri; family Centropomidae; genus Lates; species Lates japonicus. The sequence continues at coordinate 2,373,944 of BRZM01000021.1, read as the reverse complement.
CAAGTTAAAGAACAAAAATTTGTATTGGCATTTATGAGAATATAAGATGCAATAAACACCCAGTATTCTGGTTAATATCCTTCTGTTGAAAAGTGCTGAACAATTCAGCAGGTGAGAGATAGCAGCGACTATTACCCTGCCTCCTTCACTCCTTTCCATTTTTTTTATCTTTATATACTGCTAATTTGCAAGAGCAAATATATTTTGGGAGAAACATAATGCCACCCTGATTAAGTTTTTTTTTTTGTTTTGTTTTTTTTAATCAACATAATGGGGAGACATTTAATGAATATATCTGTAAAATGTTGATACTCAGCATAACAGCAAAATGTCCACTGGCATATTCCATTTGTTTTCCTATAATGTCCACTCTTGCTGCTTATGTACCCCAAGTCCAAAATGGCCTTTAGTCTGCTTGGACCCACACCACTCCAGTACAAGGTCCTGTGAAACTAATGAATTCCTCTCCCACTGACTTCCCCTCTGGCAGCCACACTCCCCGGGGGGATGTTTCTGTCTTGGGCTCCATCGCAGTCAGCTGGAGACAAAACAGACTGAAATCAAACACCAAAACTCATAGAGGGAAATTCGTCCTCTAACAGGGAGTGTAGGGTTGTCAGCCTTTCCTCTGCTTATCCTGAAGACTTGTGTTGAAACAGCATTTCTATATTTCAACAGATAACAGGTTAATTTATTATGCTTTAATATACTATAAGCTTTACAAATATGCTATGATTTGGGCTGAAAGTCCAAGGGTGCTATTTACCACTTATTCAACTCAATAAGTTAGATAAACAAAGACAAGGTCTGAGATCTACTGCTAACAAGTTTCTGAGTACCACCATATGGCTTAGCTAAAGTGAAATTAAGTTTTAATATTTCATCCTTACACTTCCAATTATCTGCACCCCTGCAGATTAAAAGATAAATATTTAAAGTACTTTAAATGTTTCTGAAACGCTTCTTAAATTTTCTAAGCTGCACACATATGGAGAAATTGATCATGTCAAAAAGATGCTGTTACTTTGATAATTAGATAACTAGTTAAGTCAGAAAATAGAATTAAATTAAAATTATAAAAGCCAAATAACATACTATTAAAATTAAAATCTTATCTTGTCTGTTACTTATCAGAGCAATTAACACTGGGGGGAATATGACAACTGAAACTAAATTTAATCATTGTAATTAACAGAATACATGCTGAAAGAAATACACAGTGAAAGAGGATGGGCAGTAAGATGAAAACATTTAAAAAGATTTAAGGCGACATGCCATAAAAATACAAAAAGAAGATCCATGCAATCCATGGAGATCCAACAAAATTAGCAAGGCATTACACGCCATATAAGATTTAATATGTAAGTAAATGAAAAAACGGCCTGTTGGATTTGGAGAGGAACAGCCTCTGTGGATGGTAGATCCACAGTCTGGTACTAAAAAGAACAAATTTTATATCATTTTTTAAGACTGCAGACTTCCATTCTCCTTGCTCTGTCAAAAATAAATGACTTTCTGGGCAGCACAGGTGGGAGTCGTAATAGAATGTAGACACAGTAATGGAACGTAGTAATATGAAATGGATCCATTTCATAACAATGGCGTCCAACCCCTTATGAATAAGTCTAAAGTGAAGAGGATAGAAAGCGAGGATTTTCTGCCTCAGCTTAGCAGATGAGCAGGCTTATTGAGAGTAATAACCATGCAAGTTAAAGGTCCAGTGAAAATGGCCCACATCCAGCTAAATTACAAATTTCATCAGCTCTTCCCATGAGATGTCTTTTTTTTTTTCTTTCCCCGGGCAAATGGACTGGGATAGGAGTATCTGCCACCCCTACGTTGTCTGAATGGGATTCTGAAGAGAGATGACTAACACACTAACACAGAAGCAAAATACAAACTACAGAATGTGTGCATGAAAGGGTGCTTCGCATTATGATTTAAACTAAACTAGAATTCCTCTTAGTGAACACCAAGATTACAGCATCCACATATGAATTTAAACAGTAATAGATGAGGTGACTCTCACCCTGTGACAACCCCTTGCTTGTTAATTTTGTAGAAGCAGAGCTCTTATGACCTTCATTTATGACTAGCAGGGGTTCAGGTAATGGTGGACCTGAAGAAAGTCAAACTGGGAGATGTCGGTCTTGTTATTTTTCAGCAACATTTCAAACTGAGGCCCCCGCTGGCATATAAAGGTTGACTGACCTCTTTGGTGGCATGGGTCGTGATGGTCACCAGCAGGAGAAAAAAAACTGGAATGAAAGCACTTTTAGAAAGTGTGAGATTTAAGATTTTTGACTGTGTACAGGAGACAGACAAAATATCAACAGTGCTGTAAAATATGATGTATTTCAGTACAACAGCCTGTAATGTATTTGTGGCAATAAATGGACTAACAGCTTCAAAAATGACAAAAGAGTTGAATCAAGACCTTTCTGTTGTGGACAGCAAAAATCACAAAGGTAGCAATAATTGCAGGACTGTTGAAGTGGATTACATACGCACACTCTACACATTTGGATTTCACAAAACCAAACACTCACAGAGTGTTAAGACTAATGGCCACTTCACACTATAGACAATAAGCTACTTTATTTATTTTTTTATCCTGAAGCTCTTTCACTGCATTTTCATTTTTATTGTGATGATACTGACTCAAGAAATGCACGTGGGATGGAATCTGTGCAAAAGATAAGCTCAATAATTCATTATTGCTCTCCCTTGTGCTTCCAGTGATGAATCATTGTCATTACCTGGAGAGAGCAGAGAAGAGAGGTAATCTGTAGAAGTGAATATATTCCTCTTTAAGACTTCAAGCACGAATTATAGACAATGACCTTTTCTAGACATTTGCTCTGAACTGCAGGTGTTCAGCTTTAACTGAATGTTACTGTGGTATCTGGGTTTAAAGGGAGCCTCCCCACGAAGGGAAATAATCTAGTCACTGCTAAAACTAAATTGAGAACATGCTGTGCTCTTATGAATTTATAATATAGGCAATGACCCAGCCAACACATCCATGTTGGCCCTACATGTGTTAGTGATGGGCTGGCATTTTGGCAGCTCCACAGCCAGGGATTTAACTCTGTGAAATGTTTTTCCCCTTCGCTTCTTAGACACTTAGAAGTAGAACAGGTTTGATCAAGTATTTCATAAGATTCATAAATTACCAGATACCAGAACCCAGAATTAGACATTTCATCACTGTCAGAATTATGTTATGCATGTTGCGGTCCTTTCACTTTTTTGTTAGAATGCACTGAAGCAATTTCCAATCAATCATAAATGATTGATTGTTCCAATAAAGTCTTATACTCGATCACAATCAAATTCAGTTTACTGCAAGTGATGCATGCTTGTTTTGTGCTTGCAGAGGAAAGTTTTAACTTTGCTCAGGTTCGATATTTGGTCTTTATTTTTATGTTAATTTGGACTAGTTCAAGGTCAAGGTTACTGTGACCTCACATTCTTTTGAATGTGATATATCAGCAACACCTGGAGGGGATTTTATTACATCTGGCACAAATGTTCACTTGGACTCAAGGATGAGCTTAACCTTTGGCAAAGGGTCAAAGGTTAAGTTCTGTGGCCCCACAAAACACATTTTTGGCCTCCTTTATGTAATATCTTAGGAGGGATTTTTTTTCAAATTTGGCACAGTCCTTTACCAGGACTGAAATATGAACTGAGACTGCCAAAGATTAAAGGTCAAGGTCACTCCAACAAAACACGTTTTGGGCCATAATTCAAGAATTCACGTGCTAATTAACTGCAACTCAACTGGTTGGCGGAGGCATACAATCACAAACTGGTCATTCCAGTATGGATGTTGTTCAGAACTTTAAAGTCTTGGTAAGAACCAAGCATTACACCCAAAATGAGTCTGGGTATGGTGTCCCTGTCCAGGAGACATTGGTTGTTAGGTTTAAGAGAAGTTAGACTTCAGTTTTTTCATTCAGGAAAAGAAAACCAATGGTGAGTGGACAGCAGCAAAATCCAGTGTCACAGTCCTTTCTGCCCGTGACACTGCTTTACAAGTCATGGCTGAAATGTGAAAATGCTTTTTGATTTTACAGCTGCATGGCTTCAGAAGGTTGGCTCATGTTACAGTGGGAAGTCTGCAATGCTTAAGAATTAACCACAGCATTTTCTTCAACAGTGAAGATCACCAGTCTCTCCACTACTGAGAGTGTCTGACATTAGGGAATGCATGAAAAATTCATGAACTCCATCTCTCTGCTGGACCCTTGGCATTTTGTTGGCAATTCAGTGCCCTCAAAAGTAAGATTAAAGTGAGGTCTCCATGGCTTTGTAAGTAAGGGTTTTTGCTGTAAATTAAAACACTGACATGTAAACAAAAGTATAAAAATATGAGCTTCAAATGTTAAGATGCCGCATCAATTATTACAGAAGCTCTGATGAAGAGTTTCAGCAAATCCTCTGTAATTGCACAGTGAAATGAAAGGAGGATGGGATCAATGTGGAGGAAAATCAGCTGCTTTACACAAAATGGTCCTAGTAGCATTGAGAACATGCCTAACTGACATCTCTGTATTTTGTAGATTTTCTTGGACTCTCTAAAATGTCCCAGCAATGAAGTCTTTCCAAGCACTTCTGTCTGTCTGCCTTTCAAAATGTGAATGCTAATTTCAAACCACACACCTGTCATTATATCTGAATGGATAAGGTCCTTGTGGAAAGCAGGTTCAAGAGTCCCCTGTGAGGAGCTTAGAATGAGCAAAGAGACCAGCATTCGATGGCCACCTCCCCCTGGGTGCTCACAGTGACATGCAGGAACCAACGTCAGCCATCAAGACAGCTGAAATTCGTCCCCTGTAATTCCCAAATGTTTTCCCAGGACATGCATACAAGTGTCTGAATGTACTGTAAATGTGCTCTCCATCAAATAACACCAACACAATTTGGATGAAAGTCAACTGCAACAGAATGGCATTCTGCTGCAGTCCTCTGAGTCTGAGAATAACCAACAAAGAGGTCCATTCATTAATTATGCATGCTGGCATGTGTGTAAGGGTCCTTTTGCAAATGAGGTACAAGCCTCTTCTGTTTGCATCTATGAAGTGCTGTAATATAGTTGAGTCACATGGCCTGTTTACGTAAGAATGAGCTTGTATGCTTGGAACAGTAATTTGTGTGTAAAGTAAACCCGAGAGTACTCAGTTTTATGTACATCTTTGACATAATATGTGCATTATTATTTCCTCTGGTTTACATTTGGTTAATCCTTACCTATCTTCTATAATCTTTCAACCATCCTTTGCTTCTTTTAGTGCCTCTATCTTCCTTTTTGTTTTGAAAGGCATCACCTACATAAACTCAGGTTCACGCCAGCTGATTATTGTCTGAATATTCACAGTGGGCAAAGACGCAACCCCTGATGGCCTTTGTAGTTGTTTTTAAAAAGAAAAAAAGTTATGTTTTATTGCTTAAAATAAGAGACATAGTTAATAGGACTGTTTATTATATTACTCATCCGCAGCAGTTATATAAATCTTTGGCAACAGGTCAAATAAAGCGTTGGCTACTTTAATACAGAAAGTAATAAGTGATAGTTATGCTTTTGCCAGAGTATTACTGCAAACACCCTGCACCCACCCACACAGGTATAATATACCATTCATTACCAGAGAGAGTGGAGAGAGTGCAGTTTTGTTCAAGATGCGTTCAACTTTAAAAGTTTAAACATAAATGAAACATTGATTGAGTATGGTCAGTTCTCATGGTAGTACATATAAAGTGTAATTCCTATTGGAAATATTGATTTAAACAACTGTTTCTCACAGAAGTATCAACACGAGACAAGTCCGCCACTCCACCACTACTCAGAAAACCAAAGCAGAAAAGCCTTCCTCCAAAGACCTCTTATGCATTCTTCTTCTTTTGTACGCAGGTACCTGCCCTTGTGAGCGAGCCAAAGACAGTGGTCCAATTTAACACATTCCCTCCACGAGACAAAAAGGTGAGTTTTGCCTGGAGGAAGAAACTGCTTTTCTCTACATCTCTTCCCTGGTGGTCAGTTCAAGTCAGATGGCAAAATGCAAAATTTACTGTCGGACATGGACACACACTGATCCTGACATATGTACAGGTACTGAATTAAGGGCTTGTGAGAATCCTGGCACACACTGTCCTCTTTTATCTGCATATTTGTCTTTCATCCCACTTTCAGATAAAACTCCTAGAAGGATAGTGGTGCAGGCATTGAAAGAGATGAATTTAATTGCTTATCTAATCTAATACCAGCATAGGACTATGAAGTGTTTGTAATAAGAGAAGAGAAAAAAAATCACTTTTCATTATCAGTCTTAAGTTTATAACTCTCCCATTGACTCTTTAGACACATCTTCATGAAGCTATTACACAGGTTGGTCCATACACACACCGCAGTTAATTTTTCTACATTTTTCTAGTACACTATCATTTTTAGAACATGTATTGAACCACAAACATCAGAGAGATCTTTTTAAAGATTAGGCTTCTGCCCGGGATATCAGACCGAATGATTAATGGCTCCATCCCCACCTGCCGTGTTGTCTGTTGTCCCAGTTAATTTAAAACCCCTAAATATCCGTCCCAGTTTTTTCCTCTTTACAATCAACTTGCAGGGCTGCAGGCTTTGCTCTTAGTCCTGACTTAGTACCACAATTAAAGTCTTTAAAACCAGCCCTGAATTGTCTTCATATACCTTAGAAGATCCAACTGAAAGTCCTGAACCCAATATCCTGTTTGATGACTCAATCAATGCATCTTGCTTAAGGAGGAAATTAGTCTTTAATATGGTTTTAGCACCATAAGATTAGATTAAGTTAGATTCAAGATTAAGAAATTAGCAGTCTCTAAGGTACTATTGTCTCTTAACTGCTTTTTGGAGACAATGCCAAAAAAAAGGTTATTCAGAAATGTATATAAATAAAATATTGTATAACAGGTTGCATCCCAGAGTTAGTTAGGAGGGATAAAACAATCAGTGGGTAGGGTTATGCTTTCTGTTGAGAGTTAAGGCACTAGACAGTGGCAAAAACATGAGGAAACTTTGAATACTGAAGTCCCTTCTTTGATCACAGTTAATACGTCTCTAAGAGGATTAAACTGTCATATTAGATAGATTTGCCTCAGAGGGGATAAATATAAATCCTCAAAGTCGCAGCAGTGAAATCTGTAACCTTTCGCATCCTGCCACACATGGCAGCGTTACTGAAAAATGCAAACCCCTGCACATTAGGTTTGCCATTGCTTGTCATGTATTATACAGCATGTCAGAATTCATTGGTGACAAGAGAGTAAAGGATCCATAGTCCTGCCAAAAATATTCAGCATACATATTTCATGTTTGAACAAAAGTATATATATTGTACAACAAATGTCTGACCAGAATGGGGTTGTTCTGTTGATATCACGCTGACAATTCAGTACACACAGCCTGTCTTTCATTAATTGTCAGATGAGGCTGCTTCAATACCCGAGGCCATAGGAGATACATGCATTGACAAAGCAAAGCATTGAATTCTTTACATCTACAATGACAACTGGCTCCATCTCCATTCACTGAGGAAGACTTTGTGATATGTCCACAGCAGTTACTAAATGGACCTGGTGGTAAGCTTACTTTGTCAACTGCTGTTTCCAAGGTCAAGAGGGAACTTTAAATCTTGGGAGGTCACACTCGCATGCCTGGCAATCTCGGGAGCCATGGGCAAGATTTTTGCTCCCAGGCTCACACTCCACATCTTAACCACCTATTCATTTATTTATACAGTGTTTATTCTTGCTCTCATGCTTTTCACAAGGGTGATATTTTGTGGCTGACACATCAAGCTACCAGTGAACTTAATCATTGATCACAAACTGCAGTGATGTTGAGGCTATGTCTGGAAGCAGCATATTACTTAACAAGGGGGTCACAGCAGTAAAGGAGTTATCTGATTATATAGGGTGTTTGTGGCACCCTGCATTAAATATAAAAGCCAAAAACAGCACCCGGAGCATCAGAGCACAGAGCAAAGAGCATCTAGCGAGTTCATCTGTGTTGTCAAGTATACCCATATTGCAACCTTACAAGATGAGCCCTTCAGTGAGTGACAGGTTGGGCAGAAAATGAAGCAGCAAGGACAAATGTCTTGGTGCCACTATTATTTAGGAATAAGGCAGTTTGGGTTAGAGAGTTCTGGGAAGGTGAGTGGATTTGCTGGGATTAGTCAGAGGCTTAATGAACCTCCTGGGTTCCTAAGATTATTTCACAGAGACAAACCTTTCTACCAACTCAGGTTAAACAATGTGTGAAATTAATCTATAAATATTAATGGCCTTCCTAATGAAACCCTGCTAATCCACCTGGATTTTGTTTGCAGAGTTGGTGTAGATTATGGGCTTTGAGCTGGCTCCTTTACGCTGTTTATCTCAGGTGTTCATAATGAGCCAGTGATCAATGCATTGATTAAATCTCACCAAAGATATATTTAGCCTTTTATCAGCATCTTCAGGGCTCGAGCCATCGAGTCTTTGGGTTCTGTCTCCAGATGAGTCATAATTACAGAAGGAGAGGGTGACTAATAATCAAGGCTGAGTCTACCACCAACCTTTGGTTTTAGTCCTAGCCACAGGGGGCTGGTTTTCTACAGAATGGCTAATTGGTGAAGAAAATTGTGTACAAAATTCTACATGTTAACATCAACCTTTAACACATTTATTTACACTTAGTTGCACCCATTAGGTCTTAGTCTGCCTTTACAGCCCCACTCAGTCAGGTACAACAGCTTAATTCACATAAATACTGGCCTCTAGCTAAAGAGAAAATGGAAGGAAAAAGAAATCTAAACTTTTATTTTGCTACCATCATCACAACTATTTAAAGGTAACCATTTTAATAATCAGCAGAACATTCCCCCGACTATATCGACCTTTTCCTGTGGCCTTTTCCCGTGAAGAATTGAAATGCTGTGAGACAGCAGCTCTTAGCAGGATTAAATTGGTGCTGAGTAAAGCCCATTTTATCCTGACCAGCGCCTCAGGATGTATAGATGCTTCCATGAAGCCCAGACTTGGCATTTCACTCCCAGACTTGCAGGTCCAACATATTTCATCACTGCAAATATTTGTGACTGCTCAGACGACTGAAGCATTTTCAACTGACACTCAGCATTTAAATGAGAGGACAATGTGATTATTTTATGAAATCCCAAGCAATGATGTCACAAGAGATGCTGTGTAATTACAGTGCAGCTTCACTATGTTATCGATTTCCGTTTGCATGAATGCATAGTCTTCCAGTAACATAATTTGGAGATAGAAGAGGGGAAGGGAAATGAGAAATAAACAGAGACAGAAAAGCAAACACACAAGAGTCAAACAAGCAATACAAAGAGACAACAGATAAATAGACCAACAGATGAACAGAGACAGATAGCAGACTGGTATGCTGGGGAAACATATTGTTATTTTTAGAAGACTGTGTATCCTCATACTAATGGTAAATAAGGCAGTTTGGTTGGGGCGACTGAACTACGGTCAGTGTGCATAAAAGATCTTATTCTTTAATGTAAACTGGTTGGAGTTCAATAGAATGGCATCTTAACAGATTCAGACAGACTGAGGCAGAACTGAGGCATATTTCAAACACTGGACATCAGTGCAGATAATTCAGTCATTCATTTTTATTCTCTTGAAAAATTTATGACTGGTGGCAGAACTAGACTTCACGGCCTGATAACTTGCTCAATAGCTGTACATCAGTGATTCACTCAAGAGCTGTGGTTTGAAGGGAGGTTTTTAGCCCGCATAAAATCATTCAAATTGGACACAGTAAAGCATTAGTGAGTATAAGATGGATGATTTAGAATTAGTTCATTAGTTCAAACTATGATAATGTCCATGAGAAATGAGGTTAAAGGGCCTGCACGTAAGAATTGGGCAACTGTTGAATTCATGCTCCAAATACAGGGGGCAGTATATTACTAGGAAATGCAGTATTTGGTATTACGATGCAGGATGGCAGCTAGCAGGTTATCATGCTAACTTCAGTAGATATCTCTGCAATGCAATGCATCTTTGACATAACATCAAAACTCTTATTTCTTCACATTCTGTTGATAATTTTAGTAAATTTTTTAACAATGTTTTTAACTAAAATACTTACACAGTCCATATTTAATAATATGGACGGTAAGTAATAAGTACGGGTATGAAAGTGCAGTTTTGCTTGAGAAATGGCACTGTTCCATGATACGGCAGAGAGTGAGACAGACACTCACCAAAACAGGGTCTTTAGATTTGTAATTAAAAAACATTTTCAGCAGTGAAAACTTTTCACACACTGTAGCTGTCTCAGCATCTGATAATTGAAGAAAACACAAACAACCACCTTTACAGTCACTATTCCAGCCAACAGGAGGCAAGTGTTTGACACTTAAAAGATAGAGCATCACTTTAACTTCATGAAAAATGATTTATTGTCTTGCACCCACACTCTATTACATCGTTTGTACAAAGTAGCCAGCATATGGTGTCTCTGCACAGCTGCAGCTGCTGTTGTGAATAATCAGCCAAAGAATTCATTTGCCACTTTGGTTCAAGTCCCTGTGACAGGCGTGAAAGCTTGTTTTGTACCGGAGTATAAAAGCAATGGAGGTGAAGTTCAACTGTAATGCTCTGTGGTAAATTGATTATATATGAGCTGCAATGAGGTACCTCTTCGGAGTATTGATTGGAGGACAATTGCTCAGTCCAAGGTAAGCAGACAACCTGTCTTTACTTTAATGAACTGACAAACATTTAGACCTCGATCCCTGAATCTCAGACCAACCTGTAGACTCAGAGGGTGGAATAATAAGGTAGGAGGTCAGGTAGATGTTCTTTACCTTGGTCACTTAATAGTTTAAGTGTCACTACACTTGCGTGGCCACATATCGCTTTCCCTTTTCCTTTCTCTTCTTTTTAATATCCTCCTACAGAGCAAATTGGAGTTGGTGGAATTGGTGTTCCAAGGTAATATGGTATTACGCAGTGTGCCTCTGTGAATCTCATTTTAGGTCTCCCAGTCTGTTGTGCTAACATGCTTTGTCATACAAATAATGTCACCAAATGGCTTCTGTAATCTGCTAAGTGCTGCAATTTGTTTGTTGCCCAGCTTTGTGAAAGTGGCATGCATATTACTCCTCCCTTTCTGTTTTAGAGCAACTCTGACAGGCACAGATGTGAGATACATTGAGAGCATTAAGCCTCCAGCTTCACTTCTCTCTCTCTCTCTCTTCCTCCTTTACCTCCCCCAGCAGTTTGTGAGAAATGATCACTTTGTGTGGATTGGCACAGGAAGCTGCAAGGCGTCATATAAGACAGTCCAGTAATGAGGATATGATTCCACAGTCCACCAGCTGGGCCAGGGAAGGGTTGGAGGGAGGAGAAGTAAGGGGAGGAAATGAAGAGGTGAAAGGAAGAGAGACAGGGATGGGAGGATGAGAGGAGAACTGAAGGAGGATATAATGGTGTTTGTGTGGTGCCACAGTCCCCAGGCTCTGTCTGGACCCAGAGGCAGTAGAAATAGCATCTGCTCTGTGCTATAGAAAAGGTAGGAGAGGAGGAGTATAATACTGAGGGGACTGAAGAACACTACTGATTAAACCTGTCAATTCATCCTGTTTTTCTGCCATCATGATTTTCTACAGCAGTGTCTATAAAAACAGATGGAGGTTAGGGTAAAGAAAGGCATAAGACAAAAAACAGGGATGAGAAAATTATAACCTTAACATACTCAACATGACATAGAAAACAATGCAGTCATACCATAACACAATGTGTAATTGTTTAGCATCACTTTCTAAAACAGTGGGCATTAATATGCTGCTATATCAGCCTTAAGTCCTGTTGTAAGGTTGTAATCTTTGCTCCATTTCAGCCACAAGAGCATTGGTGAAGTTGGGCACTGATGTTGAGCACCATACCTGGCTTGCAGTCTGTTTCAGCTTATCCTAAAGGTGTTGGATAGGTTTGATCTCAGAGATACATGCAGGCCGTGCAAGATCTTCCACACTAAACACAGAAAAACTTTTTTTTTTTTTTTTTTGGACCACAGTCACTTTTACTGACCTCTTGAAAGAGAAAACATGTCCCCAATGTGGAAGGGCTGCCCATATTGACCACATAGTGGTGACTGATGGATGATCGTGCCAGGTTGGTGATAGGTTTCAATTTGGCAAACTAGATTTGCTTTATAGCTTATGCAGCACGGGCATACATTTTGTTAAAATTATACAGTATATACTCATTTAACGAAAGATGATTTAACAGGTGAAGCAGAGGTAGGTGAAACAGACAGTAGTTCCAGGAGGCTGACAATAAGCTGAGTTATGTATTATTTTAAATGGAATGTCAGTGTGTATGTAAAATATTGACTGGTTCACTGAAGCATATGACCTATTGTGGAACAATGATTGAACCAAAAGGTTTTTTTCTGGCTACTTCCTAAAACTTAATATACTGGCTGGCAGTGTTAAGGTGTGTTCCAGACTCAATGTGAAACAAATTCTAGCTGTTAGGAGTACATATGATGTCATAATATTTCACATATCTACTAACACAAGTTGAAAATGCTCAGACTTGAGGAAAATCACTTGAACACAGAGAAACAAGAACAATATGGAAAACAGACAGAAATAACTGGAGTTCTTGATTTTTATATTTATAGCAGCCTGCAAAATATGTCATCAACAGCTCCAAAACCATCTTGCTCATGCAGAAGATCTTTCCTAGCCAGCAATTAATACATCCTCGAATCACTTAATCATCTGTGTTTGTTGAGTTCAAAAAAAAATCTGAGAGCTGTTAGAGCATATCTGATGGAGTTGAGCTACCTCCTTCTTTATGCGCACAGGTGAAACTAATGTTGATCATCCAACTCCCCGTGAAAAAAGAAACAAGCACATTTCCTCAAAAGTATATTATTTTGAATACAAAATTGTTCAATGAGAGACACACAAGCTGATCAGTTAATTTAATTTTGGCATTTGCATTCTCTCCAACCACTGGGTAAGCGTCTCATTTCTTTGCCCCACATCTAGGTATCATTTTATTTCACTTTGTGTTGGTCTTGCTGAAACATGAACGTCTGATAGAATAGGCAAACAGTGGAAATACTGTAATCACTACTGCCTACAGAGTCAATCAGTCAACAAATCCTGAACCTGGCATAAGCAGCGATGGCAGAATTAATCACCTGTAATAAAGTAAGGTCATTTTTGCGTTTTCATTTTTCAAAAGCGACACAAAGAAAACAGAATAGCTGTGATTAAACACCTGTATCCTGACACCTAATAAGTCTGAGATCTGATAGATGGTCCAGAGAGAGGCAGAGAGAGAAACTGTTTTCCAACTATGTTTGGTGCTCAACAAACGGCTGCTGGTGCACGATCGGAAATTCAGAAAGTCACGCCAGAGGCAGTGGTCTTCGTGATCTCTGTTATTATTTGCTGAAGTGTTCAACTGTGAGTACACTTATAAAACATCGCTGCACATGCCCACTCTTTCTCATCACTGTCTGTTCCTTTTGGTACAGTTGTATCATTTATCTACCCTCTGCTTAAAATAATGGCTATCAGAAGCTGATTTATGACTTACTTCTGTTGTCACTGATGCATATTTGAAAGACACACCTCTTATTATTGGAGCTGGAGGCAGACATTTAATTGCTTTTGAAAGCAATTAATAATTAAATCTTTGAAACTGAAAATGGATTACACTATATAAACAGAAACAGTCAATGTGTGGGAAAGGTTGCCAATATATTGCGCTGACCACATAGTGTAAGTGACCGATGATCGCGCTGCGGTTGCGGTTTCAATTTGGCAAACCAGACGGTGCTTTTTATAGCTTGCCGCACGCAATACATTTTGCCAAGAAGCATACATAATTATTTAACCAGAAAGATGATTTAAACAGGTAGCTGGTGGAGAGGGTGAGTGGAACAGAGCAGTAGTTCCCAGGAGGCCGATTGCCGAGTTACGTATTACTAAATGGAATGTCAGTGTGTGTAAAATATTGACCGGTTCACCGAAGCTACGTTATCCATTGTGGAACAATGATTGAACCGAAAAGGTTTTTTTTCTCTGATCAAGCTTCTAAAACTTAATATACTGGTTGGCAGGTAAAGGTGTATTCAGACTCATCGTGAAACAAATTTGGCTGTTAGAATTACACATGATGTCACAATGTGCCACATATCTACTAACACAAGTTGAAAATGCCTCGTGACTTGAGGGGAAAAAATCACTCTGAACACAGAGAAACAGAACAATATGGAAAACAGACAGAAATAACTGAGTTTGATTTTACATAGCAGCTCGGTAAAATATAGTCATCCAACAGCTCCAAAACCATCTATCATACAGGGTATTCCTTTTAGTCACAATTAATACATCTCGAATCATAATCATCTGTGTTTTGTTCAGAGTTAAAAAAAAAAAATTCGGAGAGCTGTTAGGCTGTTATTGTCCGATGGAGTTAGGCTACCTCCTTCTTGTACGCACAGAGTAAAACCACGTTGATCTCATCCAACCCTCGCGAAACAAGCAATATCAGTATATTATTTTGAATAAATGTAAAATTGTTCCAGTAGAGCATCAACAAGCCGATCGTTAATTTACTTGGCATTTGGCACACATTCTCCAAACCGAGTAAAAACCTATTTCTTTCTTTGCCCCACATCTAGGTATCATTTATCGCATTTGTGTTGGTCTTGCTGAGCATGAACGCCTGATAGAATGAGCAAACAGTGAAATGTTGCAATCACTACCGCTCACAGGAGTCAATCAGCAATCCCGAACCTGGCATGTTGTTACGGCAGAATTAATCACCTGTGGCTGTGCAGCAGTTCATATTTTCCGTTTATTTTTCAAAAACCACACAAAGAAAACAAGATGTGATGATTAAGCACACCGTATCTGAGACCTAATAAGTCTGAGATCTGGACAGATGGTCCAGAGGGCAGAGAGAGAACTGTTTCAACTATAGCTTGGTGCTCAACAAACAGCTGCTGGTGCATCTATCGGAACAGAAAGTCACCAGAAGGCAGTGAATGTCGCGATCTCTCTGGTTATTGTTGCCGAAGCAAAACCAACTGTGAAAGTACATCTTATAAAAAACATGCGCTGCACATGCGTCTCAATTTTCTTCATCCACCGTCGGTCTTTGGTACAGTTGTATCATTTATATTCACTGGCAAAATGGCAGCGTCAGAAGCGACGGCGACTTACTTGTTGTCACCGATATTTGAAAGACACACCCTTATTATTGAGCTGGAGAGCAAGACATTTAATTGCTTTTGAAAGCAGTGTACTAAATCTTGAAACCGAAATGGTTACATATAAACAGAAACAGGAGCACCATGACAAACTGACACTCCTTTTGTGTTTCTAACAGCACGTGGAGGGCAGTGAGCCAAACAAATTACAAGCTGAGAAGTTGCAAACACGTTATCAGACAAATGACAGCATTCATCATAAAACCTATTAAAAGCCAATAACATGTATTCTATCTGTTCAAACAATATTTACACCACGTTATCTGTGTACTTTGCTCAGCCATTGTGTTAATCCCAATGTTATTTCTGAAAGGGACAAAGCCTGATAATCCCCACAACGCTGCTCCTCAGTCGATTTGTCCTCCTCAATTCGACATGACCCGTTCGTTCAGTGTGACTGTGTATGTGTGTGTGTGTTCCATATAAATCCTTCACATAAACCGTTGAAGACAAAAATCTCAAAAGCCGCCAAAGGTGTAAAGAAAATTTGAGTAGAATTAACATTCGTTGTTAACCTGGCCTTTTGTTCCGTAAACACTAAAAATAAAATGTGTTTTACCTCTGTGTATGCTAACACACCTGCACTGTCACATCCATGGCCTCACCAACAGGTGCCATTTATTTGGCTCGATTGGGGCTCTTTCTCTCAGGAGGGTGGATGCTTGGATGACAACTCTCCTTTTTTTCTTTACAGCCCTCAAGAACGTCTACCTTCATCCTCCTTGTTATGCCACGTTACAGTTTAATACAGTAATAATGAGCAGCCGAGTGGGGGAAAAATATGTTCACGCTAGCCTCCCAGTTGTAATTCAGTCAGAAACATAAGGGTTATCTGACAGCTACGAGATCCCCCCCACTTGGAAAAAACCCAAACCACCCAGCTTCAACTTCATCAGAGGTATAATCATCCAGAAACTGTCCAGGGCTTTTAAGATGAAAGGTTTTGATAGAAGGCTTTCATAACCACACATTCCTAGTGGGGGGGTTCACACCAAAACACCTTATATTAACAGCACGCAGCAACAGCACAGTCAAGTTTTATTTCAATCCTGTCAATTTTAATTTAAAGACACTGACCATTAGCAACATACATGTCCGTACCACTTCACACATATACAGTACATAAACCAGCGACAGCATAGGGTAAGGTTATATAGGATGTAAGATTTGGAAGAATGTAGACTCCAGCCAGCATTTCCTCATCTCTGACATCTGACATCTAAGGATCATTTCAAAGGGCCAAATTCTGCAGCTGAGATATGAAACAGACAGACCTGAAAAAGACATGGAACTGCTCCATATCACTTGGGTTTCAGATGAAGCTTTGGCTCTGAGTGAGATTTTTCTTTTCTCACAATCTGTCAATTTTAAAAAAGTTCCTTTAAAATCCACCGAGCAGCACTCTTTCAGTGTTGTTTGTCTGTGTGCAGACTGTTTCTTGTAATCATTCCTGTGTTTGTTTTGAGAGTAGTTCTACTGTCTCACCACATGTGGGGGCGGCTGTGGCTCAGGAGGTAGAGCAGTCGCCCACCAATCAGAAGGTCGGTGGTTCGATTCCCGGCTCCTCCAGTCTGCATGCCAAAGTATCCTTGGGCAAGATACTGAACCCCAAATTGCCTCCGATGTGTGTCATCGGTGTGCGAATGTGTGTGTCTGTGTTAGAAAGCACTATTGTATAGACAAGTGCTGTATGAATGTGTGTGTGAATGGGGTGAATGTGATCTGTAGTGTGAAGCGCTTTGAGTGGTCGAAAAGACTAGAAAAGCGCTATATAAGTACAGTCCATTTACCATGTATGTGTGAAAAGATGAAAAGGGTGGTTAAGCTTGTATTTGGTTTTTACTCTGCTTTGTAAATTCAAAAAAGCAATAAGCGAAGGAGTTATGCAGACAGGGATTGTGTAGGATACCCAGTGCTAGGTAGGATACATTTTTTGCCTCCAAAGCAGCCTGTGAAACAGGGCTGCTAAAGCACTGACTCAAAAAAAATTCCTCCACGGGAATCTTGGTTCATGTTGGTCTGATGGCATCACACAGTACAGAAATCTCAGTGATGCATTCATGCTGTGAAAGTTCTGTTCCACTTTATCCCAAATGTGCTCTATCCAGTTGGGATATAGACTCTTTATAAAGGACTAATGTCCTTGTCATGTTCTTGGAAACATTGCATTCTCTGTAACATAGTGCATTATCCCTAAATACCTGAGCCCACAGGTAGGAATCATTTGATACACTTGTATTCAGATGATGCTCGGCTGATAATGACAACCCAATCTGTCCCAATAAACCATTGGCTACACAAGTATACCACCAATGTCAGCCTGCACTATTGATACCAGACAGGATGGATGCATGAATTCATGCTGTGTGCACCAGATTGCACCACTGCCTCCAGCCGGTTGCATCAAAACAAAATCAGGATTCTTTTGTCATTCAGGTTTTTGGACTCACTCTCTCACGGAAGTCCAGCCAGTCCACACCAGGGTTCAACTAGGTGTGTGTCCTGTGGTACCCATCTGCTTTATCCATCACTGTTGTACAGAGCTGTTACTGTTAGTCTGAGTGTGTCTTGCTATTGTTTGGCTGCTCTTCTTAACAAGAGCTTCACCGAGGAGCAGCTGCAGGATACGTTTTGTTGCAAACCTTTCATGTGATAATGTCATTGTTGTGTCGCCCTTGTGTACACAGTATTATTACTCATAAATAGACATCAATGTCCATCAAAGTTTCCAAGAAATTAGCTGGAAAATATAGGACTTTAATAAGACCTGTGACAGATCTTAACCCATTACAAAGGCTCCATTCAAAGTCATACAATAACACGGAATAGCAAGTTCATTGAGTACAGGAAAATTTCAGCTTTCAGCTCGCTCTGTCTCGGGCAGTCATTTGTGTGTATTGTTTGTTTCTCTCTTGCTCTCTCTCTCTCTTTCACACACACATACGTTTTTTAGATGAGACAATTAAATGTTGTTAAACATCAATAACATTAAATTAAATTCCCATCTCTATAAAAACAGCGGTGCACCAATGCCAGATAGCGTCTGACCTGTTTTCAACCCCACTCTAATCGACCACTGACACAGGTTTAACCCATGTCACTGTACTGTTCTGAAAAGAGTTTTATTCTTAGTCTTTTTTTTCTCTTTCTTGTCTGTATATCTTACTCTGCAAATCTCTCTTTATCTGTCAAGCTTCATCTGTCTCAAGATGATGTTCTGAACATCTTAATTATGCAAAGAGTAAGTTGGAGGCGTGAAGGACAAAGTGCATACAATTGAGAGCATAGTTCCTCAAGTGTTATATGATTTTTTTTTTTTAAAAGGTAATGTTAAACTAATGTTAAACTATAATAGCCTTTGTCTCATTTGTTAGTTTTCAAATTCCTCATCCCTCCACCCTCCTTTGTGGGCTCCCTCAGGCAGATCTCTAATGATTTTTCTTTGATAAACATTATTAATATACAGTAGTGGCAAGCAATGGCTCATGAATTAACATTCATAGTGGCCCACTTTCATCCTTTGTATCTTTGCCAGTTCCTGGTTTAAACTGAATCTTCTTCAAATTTTGAGTTTGATGTTAAACAAGATGTGCTCATTAGTGATACAAGGTCCATAGCATGTTCTCTCTTCTAATAATCCCAGAGTATAATGTGTTTTCTCACTGAATCATCGTTGCAAAAGACGAGCAACTGTCTTAGAAAATATCTGGCTCTTTGATGAAAAGTCAAAGTTACTAGTCCATGTAAATAAAGGTTTGAAGTTACATGTTTACAATGAATCCCAAGGTGCATTTTGGTAAGAAGACATCCAGTCACCAAGCTTAAAATTCTAACAAGTAGAAGCTAAAGATGAAAACTGCTAGTTCAAACACAAAAACTGCTTGGGTAGGTTTGAAGACAGATCGCGGTTTCAGGTAAAATAAATTCCTTGTTAGGATTAAGTTCCTTTGTCGCCGGGATTATAACAATAATCTCATGGTTAAGGTTAAGGAATGATCGTGGTCATAGTTAAAACCATGTTGACTATCTACTGGAAATGGGAAATGAGCAGCTGTTTCTTATATTAAAGTGTGATATTTTGTTGGCCTATCCAGTCACCAGAATTCCTCCTTTGCTCCTATCATAATTACTATGGCTGCAAGAGAGCTTGTCACCTGGACCTAAATGTTGCTTTATGGCACTTGCTGAAATAACTGATTCTATCATTTTTCCTTGGGAGGACAGTGTCAATGGCAGACAAAGCAATTATTAGAAGGAAGGAAGTGTAATGTGACCAGACCTGAAGCTGAACTCTCAGACTTTCATTGATGTCATGAGACGGATAAGTACTGTGCTAGGGACATGTGTTTATACTTGAAAGGAGAATTTATTCTTGCTGACTTCCTCAGTACTTTGTTGCCTTTAATGTAACAACACAATGAATTGTAGGTTATTCTCTTTAGCCTACAGAGTTGCAGACATAGTGAGAGTGAGAAAAGGCTCCAAAAGTCAACCTCAGAACCCTCAAACACACTCCAGTTCCAACAACTGAAGCTGGATAGCAGGGAGTGACTGATTAGGAGTAATGCAAGGCAGGTGTGCACACAGGTTTTGATCAAGTGATTGAGGCATAATGTGAAGAGTTGGGACAAACTGCTGGACAGGACAGTAGTGTCAACAAGACAATCAGACTCCGACTTTTGAGTCTTTGTAGATTCGAGCTTGAATGTTTATGGATCCAAGCTGAGTCTGACAGAGCCCACCAGCTTTAAACTTTTTCTCACTTAAAGAATTGTTTTAATTTAATGATATTCTTCTTTTTCTCCTTCCAAAAATTCACCCGCACTTAAGTAAGGCGAAAACATCAGCAGTAAACTGTGGAGCTCACACAGACAGCACCATCAATGATAAGAAAATGACAGGCTGGTGAGAATTTAATGACAGGCATGAAAAAGAATAAAGAGAAGAGAGGGGATTTATCTATACCTATTAAATCTTAACTCAGTTCTTCCATGCTGTGCTGCTCCAGCACTGTTCACTCAGTCAGAACTTTTTCCTGAAATAGCACTGCAACTCCATCCTATGGAAAGGCAGACAGGTGCTGATGAATTGTACAGGCTGTAGCTGTTTGGTGTCTTGTTCCTTTCCTCACATGGGTGATCCCCAAATCTGTTGTCACAAACAATGCTGCATTCAAAATCTGATCAAGTAGAGGTCACACCTGCATGAATATTCATGATCTTCTGGTGGCAGTATGTATTTTGCACGAAGAGAATAATCAATTCAGAATCAGAATCAGAATCAGACTTTATTGCCAAGTAAGTTTGCACATACAAGGAATTTGTCTTGGTATATTGGTGCTAAAGGACAATTATAATAAAAAGAAAAGAGCAAAAAGCAAAAAGTAAAGGATAAGTAAAGGAGCATAAATATACATAATTAAATTAAAATGTAAAGTGTAGAGTGCAAATGTTTGAAGGTGGCAGTGATCGTCCGGGGAGATGTGCGTTAATGTAATGTAATTCTACACACAAGGAATCATACAAGTTGATCCTCTCGGCTATACATGCAGCCAGCTTCTCAAGGATAGCTGTTTTGTCTATTTCTCCACACAACAGTCTTTGCTTTTTTAAAGAAATATAATAGAAATAGTTTTTAATGTAAAGAATACAAAAGGATATATTTATGGGTTTTATATCTATTATATCTAGTCCCTTGTAGACTTGACAGCTGCTGCAAAAAGGTCTATACAGTCAGTCTATGCAGTAGTGATCACCCTCTCTATTTACTTGGGGTGGGGCTGGGGTCACTCCTACACTGCTGATTTTACTGATTACACAGTTCATAGCCTATTTGTTAATAAATACATGTTCTATGTCATATATGTCAACGCAAGGCCTAATTTTGTCCCATGGTGTTTGTTGGTGCTGTTGTGGAAAGTTGCCTGTAAAACACTGACAGGTTGAGGATTAAGATATATATTATACAATATTGGAGACAAACAAATCTCATCACTAAAGTCAGAGAGAACAGCCTCCTCGAAGAAGGGGCCAAAGTTCCTAATTTATAGTTTCCTTGGAAACAGAGCCGAGGACCATGATTGGGCCTTTGCCCAAAAACCAACTGATATTAACCATTTGGCAAGAGTCCATACGATGCTCCCTTACGAACGTAAGCGGCATTCGTGGCAGGGGTCATATTACAGCTCAGGGGAAAGAGGCTTCAACACAAAATATTTGGATACATTTAAAATGATGTCTTCACCTTCTCCAGCTACATGAATATGTAGGCACCGAGTAATCAAAAGCACACAGTAGTAAAAAAGTGAATAAATTATCAAACAAAGGATAAATCATAGAACTACTGGTTCGTACCAGTTCTAATTTCGCCTGCTGTATCTTTGTTGCCTTTCTGTGTTTTTATTTGTGCTGGGGTCTCTCTTTGACAACCTCGAATTCCGTATAAAATCCAGATTTGTGTGATGACCCAAATCCTAAATGTATTATGTACTCATAAATAGCTGCTTTGTCTTAGAATCACTCATAAAATAGTGATTGTGGACGGTGGACATGTAGAGATGTCAACCTCCGCAAATATCAGAAAATGAATACAATCTTTCTGCTTGGGAGAATTAAATTACTGTTAAACTGCATCATTGGTGGAGGGTGGGATGAAGGGAGTGCAGATGAAATCCAGAGACCAGGAGAGCAACAGAGGGATCTCAGATTGAGGCTGAGGTGGAAAAAGAGACGAAGAGACCAAAGATGTATGAGCATCGCCTTTCTCGTTTTACTCAGGGGAACGGCTGAATAATTGATGAAGAAAAAGATTAATCTAAGGGGGTTGTTGATGTATTTCCTCAGCTTATAATATTCTACATTACATTAAAGTTTCAATTGTACGCCATTATTACAGCACTAATTGAAAAAATTGAATAAACCACAGCAAATGTGAATATTTGCCTTAATACAAAATGAGATAGAGGAAACAGGAGGTTTTCCTCTTGCAAATATATTTAGATTTTAGTTTCAGCTGCCTATGAGTATCTACAGATAGCTACAGTACAGTTAAGCTCAGTTAGGCATTACATTTTAAACTAAAACACCAAAAATCAAAAAATTTAAAAGCTTAGCAGTAACATTTCTCTCCGAATGGAAAAACAGGTTGAAAAGTCAGATCCCCACAACAAGCACCAGAAACTTTTTGGATTCAAATCTAACTAGTCAGCTCTTTCAGTGCCACAATTGAAACTATATTGTGTTGTGTTAGCTGCAGCCACTAGCCCCTAACCCCAAGAAAACCCCAAATACGTCTGGATAAGGTAAGGGTTAATTGCATTTTGGGTTGAATGGTCCATTTATACAAGAGAGAAGCAGGTGGAGTAGAGGTGAGGACATAATTTAGAGCGTGTGCAGTACTTGTGTGTGTGTGATTGTGTTACAAATGTGTGTGGAGCTCAGTAGAATAGTAGTCTCACCATAGAATTGGCCATTTTCTGTTGATTATGTGGCTTCATTGACAGAGTGACTGAGTGACAGGACTAGCTGGGAACCAGTGACACTGTTGTGAGAGAAATGACTTGTAATAGGCTGTTACTGCACAAGAGCTCCTCATACCCATCAGTCTGCCTCTGGGATCCTCACCACCACTGAAGAGAATACAAAATAGAGAGAGGGGGAGGGAGAGAAAGACAGTGAGAGAGATTGAGATTGATTGACTAGCACAAAGAGGTAAAGATGCCAGGAATCAGATCTGGACAAAAAGGCTCCAGAGAAATGAGGTGAGTTAGACGGCGTTCCAGAGATCACTTCACCTGTAAATGGGCAGAAAGAAATGCTCACCACTGGGCCCAGCACATAAAGATAATTCCAGGGCTTATTTACCACCTTGTTCACCGTGTTCTAAGGCCAGGGGGATAAATTCACAAAGCTTCCTCCTACTGGTGGTGAAATGTAAAAATTCTTTTGAAAAGTCCTTTGATATATTCTAAGAGTGCCCTGTTTGAAAATAGAATTTAAACATAAAGAGAAAAAGCTACTCAGGAATCATTGTAGTCCCTCAGAACTTTTTTGTTTGTTTAGTTTTACTTTAGTTTTGCTTTGTTTTTCAATGAAACCACAGACCTGCAGTCAAAATAACCAATTTCTTGGGTAATTAGTTTCAAAAATCCTTGGAACAAACAGAAAAAAAATATTTACAAGAAATTATCATACAGTGTTGAATAGGAAGTCTCATATGACTTTAAAGTTCAAGGCAAAATTTGAGGGATATATTTAGAGGTCAACAAGGTTGACCACGTTCTAACTCAAATAAAAGTGATTCTCCATGTGAGTCAGAGACATTTCTGCCAAGAAACTGACCATTTACAGCAAAGTGTTGTATAGTTCGATTTGACAGAAAATGCTCTCAAAGTGCAAGTAAAAGTCCTGTTCATTTTCTGCATGGCCAGGCAGTTCCACCAGCACCTCCAAGACTGGAATGGGCACGACACTCTCCTGGCTGAAGCATCAGTACATAAGAGAAGTACCTGCATCAGAAAAGACATTCTACAAGACTAATGACATTCCCATCAGCCTATCCACCTATCCATTGTGTTTACTTTTAACCAACCAAATGTTAAGTTATGCTAACATGCTAAACTAAAGTGATGAACATTAGCATTAGCATTGTCATTGTGAGTGCCCTGCACCACTGTGCTAATGTGCAGCCTCAAAAAGACGCCAGAATTGCTGTAGAATCAAACTCTTGTTTTCATAAAAAGTCAAAGGTAAGACAAACATTCTGTAGAGACATCATCGTTGCGTTTGCCACTAATGATGAGTCAATTTGGGGTAAATTCAAATTCCACTATGGCACTTTGTTTTGTTCACAGTTGCAACAACAAAACATTTAAAATTCACTACAGCTCTGATTCTTGCCTCTGCCTGGCAGCTGAAGCTCATGGGTATTTTAAAGCCATCCGTTATGCAAAACCTATGGAAAATTATGATTTTTCAGAAACATAGCTGAAATTAATGGTCATAACATAAGACTATAGTACCTTTACATTATCCAGGAGACTCCTGTGCTGCTGTGTGGAGGAGCATTGAGGACGTCAGTACAAAAAAACCTTGAAATAGCAGTTTACTGACCAGTCACTTTCTTTCAGTTTCTTTGTACTTTGAAAACTTTTCTTAACTCACAAGATGGCTGCTAAGAATTATAAGTCTGAAAGCTCTTTTGGTGTACCATCCAAGTGTTTGCATAGAGCCCCAGGTGAATTAAAGAGGGATGATAGTGTAGGTTGTGTTTAGATTGTTTGAGAGTGTGCATCTGTGTGTTGGGAAATAAAGTTAGAAGCAGCACATATGAACAACAAGAACACTGATTCTCTGGTGCCTGAAGTGAGCATCTTCTGTGCAACTGCTCTGTGTAATGTAACTTTAAAAGCTCTCCCAGAAGTGCATGATATTTCACTTCTGGCTGTACTTATCTAAAAAGAAAATTGTGTTTTGAACAGAGAGGTGCTTGTGCCACAACAAGTCTCTCTGTCTGGCACAAAATAAACAACACCAAAACAATCCCATACCTGAAAATGAAATGCAAGTGGTCAAAGAGTCCAAACCACAAATGGATCTGGATTGCTGGCTCCCATCTGGATGCCACTCAGTAACAATAAAGGCTTTGATAAGGAGCACTTTCCATGCAGTTAGCTTTACTTTTCACTGCCCACCTTGAGCTACTCATTTGTTTCTATTTTTTTTCTCTTACATTTTTATGTATTCATAATTATTTATTTTATGTATTTATATTTAAGTCACCTATGCCAAACCACTTGTGGCCAACTGTCCATATCTCCCTTAATTGTATAAAATTCATGTGGAAAAAATCAGCTATCGTAAAACTAAGTTTCCTAATATTTCCCCACATTTTGCATCCCTGTAGTTTGGGAGAATAGACGAATTAGCTGCGGGTGGCAGGTGTAGACACCCTGAGATCCATACAGATAATTACACCTCGTAAATCTGTGTGTAATAATAATATTGTTGCTGTTTGGGGACGTTTATTTATCAGGATGTATTTCTTCTCCTGGCTTTTACTTCTTCATCATCACTGAAACTTCATTACACTGAGATCAAGCAGTTACAAGTGCAGAGATGTCATCCTCTGATTGGGTAACCTTCTCTGTGGGGTTCAATTGCATCTGCTCAAATTGTATCTGTCTGTTCTTATAATACAGCAAAATAATACTGGTGTGTTTTTTTCCCCTCCAAAGTCCCTGTGTGAGCACAAAGCTGAAATAAAACTGTTCATCAGTACTTGGCATTTTATTCATCTAATTTGATCTAATGAGACTTTGTTTGTCTCCCTTTCTCTGTGTAGGCTTCCTCTCATAGTCCACAAGCCATGCCTGTCATGTGAAAGTCTAAGTCCTCCACAGGCATGATTGTGTCTGCCTATTGCATTAAACCTCTGATAAATTACTGACCCGTCCAGGACCTTTGCTTTTCACACACACAACACCGCTGAGATCAGCTCCAACCACTCACGGTCCTTAACCGGGGCATGGATGGAGAATAAATGGATGGAAGGGAAAATTTCTACACCAATTTTGTGGATGTTTGCACTGGTGGGCCGTGTTGTCCATTAAAACTAAAACATTTCAGTGGCATTCGCAGCGAGCACCATTCTCCTGCCTGACTGAGAGCCTGTCCCACAGTGCCTGTAAGTGCCAGCTGCAGTGCATGTGAGATTCCTAATGGCAAAACCTCAGAGCAGCCCAGTTTGGAAGTGAGAATTTTTACCTGGCTCTTAGCATGAGCTCCTTATCCTGTCTGCCTACTGCTTATCTGACAAATGTGAAAACACAATGAGTACTCCATGCACGATTGGAATGTTTTTTTTCTTCTTTTCACTTGAAGAAATAAAGTTAATGTGCCTTGAGAGTTAAGGATTTGCTGTGCAGTTTGGTACTGTACCCAATGAATTGTTTATCTTAAGTTGATTTTAGAGTCTCTTTTTTTCCTCTTGGAAAATGATAAAGTACTATCGGTGCAACAGACTTGAATATCTTTATCTTTATATCTTAATATTGTGCAGAGATTTCCCTAAGCTTTAGCCACTAACATCTTTAAAGGCTAAATATGATTAAGGATTTTAACAATCTCCAATAATCTGTGTTTGCTGAGATTAGGCAGCAGTGGTAATTAATAAAAAAGCATTCTGACTTGTATTATATGTTGCTCCAGCAACAAAAACACTTAAAACCATATGTATGGTCATGGTTTTTACTGTGTATGTTGCCATTGGCCAGTAATAGTAATAAATAAAAGGGACTACTGCTGCCAAATTTTCCACAAGACCCCATTATCTGCCATTGGAAATGACAAAAATAACTCCTAACACATGTTTCCTTCCTTATATTAAATGAATGTTCCATTTATGTTGGCAAGACAGACGGTCTGTTTAAAAAAAAAAAAAAAAAAAAAAACTTAAAGGAAGATCAAGAGGAAAAGAGATCTGGAGGGAGCAGCACTGGCCAGAACCAGTGTGCACTAATGGACATGTGATGTTAGTAAATCAGAAGGATCATCACCCCAGACTTCTTTTACTTATTTCATTTTATTTTATTTCATCATTACTGTGGAAGCAGTGTCCACAATAATTTAAACTTACACATTTCAGAAAGGTCATATTCATTACAGGTTTGGTATGTTGGACTGAAAAACAGTGTGATGAGGTCCCTTCGGTGATTCTCTTTCACACATGATTCAATATCGAATCCAGAACTAAGAACAGGAGTATACAGGTACATGTGAGAAATGATCTGCATCTGTGCCTTAAATATCTTTCAAGTGCATTTAAGAATCTTGCGTTTCTTTGTAAATAGTCTTAACTACAAATGCACCATTTGAGGTTGACACAGTTGCAATTTTCTTGTGCTTGCACAATGACAATAAAGCTCTTTAATATTTAATCTTAAATCTTTTCTGTCACAGGCATAATTTCAGTTCCATAAATCAGCTACTACTGTATTGCTGTTCATTTTCTTTCCCTGGTGCCTTTTAGCTTTTGTTTTTTTATAAAAATGGTGTTCATATAATCACCTAGGAACTGTATCTGGTGTGAATGCGAGCCTCAAACTTTAGGCTGAGCAGTAAATAAATGATGAATAAGGTGGCTGTAATCAGTCACTCATCTGACATTTTGCAGGAGGGAAATTCACACTGTTAGTGGAGAACTAACTTTTGTGTACCTCTGACAAAGCTTGTTACACCACATCATCTTTCTTCCTGCTCACGAGGCGGAAAACTTAGTGACAAGGATGCGTGTGAGAGAGAAACAGCATACAAATTAGCACCGCTCACAATACTGCAGGACTAACCGATGCTAATTGTGATGAATTATGCGTACTGGGTTTTTTAAACAATCCATTTGGAAGGTAAATTCACAGATGGCTTATGGCGTGCTTTATGCCCAACTGCTGCACTAACCAGCCTCCTGAATTTGCCCATTATTTACTGTGACTGACACCTGACCTCAGGAGGCGGGTAAGAGGACAGACTCGACACTGGCTGGAGAATTAAGAATAAGAGCAAGACGTGGAAGATAAAGAAGAAGTGCAAACAGCAAATGAAATTTATGTACAGCAGTCCATTTGGAGACACATTTCCTGCAAACACGTATTATTTTTGTTGATGTCATGTATTATTATTAGACAACTGTGGAAAATGTCAATAATAAAAGTCCAAACAGAACACAAAGATTATACAGTTTGCACAGTTGCATCCAACATCAAGACACAAGTGCACACAAGAGATGGGTCCACCTGAGGCTGTACAAATTAAGTCACAGACATGTCCACTTGAGTTGAACATGTTTCATCTTGAGTGAAAAACTCGTAATCATCCAGAGGCACGACTCCACTTCACAAAAGCAATTGAGTTGTCACATACGTACGTGTACACACTCTGCACTTTCCACCACTGGATTCTGATTGTCTACCTAAGTAGGGGAGAGTCACAGGAAAGCAATGCATAAATGTTATCCACTGCAATTTATTCATTGATAACAGCTTCACTGTTTACTGTTCACTTTCTTCACACCTTGTCCGAGCTGCGTTAGCTTACTGCTAATGCAAACAGAACATCCTACTGCTGCTGCTGCAGCTGTTCTTGTCTTGGATTTCTGACAAAGCATTTGCCGTTGTATTAAGCCGCACTTGCTGTTACCATCAGTAACCACAGGGGGCGCCAAATAAACCAGCATGGAAATCTTTAGGTTTAGAGCTTGAACCTTAACAATAGTGTATTTGTCATAAATTAACCTTTCTTTACCCTTGACCATAGTTGCAGTGACAAACATTAGTATTGGGTGTAATCCAGGGTTTTGTATTATTGACCAAAATTGACATTCTTGTCTCACGATTGGGTTGCCAATAGACGTGATCCCTCACTGGCTTCCCACCCACGAAAACTGCCAGTTGAGTCAGTTGAATCCTCTTTGTTTGGCAAAACTTCACAGTTGTTAGGAGGTGACAGCACAATATGCACACAGTTCAATTATACTGTACAACTATAACAAACTAATAACTACTTAAAGTTACTCAGTGATAACTTGGGATAGCAATGGCAGAGGAGTGAATGAAGCATTCATGGTGAAAGGCATGCTGGGTCAGGAGAGTTAGAGCATTAGTAAAAGATAAATAAACAGAGAGAGAGAGAGGTCATCTGCATTCACTTTACAGAATAGAAATGTGTATTTATGGAGAGATATTTTCCCTTTTCTTCAAAGTGTGTCCCTGTTTACTTTGCTGTATTTATGTGATCTACACCATCATTCATCAAGGCAAACCACTGAAGTGTGAAGGCTGAGATAATGTTCGGTCCCTAGATACACTGTCTATGTTTGTGTGGGTGTTCTACTTTCAGCCATCTCTCATAGAGTAATTATTTTGTTTCTGCTGCGTATGTTGTGTTCATCATATAAAGGCAATTCAAATCATTCCTCCCTCAGTGTCACAGATGTCAAGAGACTTTGATAGTGATGGAAGTATGATGGCAATTATCAGCTAAAGTAGATAATTTCCAGCGACGTGGATTTACATCTGACTATTGTGCACACCCTTTATAGCAGAAATGTAACATGTGGGAGATCCTGTTATTCTACTGTAACAGTTTTCCATTGATTTACTCTGAGTAAGAGTAAGCAGGTGGCCACAGGGAGAGACACACACATCTTTCTGTTTTTAACCTTCCATTACTTGTTGGACAGTTTTCATGAGATGCAATATAGAGTCCTCCAGAACTCTTTATTGCAGTGCAGCTACTCATGACTCTCCATTGCAGCTCCACAGCACACAACAAGCAGATTGAAGTGACAGTAACAAAACCTCTCTGCCAACATTGAGCAAATCTGTCCATGTTAGGGGGAGAGCAGGGAAACAAAATGATGCCAGGGCCCTGTCAATTCACGTAATGATGATAAACAAACAAAAAATGGCAGCCCATCTTCCATCAGTACATCAGAATCATGCAGCCATCTGTGTGAAGAGTGAGGCAGTCTGCCAGGACTCTGTATACCTGCTAGCTGCTTCTCTGCACTGTCATTTATTTTCTCAATAATCATGAGGGATGTGTTTGCGTGTGCTGGAATGTCTGTATTTCAACGAGGGCAGCTACAGATTGAGACTAGAACATGATCTTTTGATTCACCTTGTCAGATTTTTTTTTTTTTTTTTTTTTTCCGTACAGCACATTGCTGGAATTTGAACCTTGATGGCGACATATTTAAATTCATAGAACTAATGGATTGTACATACTTTGAATTACAAAGAAAAAAATACAGAAAAGCTGTTTGTTTATGTTTTTTCTTAGTATTTATAATTAAGATTTATGACAGCATATTTATAGTAAGAGTTTGTCATGTTCTCTTTTCCATAGAGAAACTAAAGCCTACAAGTATGCCATCTATCATCGCTGTGTTGTTATCCATTGATTCTAACCTCTCACCCCTTCACTTATGTCAAAACATATTAGTAATGTAGCTGGGTAATATTAGCTGTAGCATGTTACAGCAGGGGCTGTAACAGGGGCACATTAATTGGCTTTACCAGACTATAATTATGGATTTATAATGTGGGTTTGGTTACATAGTTCATAATGAAAGGAGTCTGTAATGACTGGGAAGAGGAACTAATCTAATAATCAAATATGATAAAACAGCAGTGGTCTATTTCAAACCCAAAATTTACATGGACTTATTCCAGTGAACCAGCAGAGTGTTTGTTTGATGAAAGTAAAATCGGCTGTGTGTGTGTGTTTCTGATGCCAACAGTCACTCTCTCTTTCGGTCACTAATGCAAGTGTCAGAGCCGTTCTGTGTTTTCCATTTCACACGAGGCAAAGTGTTTATCCAATGTTACAACCTTTTTTTTCACCTCCATTCTGTCTTTCCCTCTGTGTCACTTTTTTCAGTCATTTCACCAATAACATGATAGTTGCCAGCACTGGTTCACTGTTTGTGACAGGTGTGCGTGGTGAGTGTTTAGTGTCACCGGTCGCTGTCACTGTCAGCTGTCCTTCACGTTCAGGTGTGGAAATTCATACCAACACACTCAGATCTGCTTGCAGACACAGACGCACAGGAAGTAGATGATAAATGATTTGTGATATGTGAGAAGCAGCTATAGACTGCCTTATGCACCTGCCAACTTGATGATTGACACACGCTTTTTGTCCCCTGTGGAGACACAGAATGTCTGTCTATTTATTATATTTTTTTTCTATCACTTTCTATTTGCAAATATAACCTCTTCGCCTTCCCCTCCTCACCACACACAGGGGAACTGGGAAAATTATTTCTCGTCTGGGCCAAATGTGTTGTGTACACGAACACTCTCTCTTCACTCTTATAGACAGCAATGGGATAAGGAGGTTTTCCAATGGTATTATCATATATTATCACGTCGACTGCTGGGCTGTGAAGATGACACAGTTTCACCTCAATGGTCATGCATGCAGGTATGGATGGATGTCATATTCTTGAATTCCTTTGCGCTGTTTATTTGTGGGTATTGCTTACTGTCTGAAGTCAGGATCTTGGAATTCTGTCCAGGAGAACGGAGGGTGTTTTATTTAGGTTTGTCTGAAGTATGTGTATGGTATTAAAGAGACCAGACTGTATTACCAAATTCTTTGTCACAAAGATTTTGTACAAATTTTATCAGAATTGATCGGTTCATGAAAATTATTTAATATGAATTATTGTCTATAGACTATTTAAAATGGATATCATAGAAAATGTTCCTCTCTAAATCATAACTCATTTCAATTTTTTTTTAAAAAGTCAACCTGATGATGGCACCAGAGTCAGGGGATCAACAAATCACTGGGATTCATCCTCTGGGAACCATCAATGTCGTTGCCGTTCAATAGTCCATTCAAATTGTTGGGTTGTCCTACATTGAACAACTGTTTACCTTGCCTACAACATATTGCGATACAAACATATGGAGATACTAATAGCATTTGGATACAAGGGAAATGTTCTAAACTTCATGTCTCTGAATAGTTACGCAGCCATAGCTGGCTTACTGGCATTGCCAAGAAAATACAGCCTGTACTAAGCCAAAACATGCCATGTCACTGGCAACGAATGAAAGCGTAAGCAGCACAGCGGCTTGATGGTGAGCCAATATCTGATAAGGGGGCCCTGACGGTCACAGTCTGCCTGCAAACACACGAAAACTCAGCTTCTGTCCTGGCATCTGAATCAACGGCTGTTTGGAAGCCCCTGTGGAACAGCAATCAGCAGAAGACGTGCAGCGCACCATGATTATTTACTCCTCATTGAAGGCGTCCTAAATGAGAAGAGGTCTCAGAGAACGCAACATTTTACGAAACACGACATCACAGAAAACAAGAGCACATTTTGTGTTCAGAAAGTGTACACAATATATTACAGGAAATGTTTTACCAAGCACATCTACACATTGGAGAAAATACAATGACATTTCAGAAAACAAAATGACATTTTACAGAAAACACATTTCAGAAATTGCAACATCCCAGAAATGAAAGAAAGGAACAAACAAGAGAAAAGAAGCTTGTTTGAAGGAATTTCTGAAAAAACAAAATCACATCTCAGAAAACACACAAAACATTAAGACATTACAGAAAACACAATTCAAAAATACACAGCGATATATCAGGAAATATAGAGTGTCAGAGGAAACGCAGTGACATTTCAGAAAAGACGAGAGCTGAGAAAACACAGTGGCATCTCAGGGAAGGAGTCGACAAATAACAAAACAACGCAACGACATTCAACATTCCAGCAAGCAACGTTTCATAAACAACGAACAAATCAAAAAAATCCAACATCATTTCACACAATGAAAACACACCAACGCTGTAGAAAATATATTTCAAAAAGCACAACATATGAGAAAGAAGGACATTTCAGGGAGCACAACCACATGACAGAAAGATATTTACAAATCAGTAAACATGCATGATGTTGCCTAGCAGATGACACAATACCTTCATATCATCAGAAGCCAGCAGCTGCAGAGACAGAAAAAATGACACAGTTTGCAATTTTTTGTTTCCCAGTATTTTGCATATTGCTATCATCGATAACTATAAAGTATTTTCCTCCAGCTTCTTATAGAAACCATTGCTCAGTGTTTCAAATGCTAAAAAGACACGTCTCACATGGTCAAATTATTCATAAACCTTTACTTTGGTGGTGATGAATGGGTCATGGTCACCTGTGGAGGAGGGTAAAAATACATCCTGTGGCTACATCATAAAGCAAGGCGCTCACACATCTGGCCACTTTATACATTATATCCACACATTATTTCGACAGTGAACCCTACAAATGGTAGATGACATGCTGCTTCACCCGTGTGGACATCAAAGCCCACTCATGTTTTCTATGCATTAACTCCTGAGGGGGATGTGAGAAAAGTACGAGGTCTGTACATTCACTTGTGAAGGGTCATTTAGTCAGTGCAGTGTGAGAATGCAGTGCAGCTAAATGAGGAGAGATCATGCCTTTTCATTTCAAGGTTGTTCATTATTCTAAGGCCATGTAAAGAAAGGAAATGTGGCCAATATAGATTCTTTTCTGACCACTTAAATGTAGAGTTTCTTCAAAGAACACCAGATGTCAAGTGGCTCTGGATAGTGATTGAACCAGAGGCTTAAGCGTATATTATTAAACATTTACATAACATTTTATAACAGGTTCTTTAAAGGCTTTTTTCCAGAGATTTAATTTTACATTTTTAATTTGGAAACAATTTCAAACTTTAAATCAGCTCATTTGAGACAAATGGGTGTCTCTAATTAATTTTTACAGAAGCATTATTACGCATTCAACATAACTGGTTTGTGTGTGTGTTGTGCTAAGTCTCTCTCACCTGTTCCACTTGTGGTGCATATCCAGCTTGATGTTTTTTTTAAATAAAATGTTTCAAAGTTCTAGTAAAGTGAGGTTCAGTCTGCCAACTTCTCCTTAAGGTTAACTTGAAGTTGAGAAATAGGCTAATAGGCTAAATAGAACTTTTGGTTCTGATCCTCCTTAAAGTGACTGCACCTCAACTCAGCAGTAGTTGTGGTAGCCTATGAACCATGCTCAAGTGATACCAGATACACACACACACACACTTTACATGCCTGCAGCTTTGAGGAGCACATGCATTGACGCAGAAAATTGGCAGGAATGTAAGAGGTTTGTTCTGATATGATCTATGAGATGAAGCAGTGAAGCTTGTCGCTCCATATAATCTAATATGACAGCACCATCTCTAACCATCTCTAATCCATTAATCACACAAAAACACCCTCACACAAACATACATTGGTATACAACAAACATGCACTTCCACCTGAACAGAGAGACACTTATAAAGTTACTCAAGTGAGACATCACATCAACTGAACTTTTGCAGTTAGTTAATTGAAGGATTTGTACCTCTATCTGAAAAAAGCCATAATTAACCATAATTAATCTCACTTCTTACTTACTTAGTCACTGTCACTTAAAGGTGCTATATGTAATTTTGTGCTATCGCTACATAGCCAACATTAGCATTAACGGCTGTTTACTTTCTGTTTACAAGACAAGAGGTTAGAATGTGTCCTCTGGGAAGTGCCACGTCTTCATCCTCTCATGTTGGACAGAGGGCAGACTGGATGCTACAGTGACTCAATATCACAAAATGGTATTACGAGACGGGATGCTGGGAGGCTAACTGTTTAGTGTGCTAACTTCAACAGAAGACAAGAAATGATAGAAGCAAAACACAAATTAACATTGGTGTTGCTTTCCACCTACAATGACAGCTCTTGACAACTAAAGAAATGATGTTTGATGGTGAACTTGCACTTTCTTCTAGACTGGCAAGTAAGCAGGTATTAATGCTAACATTGGCTACGTTGCCATAGCAAGAACATACATATGGCACCTTTAAGGTAATGTTTGTTGATACAGAGCCCCATTACCTTTGTGTTTTGTCTAATCTGTGCTCCATTCAAAGTCCATTGTCCTACTCACTGTCAAACCCAGTTCTTCTACAATGTTCAGTTCACAGGTTTACTGTGAAATACATGTTAAATTATAGGACATTATTTCATAATCCATGCTAATTTTTCTACCAAAACAACCCTACAGTTAAATTATGCAAATATCTGATCTCCAATTCCCAGTGGGCACTTGTATGCTAAAAAGAACCAAAGGTGTTCAGATTGAATTAGAAATGGACACACACAAAAAATACAGATTCACTCTAGCGACTCAAGGCAAAGACGTGTCCCTCTGGATTGAAAACATTTCTGCTTGAGCAGTAGATTTGCACTTGTCCTAAGCCTAATGAAAATGCAGACACATATGGGAAGCACCACTAGCCTTAATCTGTTCCTGCAACACAGGCCTCATCTACAGGTTGGTGGCCGTTTGCATCACTTGCCAAACAGATGCTCGTGCGCTCCATAAGCCTTGTCTGGGGCCAGTACACTACGGATATCACAACTTAAGCTTAAGAGACATGACTGTCATCATTATTTTCAGTTGACAGACTTGAGAAGTGTTGACCCATGGATTTTTGGTGAAAAGGTGGGACTGTAATTCAGAGGGGTTAAAGTCATGCTGTTGCTCAAATGGAGAGGACAAGCTCAGAGAGTGTCCCTCTACTTATGGAGAGCTACCGTAACATTTCATTCTGCTACAATGACAGAACTGAAACCTGCGGAGTGTAGAGTGTGCACTATTTTAATAATTACTCTAATGACTGCACCTCAAATTGAGATTCTGAACAAATTACTAAGTTTGCTGCTTATACAACAGAAATAGGATTTAGTTTTTGAAAGACTGAATCAGCACATAGAACTGAAGTTTCATCCATGTTTGACTGCTGCTCCTCTAACAATATGACACAAGTGAACATCTTCAAAACTGAAGAGCAGGTGGTCACATTCTGCAGGGGGTATTAATGGACAGGGGGTGGACAGAGGGAACAGCTTTACATTCTGCAGAACAACAATCTCCTCCTCTGAAATAAGATATGCAAACGTCACCTTCAAAGTCTTTTCCCCATACCAGCTTCAAAAAATTTGGGGTTCTGAGGATCAGAATTTTGCCTTTCTGCAGAGCAGCTTACCTTTTCAATTACAGTGCGGTTTGACAACTCCGCCGCTCCACGGAGGAAGCAGCTGGATAGAATTGTGCACTCAGCCTCAAAAATCATGAGCTGCAAGCTGACTATCATCTCTGGCTTCTATGAGACCTGCATTTAGCGTAAAAGAAATTGACAGGCACTTGCAGGAATGCGCCAAGTGGGTCAGCACCCAACTTTCTTCTCCTGCTGAGGGAAAAAAACCTTAAGGCAATCAAAACAAAAACCACTCATTTTCTCAATAATATTTATCAGCTAATAAATCTCCCCATAATAATCTAAATGTCACATAATGTCTTCTTATATCAGGTAGAAAACTATTTGATACTGTTGTGTAAGGGAAGGGAAGGGAACTTCATATAACATAACAGCAATAGTCTCGGTCTTCTGAATAGCTAGAGCAGAGCTCAGAATAGTAATTACAAATACAAAACTTTGGCCCTAGAAAATGAAGAATAGCCTCATTATCTCATGTTATTTAATCTGGTTATCACACGTCTCAGAAACCACCAAGGTACAGGAAGTTTACAATGGAAAATCTTACTCCTAACTGCAATGTGCTAACTGAGCCCTCATGGACTATGGTTTTATGTATTCTGATGTTGACTGTGTACCTGTTTACTGACAGCTAGTGGAGGGATTGTATTGGAAAGGCTGTCACATTCATTTCCTGTATGCAGTCTCGCAACCCTGCACCTTGTGAACTCACGCAGCCACTCTGAACACTCCAGTCAACATAAAATATTTGCGTCTCTTACTATGCACTGAGTAATTGCTCATCATGCAAGAAAAGTTTGTAATACCCACTATGTTGATCTATGAGTGAGATATCACTGGCATCATGGGAGGAGCTATTTTTTCCATTTGCTGGTGCTGTGAAACTGAAAATCAGCTTACAACGATTTTTTTTTTCTCCCTATGGGAGAACAGCAGAGTTGCATTCTCGGAGCTCAGGTGCAGGACTCGACTTCAAACTTCCTTGGCATACAATGTGACTGGGATGGGTTTATCAGTAATTGTGGTCTGTCCTGTAAAATGTGGTCATGCACAGATAAGGGTTCCATATCTGCCTCGAGCTTCAGCCTCCATTTTCACCACGGCTTCGTCTGGACCGGTTGAGTCTTTTGAATGTTTTGGATTTGGGGTGAAAAAAAAAACCTGTTAAGTCAGTTACTGGAAGTACCCAGGAGTCTGTCCAGTTTTCAACAGCTGACAGAAGTCCTATAATTCCCAATCTGGTGTGAAGTATCTGTATGTGAGTGCATGTGCCTGAGTGTACTAGCATACAGCACAGTTGCTGCCAAAAAGCAGACTCCAGTTAGAATATAATAGTAGGGCTGGGTCATCATTCAAAAATATAATTTTCTGACTTTTAGCGGGGTCATATCATAATGATATCATGATATCATGTTTTTGTTTTATTATATACTGTATAAACTAACAAAATTAATCACTGATTATTATTGTTTCTTATATATGATGTAATGCATAACAGTAGAAGACATTATATATGTTTTACATGTGATAATCTATTTATTAACACACATTACGATATTGATTTCAACCATATTGACTCCAGTAACAAGCTACATTATCAGGACCAGGATCAGTCAACCCATTAAGCTGCTAATGGAGGCTCAGCTGCTCTTTAATCAGCTGATTACCAGGATTGTGGGGAAGAGCGGACACAGTCCAAAGACACACAAACACAATTTTTATTTTGCATCTATCACTGCCTGGTTTTTTTCTCTTTTTCTCTCACAAGTTTGCCAGTCTTAGCGGTTTTAGTGAGTATTTTATATTGGCAGGACTGTCCTCTCTGATCTCTCTCTTTCCAACGTTCAGTTCGACTATCCATCCTGTGTTCCACATGAGATGGTCTGTTTCACATTGCACTTTGTACTGAAGGAAGGAGGTTGGGGAAATATGGTCTCTCATCCTGGAGCTGGGCAGGATTATGGTGGCTCTATTTTTGGGGCAACTGCTTCAGGCAATGTCAGCGCCAACTCTCACGTAAAGAGAGTTACAAAGTCCAAGACGTGATAAGACAAAAGTATGAAAAAGTCTCCGGATCCCTATATTGGGGGAAAATACTACTCCCAACAGTGTGTCAAATTTTAAGTCAAAATTTAAGATGACACCTAGTCATGTAGATGAGATGGGAGGGAGGTGAGGGCTGTGTCCTTATTGATTTCCCTTCAGCCCTCTGTGTCTGCTTAAGAACCTCGGTCCTCGTGCTTCTGTTGTCCAAAAAGTTCAGCATCAGGCCAGTGAAGGAAAAAAAAAACTTTTGGTGCATTCACTCCAGTGATTTAAAGGCTGAGGAAGCCTCGCTTTCTGATCAAGCTATGTGTTATAAGAAAGGTTCACACAGACGGAGAGAGAGTGTGAGCTCAGCTTCGACCAGAGACTGCTCCACATCAAACAGAGATATAGATATATGCTCTGTGTTTTCTCAGACTCTTGTTTTGACTGAGGTGTGGACATTTTCTTTCCACTTTCCTCCCTCTTCCTCTTGTGTGAGGAGTAGCAGGAAGATGGTGCTACTTTAGAGATATTGTAATTTGCTGATAATTATTTTAATCTGTTAACTGTTTTCTTTATTAACCAATTACAGTAATGGTTTAGCCTTTGAAATGTCAGAAAATAGAGAAAAACGCCCATTTTCAACTCTGAGCCCAAAGAGACGCCTTTAAATCGCTTGTTTTGGCAGAACAGCCACTCTACACCCAAAGATATCCAATTTACAATGAAATACAACAGAGAAAAGCAGCAAAGTGTCACATCTGAGAAGCTGGAACCAGCGGATGTTTGGCATTTTTGACTTTCCACTATCACCTCTAAGCAGGATTCTCCTGTATCCTGACAAAGCTTCAGTGTGAACAGAGCTCATTGGGAGGAAAAAAAAAAAAACTCTGTTGCAGCTGCAAAGGAGCGGATGCCAGGAGGTGGTTGTGTTTGCCATGGCAGCACCATGATAAGCACCAGCCCCGTCTTACCAAGGGGGTGCTGGTAAGATGAAGAAGCAGGAGGCCCTCTGAGCCTGAATTGGACAGGGCACACTTGACTCAGCAGAGAGGCACTGGCAAGCAAAAGAGGCTGCAGCTGTTGTATTTTGCAACTATGTGGTTACATAATGTGGAATAAGAGCCTGAGCTACGGGAAATTTCTAATTCTTCCTTTTGAAATCTCAAGCGTGTCACACAATTTGAACAAGTTTGGGTTAGTTATTTTTTAATCAAGTCTTTATTTCCACTTATTAGCAGATTTCTGGAGAGTTAAGAGGCCACAGATACGCTTGTCAAAGTCTATCCTTTTGAGTGATACGGATTGAGAGAGTGTGTGTGTGTGTGTGTGTGTGTGTGTGTAGGCAGGCAGCTGTGACTGTACATGTGCGTGTGTATACTCTGGCATACTGTACTGCATAATCCTTCAATAAATGTTTGTGTTTCTGACTGACATCTCCCTTCAGTGATCCGATAATAGCCTCTGCTTGTCTCTCTCCTTGTGTGACCGTTTGTTTGAGTCAGAAAATGGTGGGCGACAATGTTAGTGGGAAAATGCAGAACAATATCCAGGCAAGCAGTAAAACCGAAGTGTTCCAACCACCCATATAGGTCACTTTCACTGTCCTCCGAGGGGAAAAAGATGACGTGGCATCATGTAACCATAACTGTGATGGTTCCTTGGCTTTAATGAAGTGGGTGTAATTGTAACCATGACAATGAAGGTCCCGTAACCTTAATGAAGTTGAAATGTTAACCCCAGGCCACAGTCAGTCCCTAACTCTAACCAAGTCATGTTTGAGATTTAACATAACCAAACCTTGACCACAACTGTGTGAGATCAGATTTTGCCAGCAATGATTCTATACATCATTCTGAAGGGTAGCTGCGACACTTCTTTTTGAGATTTAATTGGGGAGACGTGTTGGGGAGCAAAGATTGCTTTCTGACTGCACACAAACAGTAGCACAGCAAAACTGGGATTTGATAGAATTTCATCAAATCTAAATGAGGAACTGAAGACTGACTCAGTTACATTAATTTATATGCTTCTGACACTTGAGTAATTTCTTGTGTACACACACACTCCCTGAAAGTTTATTCACCCAGAGATAGTCAAGTTAACCTCTTCTTCTTTTACCATCTTTATTTGAATTCTGCTGACACTGTCTCTGACTCAGACAGAAAGACTACAGGCAAATTGGATTGTAAACATGTTCAAAGTCCTGTCACTCAACAAAGCTGTTTGGTTCTGAAGTCAGCAAAGAGTCTCACTGGCTTTAATTCTACCCCACTCCACCTTGCACCTTGAATATTACAGGTTTGATGTTTAGCCTCTCCACCAAAAAGCTAAGTTTTCTCTTCCATCTCAAATCCTGTTTCTGCTCCCTAATGCCACCTATATGAAAGAGGAACACAAACAAAGTTACATTTGCATAGGAGAACTAGAATAAACTTTACCTTTTATGATGTTGTTATGATGACACAATTTTCTGTGGTTTGTGCAGAGTGTAAATTTCAAGGAAAATGTTTGGAGGTCAAATATAAATGGACTGAAATTGGAATATACTAGATTACAAACAAACAAAAAAATTACAAACACTTGAAGATGCACACGGTTGTAGAAAAGTCAAGGTTATAATAGCTTACATATGGACATTTTCACTATTAAGACATAAAACTGCTTA
The DNA here is from genome assembly GCA_033238685.1 of Lates japonicus. NCBI lineage: Eukaryota > Metazoa > Chordata > Actinopteri > Centropomidae > Lates > Lates japonicus. The sequence goes on along the minus strand of BRZM01000021.1, from coordinate 2,333,297 downwards.
ATGGAGACGTGAAATTACTGTTTAAAGGTGATTTTTTTCACACTACACCATCTTTGATTGACATCTGTCAACTCTGGCAGCAAACATGATGTATATTCCAGTGAGAAACAGCAGCTAGTAGCAGTGATAATGCTAAAGAAAAGAAATGACTTGTGTGTGTCCAAGAACATAAACTGACAGCAAAGCTTAAACTTATACCAGACACTGGATAAATGCCAGATGTGTTACATTAATGTAAAAACTCATAGTAGAGGTGACTGCAGTGTAAAGAGGCAGCGTTTCACTCCTGAAACTGTGCCGATACGGGATTTAATCAGTGTTATTGATCAGCCACACAGAATTATGAAAAGAGACTCTGTCAGCCTGGAAAATAATAACAAATGGAGGTGGATGGAAGGATGTGTTTTAACAATTGTTGTCAGTTTGATCATTCCTGAAAGAAAAGTGTTGTTTTAAATCTAGGTATCCGTCATCATTTGTATTCACATGTGATGTTGCTCCACCACTGAACTGCTTTTCAGATGCTTTGTGCATCAGTTTGTGGCTCACACACAGTTGTTCTTAATCTCTGTCACAGCCTAGACAATCCACATATACAGGTTTATTTTATGTCATTCAGACTCATTGACTCCTTTGGGTAATGATAAAACAAAGTACCTATGCTGAGGAAAAACCTACACATCTATAAAAAAGCCTCAGCCATCTCACTTTTAAGTATGATTTTCCACTGTTTTTATTTTGTTTTGCACAAATGTATGAGTTTAAAAGGATGGTGGCATAAATTAGAATGCGGTCAGCAGCCAAGGAGTCACCATTCAAGTTGTTTTAACTCAGTGTTTTAATTTAAAGTTAGGTACATTGCTTAATTAGCATGTTGTATATATTTTCTTTGGCTCTTAGCCTGGTAAACAGCCCCAGGCCATTAGGCATGGACAGCGGTCTGGCTCCTTCTGTTAAGTGAGACGGACTGTACAAGTTAGTCCTCAGTTATTGATTCTTCCAGTGGTTTGAAACTAAAGTTTAAGCTCTCATAAATAAAGCAGATCAGCAGTGCCTAGTATTTGTATTCCCCTGTTTGCCTCCCAGGCTTTTGTCCTGTTCCATAGGCGTCAGCGGTGAATATTTTTTAAAATGGCATTATTCTTCAAACTTGCCAAACCTTTCTCAAGAGCATGAGGGCTCCAGTTTATGCTCCTTTACATACTAACACAAAGAGGTTTTTTTCTCTCTGTAAATGCGGTTCTCCATAAGAACTGCATGTTTGGATGAATAGAATACAAATGAGTGTTATTCTGCTTTATCTCCACATAACCTCTTTCCTGCCCTTACCATTCATCAAGAGGACATGTGTGGTGAAGAATGACAAATCCACATCTGCACGAAACCTGGGAGGCGTAGGCTTACGTGCTGCCACATATGGGTGGGAATATGTCGAGACACTTCAGTGAGATTCTTCTCCACGCTTTCACATCATCAGTTGTTAGGAAAGTCAATGAAATGCAGACTCTTCTGTTTCTCTATCCCTTTCTTCCCAAAATGAATTCCCTTTGTCCATTTTCTGCTTCTGTCTGCCTTTGCCTCTGTCATTTAGCTATGGGCAAGATGAATAAAAGATGGGAGGCAGGTGAAAGGACAAGCAGAAATGATTAAACAGACAAGTGATAATGGTGCACGAACAAGGGGTGATACGAAAGGAGAATAGATATGATCAGTGGGATTACTTGGGGATCCAGGACAAGCAATTTAGTTGGTTTCCTGTTGCTTTTGAGAAATATTGTGTACCATACCAAACTTCTCTCCTGGGCAGATATCTCAGACAGTACTTGTTTCTTGCAGTTTTATGTTAATATATACGTCAGCCAAAAAGAATGAGGTTTACGAGTTTAGTGCAGAAATGTTAAATATATATTTCTGGTTAGAAACAGTGTTGCCATTTTGTAAAACTAATACAGTGAAAACATATAAACAAAATAGCGTGTTAGCATTGTCACTGTATACATGGTAGCACGTAACATCAGCATTTACCTCGAAGCCCTGCTACATCTGTTAGCACACCAGCTTTTCAATGTCATAGAGCTGCTAGCATAACTGAAGACCATCAGGCCTCAACTACTCCCTTGAGGATGCTACGTTCTTATTATACCACTTTATAGTCCATTTTGTGGGGTGTATGTGCAGTTGGTGCCCCTGTAGAATAGTGGCCATGCGGAGTATACGCGGACATTCGCACAGAACTTTGTGTACGTTTGCTAATGACGACATCACACAGTCCCTCTCAGACTCACAGATGCAGAAAGTTTAACACTAACTTTAGTCATGCTTGTCTGTAATAAAAAAATGAAAACTTCTTCTTTTACTGCAGATATATTCATTAATTTATTTACCAACTTTCGATCTGCATGGATCTTCATATGGAATTATTTTAAAGTTGAATTTCTAACTCACCTGTAGCCTTCAGTGTCCCAGTATGGAGGTCACAGTTGTATTTTAAAAAATGGAACCTTATCAAACATGTTTACGTCAAAAATGTCTATTGGTCAATATATTTCTAGTGGAATTTTCAACTCTCAGAATATCAATAATCCTGCTGAGATCTGTCTTAAAAATCCAGTATTAGTCAATCTTTCCACTAAAGCACTAAGAGTGCAAAATGATAGTATAGCTATCATTACCTTCACAAACTACACAAAAAAATGTCTCCTTTTGTCTTGTGAAATTGAAAGGCCTCCAATTATTACTCTAATAAAACAGTCTGAGAAAGGAAGAATCCCTTGTTCAGGGGCTCACAGCTGACACACACACACACACACACACACACACACAGTCCAACCTGTGATCAGGGGTCACACAGGCATTGGAAATCATTTTCTTTCAAGAAGTCCCAAGCCAAAAAAGGTGAGGGAGCTAGATATGGATTAGAATCATGAAGCAACATTAGAGGGTATAATCCAGGTGAAAGCGGAGAGAAGGATGGAAACCAAAATTAGCACCTCATCCCTCCTGGGTCATCAGAGTATCACTTCAGGTGCTCTTGTGCCAAGGTTACCTGTGACAGTGATCCGAGACACAGCCACCTCACCAGACTGTTCTGAGACAGAACTGATCCAGTGTGTTTAACATTCCACAGAAAGCTGTGGGAGTTATTTGGAGCCTAAAGACAATAGAAGCCTGATGGGGTTTTAGAGGGAGGCAAACTCAATCAGCATCACATAACGAAAGTAAACAATTGCAATTACAGTAATTAGTGTTGGTTAAACTTCAGCTTTGCTACACTTACTGCTGAAAATAGAATTGTTTTACATCAGAGCAGTTACAACTCTCAACATCTTCACACAAGACTGCCATCTAGAGTTCTAGTCCAACTCCCAAACTCCAAATCCCCTGAATATTTTTTCATTCCTGTGAACTACTACTCAATATAAAAAAAGAACACACTATATACAGTGTGTATGCACTATACACTCTCTAGTTATATTCATTGACTTTCCTATAAACAGGAGAAGTGACCTGGTATATTTTAGGCCTCCATCCACCTCCATTTCTCATTTCCAGTCATTTTTTGCTCCCTTTTCAGTGCTGTCATGGCTGTGATCAGTGATGTTTCCAGGAGTCGATGAGGTTCATCTGCTGGGAATTTAGCTTGTCAGTGTCAGTCAGTCTTGAATACCAGAGGATCCTCAAGCCACAGTTCATGGCTTACTGTAATCATTTGCCTGAGATGAAAATGGGAAACGGTGCTTAAAACCAGCAGTTTCTCCAGAAGCAACAAAAAAAAAAAAAAAAAAAAAAAAGAATCAGTCATGCTCTATGACTAAGCATACACAGATAGGAGGCTGTCCACTGGGCAGACATGATGCAACGGCACCTGTCAGTTATCCAACTTGTTAATCGGAGACAGTTGGTTATAATAATGAGATTTAAGGACGGCATGTCCTCTGAGGTTTCATCAGCTGGAAGTTTAAAGCTCCCTGGTGTGTAAGTCTGTCACACTGTGATTCAGAGCTCAAATCTGTCCATGTATAATTGATTTGTGAATGATTTTTTTCTTGAAAAGGAGCTTAACAACTGCTGTCCACTGCCAGGTTTTTAGTAATCCTCACAATCTATCCATGTTCAGATTGACCGACTTTAGGCATTTTGCTATCTGTAGACATCCACAGTATATAATATGTATGTTTATAGATACATTTACAAAAGTGCTAATTAGTGGATTAGTTGAGCAACAGAATCAGCAATATCTTTTATAATAGATCAGCTGTTTTAAGTAGTTTTTAAAGCAAAATTGTCACTGGTTCTCATATCTAAAACATTAATAATTGCTGTAATCTTAGTTTTCTATTAGACTGGTCAGTCACAACAAGCAATTTAAAAACATATTAAGCTCTGGGAAATTGAAATGGCATTTTTTAATATATTTTCTGACATTTAATAGATGAAAAGATTAATCAAGAAAACATTTTTTTGCAGTCATAAATAGTGTTTTCTCCTCATTTATTTCTGAATCAGAATTAACAGAAAAACAAACAACAGCAAAAAAAAGTTTTAAGTCTCCCTCTTTTCAGTGTGTACAACAGGTCAGATCTGAAAAAGAAAGAGGCAGAAGATGATTAAATCAGGTGACCAGATTCAGGATAGAGGACAAGGGGAAAAAAATGTGTCTACAATATTTATTTTTGCCAAAAAATATGTTTGAATTACACTGATCTTCATCAGGATCTTATCTCTCATTTCACTGATTCCCTCTTCCTTTTCTAATTGATGCTCCTCTTGTTAGTTTGCCAGCTGTTACCAAGATGCCAGTACCTTGACGTCAGGTTGTTGTCCCTGAACTAAACAAAGTAGGAGTAAGGGAGGGTCACATGCTGACACTGATGACCTTGTGATGTAAAATAACTCAGGTTGAGTCACTCCTCTCCATTTCCCTCATAATCATCCTCCTTCAGGTTTGCTCGGCCACCATTTACCATTTCAAACCTTCAACTGCTTTACATTCTGATAAATCACGGGATCTATTCATGGTTTGCTCAGATGGAAGAAAAACTATCCTGGAGTGTCCCCTTCATTGTCCCCCTCAAATGAAAATGAAAGCACAAAAATGACCACAGTTTTGTGCTAAAGATGAAATCATGAGTCATTTACATAAATGGTGCTGGCAGCTTGTTATAAAAGGTAATGAAACTGTGGAAGCCAGATTGCCTGAGAGAAAACACTGAATGTAAAAGCAGCTTTCAGTAACAAAGCCGAAGCGAGCCAACGTACCTGACTGTGGCGATGTGTGCACGTGCCACAGCAGCAGCTAAAAACACTTAAAAATTACTATTAAATTAGTGGAAACAAGAGCAGTAGTAGTGCTACAGTATGTCTCAATATATGGTGTCAGACATACAAAACAGGCACTAGTGTCAAAGTGAGGCTGTAGCTAAGGATTAAAATTTGACTAACAGCTTCATCTGTTGATATTTCTTTTAGATTAATGATAATTCCTTTGGTCACCACCCATCACAGTGAAATAGATGAAGAAATTAAAGTGAAAGGCAGAGAGCCAACAACAGCCTTCACCTTTGTCTGACAGGTAAACATCAAGGCTGTTGATATCGGCCTTTGCCCTGCAGCGTGGCTGGGAAACTCAGGCCAACATAACATTTTACTGATTTATTTCTCTGCACACAGCATCACAGGGTAGATTTGACCATATAAGTTGTAGCAGGACTCTTGCCATTCACATCACATTCTGATAGCGTGAATACAGAGACCTTGTGAGGTGGCCTTGCTTATATAAACTAGACTGTATATCTCCTTTAACAGAAAATGAGTAATAACGAGACCTTAGACTTCATTGTTCATATTTTAAGGGTATCCTACGTCAGAAACGTTATGTGGGAAAGGGTTTTTTTTTTTTTCAGCTGACTGAGCTTTGCAGACCCTGAATAAAACCAATCCTCAAATTGATCTTAGCTGAATGAGCAGCAGTGCTTTATGTTCGGCTTGAAGAGTTCTTCAGTTAAAATGAGATGAACCTTGAGAAAACTTGATTCTCACATTTAAGGGTTAGAAAAAGCAGAGAAGAATCTCACAGTTGTTGGTAGCAATCGGTCCATCTGTATGAGGTGATGGAGTTGGCCTGAAGGAAAGAAAGAGCTGCTCGGGGTTAAAACTAGAGTCACAGCTTTTTTAACTTCTTTACGTATCCAGAACAAAACGTTAATGCTTGTGTGTGTGTGTGTGTGTGTCTATACAACCAATTTCCTGCGTGTCAGTGATTTTGTGCCCCGCTGTGCACGCAATTTAATCCACAAAACACACAATTACAAGAGTGACAGAGAAGTTAATGAATAGTGTTGTGCGTCTGTGAAGGACTCCCAAGGGTAGATCTGTTAAGCGTTAACAGCAATCAAATGTTTTGTTTAATGTATGCCATCAAGGGATAATGGATGTGTGGTCAAATGTAGCTTGCTCATGACTGTCCAACGCTGTATAAAGTGGAGGCTGGAGTTTCAATCAATGCACCTATCAAACTTATAATACCCTGCTTCAGGCCAATATCCAGTTTGATGATTGGACAGCGAGGCATGGAGCAACCACTGTGGAGATTTTTACTAGGAGATTTGCATTTTGTCCAGTTTAATGTACGTCACATTTGCTCCTCTTTTGCTCAAAGAAGCTATAATCAATATTTTTATAATAACAATGTGACATGTTAATGTAAAATGGGTTGGTCATTTTACTCATTTATACAGTTGTAATTTTCAGATCACTGTTTTGCTGTTTAACCCACAATGTTACCATTTTCTTTAACTCTCATGGCTCTCATAGTGATGTTTGGGTGCAGAGGGTGGATGTTTTCATCCAAAAATCCCTAAAAACCAACTGTATACCACCTGCTCAACACCAAACACACAGTTCATGACTAGCTGGTGAACATAGTGATGCATCTTAGCAGCTAGATATTTCCCTCAAGAATTGGTAGAGACCAAAAACAGAGCTAAAAGAGAGTGAATCTTGGACTTACACCTGTCAGGTGACCAGAATCAAAAGTCCGAATGAATGATACTGTTTCTCCTTAACTGCCTGTTCGCTGTCTTACCAAGAATTTGATGGAGAGTTAATTCAGTCACTCCATGCTCAGTTGACAGACTGGTCCATAAGCTTGGTGCAGGAGCTGTGGTGTGGGAAGATAATAATAGGAGAATTGCGACTCATACTCCTCCTAGCTGGCTTTCATACATTAGCCACTGGTAAGCCTGGGAATCACCTCAAGTCAGAGTTGGAGGGAGTGTTGACCTTGCAGCTTCATTACTAACTAACATTAGGGTCAGCAAACACCTCCAAAATACTGGCCAGCCATGTGTTTAACTTTATATACTGTATTTAACACATGTAGCAATATAAAACAAGACATCTGTTATATTTCTATATGTGTAAATTACAGTAGATGGGTGCATGTAGTTGTAAGATATTTGAAGGATTTGAGGTAACAAGTAAGGTAACTAATTTCCATTTGCTGTTGAGGAATTAGTTAAGTGAAGTGAAGTGGTAACTGAGCGTGTGAAAGTGAAAAAAAAAATCATTTAGAAGTCCTAAATGTTCTGTTAAGTGAATGCTGCCTCAAAACACGTTAGTGTGCATGACCGGGCTAATTAGAGAATCTACTGTGCCAACTGTGAAAGTGTAGACGGGTTAAAGTAATTAAAGAAATTTGTTCAAGAGACACATTTCCCTCCTCCTTCCTTCCCACATTCACCCCAAGATGCAGTTCTTAAATTTTCTTTGTGTGTGAAGCCAAGAAGAAACAGTCTATTAAAGTAACGACTGGTACTGATTAATCACTGATAAACAGTTAATTCATATATTAACAATATTAATTGTCAATTAACAAACTCACTGATTATACTGTTAATGAAACATAAGTGACTGAATACAACAGGAATAAAATGTTTATTAACTGTGCCATTTAGCAATTCTATTTTGATATCCCGTTGTGTGGTTAAAGAGTGCCAGATTTATTAATTTATCCTTGAATAAAATTCAAAAGAATGACATAATTTTCCTGCACTTTGTCATTTAGTGGTGTATTTTTTCCTTGTGGAGATCAAACCATAAAGCCTTGTTGCTTGTTTCCTGTTTCTTTTCTGATTTAATGATCACACAGAGAGAAATTCATCATAAAGGGAGCAGGTATATCCAATTCACAGTCCACATTGCAGTGCAATTGTAAAAGGTTGTGTTCAGGAGCATGACGTGCTTTATCTGGGCTGAAAACTGTTGCTCCCTTGTTTAGTCGAGTTCTCTGAAAGATGCCGGAGGTCATTTAGGGAAATATAGGAAGTCAATAACTGAGGCAGAAGTAGACAAAAGATAAAGCAGATAAAACATAAACATACATTACACCACATTATCACAAAGAACTCTGGAACACTCTGGACATCCCTGATTTATGATATTTACCAGTGGGAGACAACTGGACTACTCCAAGGCTCAGAGGAGGTGGTGCTGCGAATTACCCTGGCAGTGTTAGGACTGTACTCCACCCACTGAGCTTTACACGATTACATCAGATCCAGCATTTAATCATGAAAATGAAAAGACAATTAAGCTGGACTGCACTGAGCGTAAACCTCTACCCCTGCCTGCCTGGTTAATTAGGTGGTTCATGTGTTGGGGCTTACATTCACTTCACAGTTAACTCCTGCCAAGACCAAAGTCACCACATGTCTTGTGATGGCATTTTAATTTTAATAGATAATGAAATTTCTCATTTAAAAATAGTAAAAAGGTGTGATAAAAAGGTGACAGTTGCCAGGAGTAGGAGCAGCTGAGGTGTGGATATATTAAATTATGTATGCTCACCTCTGTGTGTGTGTATATATCTGTGTGTGCATGTGCATGTGTGTGTGTGACTGAAATCCTTATAGAGGCCTGTTTGAAGGATGGTGTAAACACTTGGAAATTATTTCAGACGTTAGAACCTGCCTACCTTGACAACCACATTTATTATCCCATAAATAATTTAAAATTATACTCACAATATTATAATGCAGGTGATAAACACAACTTATCAGGGCATTTTCATTGTAGTCATTTTTGCTTTAACAAGATAACACAGACGAGTATCCGACACCTACTTAAGCTGGACCCCTCCACCCCCACCCCCCCACTGGTGTCCCACCGCTGCTTCACTGGGGACTCATCATCAGCGATGTAGCAGAATCGCTTCCCAGCTGCCTGCCTGCCTACTCCTGGGTGTACCCGTCCGCGAAATCACTGCTAAGCACTGCTGAGCCTGCCAGCAAGCATGCATTATTGATTTTCATTGAAAACGGCTAACAAGAAAAAAGTGTGGGCCTGTATTGCTCCACTGTTAGATCATGGCATCAAAACTAAAAGGTTTAAGGGTTAAATTCCCTCTGGGGTCACTGCTGGCTATGGTTAATAACAGCATGGTTCCTTTTTGTTTTATTAGATTTTACATGAACACTTTATAACATATAACATACTAAAACCAGAACTATTACTTGTAAGTAAATATAAGGACACTTTCAGTGGTAAAAAGTGTCAGTCACTGAGTTATAGTTATTGAGAAATTATGTTATATGTTCATATATCTGCAAATAACTACAGTATTGCAGTAATAGTGGTAATAACCTTTTGATTTTAACTTCATTCCTCTGACTCTTCATTACTACTCTGCCTTCTGTACTGTAGACAACCACTCTGCTGACTGAGCTAATACAGGATGACACTTCCAGAGATTGTCTCTGCAAAGGGGTCCCACCAATCTCTGCATCACAATGGCATGTTACAACATCTTAAGCTCCATCACTGTTATCCACACAGAGCCATATTGTCTTGGATGGAGAGGCCGGGACAAGAATGCTGGCAGAGGGAGAGAGCTGGCTGGTACATCTGTCTTAGCTTTAGTGTGAACTGGACAGACTGCTAATTAGTAATTAGCAGCTCATTATTGTCTGGACAGGACGCCGGCCAAAAACAACAGAATTACCTATGCGAGGCACTGCAGGTGTAGCCTGTCCAGGGACTGTAGGAGAATGTGTATAGTGGCGGTCGGTCATGTAAAAACACATTTATGAGGCTCCTTTGTTTATGCAATTTGTTCCTCCCACAGCTTTTTTCATAAAGGGTACAATAACTTTGTGATATGTCTTGTGTTATACAGTCTCACAATCACATTATAATATCAATACATTACTCTACAAAATTGCTATACGGCCCCTTTTGCTGACTCAGATACCATGGAGTAAACCACCTCCTGTTTTTCTGCCAGTGGATGCTGTAGATTCTACTTTCTCGGATCTATTGAAAGTGCATAAAATATTTCTGTTGTCAAGTAGGATATTGGTTACTCATTATTAAATGTGGATCCCTCAGAAAACCTGGGTCTGAGTCAATTGAATTACGCTGAAGTGCTGATTCAGGTATTGATTATCATACTAAAAGGCCAAAGAGAAAAGAGAAAATGCACTTCCCATCTTTGGATTTTAATGTTGAAGCTACCTCTAGTGGTAGACAGAGGGAAGTGCATCAAATGAAAGTCAAATACAATTCAATTTTATTTAAGGATATTAAATCCTAGCGATATATACAAGAGAGCGTACATTGCCTTAGAAAAGAAGCATGTTTCCAGGTCTCTCCTTTATAAATAATACGTGGAGGAGTTAGTCCAGGGTTTTTTTTATGTTGAATTCCTGTGTTCAGACTCCCGTAAAGGGCAAGTCCTCACACTGCTTGTGCCCAAAAGACAGAAATCGGTTGTGCTCTGACCTCCTCTCAGAAAGGTGTAAAACTTCTCACTCATAGGTTGAACAGCATCTAAAAATTAAAGGGCAGGATTTTCTAGAGAAATACTCAATTGAGGCTTTACATAATTTTGTTTATATACAATAATTTCAAAGTGTTGCACAGTTGTATTGTTGAAAGTTTTCATTTGGCTTTTGAAAATGGGGAAATGAACATGATTCATTCAAATTGTAAAATAATTAAATATTAAATGACATTACTTTCTTTTACATTGGGTTGAAGTTTGGACTTATAATGCCATAACGAAATGATGGACTGGCTGAACAGGTGTTTGATGGCAAGATTATTGCATGGCCAGTTGGTGAGCAAACACCCTGCCACACCCTGATAACTGTGAGCATCCACCTGCCCTCAGGATACTTCTGAGATATCAAAATGTGCAGCATTCATTGAGTTAAAACTGAGACACATCAAATTCAAAATAACAAGAAGCAGAACCAAGCCTGCTTTACCCGTGGCCCTTTGTAAAATGATGGAAAACATTCTGTGTGTTGTATCATGCACCAAGAAACAGAGAAGCCCTTTAGCACCCACAAGCACCCACTGCATTATGTATGAGAAGCAACATTTGTGATTGGAGGCAGAAGCTTTTCTCTGTGTGTGTCACTCGTGTGAAAAGGCCACGCCGTGGGTCTCTGAAGGATCTGTTATTTATTTCTCTGCAGGTTTTTCATCTGAGGTGGCAGATGCAGCGATCCCCCCATGTCTCGGAGCACAGACTCATTTCCAGCTTTGTGAGGGGACAGAGGAGGACTCAGGCCGTGTGCAGTGTCACAGGGCAAGTTGATTAGATACTCTTATAGGAACAGGTCAAATATCTTTTGTTGTTGTTGTTGTTCCTTTGTTTCTGTAACAATACAGTTTGTTTAAAGGTCTAGCAAATATTCTTTCTAAGACTAAAAAGTCTTATTTACTTTAGGTAACCAATGATTTATAGTCCAAGCTTTAACAATAGTCACTATTATTATCACTGCTTCCTATTGCTAATTTGCACACCGGATTCAAATTCATTGTACTAGCTGCAGCTGTGTCCACCCTGCTGTGATAATAGGTCTGTCAGATGTGTGATGACGCATAAGTGTAGTAGTGTATTAAGTCAGCATATAAAAAACAAAGCTGCTTGTGTTCATTTTTACAGTGCATAATGATTTTTTTTAAATGCAGGTGGGCTTTTAGTGCAATGTAATGACTTTGAATTGGTCCTGAAAAATATCTCACTCCATGAACCATTTATTTCTGAACCTGAGGTCTGAGAGTGCAACTATTTATTATCATACCTCAGGAGCTTTTTAGCTCACCATTTATACAAAGTCCATGAACATACAGTACATTAAGCCAGCTTCATAGAGTATAATACAGCCCTATGCATTATATTAATTTGTGTGCGTCAGTCTCTATGTGCCTCATAATATTTTTCAACATGGACTTCAAACACTTCCTCCAGTCAATTACAAGCACATCATGTGTTAGAACAAACAGACATCCATGGTGCTATTAAGCGTCACCTGTCCAAACTGCGCTGCAGTAGCCCTAAAGTTTATGGTGTACTGCTCAGGCAACAGCAGAGTGGTAAGGACTGGGATGGGTGAATAGATAGAGGACTTGGATGCTTGCCATTACAATAAACAGTAGTTGGTTTGGTACTAGTGCTGGTAATTTTGTAAGCTGGGACAATGATGAAGGGACAAATGTATAGTAAGTTAGTAAATTATCTTAAAATTATCTCATTTTTAATGTGCTAATGAATATATTTGGACATTGCCCACTGAACAACAAAGACTGTAAATGAGCCCAGAATTACAGCTGACAATGCTCACAAACATAAAGCACCTGCGCCATGGGATCATTTTGATGCATTTTGTTATGTTACACGCATTAGGAGAAGCACAGGTGTTACTAATAACATTAACGATGACTATTCAAATGTCCTAGCGATGACATTAAGGCAGAATGCATAAAAGTAGGACCTTAAAACCAACACAGCTGAATGGAAGTCAGCCATCACTAATTTTATTACTCACACCTGCGCTTCTCCTACTGTGACATGTATACCCACGGGCCAAATGTATCAGTTACCGTAGTGTCTTCCAACTTTACGGATGTGATGGAGATTAATGTCCAGGTTGCAGGCTGCTGATGGGTTCCACCACTTTAGTCCAGTTGACCAAATATCTAAAGATCTACACGGCTTAAATGTGTGTACCTAACACAATGACAGAGGAGATGGTGAACCAACTCAACTGAAGTTGTTGGTCGATGTGAAGGTAGCTCACAGCGCCACCCTAAGGTAGCGTCTGTAACAAACATACACATATCATATACAAGTCTCAAGCACAGAAATAATGTGCAGGCAGCCATTCTAACACGAGGCGTAACGCTCAGCTGCTGCATTTCAAACAGAATGAATGGTATGTTGCCGCAACGTCCGGTGGTAACTCGCAGCGGATAGCAGGTGGTGGCTCTTTTGTTTACTAGTTTTTCGCAACGCGCCTGCGCGCGCGCCTTTTTATCACACAGGTGCGCCAGTTGCGACCTCATCTCACCAGAGGACACACCGCAGGTAGACGCCGTAACCTTATCGCGAATACCGGTGCAATAGAGATAGCCGCGTTAGAAGTTGGCTTTCTTACTTTGTATTATGACAATACGGAGCACATGGCAGTAGGCAGAGTAAAAGAGGTTTTTGCTAACGACTTCATGACAGTGGCTATAACGCTCAGCTACGCTTTGATAGCAGCAGCGTTTTTGTTTCATTTCTACGTTAAATAACCGACATAATGTTGCTTATAAAACGTATAAGGGGCTGTCTATTTGAAGCAACAGGTGACATTAACAAACTATTGAATTCTTTGTTTAACAACAGCGTATCGATGAAAATGACAGATACAGCAGAGAGCAGAGTCAGTACGGAGGAGTTTTTCAAAACGTAAACGTCACACAGTTTGGTTTAAAGTTTTATCTATTGTTTCTAGTAGCCTAATGTATTTGTGTATGTATGTGTGCATAGGGTGGGGAGGTGAGAAGTCTCATTGGAGAGATCTCTGTCAAGAGAGGAGGTGGAGAGAGAAGACATATGTCATCCTCTCCTCTCCAAACCAAGAGTACAGAGTATCTTGTCATAGTTTATGAGCAAAATTTTATCGTAGTTTTTCCTCCATGACCAGAACAAGTTGTCAAATGACAGAAAGTAGAAATTGACGCTTCACTATTGCATGATGCTTTCAGAGGTCTGTCCTCCTGAGGGCACACTGCACTGAAAAACAGATCAACAGACAAACGGCTCATCAGTCTTATACAAACACACCTGTGTTCGTTTGTAGAGGGGTAACCGGTATTCTACAGGGTAATACATAGAAAAGATAAACTAGATGTTATATAAACTACGGCATGCTGAGGCATTTAGAACTAAAGTTGAATATTTGAACATATGTCAACATTACAGAATCTGTATTAAACATACGTTCCTAGACAGTGATAATAGTAATGCTACATTCACAAGCTCAATAGTAACTGAAAAGAAAAACTGAACAAGTGGTTGAAAAGTAATAAACTGAAAAATATTGTTGATACTACGCTTTTTAAATTATTATTATATAATTCCCCATGATCCAAAACTTACAGTTGCTTTTTAGAAAATAAAATGAGCTGGAGCTACTGAACAATGACATCAAGAAGAACGCCAACGTGGTCCAACCAAGTTAAAGGTGAGTCACTGCAATAATGCGGGTTTTCGGTACAGGTATTGATTTTTTTCCATACAGTATTTGGGACATACTGTTCAGTGCTAATGCAAATACTTTTTCATGTAGTCTTTCAGTATAGTTTTATCAGTATGTGGCTGTGTACCTTCAGTGTTTGTGACAATGAAGAGGAACTGTACAGCATATCACGCTCTCAATTTCGGACCGTATAATTTGTATGTGACTTTGCCAAATGGATAGAAAATTAAGGTCACTGCACTCCAGTCTGCTGCTGGTTATCAATAAAACATACCGTCACAGTAACAACAACCCCACACTGTGAATGGAGAAGAGAACTATAACTTTCTTTAGCAGACTCTTTTTTAACCAAGAACTTTTCCTTGGCATTATTAGGGGTGCCTTAAGTTTTAAGCTCTCGTCTTAACTTGGTGTTGCTCTCATGTTCTTTCAGCAATGCAGAAGAATGTCTGTGGGAGGAGGAAATGCAAAGTGCCTCAGCAATCCAGCTTATAGAGTAAAGAACCAGGGTTTGTGTCTTTTGTGTGTCTGTGTGTGTGTAAATAGCCACATGCACAAAGTTATTTGCTAATCGCGTATTTTATGTAATAATATGTGTTCTTTCAGAGAGGCCTTCCTTTATGCACCTAACAAAATCACTACCAGTGGTCTATGGTAGTTTCTGGCCCAACAGTCTGATCTGAAGTTCTGTTGTTTCCTTTTCACCAGCACTCACACCTGACACACGGTGGTTTTCTGAAGCGTACCCATAAGGCACAACATCTCTTCAGAGAGAAATGCAAGCACAAATTCAGAGACAACTGAGATTGGTGAGTTGCTGGCAATGGAACCAAAACTAAACACTTGTTCTTCCTCCCACTCTGCTCAGTGTTGTGCAAATGGACTTAATATCATGAACTGTGATCTTATCATATCATCATCACAGTTATTGTATTTAGGGTGAAGAGCCTCTTGCCAACTCTTTTACTAGCAAGAAAACGCTTTTGGTGCCGCAGTGGATATGAATACCTGTGTAGGTGTTTGTCTACTAATAGCTCTTGGATCAGAGATACTGTTGTGGTAACATTATTTTTTTCCCAACCCGTCGTTTTAGGATCCCTGTTCTTTTTCATAGCTAATTATGCAGCACACCTCTCGGAGTAGAGGTAATTACACCAATTCTGTGGTGAATATTCAAAATGCACGTTTATTTCATTCTCTTTTGTGTCTTGGTATTGTATTACTCTGTTTGCTCATTTATAAAAACAGCAAAAATGTGGATTGTCATTGGTGTATGTGTCATTGAAATGTCACTGTCACAGTCACCTGATAACTTACTCTTTTTTTATGAGCTTGTGATGGTCTGTTTTAATATAGGTAATTTAAAGCTGCACACCCTTGTTTGAAATAATGTTTTGAGGTAATCATTAAACAAACCTGTATACTCTGTACATTGGCCTGAAAATCTTTGAACACTTTTTGTTTTTGGTTCTTTTCAGTGGATAAAGGACAACAGATGAAGAGTTGGAGGAGATGCTTCATCAGGACAATCCGCCATCTTCATATCTGATGTTGGTGAAATTTCATTAAATTCTGACACAAGTTATGACTAGCAGTTTTGTTTTTGTTGTTGATCACCTAGATATGTAGTAAATGTAATGGAAGCTCGATGATTATTATGAAAATAATTGGTGCCTTTTTTTACATTTGCTCACAGATCAATCCTAACGCCGGATTTCTCAAGTCAGGCCTGAGTGAGATTGAATCCCGTCATCAGGATATCATCTGCCTCGGTAGTCCATAACATTAAAGAGTTGCATGAGGTATTTGCCGATCACATGCTGTTGGAGATTCAGGTAAGATGGCTCTACATGGAATGTTTTATGATGATTTGGACATGAATAACATATAAAATCATGAGACCAAATCTGGCTAATGTTAATATTATGCTTTTCTGTCAGGGGAGTTGATCAACAACATAGAAGAATGACGAGTGCTGCAGAGTAAGGCAGGTATTTCCAGCAGAAACTCAAAGCAGTCAATGCGACAAGAAAACCCATACAAGATAGCATCTCCCGAGCTTCTTCAAACCCTTCAAGAAGCAGACCTCACAAAACTGCTACTGATCAAAACACCTCAGGATTTCAAACCTGTTTGAGCATTGACTGCACCAAACATCGTGATCAACATCAAAGCCCCAGCCTGATGGAAAACACTCTTCATCTGATTACAGTACAGTGCCTGGTGTGTCAGATAAATCTTTTCTAAGGGATAAATGGTGTTGTGTTATTTTAACTTAATAGTGAATTTGAATTTCAACTGCTATAATAATGACCTTTGTGAAATGGAAGTTAAGGTTGTGGACTTTGCAAGCCAACTTAGAAACTACCTTCAAAGGACAAATGCATCAGAGGATGTCTGTTCTTACAGACCTGCCTTCAGATTCCGGCAAATTCGTCAGTTTTGCCACAATAATTAAACTGGTCAACTCAATGTTGTAACATGAACCCACCACACTTAGCTGGAAAGTTCCTCTCAGTGGCCAGTAGGTGGCACGATAACATCAGATGCAACCTGAACCAGTAGGATCATTTACCTTCTCTCTGCAGTCTAACTGATGTTTTTGTTCGATTCTCAGTACTACTAAAGCAGTGTAATGTAATGTCATGTTTAATGCCTCCAGAAATGTCAGTTGTGGCAATTTAGCGAAGGTCCTAAATTAAATCAACTATGTGGTGAATTCGTGAAGGCAGACGATAGCTGCTTAAAATGACCTCTTTGCTTGTGTTTTTCTCTGTGATCTGACTGAAGTGGAGGATAGGCATTCGTTTGTGCCTAAACTCAGACAAGCCTTCTCCTGCATCATGGGAATGCTGCCAGGATGAACCCATTGACTTATCTCTCAGACTGCCTCTCTCTCTCTCCTTCTTTCTTTTCTTTCCTCCCTCTCCACGCCCTGGATAAGATTTCACAGCATCTTTGCACTTTGCTGAAACCACCGATTTCCAAATGGGAAATTGTAGAAGAGGAATAGGAGTAAAATTAGGATGACAATGTAATCTGAATACAGAAAAAGGGGAAAGAGACATGAGAAGATACAGAGAAAAAATGAAACAGACACAGGCCTACATAAAAATATGGTTTCTTTATTGGTTGTGCCAGGGTGTGAGGCCCTCAAAATAGGGCTTGACCACAATTTAAAAGGGCTGAGTGATGTGTGGCTGCATAAAATGCGAGGCCAGGTTGTCTGCTTGGATTGATAGGTCATCCCTCTGTCTGCCATTTAAGCAAACAAGGCTAATGTGCTGAAAATGGCCCATCTCCAAAAGAACCATTAAACATTTCCCCTGTTGGAATGGACTACAAGGATGGATGAATTGATAGGAGGAAAGGTTGAAGGACAAAAGGGGGTGGGGTGGGGGGTTGGGGTGGGTGAACAGTCTCTTTTTCTGCCTCTTCACAGAGCCTCCAGAGCAGGTTTACTTCTTGACTTTACCCTGGGCAGCCACAGCCTCCATGGCCTTCTTTACGGTCTCTTCGTCACCAAGGAAAGACATGGGCTTGATGGGCTTCAGGTCAGCATCCAGCTCATACACAATTGGGATTCCTGTGGGCAGGTTCAGCTCCATGATGGCTGCATCAGACATGCCTAGAGGGACAGGCAGATAAACCAGATGGGTGGACATGTAGATCAGCAGCCGGAACAGAGGGAATGTAATTGATACATTATAAAAAACTGTCTGGAGCCTAGCTAAGCATACAGGAAGGACGACGGCCTTGCATAATAAAATCAGTCAGCAGGGTTTTCTTTCTGTCTGATTGTATTTTAAGTTATTATAATGACAGTAATTTGTAACACATAGGAAACTTGATCTACTTCGGTCTCTCATCCTTAGCCCTGACACCTACCATTCCTATCTGACATTTACTTTTGCCCTTGAGGCTTCCTGGCTATATAACTCCCTTATCCATGTCTGGCCACTCCTTGAAAAAGTACAACCTTTCTACATAAAGGTCGTGACTGTAATGGGAACCAAGCTCATGACCCTCTCCCCTGTCCCCGAGCTCTAGTGCTAGAGTCCCTGCATGCTATTTTTACACACTGTAATCCACAACTCTGTGTGTGTATGTGTGTGTGACTGATTATCTTGGCCTTGTATGTAAATGCAATTAATTTTCAAACTGAAATCTTCAGTTAATCACTATTTTTGTGGCTTTAGATTCCACATCACTGCAGCTCTTACTTCTTCATTGTCTCCCCCCCCCCCCACTGCAGTGCTCACCTTCCAAGTGCTTGACGATGCCACGGAGGCTGTTGCCGTGGGCAGCGATGATAACGTTCTTCCCAGCTTTGATCTCAGGAGCGATGACGTCATTCCAGAAAGGCAGGGCACGGGCGATGGTGTCCTTCAGTGACTCGCATGTGGGCAGCTCGCCGGCCTTCAAGCCCTTGTAACGCCGGGACTGGAGGTAGTGAGAACAGCAGAAGTTAGTTTACTCCCACAACAATTGACAGAAGTTACATAACTGACTGACATGACTGCAGAGTAAAGACTGGTGTTCTTTAAAATTAATTCAAGCCAATAGCTACTTCATGGTATCTGATTAGTTTTAATTGACTGAAGCTGTTCTTTAGGGATTAGTAAGATGAATCATATTAATGTATTGCTTCTTCTAAACTAGTTGGTTTCTTTCAGTTGCCTCACCTCACTGATGATTTTGTGGTAAGGGTGGTCCTGGTCCATGGGTGGAGGTGGGATGTCAAAAGAACGGCGCCAGATCTTCACCTGCTCCTCACCGTGTTTTGCAGCTGTCTCAGCCTTGTTGAGACCGGTGAGGCCTCCGTAGTGGCGCTCGTTCAGACGCCAGGTGCGGATCACAGGCAGCCACATCTGGTCTGTGCCCTCCATGATGGTCCACAGGGTCTTGATGGCGCGTTTCAGCACAGAGGTGTAGCACACATCAAACTTATAGCCAGCCTCCTTGATAGCCTGGGCTCCACGCTTGGCCTCCTCCATGCCCTTCTCACTGAGGTCGGCATCGAACCAGCCACAGAAGCGGTTTTCCTGGTTCCAGGCGCTCTCGCCGTGGCGGACAATAACCAAACGATGAGCGGCAGCCATGCTTACAGTGTTTCTCCTGAGTTTACCTCAAACCAAACACAGTACCCTCAGCCCTTCTAAGTTGTGCACACACACTGGCTGACAACAACAGTGACCCCCCAAGCCAGCATACCACACTCTTTTTATAGCAGCCTGGATAGTGACAGCAGACAGGCCTCCTTTACTTTCCACCTGTGAGAGGCATTCATACACTGATGGACATACAGGAACAGCCAATAGAACCAGACCTGGTGGGCTGGTGGGACATGTGGTGGCTGGGAAGGCCAGAGGTCAGATATTAAGCCAAAATAGCAACATGACTTTTAAACTGAGATCTGTGGAACAAAAGTGTAAAGATCAGGGTTGGCTGCAAAAAGGCACCTCACTCTGACATGAGCAGGTTCATCACTGAGAGAGAAACTACTGCTCATTATACTGTAAAGAGGTCATATGTTTAGTAAATACTACGTATGCTCACAGGGTATTTGTTATGTGGAATAACAAAGATATTGTGGTCACTACAGGTCCACTCAGTTTCATGACTGTGGCAGATGAAAAGCCACAGGCAACATGTTGCCAAAACACAGCAGAATTAACAGCT
Source organism: Lates japonicus (assembly GCA_033238685.1). NCBI lineage: Eukaryota > Metazoa > Chordata > Actinopteri > Centropomidae > Lates > Lates japonicus. The sequence goes on along the minus strand of BRZM01000021.1, from coordinate 2,313,081 downwards.
GCACACAGTATGTGCTCATCTGCTCTTACTGTACATATAGCTGCCAGTGCCAGCGACACAACCCCCACAGCTGCTGCTACTATTAGAACTACAAACAATAACTATTATTCACACAATATTGGTTAGAAAAAAAACTAAGAACAGAGAAACAGCTAGAGAAACAGTAAAAGGCATAAAAGAAGTTTGTCTAATAAAGTAAATATTCCTAAAGCCTCCCCAGAGATCCTGAACTACATCCTGGCTCACAAGGGCTTAACCTGGTCCAACCTCAAAAATCATCATCTCTTATCTAATCATCATAAAATCTCTGTGTTAAATCATTAAAATAGGACCTTTAAGTAATTATTTAATGTATAAACTGTAATTGTTGTCCATCACCTCTAGGAGTTGCTCTAGTATCATTTACACAAATGTGTTTTATGTGCACCATGCAACATTTATCTCACACTGCATTCAGTAAGACTGTGCAAACCTGGCATTTTATCTCATTAAGTATGTTTTTTTTAAGATGAAAATATCTGAGAAATAAATCATTTTAGTAAGAAACTGTTGGATGTACTGCACATATATAGCATGTTATTAGTCCTAGCAGTTGTATATTGGGATCAAACTGCCCTGTTAGTATCTTTTTTTTAATACTCAATTATTCAAGTTATTGTGAGTCCTGAGCTGAGAAATGCCTAGAGTTCCATCTTACTGGAAATATAATATCCCACTGAGACAAATAATCAAAGCCAAATATTCTACAGTATCCTTCATGAAATTTAATGTTGGAAAGAAGAAGTGCACTGAAACTCACAGGACAGAGATAAAAGTGCTGACGAAGCACGGACACCAAGCCACAGGGCCACAGCTGAGCTGTCAAACAAAGTCAATGTCTCTTGCCTCTTTCAATCAAATTATGATCCGAATATAGACACAAAGAGAAATACGATAGTCCACAAATATAATATTAATGGAAGTCCAGGCCTGATGCCAACCTGCATCATGTGATCACGAAAAGAGGATGGGTTATTGTATTGAACAAAGTAGGAACTATTCATGCTGCAGGAAAAACACTGGATCTACCTATCTGTATGTGCCCACTCTGGTACTATGGTTGACATAAAGAAGAAATAATATGAAAACACAGTATAAAAATGTCCAGTTGACATTCCATGCTCTACTGCTTCATGGAGCCTTTTAGCCTGTTTTAGATTATAATTTTTGTTTTAAGGCACATTTACTGTATTGTGCTATACTGACCATTTTCTAGTAAAAAAGCCCCAATAAACCAGCTGTGTGCCTCCTCCCCAGCAGACAGCAGACATTACTCATGGCAAGGGAACATACTATAGTAAAAACTTCCAGCAGTTTAAGAGTTGTGAGTTAGTGAACACCAAAACAAATCTTATATACGTGAATACTGTAGTTGCGCATGCCCAGAAACACATCACAGTGAGTGCTAATTTTGTTCTGTCTGTGATTGTTTAGAAGTTTTTGTGTTGTTGTTTCTGCCCCCTATGTCCCAAAATAGATGCATCTTTAAAATCTTAATAAGGCTAAATATTTAATCTCACCACTACCAAGGGAGCGACTGTTGATTGTTTATTGAGGTTGGAAGGCTCGGAATACGGTTGTCACACAAGTTGCTGTTTTTCTCAGGCATGTGATGCTGTCACCAATTAAGCCTTGATGCTGGAAGTTAGTAGAAATGTTAATAATCTGATACTTAGGCTAATACTGAGGCTGAACATTTATGTCAGTCAAGCAGCAACACAGAAATTAGCACTACCAGTGAGTTAATTTGTTTGGGAGGAGAAGTTAACAGTCTGCTTTCTCTGTTTCATTTCCCCAGGTCCTGTAAGCAGCTTGTCTGCCAAAAATCGCCCTGGTGCAGATTGTCAGACTGCTGTTAGGGTGCGAAAAAATGTACACAGGGGAGATTGTGTGATCACAACTGTTACGATGACTCAGCCTGCAGCAGAGTCCATGCAGCTCCCAGTGAAGTCCCCCACCTCCCACTGCCTGCCTCACTTCTGGTTAGGGGCACAGCATCGTCTGTAACTACTGGAGGGTCTTTGCTGCATAGGTAAATTACTGGAGCAGATCATGCACATACACACACAAAGACACACACGCACGTCTTGCACACGCACACACAGATATTGCTGCAAAGCACTGCAATACACTTTATTTATGCATGGAGCCCAAAAGCAAGATCTCTGATCATAAACTTCACTGAGCCTCTGCATGCTGTACCTGCACAGATAAACACAAGCACTCACCAGTCACACGAGAAAAAGAATATGCATGTCAGCAACTGGGTGAAATTGACCTGCCAGGGTATCTGTGCTGCAGATGAGAGAGACTGTTTGTCTTCTATAGAATTAAAAGAGCAACCTGACAAAAGCTAAAATGGCTTTTCTTTTACTGATGACAATATTTCTTTCAAAAATTAAGGATATCTCTTTTCTGAATATGAACTGCTTGTGCTTTGAAAAGCAATTATAATGCTTCCCTTCCCTCTTCCCTGTGGAAAGTCATTGTGACAACATTATCTTATATATACCTGTATTTATTCAATACTGTAAACATCTTGTGGCACTTGCACAGACAATGCAATGTTCTTGTGGCATAGAAAGTTTTAATTTGTGCAAAAGAAACATGCCACACAAAACTACTGTCAGATTTAAGACATGTACAGACCTGTCACTTTTATTTCTACCTATATTGGTGAACTCAGATAATATAAGCCATAAGTTTTCCACAATGTCCTTCCACAGAGTCAGAAAAGAAAAAGAAAAAGCAGAAAATTTTACAGTAAATATTACTAACAAAAAAGGTAAAAGGGAAACTTCAAACTGAGCCTGCAGAACTTATTGATGGACCAAGAAATCAAAACAATATGTTTATGATATTTCTACTAATTGTAACTATTTAAATTTCATTTACACAGCATGCTGTTCAGCATGTCACCTCTCTCATTTTGTTTGGAAGGATATTTATCATTGCAGGTGTTTTGAGGTCATGGCTGTAGTTCTGTTCTTCACCAGAAGGAGAGATGCTGTGTCACGGTTGTAAAAATCAGGACAACCCCCCGGCCCACCCCACACTCTCTCTCTCCTGCAATGGGAATAGCACAGCAAGTATGTTTTAACCATGTTTTTGCTCTATATAAATACAATAAATGAAACTCCTAACAAAATGTATCACAGTTATTTGCAGTATTGCAGTTAAGGTCCAGACTCAAGTTCAGGTTCTATGTTAAAAGTGGTGATGTGCTATATTAATGTTTTGTATGCGTTTATGTTTTTATGTTGCAATGTTAAGCAAACTGAAATAAATCTATATTTTGGGGCTCTGCTTGGTTGAACATAACAGTTAATGCCAAAATCAGGACAAGACAAAAAGAAGCATGCAGCTTTTTATAGCATATAATTTTGTGATCCTTCTTGTCTTTTCTTCCCTCCATCTTTAACCCTCGCTCATTTCCCTCCCACACTCATTCCAATGGGTTCTCTCTGTCTCACTTCTTGATGTTGCAGTGTAAGCCTATCGAGCCTGCATTGTCAGAGTTTGGGGAAAGCGCTTGCGTCAGAGCTCACTGTCCTAGTATAAAAGCACGGGGCTGCTGCAGCAGCAAGCAGTCGAGGCTTAAACCTGAGCCCTTCGTACACCTCCACACACACACACACACACATACACACACACAGAGGAGAGGGAGAGCAGCCTGTCCTCCCACCACTCAGCCATGAGTAGCCTCGGATATGACCCCTACTATTCCACCTCGTCGTATAGACGCTGGTATGCCGAGCCTTCCCCTCGTGTGGTGGTGACCAGAGGGAGGACCCACTCCATCTACTCCTCCCATGCCGCCCCTCTGTCCTCCTCCCGTCTGCAGTACTCCTCTCCCGGCCGAGTGCTGCTCTCCTCCTCCTCACCAGCTTCTTCCCTGGAGCTGGAGCTCAGCCAGGCGGCCCAGATCAGCTCCGAATTTCGTGCTGTACGCACCCAGGAGCGCAGCCAACTGCAGGAGCTCAATGACCGCTTTGCTGGATTCATCGAGAGGGTGCGTGAGCTGGAGCAGCAGAACCGTGCTTTGGAGGCAGAGCTGATGCTGCTGAGGCAGAGGCACACTGAGCCATCCCGCCTTAGAGCACTGTACGAGCAAGAGGCCCGTTCCCTGAGAGCTGCTATGGATGAGGCCAGGGCAGAACAACAGGCTGTCCTGGGCCAGAGAGAGCGACTGGAGCAAACCCTGAGTGCCCTGCAGGGTCGATATGAGGAGGAGGTGCTGGCTCGTGAAGAAGCTGAAGGCAAGCTGATGGAGGCACGTCGTGAGGCCGACCAGGCCGCCTTAGCTAAGGCTGAGCTGGAGAAGAGTGTTGAAACTCTGCTGGAGGAGCTGGCCTTCCTCAAGAGGATTCATGAAGGTGAGGTGGCCGAGCTTCAGGCCCAAGTCCAGCTGGGCGTCCAGGTGGCTGTAGAGTCTGAGGCCGCCACTCCGGATCTCTCTGGGGCTCTCAGGGATATCCGGTCCCAGTATGAGAGGCTGGCAGCAAGGAACATGCAGGCAGCTGAGGAATGGTTCAGAGGCAAGGTGGGCTCCCTGACTGAAACTGTGGCCCAGCACAGTGATGCCGTGAGAAGCTCCAAGGACGAAGCAGGAGAGTACCGACGCCAGCTCCAGACCCGCCTGCTGGAGATTGATGCATGCAGAGGCCTCAATGAATCCCTGGAGAAGCAGCTGCATGAGATGGAGGAGAAGCAGAGTGCAGAGATAGCTGCTATGCAGGTCAGCAGTGGTGCTGCAGGTGTATTCTACTATACTGTGTCATTAATTATTCAGATCTCTTGATTTTTGATACAGCTATTTAAAACCATTACTTAAGGTTTTCATTTCATCATGTTGCCTGCTATATTCCCTTATGTCTTTGTGACTTAAAAACACTTAACTTTGCACTCTATTTAGGACACCATTGCAGAGCTGGAGAGCGAGCTGAGGGGAACCAAACAGGAAATGGCACGCTATCTGAAGGAGTACCAGGACCTTCTGAATGTCAAGATGGCATTGGACATTGAGATTGCTGCATACAGGTGAGAAGCAACTGCAATGGGATCAGAAATCAGACTGGATTCCTAAAAGTCAAAGGTCTTTTTAGTGTTACCTTTAGCATGTTAAAGTGGTGAATAAATCCCTTATTATGAGGAAACGTGGTTTTGGTCATTTGAGTAACATGTGCATGAACATGTAAGTAAAGGTGTTGGTCAGAGTGCATTAGCAAATTCAAAATAAAGCTAGTAATTGTCATTTTATGTTGATGTTTATGTTATTAAGACAGGATGGAAAGCCAGTTATTTTGGTAGATATATTATGGGATAAAACCCTATCCACTTTCTGGCCTTTCTGTCAGACACTATAGTGTTGAGTGCAAATAAATGGCCACTAACTGACTGATTTAAACACTATATTTTTAAAGAGACTTCCCATCTACTGTAGTATTCATTGCCTGTCTTTTCACCAACCTGTACAGGAAGCTGCTGGAAGGGGAGGAGTCTCGCTTCAGTGTTGGAGTGGCTGGGGGCGTGTCCTCTTTGTACAGCCACAGTTTGTCAGCGCCCTCCTTCGCCCGTCCCGTCCTCTCCAGCCTGAGCTCCGGCACCTCCTACCTGATGACATCACGCCTGCTCAGCTCAGTCAGCACCACCGAGGGGATTATCTCTGCCAGCCAGGCCCAGCAAGCAGAGGCAAGCCCACCTGCAGAGGAGGAGGAGCAGGAGGCTGCGGAGGAGGAGGAGGTGAAGGAGGAAGAGGAGGCAGAGAAGGAGGAAGAGGGAGGAGAGGAAGAGACGGAGGAGAAAAAAGAGGGAGAAGAAGAGGAGAAGGAGGAGGAAGAGGGAGGAGAGGAGGAGGGAGGAGAAGAAGAAGAGAAAGGAGATGAAGAGGAGGCTAAGGAAGGAGATGAAGAGGCTAAGGGGGAAGAGGAGGGTTAGTATATTGTTTTTCAACATATGCTGTAATTGCTCAAATAAACATCAATTAGTAACATCATGATGACAATTAATAAACTCTCATCTATTGATACAGGTGGTGATGAGGAGGCGGCGCAAAAGGAGGAGGTGACAGAGGCTGCTGAAGAGGAGGGTGAGAAAGATGACAAAGGAGAAGCAGAGGAGGCTGAAGCCAAAGAAGAAGCACAAGAAGAGGAAAAAACAGAGGAAGCTGATGACAAAGAAGAGGATACAAAAGAGGAAGAAAAAGTGGAGAAGGAAGAGGCAAAAAAGAGTGAGGAGAAAGAAGATAAAGCTGATGCCAAGAAAGAAGAAAAAGCAGGCGACAAAGATGAGAAGACCGCTCCGAAAACAGATGACAAAGCTGAAGCCAAAAAGGAGAAAGATGAAGAAAAAGCAACCAAGCCTGAAGCTGCAGAGGAGAAGAGCACAAAGGATAAGAAGTAAGACAGCAGCCTCAGCAAACTACAGTGAAAACTGTCCACGTACCAACCACAGCTTGAGTAGAGGCATCAACGCTACCCTCTCAAATCTGCTTGTTAACATGGTGCTCGATAAAACAGTCCAACAGCCATTTAAAGCAACAAATCAAGGTTAACTGCTTGCCAATATCCAGAGTAGTCCATAAAGGTCTGTTTGCACACTTCCCTAATGAGTGTAATGCAGTATGTGTAATTGCTGAAAAAGAGTGTGTGTGAGTTTCTGGTGGTTAAATAAAAACTTCCTAAAGCCATGTGTGTCCTTGATTTTGAGCGCCACAATGCATGCACAAGTCACTGATCTGCAGTGTAGCTGTAGTGTGAAAGCCTGCAGGCCTTTGGAAACCTGTTGCTCTACACTCACCTCGACAGTGGTTGCGAGAGGTGAGAATATGTGAATCACAGCTGACAAGTACAGTGACTTTCCTGTCACAACATTCCCTCTTAGATATACTGCTATCCCAGTATTTATTATATAGCCTCCTGCAGTTAAGATCTGCTGTACAAGATTTGTTTATGTAAGAAAGAAATAACAGCACCTCATTCCTATAAATGAGTTCACAAGCAATAAAATGCTCTCTTGCCCTGCATTCTTAATTCAGAACAATGGAGGGCTGTGCTGCTACAACTGTACTTGATCAGGTATGACCTGCAGCTTATGCTAGCCAATGTTAGCTAATGTTAGCAAACTAAAGATTGCTGCGTAGCTAATTTTATGATTCTTTTCTATTTGTGCCTCTGTTACGCTACATTTTAGCTTGTCATGGTGATGTTATCACTAAATTAAAACACGAGTTAAACACATATGTCCCTCACCAGGAGATGTTTGTTGTTCTCTGCTTCTCAGATGATGTTTAAAACTGACCAAGGGAAATTCAATTCATTTCAGCTAAAGGCGACAGAGGCCGCTGTTGTTCAGCACATTATGGTCCTGAGATTGTGAAAAGTATCAACGTTGGTGCAGAGGAACCAGATATATCGTCATTTTTTAACTGACACGGATTCTCCTTACCAGAATCTGGTGTCTACATTACCCACAATGCAACTCACCCGTTGATTCAGGTGTGTAGCAGCTAATGTAGCTTCGAGCCATCAGCTTCAAGTACAGAGGAGCAAGCACGGAGGTCTGGTAAGAACACCAACACTTTGTAACTCCACACCCACAGGTTCCTTCATTTTCAAAATTATTGTCTTAAGCTCCAACCGTTTATCAGAGTCCACACAGCTTCTTCTGGAACCACAAAAACCTCCGTACGATATTTTTAGCATGTTGTAGTACTCGTGTAAAATTCCCTTCAAATGCGAAAATGGGTTTGGTTTGACTTTTGTGTAACAGCGACCACTGTGGTCACAAGTGGCAATGGCAGTAATATTGCATTATATTAAGCATGGTGTAACAGTTAAGAGCAATGTCCGCAACTCAACTAAATTTCAGCAGTATTCATTTATATTTGCAAACATCAGCCACTATAAGCTAATAGTCTTACCAGACAAAGTAAGGCGAGTAGCAGCAGCACAAACTTTGATTTGACTAAGTGTGCGTTTTACTGGTTATGAATTCAAAGAAGTAAAGATTGTGTTTTTACTTTTGAGCTACACATATTCTCACTTTGAAAGTAACATGGAGGAAAGGTGGAGCAGAGGACAGCCCAGTTATCATACAAAATTCCCCAGGTGTGCTTGATTTCTGCCATAAAACAGGTACTGGAACTTAAACCACGTTTTGAGTGTCAGGTGGCCAAGCTCCCATAAAAACATCTTTATGTTGATATTTTAATGTGTCTAAACTGATACGCAATGACAGATTATCAAGTGAAGGCACATATTCATGCCATAGTTGCAAGTCAGCCCCACCATTAGAGTATACTTGCATGTTCTTAGAAATTAAGATAAATTATGATGATAGGCTAATGATCACATAAATGTGTTCTGTTTTTCATTATTCCATTAACATGTGCAATATAAAAAATGGATCCCACTGAAAGTAATTATATCTTGGTTTTTAAAAAATGACTCATAACGTTGTTTTTGCACTTACCTCAAATTACTATTTTGACTGAGAGACTTGTAGTATCAGTTTACATTCTGTTTCACAAGCACAACATCTATTATCTTCCCTAATGTGATAAAAAAAAAGCCATCCAGGCACAAACATGATCCTCTGACACCTGGCATCACCCAGCAGCTGCTCTACTATTTTATTCCCTTGAGTAGACATTAACTGTAGGCAGTGTGCAGCAGCAGGATCTTTGCATCAGGCATGCAAAATACAGTCCTCGTGGCGCGTTTAAAAAACAAATTATATCTTTAGACTGATGTTGTGCTGTTTCTCTCAGCCTCTTAACGATAACAACTGCCATCATTCTCCAGCTTTATGTTGCTGTTGACAAAAAACAAAACAAAGCCAAGTATTTAAAACTTCTTGGCAAACTAGTTCAGCAGCACATGAATCACATCTAAAGCTGAAAGAAATATCTTCCGGCAATATATTAACAGATAAGCAGATAAATAAATCTTGTCCATCCATGGTCAGTCAAATCTTATCACGCTGATTTTTCCAAGATTAAACATCCACTAAAAATGCCATTAAAAATGATTAATGGCATTTAATTAAAGGAGATACAAGAACTTTCTAAATTAGATTAGATAAGGCACATCTTTGGTTGCTAACTTTATTTTTACAATTGATGTTATGGCAAAATTGTCAAATTGTGAGCTGCTTTTGATTATAAATACCATTCTTCTATTGGCTATTCATATCATTAATCTCAGAGATGTGGCCACTAGAACTTCCTCTAAGCAGATCTAAATGACCTTAAATATGAAGGTCATCTGGGGAAGGGCCAGAGAAAGCTCTTTAATGTTACATGTATTATGCATTTTTAAATGTATTTGATATTACATTTAATATTCATGACAGCTGTCTGTTCAGGGTGGCATCAGTAAGCTGTTGTAATTAAACTGACTTAATGAGTGTTAGTTCAAATAGCTGATCATACAAATCTTACATAAGATGTCATTAAAATTCAATTAAAGTCATTCATTTCACAGTCAGGAATTTATTGTAAAACTCTTTGCTGCTAAGTTGCTTTAAACTGCCACTGACTACTTGAAATAGTGGATACCTGTGCATGCAATTGTAAAGTGTATCTTAGTAGAATAATAAAACATGACAAGAAACAACTTTTTTTGTTCATTATAACATTTATTGAGCAAATGCTGCTGGGAAATCGTTCATGATGAGTAAAGTCATGGGATTGCAAACAGTAGCACCTCATTTATTTCTGTATTTAAATTCAAGTCCATCCTATGCATACAAGAATGCATGTATCTGCGCATTTACAGTGTTTTTTTTCAGTTGCACTCAGGTAAACATAACAGACACTGATAAAAAGCATGTTTAAGGCTAAGAGTTTCTTCAGGTTTGTTAAGCTTTAGTTTGCTTCAGTTACTGAATGTAATATGGTCATGTGTTTATCATATCACTGCCTGTCTCTTTCATCACTGTACGTTGTGTATTTATTGTTAGTTTCTTTTTGGCTCAGTTGGTATCTTCACATGTCAAGTAAGGCTTCTTCAGTAGAGCAGATGTCTACATCGAGGACCCTCCCTCCTGCCTGTCCCCACCGTTTTTACTTAAAACTCAAAAATCCTCTTTAACTTTAATAATATTTATCTCACTCTCCCACCCACATCGCATTTATTCCTTTTACATATTTACTCTTTTTACAGTGTATTTCTACCATACATACAGATAAGAGAGGAAAGTACTCCCCTCCCCTGAGCTAGCATGCAGAGACCCCCCTCCCTCCCACCCGTGAGCACGCCCATGAACTGCAGACAGAAAAATAAAGAGGATAAAATGTCTCAGTCACTTGCTCCTGACCGCGTCTGCAGCAAAGCCCATTTAAAGCTTTCACTCAACATGCATTTTTGAAATTTGTAGCATTTAAGTTTTGGCTTCTCTCTATGATTTTGTTTTGTATGTTTGAGAGTGGTTATCTTTATTACATCGCTCTAGCTGTATGATTTTCTTTGTTATGTTAGTTCTGGATTGATTGCTTGTCTTCGTGTCCTCTCCTCTAGCCCCCCCCCCTTGCACCTCCTTGTCCGACAGATCACGCCGGTCTGGAGTCTGCTCAGTCGCCCTCTGTCACCTGCTTGATGGACTGGGTGGAGTGCTTCTCCGTCTTCTTGGTGGAGACCAGCTTCTCCTGCAGCATCTCCTCCACCTCCTTCACTGTCTCGGTCACAGTGACAGACTTGGTGACATGCTTGGATCCATCCTCTCCAGTGGTGATGGTCTCCACGGTCTTGGTGATCACCACTTTCTGGCTGCCATCTTCCTTCACGGGGCTCTCGTCCACACCGTTAGCAATCACATCAGTTTCTTTCCCCTCGTCCTTCTTCTCTTTCTCCTCAGGGCTGCTCTTGTCTATATCGCCATTCATGGCAACATCCTTCTTTTCTACCTTCTTGTCATCTGTCACGTCACTCTTCTTCTCTGATTTCTCTTCAGCGGCCTTAGGAGCTTCAGGCTTGGCGGTCTCGGTCTTTGGGGATTCAGCTTTTGGAGATTTGGATTTCGGGGATTCTGACTTGGGGGACTCGGCTTTTGGGGAGCTAGGTTTGGGGGATCCAGCTTTTGGTGAGCCCTCCTTGGGTGAGCCCTCCTTGGGTGAGCCTTCCTTGGGAGACTCAGGCTTAGGTGATGCAGGCTTGGGAGATTCAGATTTAGGAGATGCAGGTTTGGGAGATTCAGACTTAGGAGACTCAGGTTTCGGTGATTCAGACTTGGGGGATCCAGGCTTTGGGGATTCAGGTTTTGATGCCTCTGTTTTGGCAGCCTCCTCCTTCTTGGCCTCCGCCTTTGCAGCTTCTGTTTTGGGAGCTTCTGTCTTGGCTACCTCTTTTTCTGATTTGTCATCCGCTTTCTCATCTTTTCCCTTCTTCTCATCTTCCTTTTTGGCTTTGTCTTCCTCCTCTTTTTCCTCTACCTCGTCGCTCTTGGCTGCCTTGTCAGTGCCTGCATCTTCTTCCTGCTCGCCTCCCTCCTCTTCAGCACCAGCTTCCTCCGCTGCTTCCTCCTCTCCTCCGCTGCCCTCTTTGTCTCCGGCCTTCTCTTTGTCAGGAGAGGCCTTAGACTCTGGGGCTTTGGAGCACAGCACCGTCTCCTCAACTTCCTCCTCCTCTTCTCCTCCCTCTTCTCTTTCATCGCCTCCCTCTGCATCATCCCCCTTTTCTCCCTCGCCCTCACCCTCTTCCTCACCCTCTTCCTCCTTCTCTCCCTCCTCGCCACCTTCTCCCTCACCCTCTTCTTCCTCATCTCCGCCCTTTCCCTCCTCCTCCTCCTCTTCCTCCTCCTCCTTAGCGGGTGCGCTGGAGCTTACTTTAGCCTCAGTGGCGGCTACAGCTTCCTCCTCCTCTCCTCCTTCCTCTCCTTCTCCTTCTCCCTCTTCCCCCTCACCCTCTGCCTCCTCACCCTCTTTTCCCTCCTCCTCTCCACCCTCTCTGAGCGTAGCAGACAGCTCCTGTGCTATCTCGGCCAGGGCCTCGTCAATGTCGGTCTTGTCATCCTCCACCCTCGTCTCCTCGATGATCTCCTCCACAAACTTGTGCTGCACCTTAAGCTTGGGAGTTTCGGATTTAGGCTTAGAGATTTTGGTGGTGACTGTCTGGCGGTAAGGGAAAGTGCTGAAGTGGGTCTCCTCACCCTCAAGGAGTTTCCTGGTGGGGAAACAAATGTACACACGATACATTTAAAGCCCACTTTTGATACAGAGAAAAAATATCTAAACTACTTTTCACATGTCAACTGTACATCAGTATATACCTGTATGCAGCAATCTCGATGTCCAAGGCCATCTTGACATTGAGGAGGTCCTGGTACTCACGCAGGTGACGAGCCATCTCCCATTTGGTGCTCTTGAGCTCATTATCCAGCTGGTGAATTGTCTCCTGAGAAAACACAGAGCCGAGACAATACAAGGTTGATTAAGCACAAAAAAACTGTATGCAGGACAAAGCTGCATTCTCTTTTGTATGTGCACATTTGCGCATGGAGACTTGAGGCAAGAATTTCGCAGACTTTCAAAACCTTTTTTCCAGTCGACCTTGCCTCAGTGAACCTCCTGCCATGTTCATTCCGACTTCTTTTATTGTAAACTATGAAGCCTCTGTTCACCAAGAGCTGCTGTTTTAATATATTCTGACGCAATACAGTATTCTAGAGATGTTTTCAAGGGCAGCCTCCGCACTCGTTCAATACACACCCACCCACCCCCCACCCCCGCCCCAAAATCTCGGTGGTGTGATGCAAGGACAGAGCCAATGAAGGCATCGACCCGTGCCTCTGACTCAGCAAGACAGAGAGAGAGAGAGAGAGAGAGGGAGGGAGAGAGAGAGTCTGCTGCAGTGTCTCCCTTTAACCATTTCTAACACTCGTAAATCTCTAAAGCTTTTATAGAAAGTGAGCGCTGATTACTTGTAAGAGAAATGGAGCGCTCGTAGCAACCATTACGCAGCAACAGTTTCAACAGAGTCCCTCAGTCATGATATAGAAAGATTATGTTTTACTGTTATTAAGGAAATTTGCTGTTTGTCAGTCCTGCAAATAAAAACTGCGTCATTACGATAGAAAATGTGAAATTTTGAGCAGATTAACTCAATCTATCAATGATCTTTGTGCCAACACAACCCCCCATTTTTAAGTTTTAAACACACACAAAACATTAATATTAACAAGTATCTTATCTAATGATGAAAAGTCTGTTTAAATTATAGCCTATATCAGTTCTTTACGCACGGCTGTGTTGCAGCTGTTTCCCTACCTGCAGGCTGGCCAGGTCGCTGTTGTGGCGGTCCTCGATGTCATTCAGCTGCCTCTCCAGCGAGTCTCTTGTCCCGCGGACGGACTCCAGTTCCACCGTCTTGGTCTGCAGCTGGCGGCGGTAGTCGGCTATCTCATCACGGGCGGACTTTATGGCGTCCTTGTTCTGCTCCGCAGCCTCGGTGAGCTTGGCGTAGCGGCACATGAACCAGTTCTCCACCTGCTGCAGGTTCTGGTTGGAGTGACCCTCCAGCTCAGTGCGGATCTCCCGGAGAGCCTCGGTGATGTCTGTCTTCTGGAGGTCTTTCCTCTCCACGGTCACCTGAGACGCCTGAATCTGGGCGATGAGGTCGCTCACCTCTTCCTCGTGGTTGTTGCGGATGAAGGCGATCTCATCCTGCAGCGACTGAACTTTCTTCTCCAACTCAGACTTCACCAACTCCGAGTCGCCCATGTCCTTCTTCAGGACACGGATGATGGCCTCTGTCTCCTCCCGGATGCGAGCCTCTTCATCAAAGCGGTCCCTGAGCCGCTGGATGTCCTCCTCGATATGGTCGGTGTCGAGCTGAATTTGCGCCTTGTCATGGTGGATTTGCTCCAGCACCGAGCGCAGCTCCTGCAGCTCCTGGTCATAGAGGTCTCCCAGCTGGGAGCGAGACACCTGCTTCTGCCGCAGTGCCTGGATCTCCGCCTCAATCTGCTTGTTCTGCTGCTCCAGGTAGTGCACCTTGTCAATGTAAACAGCAAACCGGTCATTGAGCCCTTGAAGTTGCTCTTTCTCGTTAGATCGCTTGTAGTCTCCGTTCAGGATGGAGGTTTGACTATAATCAACGCTGTCGGCGGAGCTCAGCACCGTAGAGCTGTAAGCTCGGGTTACCGGCATATTCACGCTCCTCTTGTAGGATGTGGTCATGGTGGAGCCGGGGCTTGCCCGGGACCAAGACTGGGAGCGAAAGCCACTGGAGGGGGTGCCGCCGGAGCGGCTGTAGCCGTAGCTGGTCGTTCTAGTATCCATAACTCTCCGGAAGGGGCTCCCTAACGTGTCCACCGGGTAACTCATCCGGTCAGACTACCGTAGGGGATGTGCGCTGGAATGAAGTGGGACGTGCAGGAGGTGGAGGTGTATGTGGGTGTATGCGTGTTATGTATGTGTGCAGGTGAAGGGTGTGTGGCTCTCACAGCGACTGAGACTCCCTCTGTCTGCTCCTTATATATCTGAGGCTCTGTCGCTAACAAGGCAAGTCCAAGCACTTTTGTTTCGTCCATTGATGGGAGGGAGGGGAGGGCGCATCCCCCTCAGGCTGTCTGCTAATGGTCCGAGGTCCCATTCACTCTGAACCACGTGGGCTGGAGGAGCAATGTGGGTTATTTTGAATAAGCATAGATAGATAGATAATCACCATCATGAATAATATTACTTTGACATGAGTGATCAGTCATTGTTGAATTGCTCCTTTAATTTCAGCACCATGGACAGCAACCAGCAAAAACAGTCAGTTGTTTCCTGGGCTGAAAAACTCCCTGTGATAGAATGACAGCAGCTTTTTCACTGCTTATCGAAGTGACTTGTTAATGCTACAACTTAAACAACAACACATGTCAGCAAGTGATCCGCAGCTTGTTTGTACGTGTGTTTCAATGTATGTGTCTTTGCTTAACCATCCAAGTGTGTGCATGGAAGTTGTGGTAGCAGGATGTACTACATGAATAGTTAATTCATTTATTTCCTCATTTACGTTCTGACATTCAAAGTGAAAAAAGTGAATATGTGACGGCCCCTGCCCAGCCTGTCAGTGTGTGTGTTTGTGTGCATGTGTATGTGTGTGTGTGCACTTCTTTCTTAGATGTCAAAGGGGCCTGGTTGTGAGTTCCACTGACTTTTGAAAAAACAGAAAAATTGCTTTTATTGCAAATGGAACATGACACATTTAAACAGTGTGAATTGGAAGCAGAGGGGATTCACCAGCAAATTAAAAAAGCTAGAAAAAGTTAGATTTTGTGGTATATCATTTATCTTTGAGTCAGGACAGTGAGCTCTCCAGTGGGGATCAGGCTGATCAAGAGCCAAAGTCTGTTGTGCGTCCCTTTTTCTGTTAATGATTTGTGGTTGTTGCTTCAGTTTAATGAAAAGGATCCATATGCTTAATTCGTGTTGTTTGAGTGAGTCAGTAAAGCTAGAAACTGCTGCGATGCTGAGTCCCACCAAAAGCACCCGATGCTTTGTAAAACTCAGCTAATGATTGTATGTCTAGAAACTAGTTTAGTTTTAGTCAGTTATTCATTTTAGATAACACCAGTAAAATCTGAAACTATCAAGAGGGTAGTTTGTACAGTCTGCATGTTGAAGTTTTCACCTGCATTGTAATAGTTTGACATTATATAATATATTCTCTTATATGAAGGGAACATTTGCAGATACATGCATATTTAATAAAATGTATGTAGTCCTCCTGAGCTTTACCGTATAGTGTTAACATTTGCGCGTCGCACAGACACACACTTTTCCTTTGGGAGAGTATTTCTAGGGCTATCTGGAGAATCCTCACCATAGTAGGTGCAAAGCCACATGGGATTTGTGAGTTATCCATCTATTTGCTGAGACATTTCCCCTGAACAGTGAGCAGCGTCAGTGTGGGCTGCCGGTCTGGTGGCTCGGCACTCACCGACAGGCTATTGATCTCCTATCAATCTTGGTGCTTCACTCTAATCTCGGGTCACTCCAGTCAATGCGAACCGATTTCCAATCATTGGAGGTAATGCACCAAAAACAGCTGCATCAGTGCTTTCTGAGGATCCATTACTTAATGTCTTTAATTCTGTCAAAATCATCAAATTATCTACAGGTGCAGCTATATCATAAGTCCTACGACCTGAGTCTTTTCGGGTGATTTTTTAGTCTGGCCGAGTGGATGTTCTTGCACTCTGAACTAAATTCCTGAAAAATATAAATCAATAGAGATACCTGCGAATATCTTAGAATTGATGTCAAGTTATCACCTTTAAAAGTCTGCTTGTTATGGATCTAGGATGTGAGCAGAAAACGTAACTCTGCTTTTCAACACAAAATTAGACTGTCACCATAAATCACCTGTCTACATTTCCTTGTCTCCCTCTTCATTGGCTTTCCACTGCAGGCTTTAGTCAAGCAGACCTAATGCATCAAGCATGGCCAATTTTAGATTGCTCCAGAGACAGAAAGGCAGACAGAGAGAAATGGAGAGAGAGAGAGAGAGAGAGAGAGAGAGAGAGAGAGTGCGCTAGACAGAGAGGGAGGGAGACATGGTCACAATGACTTTCTCCTCCTGTATGTGTGCATGTCTGCCTATTTTAAGCACCAATATGTATTGTAAATGATAATACACTCCCGGAGCCGCACCCACAGTCTCCTCGTTTGCTGACGTTAACAGTGTCCTTGACCACTGCCCCATGTCTTTCTCCGTTCAGGCCCCTGTGCTGGCTACAGGATCTCAGATGAACGTATTTCATTGTTGGGCTGTTCACTCTGAGCCTGGAGGTGCTTTCAGATGCCCTACGAGGGCGGCGGTGGTGTGATGTACGCGGCAGAACGAGAGGGTGTGATGGGTAAAAGGGGGCAGTCATTCAACATCAGTTCTGGGGCTCCAGTACATACTGCAGAAGGGTTGGAGTGTTTTCAAATGGCACTGCAGCAGAAACAGGCTCTGGCAGCTAGACGAGCCCATCCCAGTGAGTTCCCAGTCTGTCCCAGCCTCCAACCTGCAGAGACCAGTGCACAGAGTTAGAAAGAGTGCAATGAGGTCAAGGCACGGGCATCTATAGGTGACATATTGCAGAGGCATGTTGTTATATTTGCTGATACAGAGACTACAAGGACAGTGTGACCTTTTATTCAGCTGATACATTGTTAAGTAGCACATATATAGCAGTGTTGCCATTTTTATAATATGATAAAAAAACATTATGACATATATGTTATATATGTATATATATATATATACACACACACACACACACACACACACATATAGATAGATAGATAGATAGATACAGATATCTTCTGATAATCAACAACTGACATGCATAAGGGCAGAAAGCCAGGATTTCACAAACACTCGAAGTCTAGATTCCAACTTTAAAATTATTAATTTTTTCTATAAATTGTTACAGGGAAATACAAACCTAAATCTTTCTTTGTTTGAAAATTGAATTTAATTATTGAGTCCATACTGCAATTATAACTCATCAGTGAAATTTGAAATTGTAGAATATAACCTCACCAGGTTGCTAAACTCCTAGACTCGATATATATCCCCTATAATTGACAAATGACAATTATAGATAATGGTAAATGCCCAGCACATAGTAACTCAGTTCAGTATCAGATTGACTCTGGCCATGTCATTTTTACACAGGCATTAACAATAACTTGAGGAATATTTGCCACACCATAAGCTACTGACACCAGACCAAATAAGGATGTAAGTAGCAAACTTTTTTAATGTTGTTACTTAGTGTGAGCAATATTTTGTTATATGCATTTGTTCAAGTTAAATTTTGAATGCTAAAATCATTATTTGTAATGAATGTTGTAGTATTCAACTTTGGTAAAGGATCTGAATACTCCTCCACAGCTGATGTGGGCTGTACATTCAACAAACATGTTCACCGTTACACTTCTGTCCCTGACATACTCATAAGGGAGAAACAGACAATGTCATGAGCCAGTGGAGGAAGAATGACATTGAGATAGAGAGGAAGCAAACGCAGGAACTTAATTAAGATTTACGCTGATGATGCTCAGGCTGCTGCTGCAGTGGAACCTCACAGGCTTTCACAACTTGTGTGTCTTTGTGTGTGTGTGTGTGTGTATACCTTGGCTGGGCTTGGCTGGGCTGTGTGGAGGCTGAAGATTAATGATCCATGTCATGGGTGGTGTCAATATTGTGATTGCTACATTACTTTCACATGCTGCACATAAGCACTTTAGTTGACACAAAAACAGTGTTGTTTGGTCAAAAGTATGTGGACACCCAGATATAAACCATATGTGATTGTTGAACATGTCATTATAAAACATGGGCTTTAATAGTTGCTGAACAGCCTACACCTACTTGGAGGCTTTCACAAGATTTGATCCTGGTTGCGAGACGGTTCCTTGGTGTAAAGTCGCTAAAGCATTGAAAAGTTCCAGCACCGACAGTTATTAATAAGGCTTGGTTTCAGTGGCGCCCACTTCATCCTAATAGTGTTGGATGGGGATAAGGTAAGGACTCTGTCCAGACCAAACTGGGGGAAACCATTGCTTTATGGACTTCAGTTTGTTCAGGGAATTGTCATGTTGAAACAGGAGAGAGTCTTCTCAAACTGCTGCTACAAAGTTGGAAGCGCTTACTTGTCCTCTGTAGTATTAAGACTTTGTTAATTGGAAATAAGTGGCTGCCCACACCATCAGAATCACCCAGAGCAAAAAGTAACTGTCCACATACTTTATATATATTGAACAATTATAAACCAACTTTATAAAGAATCTCACAGTGTGTGTGTTAGTAAATTCAGGTGTGTGTGTGTGTGTGAAACCAAGTGGTGAAGAAGACATAGAGGACTTGCTTGCTTAACGCAGGTGGCCAGACACAGAATGACTTCCACACACACACAGCCATAAATACTGAGCTCGGCCCCTTCTGTCTTTCTTTCTAATACGTCCTATTCCTTTCCTTGTGTCCCCAGCTTCTATCCTCCTTCTTTTCTCCCTCCTGTCTCTCCTCTCTCTCTCTCCTCCATCACTCTGTCTGGCCTCACCTCACAGTCACCATAACCACTGTCTTCTCGCCTCTGTGATAACATTGTTGCTTTCCACCTGGCAACCCTAGCATCCATCTACTACGTCTGCATTTTAACCACACAAGATGTCATGGAGATGTCCTTCACAGGATACGGTACATGAACAAAGTGGATAGCAAGGTCATATCTATAAACCTACGCACCATTACACCTGAGGCAATGCATGCTTCCATGTATAATGATGTATTACAGAATGATAGCACAAGTTGACATAAATGTGTTTTATTAAGATGTGTTTGGGACATCTTACTACATCACACACTTTCCATTTGCATCAGTGTGCATGTGTTTGTGCATGTGTGCAATTTGCAGACTCACAGTGGAGGATTTACATTATTGCATGCCTGTAGCTCACCATTTGAGCTTTGTTGTATATTGATTAACAATTTTCTCCAGAGGTTTTTTCTTTAGAGCCACACTTGCATGCATGTATTTTGTGCATGCATGCACGCAGCATGCATGTATTACCAAAAGTCACTATCAGTATCCTCATCAATATGTAAATATTGATCATAAAGATACAAATAATGGAATCTAAGAATAGTGTATTGGTGATTGGACTTGTATGGAGCCAGGCAGGGTATCAGTTTGTCCTTAGCAGTTGGTCATTTGTACATTCCGCACTCAGTAAGTCTAATTTATGTGCAGTTAAGTTGATAATGGGAATAACTGGGAAAACAAAACCTTGGTTGAGGATGCACAAACAAACAAATCATTTGCTCTTCTGTTAAGTTTAGAAGTGCGACCTGAAAAAAAAAAAGATATATCTTTCAGTAGGTACTTCCTCAGCGAGGGAGACATCAAAGCTTTCAATAAACCGTCAACATTACTTTCAGTCTGTCACCTTCTAATGAAGTTATGTAACAAAATATATGACAAACAAAGTGGAGAGTGTCTATAAATCTGTTGGCTCCCTGAGTAAATGCAAAACCAATTGAAAGCACACACGCGCACACACACACACTTTATATTCCACTAAACTTGTTTCCTTGTGTCCAACTGATGAAAGAAAATCCTCATTTTGTGTTGATTAACCAGTGATTTATATTGTTGCATAGACTTTATGCAGCATTTGGTACTACAGATTAATGATCTAATGTCTAGCCTGATAATTTGGCTGCTTATTCGTGCTATGTATTATGATAATATTTGCTCTGGCCTCCAGTCACATTGCCATCAGTTATGAGAGCTAGGTGCTATATGTTTCAGATATTGTACTTTCTGTGGGCACACAACAGCTAGCAGTACGGTTAGCATGACCTTGACCTTCATCTGTGACTATGGTAACACTTCTGTAAGTGTTTGCAGCCGAAACACAAGCTTTATTCTCCATATTGTGAATGTCTTTTGATATTTTACCAGTATTGTTGCTTTGTGGTGCTGCTTTATTGCCTGTATTGAAGGTTAGGGTTTGGGTTGCCACTGGACTGCTGCTTTTTCATAGTCTGTTAACTACAATCCAGCTGAACTTTTTCCAGAGCATCCTATGAGTTTTTACATTGATTTCCTTGTCTTCAGGCAGCAATTATATTATTTTTCTCACTACAGTATGTAAGTGAAGTTGAAGTTACACTTAGTTGAGTTAGCCATAATCACCAATTTATCAATTTATCATCCCAGCACTGACAAACTGAGACTTTGGATTTAAAACATATGCTGTCTGAAAACCAAATCCAGTAGACTAACAAACAAACAAGGACATTCTACAAAGAATTATTTGAGTTTGGCCATCACCTAATTATCAGATAGCATGATTGAACATGGAGAGTTTTTGAAACAGGTTGCACTCACTCTTGCATTATCATAAAGTAACTGTGACAGAAAGTAACTGACAAATTGTTCACTTTGGATTGCCTATCTCAAAGCAATTGAAATATGCATAGAATGCATTGGAAATTACTTGACAATACATGATGCACAATGTATACAAGGTATACCTGAAATATCAAAAGATCCCTACTGTGATCCTTTAAGGTTATCCATTACCCTATGAAGTTATCATATTCAGTCATTTGTTTTGTTTTTCAGCTGACCTCCTGGGTTGCTTGAGTGCAGTTATAGTAATGCAACAGTTCCACAGTTTGCACAGAATCATATATAACACTTTTTAGTTTTGCTTAAAACTTAAATGAGTCAAGCAACTTATTTAAAGTGCTAACGTTGCATTCTCAGTAGATCCAGATGATGCCATAATATCATATTTAACTTTTTAGAAACATATAAATATTTACTATTGTTAACCTTTGTATGGTAATAGCGCTTAAAAAATGTGGCAACAATGCTTTGCCATTTTCAATACATATGGACTGTTTACTGCATTTATGTATAGCACTGCCCTCAGCATGTTTGTGCAGCTCTCTTCCTTGCTATATGAGCCCCTGTTGTCCCTGCCTGAACCATTGTCAGCATGTACTGTGTGGCTTTGTAAGTTGTCAATATGTCGCTGCGCCAATGTCATTGAGATAAATTCGTTTACACATGTCGCAGTTTGCATATAAAGTGACCTCATGTCTGAAGGGGAAGATCCTGCATGCTGCAGGAAGCTGTTATGGATGCTGTTCTCCAGGGTCATTCAGAACAAAAGGGAGGATCACATAGTGTGTTGAACATGCAAAAACTGCCATGCACACATGACAGACACATGCATAGTACACAGGGGATTAGTGTCCCTCTGTCTTTCTCTGTCTTCGCTCACACATGCTGACAAGGTCTTGCCTCACGATGAGTAAAGCATTTAAAGCTGAAGTCAGCAGCTTTTCTCATCTGGAGGAGGAACTGAGTGATCGGTGGAAGCCAAGCAGATTAAACTGAATTACCCCCACTGAGGGTGACCACTGTCCAACCCCTAATTAATCAGTGTCTGTTTTCACAAAATCAGATTTTGTTAATCATTCAAAAGGCTTACTTTTGAAAATACAAATTATGGGACCTAGCAGCATTTAGAGTTTTTATTCAAAGAAACACCCATCAGAGAGAACAATCCAGTAGCTAGGTGGGTCAGCTTTCAGGTCCCGTCAGTGCTGGCCCCCTTTGGTGGCAAGTACCTGAGTCATACACACGATCTAGTCATCAGGAAGAGGCTATATAAATGCCAGCCCACTTGATGAAACAATTGTTCACTGTGAGATAAGCTTCTGTGTGTAAGGACACTGAAAGTACCAGGTCAGTGAATCTGTGTTATTTATTTATGCCACTTGACAGTAAATTATGTTATCTGTCTGTCCCTCCTTCCTTCTCTTACTCTTCAAGACACTTAGCAAAGCAAATATTTGTAATTTTACATTACAAATTATTGTACTTGAATCACTAGCTAGCAGTGCCATAAGTAAAAGCACATGTTCGAGTTCTATCTATCTCCAATATCCTGGATATTGTCAGTGGTCTGACATCATATTTTTAATCTGCAGAGTCACTCATCGCCCTCTTTCTCTGCAACCCTCCTCCCTCCTCTGCTGTCTCCACCTACACAGGAGCGGATTCACTGTCTCTCTTTTTATGTCTCTATCCTCTT
This sequence comes from Lates japonicus, assembly GCA_033238685.1. Taxonomy (NCBI): domain Eukaryota; kingdom Metazoa; phylum Chordata; class Actinopteri; family Centropomidae; genus Lates; species Lates japonicus. Next base: position 2,290,448 of record BRZM01000021.1, on the reverse strand, counting down.
CCATCATTTTTAGACATTTTAATGTTATGGCCTCTGTGGATCGTCTATTCGGTAACTGTGCTTCAGGAAATTACCCCAATGCGTATTTTTTTAGTGCACCAAACAAAAGGCTAAGAAACCAGACTTAGAATTAGAAACTCGTAAATTACATTAGCAATGGCGTAAAAACATGTCTTTGTAGTGACAACTGTGTGCCAACATGTATAAATGACACCATACACACACGCCAGTGGGATAGGATGCTGTTCAGAGGCCCAGTCGTGACTGAGATGCATGACATGAATCACAAACAGATTAACCTGGTTTTTGAAAGCACTTGTTTCATCACAGTTGTACACTTACTGCAACAGATACATTTTATTATTTTTGAGAATACTGTCAACACAAAGTTAAATGAAACCTTTGAGTGTAAACAGAATCAAATTTTTTACATCATTGTGAAGAGGAAAGAAACTGTTAACACAAGGTTGTTTGACTTGGATGACTCAGCCGAATCCATCCAACTGATATGAGCCATCGGTTGTTGTACATTACCTGTGTGTTTCTGTATGTGTATTGCATTTAAATCACAGCATGAATTCTATTCGAAGACCAGCAAGTTTTGAAATAAAATTACCAGATATTTTTGCATAGTATAAAAGCAGTAACATGTCAAAACAATTGGACCAATCAGTTGCTCATAAGATAGTAAATAGTAAAGACAGGATACCATCAGACCTAAAGAAAAAGATAGTTCACCTGAGATTAAATAAAGACATAAAAAACTTTTCATCCAACAAATGCACTTTTTCCCAAATGTCTCTTATTCAGCAAAAATAAAAGTGAACCACCCTCAAGACTTGTTTATTAGACATTCAACTCTAAATCATAAATCACTTCTTTTGATATTACTTCCATGAAAACTGAGTTTTTGATGGATGACAGAGGATGCAGGCTGAATAAGTGTATGGGATGTCAGTACCAGCAGATTTTACTGGCCAAAACAGCTTCATATCATCAGCATGAAGAGGTTGTCAGCATAATGAGAAAAGAAAATAGGAACTAGGATAGAACCATGAGGTTCTCCAAAGTTCATTAACAAGATGGAGGTCATTTATGACTAGTGAACAGAAACTAAACTAGTCTTTTAGCCACAATAGCATTGTGCTGTAGGGATGGTAATGTCAGTTGGTCACTCCAATGCTGGTCCAGACTCCAAACCAGAATAGGTCAGCAGCCACAGGATGGACTGAAATGAAATTAGCTTTAGGTATCAATGACCCCCGCAGGATAAATAGTAATAACTCAGATGATCTCTTAAAAGAGTACTCCACAGAGTTAGCACTTCTTATAACACTAACATTGCTGGGCTCACAATGGAAAGTTTTTTAATGTAGCCAGCAATGTAGTCTTTAATGCATTCTTCTTCCTTCTTGTTGTTGTTGTCATGTTATGCTAGTAGCAGTTAGCCTCAAGCAGAGGTGAGGAGCAGGCTACAGAGCTCTGGTAAGCTCACTTCTCTCTGACCTCACTCTCTCAGATTTTTTTCATTCTCACACTCACCATCTTCATCAGACGTGATGCAGCTTTATCCACATAAGCATGAGTACTGTTTTTTGCCTTTCTCTGTGGCTGTCTGTGCTTGTAAAAGTACCACTATTATGGTGTGCTGTTTGTGCATGTGTGTCTAGAGAAGAGTGTGAGGTAAGACAACATAGTACGAGTGTTATTGTGCATGAGAAAAAGAGAACTAGGGAGTGTGTGTGTATGTGTACTATAGGTTTGCCTCTAGTTATTTTAAGCCATTCCAGTATTTCTCTTGGACTTGTCAGCGAGCTGCTGGAAAGGCAGACTAAGGCGCAGAGAGGAAAGTGGAGTCATGCTGCAGAGGTTGAGCTGCAGAATCATGATACAGCTGAATGAGGGAGGGAGAGAGTAGGGAGGGGAGGGGAGAGCGAGGAATAGAGAGTCAGAGGCAGAGAGAGAAGGAGAAAAGGAGTGAAACCAGTATTGAGGTATAGAAAGGTGCGTGTGTGTGTGTGTGTGTGTGTGTGTGTGTGTGTGTGTGTGTGCGTGATGTGGAGTTGGTAACTATTCATTCGAAACTCATTACGTAATTGTATCTGTTGCTGCAGCATGAACAGAACATTGTTGCAGTGAAGGGGATGGTCTCTGTCTCTAGTGTTGAACTGATCAACTCAACAAGTTCTCTTACCTAAATGACAACATTTGTCATTCCCTTCTAAATGTTTACCAATCTGCCACCGCCATTGGTCTGGTTGAATTTAGGCAACTACTGTAAATATATTTGGTTAGGATTAGGGAAAGATCATGGTCAGTGTCAAAGTCAAATACTTTGTGCACCCAACCATCCAACTGGGATGGATGTGTATGGGGACAGTGTACCTGATCTTGGTAATTTGCAAGTGAAAACATGTCATGCTCTAGGTTAAAATTAGTTTTTTAGGTCGATTTCTTAATTTCAGTAGGTTCTAGCCTGTATCAAGACAACTTCTATTTTATCATCTTATAAAGTTGTTATGGTGAAACAGTGGCTTATTTAATCATGGAGCTGGCACAGAACAATATTACCAGTCATGAAACTGTGTTTGTGTCCACAATTGGAATGCTAGCCCAGTATTCACTCTCTTTTTTTAGTCCTGTTTTGGTCTCCACCAACTCCTGGTAAAAAATATCTGGCTCTTCAGTTGCTACATTCTCCATTATATTCGCTTTGTGTGTCTGCTGTTGCTGTTGGTGCTTGGTGGGTAGGGTCAGTGAGTTTTTAAAGCTATTCTGAAAACAGCTGCTTGCAGTGTCTGAAGACAGCACAGAAGAGAGCAGGAAGAGTGAACCAAAACAGTAAAACTGTGGGTCATAAAATCAAAACAATGAGCTCAAACATAGTACTGACAGGAAGTGCAAGGTTAGGTGAAAATTCTATAATTGTTGATATGATAATACTGATCAGAGCAGCTTTAATAAATTTGCTGCATGTTTATGTAGTTCATGAAATGCTGTTGAAACAACCAGGCTCCAAGAGGAAAAGAGCATGGCCCATATATGTATGTATATTGTAGTGTAGTGCTACCTTCATAATCTATTAACAGTCTTGCATTGAGTTTTTGCTCTGTGTACAAGGTCCTTGTTAAATGTTGTCTGTGGTGCAACCATTAAGAAAATTTAATTGACTGTTTTTGGACTTGGGGATTAAAGTGATTGTGATTCAGAGAATGGCTGGAGGTAAATGAGGATACATTTATTTTCAGACAGTAATAGGTTCAGTAACACGGCACCCGTGTGGGGCGCCTGTAGCCAATCCTGCTAAGTGCCACTTAGTATTCTGAGACAGTATGTAATCCCTCATGTCAGTGTGACTGCCTCCTAAAATTATATATATATATATGTATCTGTGTGTGTGTGTGTGTGTGTGTGTGTGTGTGTGTGTGTGTGTGTGTGTGTGTGTGTGTGTGTGTCAACTCTACCATTGCATGTGAGTATGAAAATCTATTGAGTGTACATGTGGGTGTGCATACAACAATCTCACCAGCGTCAGCCTATAGATGATTGTTGTGACAACTTTGGCATTTTGGCCATTTCTACCTCTTCTGTTTTAGGGATAAAACTTGGCTTTAGGGTTAAAGTTAATGGTTAAGAGATAGGAATGGACTATGATGCTGGGCATCCTCACAAGTACAAACATATAAAGGTTTTTGTGTTTGTGTTTGTGTGTGTGCGTGTGTGTGTATGTTTCTTAATGCCAATGACTGACAGCTTCTTTTCCCATGGTGACTGCACTAAAAGCCAGAGATGAAAGTTGAAGTAGAAAAGCATCTCTCAGTCTCTCTTCCTTTGTCTCCATGTCTCTCATTCTTTCCCTGCTCTTTATCCCTCTCTCTTTCTTTCTCCTACCTCTTTCTTTAAGTCCTTTCTGCTCATATTGCATATATATGAATAAAGTCGCAGCCCCGTTTGAAAAAACATATACTACAAATAGCAGCCCAACAAATTACAAAGTTAAACAGTGGGTATGATATATTTTGTATTAAATATGCAGTGTTTTGCAAAAATAAAAAATAAAAGTTGCTTTTTCACAGAGCTGCTCATCAAATTCAGTCTGTTGTCTTCTGACTTTTATTTAAAGAATTTTCTTACACTTATACTGTTAACCTGCAGCAACTGCTGAGCAATTTCCTGAGGTCTGCTCTTGAAACTATATGTGACACTTCATTATACACGAATATCTTTTTGCTTGTTAATGCAGAATCTGCTATCATGAGATGCAGAGTAGAGGTGCATTAAAGGAATGCAGGGATGTAGGATGGATAAAAGAAGGATAGGATGGGAGAGGGAGGGTGTTTCCCTAATGGACATGACTCATAGTTGTTGGATCCTTGCATCAGCTTTGCGCCTCAGCTTTGCTCTTACATGAAAATCCCTGAAGTTAGTGCCTCCATTTTTTATTTAAAAATGAACAAATCCTGTAGTTGCCCTCCCTTTCCCCAATCCTACAACCACTCCTATTTCTGAGCTGTGCATTGTGTATATTTGTTCCATGCCGTGATTTGTACATTTAAATGGCTTATATAAACTACAGTTTTTATGATAATTTATACTTCTCTGTGCTTTGTCTGCAGCTAGATTTCCCTTCAGAGACAACAAAGTCTAAATATGATTATAAAGTTGTCCTTTATAAGCTAAGCTTCTTAGTGCACCAGCAACCCAATTTACAATAACAAAGATTTGAAAAAAGGCTGATTAGTATAACTTGTTTTGGGAAAAATAGCGGAACAAGTTTGTTCATGCCATTATCACCTCAAAGCAGATTGTTGTCACTTAGCCACAAGGTTCTACTTTAATGTAAGTGTAGAAAGGTTTATTAATACATTGTGGCCATTAAATCTTAAGAGGCAGAATATAGAGTGCTGATATTCTATACTATCTTCTGAAGATGATACATTTGCTATAATAAAACCTAACCAAATGTTAATCATAGCAATGTGTAGTAGGTTAATGGGCATCGTTTGGCATACACTGAGACATTAGGGATGATTATTTGAAGTCAACCCATGCAGAAACACCACCACACACTGTCATATATAAAACAAAGATCAACTGTCATTCTGAGGGAAAAAAAAAAAGTAGCATGACACTGTTTCCCTGCACTTACACTACAAACAAGACTACAAAGTATGCTGTAAGGACAAGCTGAGCAGAGGTAGAGTAGTATCGGCAGAGTGTCGCCTTTGGTTTGGGTCATGAAACCCAAAGTCACTCAACCCTGAGCTTAACTTCTGGCTATTTATGAGACTGAAAACACGCTACAGAAAACCGCACACCAGCAAAATGAGTGAGCAAGTGACACTCATCCATCCTGTTACACGTCGTGAAAGGGCCAGAAGTGTGTTTTTTGCTAAATAAAAGCTATCCAATTTTCAGTCTGGGAACATTTTATAATGTGTAATTTTATGTTGTCTACTTTGATCCATTTCTATTTACTTCCCACCATCCATTTATTGACTTTTCATTTTTGCCCACCGGCAGTAAGTGGTTTGAAATTAACCAACAGCCGCCACGCTGGTAAAGTAAAATACTTGAAAGTATAAACCAGTAATCAGACAGCAGAGTTTTGAGGGTTTAGCACTTCTACTAATTGAATCAAACCATTAGGAGCATCTATTAAGAAAATAGAACCTAAAGTTGGTCCTCTGAACTAGAGAGAAAAAAGTGGGGTACAGAACAGAGACACAAAAGTACTCTGACGCCCCCAGGAGTCAAGACTACAGCATTTTGACACGTGACCACGAGGAAGAGAGCAGTGCAAGCAACAAAAGACTGACAGAGATGAAATAGCACAGGCCCGGTTGCCTGACTCACTTGATGTCTCAGAAGCGCCAAATGCTTGCCTGCTGAGAGACGCACCAGTTTATCAGCATATCTTATTTCTCTGAAAAGGGAGCAGGGAATGAGATGGGTGCCTGTATGTGGTGGGTGTTTTGCATTTTGGTGGGGCCAGTGTTCCTGTGCATGATGAGGAAGTTTCTTCAGCAGAATCTCAGAACTCTTTCTTTCTTTTTTTCTAGCATTTTTGTCCTTCCACGTTGTCGCTAGTATTCTCAGAATTAATTTCTTCAGCAGAACAGAAGTTTGAACAAGAATGCCTTGAGGCTTGAGAATACACCTAAGTGCACACACATAAACGCTTCCGAGTCATGACTGACCATATTCAAACCTCCAGGATGCAAGTCAACATAATTTGTGGCGCATCATCTATGTGTGGTTGTGCTCATGTGCCAGGGCAGATGTACTTTATACTCTCCGGCTGTGCTGCTGTAATGACCTTTGTGCATCTACAGGCATGTCAGCAAGAAGGCTATAGTTTCTTGTATACCACAGTGGGTCTGACATTAACACAGCTCAACCTGAGGCCACAGAGAGCCTGGGCTTAACTCATGAGATTCATCAATATTTAAACAGCACATTCAGGTGAAGTAGGTCGATGCAGCCGGGCAGCAGTGCTGGAAACCTGAATTGTAAATAATCGTATCAACAATAGTTCACAGGGGAAAAAGAACTGTCTTTTTGTTTTAGCTTGAGCTGGAACTGAAAATCTTTATTTCCTTTTGGAGTAAGTTGTCTGACAATGTAACTTCACTTCTAGTCTTGATTCTTACAAGTGTCTAGCATGCCCAGTTCTAATGATCAATGGCTCCTAATAATGGAGAGTAGCGGTCATACTAGCAGTGAGATTTTAAAAGAACACAGTTTTTGTGACTTTTACCAAAGACCATTTTCTGTGGCAGCATGATCGATATTCAATCTAATTTCTTCATTTCCATTCAAATGTACAAGTCATCCCCAAGAATATATTTGTAAATGTTTTAAACTTGACAAGTGCTTTAGTTTCTCAAAACAGTGACCTGTTGACCATGAGGGGTCAAAACACGCTCTGTATTCAAACATCAGTATTACCTTGTCATTTCAATCTCACTATTCCATCCTTTCAAACTCAGTTTAACATTTGTGCAAAGGACACTGCTGACAGTAGTACACAATAGAAACAGGAAGTGACGACAGACGCTGTTGCCAGAACTTGGGTTCTGTCCAGTCTGACAAAGTGTTATGCCTTCTCATAATCTTTCAGTGTCATTGTGTTTTTGTGAAATATTGTTGGAGCCCTCATGCTTATAACTTATAACCAGGAGACTGCTTAGTTGAGCGTAAAGACTGAAAATGTGTTTAACAGCTAGCCTGCATCTGTCCAAAGGGTATGAATGCCTACCAGAATTTATAAATCTCACAAATTAACTATTAATAACAAAATTGTTTAATCCATACAAAAACCCAAGTCAGAAAATGATAGGGGGTTATTCGTAGGATTATTGCGCAGGACTATTTCTTGGCCAGATGCAGTGACTTTGTGGAGTTCTCATTGGATGCCTAGAAACCTAATAGTGATGGCTGGACTCCAGGAAGCTACTGTGCCAAGCCAAGAAATAGTCCCACACATAACCCCCTGTGAAACCACTCATTTACTTTTGTTTGTTTGTTTGTTTGTTTGTTTTGCTGGCAGTCTGTATGCTAAGCTAACAGTCTCCTGGCTGTAGCTTCATATTTAAAGCAACATTATGTAACTTTTGCTGAGCAGTGGCAACAGTGGCCTCTGCAGCTATATGCGCCAACGTCCTACAAAGGTAATTATATGTATTATAAAATGCATTTTGGGTTCCAAGTCTGAGCCATTATAGGCACTGGAAGCATCATACCCGTACAAGCAAAGAGCTCATGTAAAGAAAGCAAAGCCTTTTGATCGCTCAGGCAACAAACACAAAATTGAAAAAAAGAATTACCAAGCTAGCTTCTTCTGTGTGTGACACACTTTATGCAAGTGCTACACCCAAGTTACTCACTCACTGTTTGGGGCACGGAGAGGGAGTGAAATTATCCACCATTATCCCCATTACAAGTCAGTGTACCATCAAAATTTTGAACCTGTTATTTTAAGGTAACATAGTTGCATAAGTGAGCTTTAACAGACATGAGAGTTGTATTGATATTCTCATCCAACTCTCTGCACCAAAGAAAATAAGCAGTGTTAGTGCTACTGTTCTTAGACTTGAAATTGCAGTGGTGTCAATTGTTTAAAGAAAAGTTATAATAGTACTACATGGTAACATAATGGTAACATCCAGTCATGCAATCTATTATGAAGTTTTATAGTTTTTATAGTTAGATTTGATATTTTTCAGTTCTTTCCTTTGGCTATGATTACCCTTATTTAATATATCTCAGAATGAAAACACACCATCCCATTGTCCTGTGGTGCAGCAGCTGAACTGCTGAGCAAACTCGAATGCCTTTTTGTTTCATTGTGTATCTGCATCGGTGCTCTGCCATAGCCATATGTTATTTCTACCCTGCTGAGCATTGCTTAATAGTGCCAGTAGTGCCATCTTTAGAGGGTTATACCATGGCTTATTTGTTATTGCTGAGGCTGCTTAATTAGATGTTATTTTACACAAATGTCACAGTATTTCTGCAAAGCTAGATTGTGGTTTTATGTGAGTGACACCCCCACAGCACAAAAAGGAAGGAAGACAGAAAAAGAAATAAGAAGAACAAGAATGAGAAAAACAAAAGCAGAGTTATTTCTCATGATATGGACAAACATATCATATATTGCTCAAATTTGGATAATGAAAGCAATTTTGTAGGTGAGTGTATGCTCCTCTATCTAGCAAATACTTTGTTCTCTAAGCCCCCCGTGGCAGATTGATATGTTGAAACTCTGCTGACACCTAGAGTTTTAAGTCTGTAAGTGCAATGGGTTGTGTGACAGTGCTGGGAGTAAATAGCAATAATTAGCAGAGGTAGTACAACAGTAGTAGTGGTAGTTTTGGTGGTTAGAGGCAGTAAACAGAGAAAGCGAGAAACAGTTTGGTCAATCTATATATACCGTAATACATTTTTTTAAATTACTGTATGTGAGGTACGGTGGCATAGTGGTGCAGTGGTTTGCACTGTCGGCTCACAGCAAAATAGGTCTGCATTCAAACCCCAGTTCAGCCTTTCTGTGTGGAGTTTGCATGTTGTCCCCATGTCTACGTGAGTTTCCTCCGGATTTCCTTCTTCCCACAGTCCAAAGACAGGCATGTTAAATTAAATGGTGCCTCTAAATTGCCCATAGGTGTGAATGTGAGCATGAATGGTCGTCTGTCTGTATATCAGCCCTGTGATAGACCACTGACCTGTCCACAGTGTACCCCACCTCTCGCCCAGTGTCAGCTAGGCTTGGCCCCAGCCCCACCACAACCCTCAAAGGATAAGCAGCATAGCTTATGAATGGATGTATGTGAAGTGTAATGCATCATTTTATAAAGCTTTTTATATCGACTGTATACTGATATTGGAGTTGCAACTGCGGTTGCAGTTCTGTTCATACTGTTCAACATTCATCCACCATTCCAGCGACCACACACACCTTCACACTGTGATCCTTCCACTTACATTCCTTAGTCTCAACTCTAGGATTTTGATGTGATATCGATCCTATTCCTATCAGAGAGTATCTGATTAATAAACCATTTGATGTGCTGAAACACATAGTTGATGGTGTCTGTTCTGAGAACAATGTGTGTTGAATCATCACATCAAGGTGAGGAGAAAGATGTGTCCTCTGGTACGGCACTCACAACCTCTCTTCTTAAATCAGAGATGGCCATAGACTTTAGATTGGACGCAGCAGCACTGGCTGGGTCCCAGAATGTTTTTTGTTTTTTGGGTTTTTTTTTTTTTGCTGGGGAAAGTGCAAGTCATCGTCAAGGGCAGAGACCGGTGGATGCAGAGTCTGCTTTGGAGTTAGGCCAGATGGCATGTGACACAACTGAAAAGACACTGCAAAACATCAGGGCATTTCAGGGACATTAAAGAAACATACCTATAACATATATTAAATCACAATACAGGAAAATCTAACCGCAGAAAAGATAGATAAAAGAGGAAATAAAGATTGAAAAATTAGATTTAAACAAGAAAAACTGCATGTTGAAATCACATTGAGCAAAATGAAATCACCTCTTTATCTTTACACATACCTGACATTTACTCTTCAGATACAGTCAAACAGCAAACTTTTGTTGATGCAGAGAAATTTAATTAAGAAGTTATTGTATATATCATCATAATCATAATTAAAATGGCTCTGAAACAAAAAAAATCAGATATGTATGCACATATAGAGTAGGCCTCATTTTTAACATCATAATAAGCATGTAAGCTAATATATAAACAGTGTATAGTAACATCATAAGTATCTTCACGAAAACAATCTAGTGAATTTACGTAAATGTTGGGCTGAACAATACATTTAAAGACTACAAGTCCCCACACAGCAGTCACATGGAGGATATTTAACGTGGGAAGTGGAGCATATAGTTGCAATGACACGCAGCTGCCACCAGGTGGTGATATAACACAGTGAACACAATGTAGTCCAAGGTGCTGCAGTGGCAGTTTGAGGCTTTTATTAGCAGTGATGCACTTGTAAATCTCAGCACTGTAGACTCATGAATCACCATCCACGGGAAATAGTTTAATCTACTAAGGAATGTAGAGCATGACATGCCAGCAATAAATATTACACTTCCATGCCGTACCATATGTCGACTGATGAACCATGACTTCACTGTTGCAACTGAAAATGAAGATGATTCATAATTCACTCCTCTAGCCATTACACTACCACCCAGATTCTTTTAGATTTCATTTTTGCAGTCCCGCCACTGATAAAGTGTTGAATTGTTTAGTCATGGTCATGCAACGTCCTTGGGAATCTTCTGCAGCAAGCTAAATATTCCCTAAAGCACTCAGGAGAAAATTGGGAGCAGTGCCTTTATCTATTTTGCTTATAAAATATGTAACACCCTACCCAAAGATATTAGAGTGGCTGACACAGCAGACATTTTCAAAAGCTAAAAATTATCCTTTTGGTAAATTTTATAGCTCTCAGGAGTGAGTGTATTATTCTTTATTTTATTATTGTTTAGTGATTATTGAGTACAGTACTGATGTAATTATATTGTGCAGGGAAACTTAATCACATCTGGTTTGATTCCAAAATGAGTCGTACTTAAGTCCTATTCAAGACCAAAATAGGCAATAAGACACCATGACGGCCTACAGTTATTTCCAAATACAAAAAATCACGATGGAATATCTTGTAAAATGCTGTAAACCAATTGTTTCGTCACTTAACTGACACTGGATAGAAGTTTGAGGAGCAAAATTTTTTTTTTCAGCTGTTAAATCTCATAAATTAGTTGGATTTTAATCATCAATTCAAAGTTTAAAGTTAAGGATATAAGGTTAAGTGTGTGTCCCAGGTGTGCATCAAACCTCCTCCTCCTTATTATTCTGTGACATTACTCTTTCAGCATACAGCCTTCTTTAGATAACACAGAAAATTAAAAAAAAAATTACTGCTTCATCACTTTCCATATTTAGCACATCACAGTTTGGCTGACGAGCTGGTGGAATCAGATCTGAACCAGGACCAGTATCATCATTGTTTTCCTCAATGATGGATATCAGCACCATCTGCTCCAGCTCCTCATTTCTATTATTGTTTAACATGACGTAAACACTGAGATGATTTTCAGTGTCCTTCTGTTATTTCTGCGTTTAACATACAACACAAGCTCTGCATGCAAAGTAAAGCCCAGCATGGGGTCATTTACATTGTGACAGAATATTTATTTATTTCAGATTTATAGATTTACGTTATCCACCTGACACCAAATTATGTACAATATATACAAACATTACAAAGCTGCTGATCTGTTTACAGTAATGTGGAAACATGACTCTGGGTTCTTGAGCTTCACAGTGCTGAGCTTGAAACCAAACCCTCACAGGATTGGCGCTAGTGAGTTTTGCCTAGTTATCATTATTGATAATGTTTTTAAGACGCTACCAAGAAAATACCACAGATATCAATAACTTTTATCACTACTTGGCAAAGCACGAGAGACGTTTCCCAGTATTAGCTAAGATAGCCTAGCATAAAAACTTTAGCTTAGGCTAGCCGAGGTTTATGCCTTTCCTGTTAGCCATATAACAGTGGAGTTTAAAAATATTAATAACAGCTACCTGAACGCTTGTTAGGCAGCAGTATTCAGTGGTAGTAGAGGACTTCTGTCGAAAATTAGCAGTGGTGGTACTAATTCGTTCAGCTAGCCAGTTAGCGGAGCCGGGTAAGTGCCAGTTAGCAGCAGTCGCTAGCTACTTAGCAGCACCAGCTAACTGAGAGCTAGCAACATAACTGTATGACCTGCATAATTTTAAATATAAAACATAGCGGTTTTTTGTAAGACAGGGACATTACAATATAATAATGTGGCTAAATACCACAGCCATGATAATTATGTACTTCAAAAACATTAGCTACTAGCTGTAGCAGTTATATTGTGGGTCAAATCAGAAAAACCCTGGCAAAAGAGAACAGACGTTGAAATTTTGCGTTATAGACACCATCTTGCATAATAACATGCTTTTACACCATCAATGGTTGGTAGGAATAAGTAGCAATCAAATTTTCTTAAAATTACACTTAAATGAGTGGGGTAATTTGTCATGGGAAACAAATAGACATGTATTACATCACTCCTTGCAAAAGAGGAATTAATGTGGCTGCACAAAGACATCTATACGCTGGACTGATGTCCCCACTGTGGTTCGTCATTTAAGTGTCTAAGTGACTGGTCATCTAAAAGATTTGTGCCTGCCCAAGAACATTTGACACATTACTGAATAAACCACTATGAGAGCATCAATCTTATGTACAGAAACCCTTTGCCTATTTAGTCTCCTTGAATGCACACATTCATCTGTTGAGGGTAAGTTCAGTGTAGAATTTGGAATAACTAATCTGACTACATTGGTAGCTATTCCACATGACCATTCAGTTCCTTAGGCAGATCTAGACTGCAGTGGAAGCTATGGCATTATTTTGTTTATTACCTCCAGCTTAATAGATCCATTAGTATCAGGCAAAAGGTAATCCAGAGCTGTCACTCAGATGAAAGCACAGTGGAACATTTAACCCACACAGAAACACACAGTTGTAGTAGCACACAAACACTAAATGTTGGGGGTGATGTCAGTTGGTGGAGGGAAAAAATATCCCTAGAAATACTGATATTGTTGAGAGACTACCCAGTTTTAGATATCCACATACTGTACAACCACTGTTTTGATTTTCATGTCATGCCTTTTTGCTTGATATGATCTGGTGTTAATCTCTTGGCAGATGGCATCTATGAATTTATTCCTAGTCTTGTCACATGGGCTGGTCTCTTTGTCGAAGGCTATGCTGCACGTTACATTGCAACACCATTCTGCAGAAAGATGGTGTTGCAGAGGTGGGAGGGTGGAATAAATGAGACAGAGAGAGTGAGAGAGTTTGATGTCAGTACATCCTCTGATGTTGAAGAGTGGGCTACAGAGAGCGGATATCATCATATGACTGGAGAGAAAATGAATAAAGATAGAGTATGTGTACAATGAGACATAGTTGTTAAGATGAAGAGTATTGAAAAATAGTACAGTTTTATTACATTTAAACTGAAACCATTAGGGCAACATGTTGCATTCTTTTTAGAAGTAAATAACATTCAGTAAAACTATATGAAGATACTTATACAGGGTGTTTCATTTAGGAATAGATTTACTTGCTCTTCTGTGTTTATGATGAGATGAATTGGAATTACTATTAGTCTTTTGCTTTCATTTTTTTTCTTTTTACTGTTTGTTCATTCTTTAGTTTACTCATCTGACACTGAATCGATGCATGCAACATCCATGCATGACCACCTGATGTAATGGAAAGATGGAAAGCAGTGGAATGAAAAGGGAGGTAGAGGCCATGCAGTTTTTATGAAGCATTCATGTTGTTGATGTTTTTTCTCCCTGTCTGCCTCTGACACTAAAACATGAGGGGAGTGGGCTGGTGTTGGTATTACTGTATGGCACCATGTTTTTGTGCCACCTTAGCATCATCTTTTGATTCTGAAAAAATGACCAAGCTATGTAAAAAATAATGCCACAGAGGAGGGAGTACTTAGATACAGTATATTAGATAAAATATGATACCCTTTTTTTTTTATCTTAAATCTCTCTACAGCTTCCATCTCTCTCACTACTGTTCTTTCTCTTCATCTGTTTCCAGGAGGGAGGTGCCATAGAAAAGCCATGGTCAGAGAGAGAGAAGACGTGAGAAAAAAAATCATTTGAAGGCATTCCGCAGCTCTGGTGCCCTCATCTTTTGTACCTCAGTTATGCAACATGCAACAACACCTATTGTTAAAGAAAAGTCTTTAGCAGACAAGAAAACTGTGGAGAAAGAGGCAGAGCAGCAGGAAGAGGAGGATATTTGATAGATAAAAAGAGGGAGCTCTGCAGCAGGATCCCCACTGTGCTGAACACGGGACTGCGTGACTGGTCTGTGCAAGCACAGGGAGAGAGGGAGGAGAGAGGAGAGAAGGGAGGAAGGTAGGAAAGAAAGAAGGGGGAGGGGAGGCAATTCAGCGCAGTGCAAGCTGACTGGATGAGTAGCAGCCGCGGCACAGGCAGCAGCATCAGCACCACTGGCTGTAGCATCTTTTTATGTGGCTGCTGGAGGCTGTCTTGTGGCTGCTGTAGCATCAACATCGTCCACACACACACACAAATATCTGGATCCAGACATTCCCGCTGCTTGCCTCACACACACATGTCGTGGTGGCCAACAGAGAGGAGGTAGTAAGTGACGGGGCTTGGGGGACAGAGGGACACGGGAGGAGGAAACAGGGACGACCGGTGGTAGTGCAAACAGGAGGAGGGCTGGAGCAACGGCGACTGGAGCAGTAGCAGCAGTAGCAGCGGCACCATGGCGCAAGCCGCCAAGCAGCTCCGCAAGACCAAGGACCTCGCGGAGGCCGCCGCCCAGGAGCAGAGGGAGAAGGAGGAGGAAAAGATAAAAAAGAGGAATCGATCCAGGGACCGCAGGCGCAAGGTATGGCTGGCTGTCTCATGAGACAGGGGAGGTGACGGTGTTTCTTACATCCATCTTTCCTCTTATACCTGCCCTTCTCCATCTCTCTACCAGTCTCTCTCTCCCTCACTGCATCTATTGTGCATGATTGGTGGGGATGCAATTACACATGTATAATTACACAGTTGGTCTTGCAGCCCCAGCTGGTGCGTGCATTTAGGCTAACCAGTCAAGCACATATGCTCTGGTACAGGTTGTTTTGCTCGGTCAGATATTTAGCTATGGGGGGGGGGGAAAGGAGGCTGATGAGGATTGCTATGTTGTTGGAGGTGCGACCAATATAGGCTGTTGGTTAAATAACAGAAGATATCTTTTTTTCTTTCACATGAGAAGCATTTTGGGGAATGTCAGCCTTACGTGGGTGCAGCTCATTCATATTAATGCAATTCAAGTTCAGTGTACTGCATATACACATATTTTTATGCACGTAATCACATCAATCACTATTAACATGCTCCACATGCTGTACTCTTTCCTTCGAAACTGTGTTGTTCTTAGATTTGGTGTCTTCCCCCATATTACAGATTTTTTTCATTGGGGGAGATGTAAAATGGAGGGGGAAGATGGAGGTACACTCTAATAACAGATGCAATTTTAACCCATTTGTATATTTTTTTCGGTGGCATATTTGTGCTACATATATTGGTCAATGGAGAAACCTATGCTAATTATCATACATAACATTATTTGCTGCGAGCAGAAAATGAATATTTAAATGTGTTGTGTGTGTCACTAACTAGGCAGAATATCATCCTGTAGGCATGAGATCTCTCATTCACCCCTCTGTTTCACTCCTCCCCTGCACTCTCTCGCTCTGGCGTGCCTTTAGGTGCAGATTTTATTGGGGTTGCACTGCCTTGCAGTCATGCTTGGCAGCACTGAAATGATTTATGAAGATACACATTCTATTGTGAAAGCTACTTGTTGAACAGATTAAAAAACTTTTATGGATTTTATATGTCATTTACAACATTGCAATGTGTACCGAGACTTTGTATTCAATGCAATCTGCTCTCAATTGTTTTGTGATCCTCCTGTAATATTTCTCTCTACACATATCTATATGGAGTTGGTGGAAATAGAGGATAGACAGGTCTTTTTATACTCACTCCGTGAGATGTGTGTGTCTGTATGTATGTGTGTGCATATGTGTGTGTGCATATGTCAAACAGAGAGAATGAGGGTTTATCAGAAAGACGGAAACACAAAGGAAAAGAGCCAGTACAAAGAATGGAATCTGCAGAGAGAGCTGGGGTGCTCATGGAGTGTGATCTAATTTCTCGTTATTTCATGTTCTTTCAGCATAAGACAGATTGTTTGTGTGGACCACAAAGCTGTAGGGTTTGTCGAGGGTTTCCGAGGCCATACAGTGGGCTTTTAGCAGTATGTTCAGCTTGTTTGGGGTGGTGTAGTCTAGTGTTTTTTTTACAGTGACACAAGATCACCTACATTTACTTTATAATTTTATCAAAACATCCCCTCTGTAATATCCTTCATACACTATCCTATTCTTTACACTATTCTTGATTTATCCATCTCTAAAATCTAATACTCTAAGTGATGGATACTAAATAATACGCAGATGATAACTAGCAAACCCTTGTATTATGGTGTATTATAGTGGGAACATGTGTGAAACAAAAAGATGCAGTTTAAACAGTATAGAGGTATTTAGAGAAAAAGTCCCATATAAACAACCAAATGGTGCAAATTGACAATCTGACAAAAGCATCAATAATCTGAAGATTACATAACTCCATCATAAACTTGATTACACTGGACATAACATGAATGGATCTTGTCATCTTTTTTGTGTGTGTTTTCTGATTAGTTTGGTCTAGGTCAGGTCTTTCTCTTACCATCATTTGAGACATGCTACCAACAAAGCCGTACAAAGTAAAAAATAAAGTAAGATTCGAAACCTCTCTCCATTTCAACGTGGCTCCTTTTGTAAAGACTTGGAATGCTTTGTAAATTCCTTTGGCTTCACTGTACTGTCAAAAATAAGCACAAGCACAATTTGCCAGTTCATCAAAAAATAAGTATTTAAAAGCTCCTCTTGTGTGCCACGCACCCAGAATGAGTGAGGAAGCATGTCAAAGAGACAGAGAGGGAAAGAGGAGGCACAGGCAGGTCTTAATGTTCTGGGGATGTTAATTAGCTCCATTCGATGTAAATCAAACTTGGCAGCATGGCATCTCTCTTCCCTACTCCTCCCATTGCACAAAGGTCATCCACTACAGTGCCAACAGAGATCCTATGATAAGTCTGGATAGACTGGACAGTAATGTGGTTAGAGAAGAAAGTGCAGGGACAGTCTTCTAGCTCTGCTGGCTAAGGTGCATGTCACACAGTCCTACAATAGGTTTGGAATAGATCTGTGACCTTTGTCAGCTACTTCTCTTTCCCATGTCTTTCCTTACTTATATCTCAAAAATGAAATACATATATATATATATATATATATATATCTATATATATATCAGCCGGTGGTTTGAAATACAGCTAAATCCAATGCATTGTGTCAATAAGTTGTGGAGTCAAATGCTTGGCGGCCAAGGGCTGAAGCCCTGCCACAATGGATCACTATATCACTATCTGGCTATACTGTGGTCAGTATGTCTAGCATCATTGATCCCTGCTCTATGTTTACTAGTCAAAAGTCACAACAGTCCTATGAATGTCTTTGATTCATGCAGCTATGGATTAGGGATGTCAATATCAAGTTTTTTTGGCCCCAGTCACACTCCAAGTTCTTTGATGTTGGATATATGCCGATACCATGTCAGATCCCTTACTTATATTTACCCAAATGTTGAATCAAATATGTATCTGACACGTTGAAGTACTGAACTGCTAAATTTGGCACACCTTATTTGGCAAATTCCAGCTTAGTATACCACTAAGTAAGTTGGAAACAGACAGATACGTGGATGACAGTCAGCTGGGCTGTGATTCATACCAATAATCAGTTCTCTATATAGGGTACATAATTACATGGCTGTGCTAAGATTAGAATAAACACTAAGACTGGAATGATGTGAATGAGGAGGTGGATGAAAATCCTTGGTCATCTTCATATTGCACTAGTGATTGTTTGGGCTCATTTTCATTTCTCTGTAACCAATGAGATAAGGGGCTAATCTGGGACATGAAACCTTTTATTGTTGTAGCTCAGCATGAGGCTCCTTGGGCCTGTACACTTTCCTGTTTCCTTCAGGCCTGCACTTAATACAATGGGTCGAAAGATCTGCTAATGGATAGTGTGTGCTCTTTGTGTATATGCGTGCTTGCTTGTGTTTTCAAAGGAGCTGTATGTGTACATGCATGCGCATACAGTTTGTGTCTGTGTGAGTGAAATATCTGGGCTCCAGGGTATCTCATTCCACTTTTATGTAACCTTATGGATACCCAACTCTAATTAGCCAAAACTCTCCTCTGTGTCTCTCCCTCTTTCTTTGCCTCTCTGCCCACTTTTGTCCTCACTTACAAAAAACATACAGGACAATGACGTCAGAAGCATTTTTCAGTGATGCTTAACTTTGGTAATTAAAAGTTGTATCACTACATTAATAAAGAATTCCAAATATTTTCTAGACGAGGGGAAAATTAATCCCTGTTTGGCTATGTTTATATTCAAGAATTAAATTAATAGATCATTTAGGTAATTCATGTCATTGTAGCGCACAGCAGAAAGACTTCGCATCCAGTCTTGAGAAAAACTGCCTAATCGTACATTACATCACCCAGCTCTGCCTGAACCATTACTCCTCTCACTACTGCAAACTGCATGAACATTTTGATTTGAATCTATTTACTTCAGGTCAGACAAGAACTACAAGAAGCCCAGAGGATAACACATGAAAACACAGAATATTGGTCTCCTCAGTCACATGACAGATCTTTATATGACATCTTTTTAGGGTACACAGAGCAACACTGATTAAAGCCTTTTATCACTTTCTGTTCAGCTGCTGCCTTTAAACTAGGTGTCAAACCACAACAGATCTTGTTGCACACAGAGATGCAATGGTGCCACGTTTAAAAGCAGTATTGTATGTTGTCCCAGATTCGACGAAAGAGGTGATGTGAAAAGAATACTTTAATTCACTGTGTATTTGTGTGGGGAGGGGGGAGGAAATTGAGTATGTTTATGTGTGCCCATGAGAGTGGAGCTCTTAAGGAAGTGTCCTAGAATCTAAAGGACTAATGTGTGTGATTGCCTGTATGCATTTTTTGGGTTATCCTGTGTATTTAGATATATGTGCATGTGCCTGTATGTAGGTATTTGTGACTCAAATGTCATTTTATATTTGTCTCTTTTTTACTTTATTATTATTTTTGTTTAAAGCCACATTCATACCTTTTTGCCACTAGACAGCAGGAAAACATATGCCTTAGCAAATAGTTGCCTGCATACACATGCAGCTGTCACAGAGCAACATTAGCTTTCATTTGGAGTCCTTGTTACAACAATATGACAAATGCCATTCTAATTTTACCTCAACTTTTAGCTCTGTTTTGGTCACTACCAACTCCAGAGAAATGTGTCTTAGTCTTTAACATGCTAAATGTTCAGTGTGCTTCACCAAAAAGCTGCTAACTTTGTCTGTCTGTTATGCAGCTGGTAGTGTGCAGTAGATTTTGAAAACGTTTTCATACACAGCTAATAAGAGTGGTAAGACTCAATTATTCAACAAGGCACAATAACCTAAAAGAGGCTAAATGGCTAAAAATGCCCCAAAGCTCTGTAGAGCTTCAATGCTGAATGTCCTTAAGTGTTCTGTTTGGCAGTACACAGTTATTTGACCCTATATTACAAATGATATAGTAAGTAATTTTAATATAGCATTGCTGCCTGCACTGCTGCTACAAGACAGGTAACACACATAATGTTTTTGTGTTTTATGTGATACAAATTTCTACATGTTCTGTTTTTCTGAATACAGTTTCAGGTGGTTTAGGGTTTGGTGAAAGCTTTTACAATGAATCAGTTCTTGAAAATTAGCACAGATTTGCATGTTTCTGTAAGGCAGCAGTAAAAGGCAGCATAATAGTATGGGCTGGTGCCTTTTCATCCCCTTTGAGGAAAGGGAGGGCAGAATGAGCCAAGGTCGAGCAGAGCAAAGCAGCACTCAGCCCATCCCGAAGTAGCCACAGGCTATATTTACCTGCCAGCCTAGGATTACACTGCATCTGAGACCAGAGCTACCCATCTATCTACACACCACAACAGTGTGCTAGCTGAGCACCTGCTCTGATCCTGTATCTGATGTTGCCCCGGATCTCTACCATACCTGCTCAAACAACATAGGACGATTCCAGAATAGAAGCATGATGGCCGATATTTATCAGACCTCTCTGAGGGCTTATCCGGGATTCTACTCTGTCACATATTTTGATCTGGAGATCAAAGTGATTTTAGATAAGCATGCCTTGTCAGACACCTTTGATAAGTATCACGAAAGTAATTTTACTCTGTTAATGTAAAACTTTGTTTCCCATTATGGCTGTGTAGCCTCAATTCTAGGGCATTTATGGCTTTGGTGTATGGACTGAAAGAAAAGCATATGCATTTAATATAGAAATTCGCTCATTATTTTCATAGTATATTTGAGAAATATCAGCATGTTGATGACATAGAGAAGTTTTGGTACCTTTTAAAGTAATGGCTATACGATATGGTAATTTAAACTAAGTCTATCCTAAAAGTTTATATATGCTAAATTGTATCTAAGAAGTTCCTAAAATTCTATGTTTTTTTTTTTTTTTTTTTTTTTTTTTTAAAGGATTAACAACTGGATAAAATAAGAAAAGGCTGAATATTTGGTTTAAACTAGATCTTAAAAGAATGATTGCTTTAGGGTGTATTGTGGCTTTTACAGAGTCTAGCCATGGAGGTTTAGATTTTCCAAGTAGGTAGTGGGACTTAAGCGGCCCCCTCTTGAACTCAAACCATGGGCCGGGTATGAAATTACAATGTTTTGTTTGCGCTGTAACATATTTGTCACATTTGCATCCAATCTATATGCATGTTTTAGGACTTGGCATTGTGTCACAACAAGCAACAGTTGTTGAACATTGATGTGGTCAGAGAGTCACTGTGTTGATGGCCCATTAGATCAATGTGCAGTCGTTGAGTTCCTCAAGAGTCACAGCTCATCTGCCAGCCTGTACCCGTTAATCAGAGCATCCATCACCATTGTTAGGAAGGCCAACCAGTGCGGAGCCCTGGCGTGCCGAGGGGAGGGGGGTAAAAGCTGTAAATCTTTTCTGCAAAGTTTATTGTGACCCTGGGGTCAGTCAGCAGGCGGTCTGAAGTGACTGATGTTACCATGGTGATTACGGTGTGACACTGCACATAGCAGGATGATAGAGGGATGAGGAGATGGACGAGAGCATGCCTTGGTTGGTGATGAGACTTGCTGCGCAGATAAACACAAAATGCCGGAAGGCAAAAAAGCTTGTTGCTTCAGCTACTCTCTCAAACTGGTCTGTATGATCCCAGATTTATGTGGATGCTGAGTTTAATTTCAGCTCATAGAAACTCTGATGAGACTACATCAATAAGAAAACATGACTCAGACAGCAATTGTATCCCAGATATGTCTTTCATCTCATGTAGTAGAGACATCTAAAATATACAACAGTTACCAAACACATTTGATTTACATAATTGACCTACATACAGCGTATACCTAGTACTAATGATGCATTTGACTCATCACAGGTCATTAGCAAAATCAGTGTGTGAGCTGTTAATTCCAAAGAATCATTAGAGGAAGAGTGAAAGTGATACATACTGGCACGATGCCACACACACTGATACGCAGACTAAGATCACACACACACACACTGGAGCTGGGCATTATGTAATGGAATTAGTGCTCCTCAAGGTCTACATGGATCATGTGGCCTGCAGGAGCCCACTAATGCACTGAAGCAGCCGCTCTCAGGCACACCCTGACTCCATCACTTTCTACTGCTGGCCTAAACACATTTTACAGTACGTGTGCTGGCTAATGGACACAGTGCTTGATCAGAAATCGAGGATCTTATATCGTGGCAATGCTGTGATATTATGAGGTATTTTTATGTTTGTTTTCAATTCATCCTGTACATTTCAAAGGGCTTGCCACATGCTCCAGACAGAGTTAAGATTGATCTTAGGCCTTGAAGAAGATGAATTTGATGAATAGTGAGTTTCATTGTGATATGTCCATGGACACACCAACACAGTACAATGCAATTTAATATAATTGCCCTGCAGTTAATACTGCCTCTTTGAAGATATTGCAGCGTTTGGGTTGAAACTGTGTCAAAGAGGTGTTGATTCAATTCTCTTGCTGTATTTGTTTTTAATAACATGTTTCCAGTGACTTAAAAAAATAATCCTGTGTTAATTTATTACATTTTGATCATACATATTAATACACCAGCCATCAGCTCAGTCTGAACATCTTTGATGTCCATTACAAACACCAGTTGTTTGAGAGCCGCTTTAGTCCTTGAGACTACATATTAGACTGTTAGCTTTCCTACGAGGGCAGTGACTACTTCACAAGATTGCAAATCAGAAAAGTTTGAGGGGATGCTGAAAGCAAGATTTTGAGATGTGACTGTTCAATTCACTGATTTGTGACGTCAACCATGTAGCAGTAAATCTGTCTTTTTTGGGACTGAAAAGCAAGGTATGATTGAAAAATGCTAATTCCTCGATGGACTGGAAATAAGCTTTATTGCATCCATTGAGCCATGCATGTATGTGTGTAGTATGTGTGTGTGTGTCTGTATGATGGGAAGGGGTCTCATGTCATTTGGATTGCTGCCTGATGGCAGATGGAATGGCTTCTCTTTTTTCAGGCTCATCACTCAGTAACCAATCTATGCTGGTGGACAGTACACACACACACACACGCACACACCAAGATAAAATCAGTGAAACGAGTGATTGTATTTAAGAGGAATACTTGCTGTAAACGGTATTGGTTTTCAAGTTGTGAAACTACTGAAATGTCAAAATGTGACATCAGCAGTTCCCAAATATCCCTGCCAAGACCAGCTGCCATTCATTCACTGATATCACTTCACACTCTCTGTTCCGAGGGAGCTTGCATCAGCATTCATTGATGGCAGCCAGGCCGGGAACACGACAGCAAGGGGAGACAGCGGGAACTCAGATTGAGTGTTTCTCCTCAGTCAACTCTAAATCTTTGTCATCCTTCTCTTACTTTTTCCCACTTCTCACTATAATTCTATATTTCTCCTCCCCTGTGGGTATGATCTTGCATTTCTCGATGTCAAAGATGTCATTGTGTCCATGACATATGTAGAAAAAACTAAAAGATTCCAATCAACAGTGCTGAATATTTCCCTGAGTTATCCTCCACTGCTGTCTACTGTACTGATGCATTGGGTTGGAAAATCCACACCGCACTTGTATAAATACTTCATTGCTAATTCCATTTTAAACTCTAGATGGAAGAGGAGGAAAAGTGTAGCAACTGTTTGTTCTCCCACCATGCCCTCAGCACTTTTCTCCATCAGCTATCTTTCTGTCTCTCTTCTTATCCCTGCCCCTTGCAGTATCTATTTCTCTGCATCCCTCTGTCGTTCTCTTCCTTTTTTCCTTCTCCTTCTAACTCCTAATCTCGATCCTCCATCCTGTCTTGTCAACTGTTTTCTTGGGTTAATTGCTCTCCTCTTTTCTGCACTTACTGCCTCAGATTTTGATGCAAATGCTTATTGTGCAGTTTTGTTGACATTTAATTACATGTTTATGTGTTGAATGGATGGATTACATCTCTGATGCTGTTTGTGAAAATGTAGAAGTTGTAAGGTTGGTGACTTGACCAGTTTTACTGTAGAGGTCACTAGAAAAAAAAATGGGATGAAAAACATTGCTTGATTGCACACTTGACAGTGATTGAGAGGTGAAGAATTACATTTTTAAGGCACCCCTACACTCTGGTATCAAATACCATGAGTGCATGCTATCACAATGTAGCACAGTTTGTGTGAGCATTGTGATGTAAACACCATTGTTCATCCCAAAATCTCATTTATATCTGTTAATGTTGGACTGCACTGAAGGACTGAGCCAGTCCTATTGGCTACTAGCTTGCAGTTTGCTCAGTACTGAGCTACATCCACTGATGAAGTGGCTGAATTAGCTCAGTAGTTACATAAACAGAGTACTGAAACCAAGAACCCTATGTGAAAAGTGTCTCTGTAGTCCTCCCCCCCCAAAAGCCTGTCAACTGTCTGTGCACCCGGAATTCGAAAAACGATTAAAAGGCTTTTTCTCTGGAATCTCGTCCATGCTGATGCCAGCCAAACCGTCTCACTTCACGTGTCAGCTCCACTGCCTACATCATTCAGGCACTGTGGTTGCAGTACCAGATCCCACTGATAACAATCACACATCAAAAGTTTGGAAATGTGTTTTATGTGAGTCTAAAATGTCAGGATTTATTTTCAGATATGGGCAGCATTAGAGCATGACCAGCCTAAAATAATGAGTCTCCTTGTACCGAGTGTGTTTGTGTGTGTGTGTCTGTGTCTGTGTTTTACCACTGTGCTGTTATTGACTGGTACGGATGTGTTGCTCGTGCACCACGCCACACCAAATGTTAATTTACTGCTTGGTGTGCAGATTCAGCCTCATTAACTGACATGGAGATTTTTCTCACTGGAAAGCCCAATGCACGATGCTTGCCCTTTTCCCTCCCTCCTCCATCCATCCATCTCTCTGTCCGTCCCTGAGGCTCTTCCCTAATGCCATGATGATATTGACCATAGCCCACTGATCCAAAGTTGATACCCGCTACTCGACAAACTAAGAGTGTGGAATAGTTGGCAGGGGATGAGTTAAATACGTTGAAACATTGAAACATTCACACTCAGGAAAACAGATCATAGTAAGTCTATTTATTGCTTTAAAGCTCAATTTCCTTTTTTTCCCTGTCTTGCAGCAACATGACCTGTCATCAGTGAGCCATTTGCAAACAGTACAATGTATCTTGTCTATTACGGCAACTCCAGCAAACAGTCAGGAAGCACAAATCATCCAAAGAACAAATCATCCATTAGCAGAGTTAGAGGCTGAGTACAATACTAGAACAGCCTGTGAGTCATGAAATATGATTTTCTAGCATCTAGACGATATCAAGTTAGCATGAACACAGGAACGGAAGGAAAGGTAATACTGCTCTGAAGGCACAGAGTGGAGAATGTCATCATTTCAACCCTTGAGTTGTCCCATTTCCAAAATAACTTCATAGCCAGCAATAATCATAAAACAGTAGTAGGCATGGTACAGAGTTTTGGCTTGGCATCCTCTCCTCTGTTGTGTTTACTTCCTGTTAGCATCTGTTACCAAAGTCACAAGAGCATGGAGCAGAGCCAGTCTCTAAACAACAGACGGTGAGATATTTTCTCTCATCAGCAAAGTCATTCACCACTAGTACTGTATCATCCACTGTACGATTCATTCACAGCAAAACTCCTGTTTAGCAAAAAGACTAATTTAAACCAGCTATGAGACAGTGGCGTGATGATGAGTATCACACTTTGTGTTTTGCCAGGAGGACACACATGGATCACTGCAACGCCTGACTTGATTGATTGGCTGACTGATTTCATGCATGTGTGTCTCGAATT
This sequence comes from Lates japonicus, assembly GCA_033238685.1. Taxonomy (NCBI): domain Eukaryota; kingdom Metazoa; phylum Chordata; class Actinopteri; family Centropomidae; genus Lates; species Lates japonicus. Next base: position 2,264,719 of record BRZM01000021.1, on the reverse strand, counting down.
TTTACACTCTCTCTGTCCCTCCCGCAGACACACACAGAGTTTTTACATTGTCGTTCTCAAATTAAAATATCTGTGGATCGTGGCTTGATTGTAATGAAGCAGAGAGTCTGACTCAGCTGTTGTGGGCAGCATGACCGACTGACAGGGTGACAGGGTGTGTGCTGCTGGCTCTGCACCAGCAGTCCCATGGGGAAGGGGCCAAGGTGAGAGGAAAAACAGCCAGATGCACAGTCTCTGCATTTATGCACATAGCATACATATTATTATTATTAACAGACCCTTAATCCTATAGCTTAACAAGCTGAGGCTTCTTCTCCTCCATCAGAATTCAGGACGCCATGCTCACTGAATCATGCAAAAAAAGTCTAGAGTGATTGATTACACTATAATTTGCATCACCCACTGGAAATAGAGAGAAAACAACTCTCGCCATCGTAAACACGGCACATAATCTTTATCTCAGTTTACCAATCTGTTTTTGTGCTGAAATCTCACTCTTTGAAATAATAAATGAGGTAAAGAACAGGCTTTGTGATGAGCCAGTATGAAAAGTTTGGAAGTCTTTTCTCCAGCTTACACTGCTAAAAAACAAAAAACAAAAAAACAAAAAAAAACAAAACAGGTACAGTAGGTATTGCCTCTGTCTGTTGCAGATATTTTTATATTATTTATATAAATATCTGACATACCTGATCTGTAACATAGCAGTGTCATGGCCTAGCCATGGTTTCAGGGGCCTTTTTCACTCTGACATGAAATATTAATTAGAAGGAGAGTGTTTAACACATAGATTGTCCTCAAAACCAGGTGCTTGTGTGATAAATTCCAACAAAACAGGTCTGTCTTTTCAAGGTGTGATAGTATTCAGTCTTGTAGCAGAGGGAAAAAATGGTTCCACCCATAGTAAATAGAGCTTTCAAAACACTTCTATTTACTAACATGCAGGCATTTTCTGCCAAAATGGAGCACGTGCAAAATGTTCTACGTCCTGTACAAGCAAGGTGTGCAAGGTTTATGTGCAGATTTATTTTTGCATTCTAGTGTACATATATACATGAATATCACGTGTTTGACACACAGCACAGACAGCAAGCATCCCCAACTAGTAAATGATGAGTATGATTGATGGCACTCTGAAGGAAGTGCAGCTTTCTGCAAATACAGTGTGTCAGCTTGTCTAGCCCATATTTTTAGCTCTCCCTGGTGCATAAGGATTATTATAGCATGAGCTTTGGAAAGAGCTCAGTGACTTCTCATTGTGACATCATATGACATATGTGTCACAGTCATGCAGCTACCCACTTTGCATCTTTACATGCTTGTGTTTTGGATGAGGCCTGATAATGCATTTTAGTGAATTTACTTTCCCTTTAACTGAGGCCCCAGTTTGTTCCCTTTTGGGTATATTAGGGCTCTTACATTAGTGAAAGTGAAAACCTGATGTTTTGGAGATACAAAGTTTTTACCTGAATGGTTTGTTGTTGCAGTATCTGAGCCATTTTACTGTCCTCTTGACTTTTCTTGATAGATGGATTAATCCTGGTAAAATTCAATAGTCTCACATCCTGTGTGTGTTTATGTCGCTGTGATCGCCTTAGTATTTGCTTTGGCCCACGGCCCGTTCTGTCAATATGTTAATGAGTTTAGATCAGGATTCAATTATTTGTCTAGTTACTCTCATTTTCTCTCTCTGTACCTCTCTGTGACTCACTTCTCTAATCTAGACTTTATGGAAAATTGTATTTGGCTTGCCTCCGGGGACAGGCCACTTGCTGCAGCTTTAAATTGAGGGGCTTTGTGTTAACCTCTACAGGACCTTGCGCTTCAGGCCTGACCCTGGTATCAAGAGTTTGTCCCATTGATGAACGGCTTCTCGTGGGCTAGAACGGCCCCTGTGAACCTGTACAGAATGCTGAATCATAAGGAGTTGGCTCTTATCGACCGGCCTCAGGGAGTGGTCACCATCCCCTGTGAAATCCATCAGACCAGCAGTGGCAATTTGTGGCTGAGGATAATGCCATTATTCTCTTCTGGTGGCATGTTAAGATGATTTGCCATTTTTACGGTTCTAGCTTTATAAGTGACGATTATGTTTCTTAAGATTATTCATTTTAATTTGATGTCATCTTCAGTGCATTTCACTCTGAATATAACCTTAAAATACCAGCGTGCCAGATTTAATAACTTGTTTTACAACAACATTTTCCCTCATGGAAAAGAGGCATTATGCTCAGAGCATTAGGTATAGCAAGAGAGAGCTTGATGCTTTTATCGTTAATGCCATTGCTGTATCATTGCTATTTTTAGAAGCAGTAGTGGTCCTAATAGTCATAGTGGTAGTTGTGAACTCATAATAATAGCTGGATGTAGCCATGTCCTCCTTCGATCTTGTCCTCTACTGCATCTTATCTTCATCCTCTATGACTTTTCCTCCTTCATCGTCCGTCAGTTCCTCTGTGCCCCCCTATCCCTCTCTCAGCATGTCACTCACTGGTATGACTGTACACCCACTGGGTGATTAGCGATGACCCGCTGTCACTAACACAGACATGCACAGTGGGGACGACTCGCTGTGCTTATGTGAGAATGTAGAGCTGCCACACGTATGCACAGACACATACAGATACGCAAACATGTGGGTGTAAACATGAGATACTGATGTTACTCACTGTTATCTTGGATCAAAATCATAATCATCTTAATTAATAGAAATATATTTTGGAGGGTACAAATTACACCTGTACTCACTCTGCTTCGTATGCCCCCTAGTCTTGTGAGGCCTACAAAACAATCAGACTTTGGGTTCTCTCTCTCTTTGTTTTCCCTCAGATTTTTTTCAGTTTAAGGAATTTAAATGAAGTGAAATGAAAGGTATGAAGAAATATTGCCAAATCAGTATAAATGAGAAGAATGAGAACTTGTACCAGTTCATGTTTGAGCTAGTTCATGTCCATCCTCCAGACTGTTTGAGAAAAGCAGTGAATGATATTGAAGGGATTTCCATCCCCAGTGAAGGTGCAAAGGCTTCTAGGAGATTAGCTTTTAGGACTGGGTGTGGTTTACATGTAGTGAAAGGAAAACATTGACATATGAGTGTGTAACATTTTGAATACACTGTGTGGGTAGGAGGGGTGTCATGGTCTGTGAACTGGACACCTTCTGAACACTGTTTATGTGGAGGCCCAGTGATGTGATTTCAATGTGTTGTATGCATAGCACACTGTGAGCAGTGAGCTGACGTGCACTCTCGTGTGTGTTGGAGTCTCTACATCCTGCAGTGAGGAGCATATGTCAGCTTCTGTGACTGCCTGTTGGCAGCAGCACTGTAGATGATGTAGCATGTTACAGTATGTGTCCCTACTGACATGTCTGCACATGAAATGAGTGCACAGGTGTGTGTGCATTAAAATGTGTGATTGTACATCTGTTTTTTTGTTTGTTTGTTTTTTTAGGATGCACATGCGTCCACAAACACGTTAAGACTCTGTGCACTTGTGTGTTATTTGTCTTGTGCCTGTCAGCGCGCTTGTGTGAGTTAGTACATGTCAGCTCTGGAGTCCTCTACAGTTCTGATTCATGACACGGGTGATTTGGAAGTCAGTCAGTCAACGTCACGATAGGGCAGCAGCCTCTGCCCCCCACTACCCCTCTCAGCCCATCTATCTCTCCCTCCCAGGCAACGATCACAGATACTCTGACATCTAACATCCAACTGTGCCTGAGTCATACTGCAGTGACCTTATAGTGACTTCCATCTTGAGTTCTGTGGTCAGTTTACTCTACTTAATTACGCGGTGTCTAATCCAGTTGTGGTTTTGTTTTTAATATTAATGCTTTGTTTGTCTATATACTTCAGATTAAAGAAATAAAAAATTGATATTTATTTCATTAAATCCCCTACACTGTTAGATTTTCTTTTCATTTCTCTGGGTTGTTTGTTTTCTACACCAAATTATATTGTAGTGTATGGACAAATAACTCATTGGTTCTCCACTAGCATGATGCCAGGCATTTTCTGTTATAATTATCAGGATTGATTAGCATATAGGCTCAAAAGGGAGAAGACTAATTTGTATCTTTCTTTTTTTTTTTTTTTTTACAAAACATTCAGCTATTTTAACATTCAAAGCTCCCAGTTTCCTATTTTCTCACTTGTTTAGCATTCTAGCACTGCTAGACCTCTTTTATTTGCCAGACTTAATGTGTGTTTATCAGTCATTCATTTGTTCTCACATGGACGGATGCATAGTAAAGCAGAAAACATAGTTTCTTATGTGTTAGGTTGAGGACCTTATAGCAATGTGGCAAAGAGACAGAGAGCATCATAGTACTCTTTTAGGTCTCAAGAGTTTCACATAGTAACGTTAACAGATGTATGTTTGAACCCTCTTCTACAAACATGGGTTGTGTTGTATTTTATGCAGTACATAAGTTTAAATACGGTCACCCAATTCATGCTGTAATGCAGGAGCGTAAATAATGAATAGTGTATCAAAAATTAAACACTGAACTCTTTGTTCAGTGAGCTTCATAAATTTGATGCTAGAATGCCATATACATATCTCTGTTATTGTGCTACACACATTTTTAGTCCTCAGTCTATTTAAGCAAAGCTAAATGCAGTAAGAAATGTTGTGCACAAGCTTTACAATTTTTTATTGGAATAAAATACAAATCCATCAGTATAACATAAAGAGTGAGACATTTATATGCAATAAACGTATGCCTGAATTTGCTAGTGCCTAAAGGCAACTGTGGCGACCTCAGTCTTGGCCTGAGCTCACCTTAAGATGAACAGATGACAGATGGATGGGGGGAGGATGGAGTGATAAACTGACAGCGCTGAAACGAGAAGTGTTAACAGCACTGTGTCATCTACTGGGGCAGCACCGCAGAGGAGCTTTTGTTTCCCATTCGTGTGTGAATTCCAGTGTGTGTGTGTAAATGAGTGCGCTTATAACCTGTGTCTTTCTATTGAATGTTTTGAGACGACGAGAGAGAGAGAGAGAGAGAGAGAGAAGAAGAAGCTGTTGTGGTGAGAATTTCATTACTGACAGCTTGGGTCTTGAATCCAGATCTCAACAATCCTGATACACACTAAATGATAGCTAGATGAATGGATGTATCAGAGATTGTATGCAAAGATTTATATAGAACATATAGATAGACAGAAAGACAGGTTACCTATCAGAAATCACTGAGCTTGTTTCAGTGCATCCCCACCCGCCCCCAGAGGTGCTGCTCTGTATCTGACCGTGACCCCCGACTTCTCCCTGTGAGGGGAGTACAAGTAAAAAGGAAATTTCTCTGCAGGATTCCTTTCTTCTAGGACTCCTATCTCTCCCATCACACACAGATAGGTTGCCTCTACACGTGACTTCTTTTACAGCTGACTTTCACCCCTCCTCTCTCTGTCTTTCTCACTTGCACCTGACCTCTACTAGTCTACATCACTGTAAAAGTCATGTCCACACTAATGCATTTGTCTCTGCTTTGGCCTTACAATCACACTGAAGCCAGTATAACCTCCAAAACAGATATTTTGAAAACTCTTTGAAAAGAGCCATGTGAAGGAATAAAGGCATAAAGGTGTTTGGTTAATGTAGCATACACATGTCTATATTTTCCATTCCGTGGGTGTTTCAAAGTGGACACCTTTCAGCGTTTTTACATTAATCTGCTTTAGTGATGATGTGGACATGTTCAGTCCTTTCGATACCTGCCTTCCCTGTTCCACTCTTTTTCCTCTTACTCATTTTTTCTGTCATTACCCTTCCATGTCCTTTATGCCTGGTTTTACACTATCAAGCCCCCCATCCTCTAATCTGTATGTCCTTCCTGTCTTCCTCTTTCCTCCTATCCATCACCCTGGCTCCTCCCTCTGCTGACTGCTCCCTCCTACCACAGTGATTGTACTGTATATCAGCCTTATGGGAGATGTGCAGTCACTGACCATGTGCAGCTGAGTGCTTTGCATTAGATATTACTTTCAGACGTAATGGCTCCCAGCTTCTCTGTGTCGCCCCTTCTTCCTTACTGGATTCTCCTCACCTTTTATAAATGACTTTATCCATTAAAAATGCAGCTTTACTCATGTTGAACTGAACATTTGAACTGTATTTTTTAAAGCATGCTGTTTATTTCCAGTATATTTGGTTTGGTTTGATTTGTTTTTTTATTTAATTTGATTAAAAACACTCAACAATTTGTGAAATACACTTATTCACTCTCTAGCAGAGACTTAGATGTGAAGATTGATACCAATCTCATATCATCTGTTTATTTTAAGGTTATTGCCTGCAGCCAGTTAGCATAGGCTAGCATAAAGATCAGAAACAAGGGGAATACAAGGTGGGAATACAGAGTGCTACATAAACCTAACTCAGCAAAAGAACCACATCATTTAGCCTCAGACAGCCTCCTTTTAAGGGGTTTTGTGAATGTGGATTTTCAAATCTAGAGAAAGGCATTCTGCTTCCTTGTGCCAGCATGCATTTAAGGTTGGTCACATCAAGTCCTAAGTGATCAGATCCATCTGAAATCAACTTCTAAATCATGTGGTGCTTGTTTAATGTCGCTTTCCTCTCAAAGTTGATTGTGCAATCACAGGCAGCTTCGCTCCCGGGAAAGTTAATGTTGCATTAGCCAATCATCCCCAAGCCCCCTTAGCACATCGCTTCAGAGAAAAATTATAAGGAGGACTGCACAAGCACCTGGTAAAAAATAATCCTCTTCTAAAAATGTTCCAGATTACATGCTCTGGTTCAAGTAAATGTGCTTCTTCAACAAAAATGGATGCAGTGGTGCTTGTATTTATTTGGGATAGTGCAGAACTTTTTAGAACTTAGAACTTTTTTCTTCCATTTGTTTAATGGTCTATTTTTTAACTAAGTAGTGTTCTTGTACTGAGAGTGAAGGACCTTTTTTATTGCAAATATTTCATCATGTCACAGCAGGAAAAGCACATGTGTAATTTATGATATTTCTAATGACTATATTTTAAGTATAACCTCCAGTTCAGTGGTCTGGTATTGTACATGTTGTATCACTTGGACTCTTAATTGAACTGAGCCATCACTAAAGTTACTAATAACACCTACAATGACATATCAGAACGTGTACCAACATCAGGGTCTGCTGTCTTTGCTTACTTTTTGCTAATATTTCAATTAATCACAATTTGTCTGAATTATATAACATACTATCTAACAATGGACAGCTAACAGTTCTCTGCAATGTTGCCATCATGTCATTTCCACAATAGAGGATCTAGTTTATGACCTTTTATTTTTCATTTATTTATTAGATTTATGGCCTCTGATTGCTCTGACTGAAGTTGAAACCAAGTTTTAAGACAGGATCTTGAGATACAATGACCAACACCTGACACTCATCTCCCAAACCCTTTACAATTTAGATACAAGATTTTAGTAGAGACATTTTGAGCAGTCAAAAGCCTGTTTTTATTGTCGCTACTGACTAAATTCCCAGATGACACAATACTTCCTATGTGTGATTAAATGCATTTCTCTGATATTAGTTCTGCTGTCAGGAAACTTGACTTTTGTTCAGATCCTGAGATGGGTCAGGGAGCCCAGAATGTCAGCACAGAGTGATGACGTCAGGAGCAGACTCTGAGGGACAGCTCTACCCAGCATGCTTTGCTAGTAGCATTTCTGCAGTGCTCATAAATATTGAAAGGTTATGAAAAGAGAGAGAGGGAGAGAGGATGCAAACTGAGGGAGAGAGAGGTTACACAAAGAGACGTGAGGGTGAGGGTGAGAGAGATGCTGAAGGAGTAATGACAAGAAATGAGTAGATGATGTATTGGAGCAACTGAAGAAGGGCTTGTGAATTCAGGAGCTCAGGGCTGCTTCACCCTGTCACTTTACCACAACCTCACCTCTCTCTCCCTCTCTCTCTCTCTCTCCCTCTCTCCTGTACCCTCCCTTCTTTCCAGCCAGAAGAAATGTTAGAAGAAACATAACTGGGTGATGACTTGAGAGGAAAATGTTCATGCCTGTTACCTGGCAATGTCCAAAAGCTCATTAAATGTTCAGTGCGTAAATATTATGAAAGGTGCCCTCCTTCTGTATGTGTCCTTCTCAAAAGACAGTAAATTAGGAAGAGAGGGCCAGGACTGAGAAACTTAACAAAGAATGATAAATTATGTAGTCGGTGAGGATGTACAGGTATTTCTTTGAGGCTGTTTCACACTAAACCTTAAAAGATGCAGGACTGTTGGGAAGGTTTCAGTCCTTACTTAAGCTTCCACACATCCATCTTTTAACATTGGAAATCATTATTGATACTAAATATTAGTTTGTTGTCAGTAGATATTATAAATTTCAGCCTCTAAGTATTTTTGTCACCTTTTCATGATAGTTTTGTGTTGTTTGTACTATGGATCTTTGTGTAAGTTGTTTGTATTGTTCTTAAATGCCTCTGTCTCAACAGACTTAAAACAATATAGTAAGTTCTTATATCAGTATATTGTATGTATGATTATATGGAGTTCATTAACAGGATATATATATAAAATAAGGAAAAGGTGCTTGATTGTAATAAGCCGTAGAAGAAGTGGCCTGACAGAGGCTATAATGATTGATGCTCTGTTTTACACAGAGAGGAGAGAGAGAGAGAGAGAGAGAGAGAGAAGACAACAGGAAGATCCTCATTTTGATGTCTCATCATTGTTTTGCTATGAGGAATTTGTGTGCAAAATATCTATCTCATCAGATCACTTCATCTTTTATCATCTTCAACTCTGTCATTTTTTAAGATAAAGAGCAACCTAAGTTTATAGTGATGTTTTATGACAAGGAGCCGGCTTTATTATAGGCATTGTTAGACCAGTCTGCTATGGTACCTGCAGTCTTGGACTCTTCTGTTGTTTAAAGCAGATTGGTTTTGAATTGACATGAGTGTGTATGGTTGTGCAGTCTATACTGTACATGTGTGGTATTGGTAGTATTTGGAGTATATTACACTAGATTAATACATCATATGACTTTAAGCACCCTCTCCATTAGGAAGCTCTGCACAGTTGGATTAAAATGATCTGATGTCTCACTGTTAGTTATCGCAATGTCCAAACCCAACAAACAATCTATTTTAATTAAGTCTATGTTTTGTTTTAAGAGAAGATAAAAATCAACCACTGAAAAAATGGTCATGACTATCAAATGTAGCCTTTAAATTTGACTGTTGTATCAGTATGTACAGTTTCCTGTAATTAAGTATTTAGAGCAATTAATCTCACTCGTTAGACCTCGCCATCCATCCATCAATATTGAATCAACTCCCACTCTGTAGAGCCTGCTGACTCTTATTGATTTTTCTACTTTCAGGGCTATGGACTTCATCTTGCATAAGTATATAGGACTTGAATTGATCACCATTTTCCTTAGGTGTAAATTACAAGTTCTAGTTTTTAATTGAAATTACCTAATCATTTGTACAAAATCTGCATCTCTTTAAAGTGTAAGTATTTATATTAAATCATACTTATCTTTCAAATGAAAAAGGAAATAACTAGATTGACATAGAAACTGTAAATATAATAGCAGTAATACCATCACAATGTCAAATCAGTTTGGCAAGTAAAAGGACCCAACAATGTTACAGATAACATTACACAACAAGATGTTGAATTCAAATCATCAAGTGCCATAGGCAGAAATGCTCAAAACAGAAATAAAGAAATAAAGAAAACAAGGTAACTGGGCAGATGACTTGAGAGGGAAAATGTTCATGCCTGTTACCTGGGCAAATGTTCCAAAGCCCATTAAAATGTTCAGTAAAAAGACAGAAAGGTGCCCTCCTTTCCCTGTGTATGTGTTCACAGTCCTTCTCAAAAGACAGTAAATTAGGAAGAGAGGGTTTAGACTGAGAAACTTAAATGGAAGAATGATAAATTATGTAGTTTGGTGGAGGATGTAACAGTATTTCTTTGAGGCTGCTTCACACTAAACCTAAAAAGATGCAGGACTGTTGAAGGTTTCAGTCCTTACTTAAGCTTCCACACATCCATCTTTTAACATTGGAAATCATTATTGATACTAAATATTAGTTTGTTGTCAGTAGATATTACAATTTCAGCTCTGTAAGGGCCTTTTTGTCACCCTTTTTCATGATATGGTTTTGTGTGTGTTGTTTTGTACTATGGATCTTTGTGTAAGTTGCTTGTATTGTTCTTAAATGCCTCTGTCTCAACAGAATTTAAAACAACATATTACATAGTAACAGCCCCGATATCAGCATATTGTATGTATGTGATGAGCATGGAGTTCGACATGAGGATATATATATATATAAAAATAAGGAAAAGCATGCTTTGATTGTAATGGGTTGCAGAAGAAGTGGCCTGACAGAGGCTATAAATATTTCAGATGCTCTGTTTTAGCACAGAGAGAGAGAGAGAGAGAGAGAGAGAGAGAGAAGACAACAGGAAGATCCTCATTTTGATGTGTCTCATCATTGTTTTACAAGGGAGGAATTTGGTGTGCGGCAAAATATATTCATCTCATCAGATCATTTCATCTTTTATTCAGTCTTCAACTCTTATTTTATTTTTAAGATAAAGAGCAACCTAAGCTTCATATGAGCAGCCTTTTGCAGACAAGGAGCCGGCTGCACAGGCAAATGTTAGACCAGTCTGCTAAGTGGTACCTGCAGTCTTGGACTCTTCTGTTGTTTAGGCTATGATTGGTTTTGAATTGACATGAGTGTATGGTTGTGCAGTCTATACTGTACATGTGTGGTATTGGTGTAGTATTTGGAGCAGGCTACACTAGATTAATACATCACATACATCTTTAAGCACCCCTCTCATTAGGAAGCTCTGCACAGTTGATTACACGTATCTGATGTCTCACTGTTTGTTAGTTATCGGCAAACAGTCTGTCTCAACAAACAATTCATTTTTAATTAAGTCTTATGTTTTGGTTTTTATGACAAGAAGATAAAAAATCAACCACTGAAAAAATGGTCATGACTATCAAATGTAGCCTTTAAATTTGACTGTTGTATCAGTATGTACAGTTTCCTGTACTTAAGTATTTGTGGAGCACCATCTCACTCTCACAGACTCCTGCCATCCATCCATCAATATTGAATCAACTCCCACTCTGTAGAGCCTGCTGGACTCTTATTGATTTTTCATTTTCAGGGCTATGACTTCATCTTGCCAGGCATAGACAGGATCTTGAATTGATCACCATTTTCCTTAGGCAGTGTAAAATTACAAGTTCTAGTTTTTTAATTGAAACTACCATCATTTGCATGTAATCTGCATCTCTTTAAAGTGTAAGTATTTATACAACGATACTTATCTTTCAAATGGTATGAAATAATTCAGATTGACATAGAAACTGTAAATATAATAGCAGTAATACCATCACAATGTCAAATTTGCCTGGCAAGTAAAAGGACCCAACAATGTTACAGATACAACATTACACAACAAGATAAGTTAGTAACTAAATTCATCAAGTGCTGATATGGTAATGAAAATTATCTTAAATACAAGTTATCAGATTTGAATAAAAGTTATATGTATAAAAAGATATATGTATTTGTGTTTATTTGTTCACATGTCATTTATCTTTTCTTAGACACCACTGATTGGGGTCTGATGAAAGTTCATGAAACAGTGCATCTTAAAACTGCAGTGGCCTTTTCAACATTAAACTGATCGGTTGTTGAATTGTACTATAATAAGTGAGAGTGAGGTAGCTGTTTCTTACTGAATGGCTATAGTGAGAATAATTTGTGGACCTTAAAGTTCTTGTCCAAATTGAGGACAGAGGTCATATGTTGTGATTGTAAAGCAGTTGAGAAAATAAAGAAGCTACAATGTTCAGATCTATAGCATATGTTTTAATGTGATTATTCTGATCAGTGTTGTTCATTAACTCTGGGTCCTTCCTGCTAAGGTAATATTTTACACTTACAGGCCTTAGTTGAGGGAATTGGGGAATGGTTTGTAGAACTGTGGAACCCAGTGGGAAAGAAGAGAAATAGTGCCAGTAATATTAGAAGTGATGAATTAGGTGCCTTGTTTTAATGTGTCCTCGTGTTGCACAGTGCAGGTCTCAGCTTTGACGCTGCCAGGTTTAGAGGTCCCTCTCTCCGTGTATCTGTGGTGGAGGAAGTCATTAACACTTCGAAGGTTTGGGGTTGATGATAAAATCACAAGCACTCTTGGTACTAAGAGATACTTTGGACAAAACATGGCATCTAATATGCTGCTTTTTTGATGTTGTATGTGTATGCTTACAGACACGCTAAATCAACTCACAAGTGTATGCTCATGCACACACATCTGTTTTTGCTTTTCTGTTTTGTACTTGTACTCATGCCTGTGAGAGACTTCACAGCAGAAGCCTGCAAGGCTTCTACCACTCTGTTTCCTGCTGTCAGAGCCTGCAAATCATTGTGTTCTATAACTTTACCCTCCACTGTGAAACTGTGCATTGTTACATTTCGTGTCCCTGTCTTATGTATGTGTGAGTCTGCTTGGGAATCTGTCTTTTGTAGTAGAAGTGGGTCTTTGTTTAAACCCATGAGGGTTCATTACTGTGATCCATCTCCCTCCGTGTTGGTGCCAACACTAACATACTGTGGCTTCTATGCAGCTATTTTTAGTTTCCGTTTGCCTTCATGTGTTTGTAGGTAATTTGTCTTCATATGCATTTGTTTTAAGCATTATGTGAATGAGTTTCTTGTTCATTCTCACGATGACAAATAGCCACTATTTTTCCATCCACACTTGTAATCTGTGACTGTCCACCAGTATTCATCAAAATACTCCCAAAATATGCTGCTTCAGCTTGTGCACTTCCTAAAGCAAACATCATCGGTTTTTATGTTTTCCCTTGATATTCCAGCCTCTTCTACCTAGTCTAATAGCTACATCTCTCTGTAGAGATGGATTGATGTCTGACATAAATGTTTATCAAGATATTAAGATATCTCTGTTCTCTTTTTTCATTTCTTTTTTCTTTCTTTCTCTTCTATTTTGTCTATTCCATTTAATGAACCCTTAATGCACCTTGACCACATTGTTTCATATTAAGTATCTTAAACATTTGCGATGAAGAAAGAAGCAAAACAGGTTCACACATAATATTCTGAAAATAATCTAATGAAACAGACTGTGTCAATACTGTTTAAGCACAAGAAGCAGGATATCATTCTTTAATGCATAGCGCTGGTCATCTTGCATTTCTTTTAGTATAGTGTAGTAGATGTAGGTATTTCTACCAGCACCTAGTAAGTTACAGTGCAGAGGAGATGAGATGCATGTTGAACTGTGAAGAGAAGTCTCAACTTGAAGTGACACAAGGACTCATTTCAAAATCAGAAGTGACAGGAGCTGTCACTACAATAAGTACACATATCCAACGTTCTGCCAATGACTTCTGTCAGAGAAGACCCACGGTACACAAAACCATCAAATGCTTCCAGCACTTGAGAGCTTTTGGGACACTCAGAGATTTAATGTCTGTATTTCCCCCCTCCCAGAATCATAACTGCTTATCACAGAAAACAATAGTGTATGTTAGGGCAAGACAAAAGCACAAGAAGCAGGATCCTGCACCAAGAAGAGTGATATCAGCCCTGAAATATTCAAATATAAATCTCTCTGTACACTTAAATCACTCTCTCACGTCATTAAATCAGTCACATACATGTAAATTTTACACTAGCAGCAGCTTATATAACAGCTTACACTGAGTCTATGTGACTCACTTCCATGTTTTTTAAATGTTCTCATCTGTTGAAGTGTTACTCATTGCATAAGATCTGTTTCTATCAACCTAGTTTCTATCACTGGCCCTTGACCATTTGTTTTCAATATGATGTGTGCAAAAAAAACAGTGCACAGATAAAACTGATTCAGAACCTGAAATTAACAGCGGCTACTGCAGTTTTGATTCAACATTCTCTGTCCCAGTATTAATATCTGAAAGCCTCTGCCGCTTCTGGCTTTTGTCATGTCTACATGTTTTAAAAGCAATCTATTTTTGGCACAGCAGAAAGTATATTAGTAGACCTGTGTGTTTCACAGTGTTTCAGATCATTAAATCAGATCAGTTCAGTTTGTGTGGGATAGCCACACCGTCACACAGGACTGAAACGCATTGTGTGACACAGCACATTCTGACACACAACCCACAAGGACGAGTCTTAACGTACAAGAAACACGCACACACACACTGTCATATGGGACAGTGTGTGGGCTTACAAATGTGAGTACAACTATTACAAGTAGAATGCAATATGAAGTTATATTTAAATTTTTTATTAAAAGTATATTGAATGGATGAAATTCATTTGCTTAAGTGTTTGAAGGTGTAACTGAAATGTGGTCTACTGACAAAAGTAATCATTGATGGCATGGTAGAGTGAAAGCTAATATATCAGTTGACTTATGCATTAATCAGTAGCCATTAGCAACATGGCTACTGTATGTGTTTATAAGATATAACAGTCAAGAGTGTTTTCGTGCGTTTATGTCTTAAAAGTTTAGCTACACACTCGTAATTTCTGAATCAGTGACACCTGCTACATTTGTGTCTGCTTGGTATTGTCTTGGCTGGTATGTGCTGTCTTCTAGGCTCATGTGGGTCAGCGCTGATTTGTCCATCAGGTCACTGTTGTGGGCTCTGAGAGGTTTGGCTGAAGCCTGAGGAATATGGGCTCTTTAATAACAGAGTAAATATGATGCTTGTATACATCCTTGTGTACACTTTGCTTATTTCCTCAACATTTTGTTTGTGTGTCCTCATCAGCTGCAGTGGGGTTTCTTAAGGCATTGCAAAAAAATGTCTTGAAGGTACACAGCCAATGAATATTTCCACTGATGTTGGCTGATGTGGACTGAATTTCCCTCTAGACAACATTAGTGAATAAGAAGACTTTTTCAATATTTAATTTGAAATGGGATAAAATAAAGTAACTAACCACTGGTAGATTTTCTTTCTCTGATAAAAGTCTGATTTTAAAACTTAGCATACAATTAAACACTTGTTAAACTGACTTTTTTTGCAGTGTGGTGGTGGTTGTGTGTTGCTTCTTTTCGTGCCCCTGTGGTCACTGAGCACAGGAAAGCTACTGTGTAGCTGGCAAATTTCTAGTGTTGCTTGTTTGTGCTTTTCCAGTGCTGTTGTGTGTCTCCTCTCAACTTACTCTCTCCTGTGCTCCATAGTTAAGATTGTGCTATGGTCTTTCATAGAGTAGTGGTCATTTATGTTACTGTACATTTACCATTCAGACTATTTTATATTTGTTTTATATATACTTTTTGTTTCTATTCTACTCATGTGAGTGTCTTGATGTGTAAGATCATGTCTTATTCTTGGAATAGTGTGAAAGTTAGACTTGACTTTTGTCACACATTGCAGACTGACCATAGTTATTTTGTGTTCATGACCATTTTTCATATTGGAGAGTCACAATTTGACACTTGCCTACATTCTTTACCTTTAAAAAAACAGTCTAGTTCTTGAGCTTGAATAAAAATATGAAGTGTGAAGCTGTACTTCTGTCTACAAAAATTGAAAATCTAAATCTTATTGGCTCACTGGTTGTGAATTAGCTTCATAATCAATCTCTTCTGTCTTACGCACATTATAACATTTTTAATTACAGCAGTCACCTGAGGCAGTAGACTACATGAGATGAAGTGTGACATCCTCTTCATGTCCGCATGTGCTATAGGTCCTTTTGGCCCAAGGATCACATCACAAATGACCCTAAATACACTTTAGACCACTTATGTTTCATCCAAGCCATCACATCTGAAATGATTTTGTGTTACTGTGGTATTTTATTGATTTAGCATTGATTTCTAGAGTTCAATTAGGAGAAAATTAAGAACCATAAACAAGAGTGAGAAAATAAAGTAGAATGAGTGAGCCAGAGAAAGAGTGGAAATGAAGAGACTGGGAGAGGCAATGGGAGAAGAAAAATCGGATTTAGTTACAGGCAGGTTAGAGGCAGGGAGCATTTGTACAGTACAGAGTGATGCATATTGAGGGGTTTCAGTAATCTGATTATTTGGTGTAACTGACCCGATGATTACGAATAAAGTAGAAGTGAACAGCCAGGATCTGATTCCCAGCTCTAATCTCTGTGATAGAGGGAAGAATGAAAAGAAGGATGGGAGGGAGTGGTAGCGACGCTAGTGGATGAAAATGGATTCCAGCCTGACAGCAAACTGGTGTAGAACGAGTTTGTGGAAGGAAGTGGTGCAAGATTTTTCATTTTCTGCAACAATAATACACACACAGTCATGCACACACAAAATGATCCACACTCATTAAAAAACACACATTTTAGATGATAAATGCACTTAGAAATCTGGTTCATGAAGCAGCGGTGTATTGTCGTGGGGAAGAGGAGGAAGGATGCAGGTGGAGACTATGATCAGTAACATGTCATGAACACACCATACCACAGAAGAGGAGAAAAAATTAAAGGAGTCAACTGTGAAATAAAAAATGGCTTCAAGCTGTTGAATAAAAATCTTTATTACATGTTTTCATATACCAGTTTTCTCATTTTAGAATATTCATAGGAACTCTGCATGAAGCGTGGGCAGCTGAAACATACAGTACCAACACTCTAGGTTGTTAAGTTGAAGAGCCTCCAGTCAGTTGTTTGAAATCCTGTCCCACAGTTCTCTTATGCTGAGTAATGTCTAGCTCTCATGAGCATAGCAAAGAGACAAGATAGTGAATAAATCACATTGCAACCCAGACAGTGCGATACAAGAACAAAAGAAAACAGAGGCATAGAGAAAAAAAACTCATCTAAGAATGCTATTGGATATCAACCAAAGCTGTACTGTACAGTGGTGTCAGAAAGTATTAAATCAATTTAAGTAAATAAGCCAGTTGACCATATTGACAATATAATATTGATGGATACTTTTAATTTTTAATACTTAGAAAAACTGAGATTTTATTTACAGAATGTCAAAGCAGCTCATTTGGCGGGGGGGGGCTGAGATGTTTGGAAATATATATTATTAGATAATGTGGAAAAACAGCAAAAATATAAAGAAGTTGGGAAAACAGGACTGGTAAGTAGATAGGGAGGAAGCTGTCGAAAAAGCAAATGATCTTATTTGTTTGTTAGATAAAACCTAATGCAGTGTGTCATTCACACAAACAAAGCACAGCGGCTCCTGATGTATCAGCAGATGCAGATACAAAATGTAAGGAGAGAAAAAATGTCTCAGTCATTTGAAAAGGGCAGGCATATCTTTGAGCCATTCAGTATAGGTCTAATTAAACCACTTGAGAATAACAGCTCAAACAGATACGTAATTTTGCCAGTGACAGGGGTGGTGGGAGGGTCAAGAGTACAGTACATTACGCTGTATTTTTTTCTTCAGGGCATTGGAAACATTTCATTGTGCAGGTCAGCTGCGTTACACTGTTGGCTGATGAATGAATTCAGAGGTGGGCGTACAAACACTGACACACATGGAGACACAAACCACAGGAGCTTTCCTCTGAGATCAGACAGGCAGACAGCGGAGCTCATGGCGAAGTGTGCTCGGCTATGAAAGCCTGCCAAACTCGCAGTGTGGGCGAAGCTCGACTGTAACAAGTCTGACATTTTTAGCTTCTTACAGAAGGGCAGGTGAGCCAATGAATGTAGTATTGTATTTCCTCCAAATAGCCTTGTATCTTGCCTTAAAGTAATTGTTAGATTTTTATGGTGGATTAGGCTCTGTAAGCTGACTGGGGCTTTTAATGCAACTATATCCTCAAATATGGAGGAGTTGTGGATAATGTTAGAGGTACAGCTGATGTTGATGAAGTATCTGTTATGGTATTTGTGTATATTTCAGACCATAACCTTTTGTATGATGGACAAGGTATTACTGCAATTTGCAACCATATCCGAGTTTTTATGCACTCTGAAAAACTCTGTTGGTCTGTATTTACGTACATGCTCTCATCCTTCCATCCTTTACTTTCTAACAGTCATTGTCTTTATTCATTGCAGGCAGATGCAGCCACCAGCTTTCTGCGTGCAGCTCGTTCAGGGAACCTGGACAAGGCTTTGGATCACATCAAGAATGGACTCGACATCAACACAGCTAATCAAGTAAGATAGTTTCAATCAGCTCACCAGTTTGTCTTTTTGTGTTTGAGTGTCAGTAGGGGTAAATAAAAAGATGCCACCCACAGATTTCAATTAACAAAACAACAAATTGAATTGTAGGTCATATCAAAATCAATTACATTATTGGGTTAGTATTCATGGCCCTGAACAAAAATAAGCCTACACAACAGTTCCTGTTCCATGCGGCATGCAAACAAAAAAGTAATCCAAGATCACTTTAACTTTGGAATATGAAGAAATGAAACTAAACTGGTCATATCTTGGTTTTTCATTTGTATCTCTTCCTCTTGTGTCTTTACTGTCACTGTGAGTACATTAAAGGAGCTTCATTCCCGCTGTCTCCAACAGTGGAAAGCAACATTACTCCTAGTTCTATCCCTTCTTCTTTTCTACTTAAGTTAGAATGCTAACCAGCCAGCCCCAGCCAAGGTGGCCCATTTTGTCAGTTTCTGACAGCAACTCACTGTAATGTCCAGACTGCCCTGAAGAAGTAGTGCTGCTCAGATGGTCGTGTTTTGTAAATGCACCCGCTCCCGGCAAGAAGCCATGTTCGGCAGCAGAGAAAATTTACAAGTAGTCCCTTTAATAATGGTGTTGGTCCTTTTAATTTACAGGGAAAGCCCAGTGGCTGAATGCAGCACATCTGTACATGTACATACACAACACATAAAACACGTTGTGCAAGACATGAGAGCCTACTAAGTGAAAAAGGAATTAAATGTGGACACAGTAGTCTCGAATATTAATAGAGAAATATTAAACTGTCAGTATATAGTGAAAAATTAAGGAGTACTGCTGAACACATGCACATAGTAGGATCAGACCAAGGCAAGAGAACTTTATTGCTTGAGTTGGTAATGTTACTCAGGAGAAATTTCCACTGGTGCTGGTCTAGATAATATTTTCTATATAGGAGAGCAGAAATTTATTACACTGTATATGCTCTTTTCCTTGAAACCACCCTGAAATTAATTCATTCATGCTCAGGGGCACCGTGGTGGAAAATGTAAATAGTTTTGTCTAGTTTTACTGGTACCTTTACTTAATGCCTTCTGGCTATCTTTTGTTCTGAACAAAAAATATCACCACAGAAAGGCAGCACTGTCTTTGGGATATATGTACAGTATATACAGCAAAAAGTTTTAGAATCTTAGCTAAGCTGTTAGATATAATCCTGATAGCAAATTTCAAAAGATAGTCTAAAATATCATTGTTTTCAACAAATCCATTGATGGAAATAGAATATGTGCTGCTGGATTGGGTTAATTTTCCATTCAGTGGATGAGTGTCTCATTCTATCTGCAGAGGGAATTTACAAGCACAGATGGGAGAATTTAATCGTAAATAAAAAATAAATGAAGAGACTGGAAAAACGTCTGGGGGAGTATGGAACTCACACTGTGGGAAACAAGGGATGGTACTCTGGAACTTCACTTTATTCCACTGAGAAAGAACAAATTGTACAAAGTTTGGTCTTAGTCTTAAGAGGAATATTTCAATGCACCACGAACAGTAATGCCACAGTAGTCTCAGTGGAATGTCATTCTGCTGTATCAGCAAAGGATGTAAAACAAAAGACCAAAAAGGAAATTAAAAATTCACAACTCCTAGAGCTCCTGATTCTCCATCTTTGTGTAAAGTGGTGTACATAAATAATTAAGTGTATTAGATTATAGTCCCTTCAATCTTCAGCCCTACTGTCTCTGCTCTCTTACACCTTGTTGCATCATGACCATAGCACAACAAATTTAGGCAAAGTGAACACCATGAGATGTGAATGTGAAAGTGTGAATGTCAAAGTGTGTGGTAACTGCGGACTCATTCACTTGTCAGTATGTTCTTGATGGTTGTGGAGTGGGAGTGATGTTTGGGCATGTGCATTTATACACCGACAAAACACTGCCAGTGAGATGGAAGTTTGGGCATGACGAAAGAACACCCAGCCCCCTCATTGTGTGTTGTATTACACAAGCAACACACACACACACCGAAGATGAGACAGGTAGGATAGATTACTACTGAAATAACAGGAATTAAGAAAATGTGCATTTTACACAATTTTCAAGGGTCATTAACATCTGTGTATCAAGATCATCATCAACTGAATAATTTCTATTGATATGATCTACAATAATTGCATTTCATACTGACAACCGTGTGATCAATTATATTTCTAAAGGCCCTAAATGTGATTTTCTAATTTGACTAATTTCCCTACATTTCCTTATGCAGCTCTTTCTTTCTTTCTTGCCTCTCTATTTTGTTTACCATTATATTGATCGCTTTTTACTGAGGACTGAGGCAAGGGCAGAGATGGTATTTTTATATGTGATTTATGTGATTCTGCAGTAATAACCTGTCCTTGCTATAGCTGAAACCCTGCTCCTGCTCGTGCTCTCTCACTCTCTCTTTTTCCTGCTCTCTCTCTCTCTTTACCTGTATTTATTAAAGTGTCTAGCTACCTACCACTGTTGTACTATTGCCTGTGCATGCATACATGCATAGATTTTCTTAATAGGTGTTTGTGGAAGAATTGTTGATGGGCACTGAATGTGTTGTTTTTGTGTTCAAAATAAAACAGAAGATCACTACGTATCTGCTTCAGTCCCAAGTGCGCATGTAAATGTTCACGGACAGTGTGTGTAATTTCCACTGCCACTGAGTGTGTTCCCCATCGCTCTGCGCATGCTCGCACAGAGGCTGTGTTACCCATTTGAATTGAGTGACACTGCAGTATGATGGGAAGCCTGAGAGCAGTGTGGATCATGGAGACTCCTGGTGGCCAGATTGGTTATAGCAAGGTCAGATTTCACTAAAACTGTGAAGGCAGCCAGAGACAGAAAAACGATCAGACAGATAAACAGACAGCTCAGACAGTTGTCTGCCAGCACCCCCACCTTAAGTCTTACTCATCAGTCTCATCAGATTGTTCATTTTGTCAGAACCGAGTCCTCCTGCTGTTGATGTGGAATTATCAGTTATTTTTAGGGGTACAGTAACTAGACGAGTGATGTTCTGCACAGCTGGAGAAAATGGGCATATGTTACAATGCTCACAGGGGCATGAGACTGAAGGATACAGTGTGTTTCCTTTTTCCTCATCCTTCTTAAATTTCCATCAGTTATGCAGTTGCGTTTAAAACAGATGGAATATGAACTTGAGAGTTTGATCATGTTCAGCAGCAGAAGTCAAACACATAACACAGCAATTTTGAGAGATCATGAGATACTGCTATGTTAATGCTTGTGGCCAAGATAAGATGCAATGATCAAGACCAAGGAGAGGACAAGGACAAAGGTGGTGGAAAGATGGTCTTGGCATGGATGTATAGAGATTTCTGAGAGGTCTTTGCACAGATCTGTTCCAATAATTGGTTTAGGAAGGTAGATTATATTACTTGGTGTGGGTGTGTATGTATTATTACACTAACTCGCAAGAGCACTATTAACTCATTAAGGGTCCCTGAGAGATGTGGTATCACTTCACAGTTAATGTAGACTGTGGTTATAATAATCCTGATTATTAACATGAGTACCATACCATTACTGAAGCTTTAAGACAAAATAATCCCATGTTTAATTAGAAATTCATTCGTGTATGTTTCTTCTAATTCTCAATCGCTCCGTTTTCTCCCTAAGAATGGTCTCAACGGGTTACACCTGGCCTCTAAAGAAGGTCATGTCAAAATGGTCCTGGAGCTACTACACGCAGGCATTGAGCTGGAAGCCACCACCAAGGTAATTTGTTTTCTCTCTGTTTGCTCATTACGGTAACATTTCATACTCAACTGAAATGAATAAAGTGCTTTTACTCTCACACTTTCCCAGCACTTTTCGTGGCTTTAGCTAAGCTCAGGGCTAATTCAGTTGAACAACAGCAATAGAGACCATTGCAGGGATCCATACATAGAGCTAATCAAGTACCTATCACCTGTAACCACAAACACTTAAACAGCTTTGTAAGATTACTGATGAGCCTCATACCTTATCCTGTATGGGGTTTTCAGTGTCATAAAGGAAAAGAAAATCCGGGGTTTTGTGTGATAGAGTCAGTCCTTTGATCTCTCACAATTTTTATTTAACATCCCAGCTGAATACAATACTCAAGATGTATTTCAGTGTCAACTTCTCAGTGTAGAGATCTAGGCCATTAGGTTGCAATCATTTTCCTCTCATTCTCTCTATTTTCTTCTCTTGCCGTTTGTGTGGTTTTGTGTGTGTGTGTGTGTGTGTGCGTGTGTGTGTGTGTGACCTACAGAAAGGGAACACCGCTCTCCATATTGCAGCGCTGGCAGGGCAGGAGAAAGTGGTGGCGGAGCTTGTCAACTACGGTGCCAACGTTAATGCCCAGTCACATGTGAGTCACAGTGAGCTGTGAGCAAGAGAGGAGTGTGTAAGCGAGTGTGCCTAGTCGGCGTGTATGTTTTTTGACTTTTCTGTGCATGTCTATGTGACACACTTGCTAAAGAGCAGTCTGTATATTTACATACAGTATCTGTAAGGCCAAGTGTATGTACGTGTGTGTCCTTGTAAAGATAAACACCTGTTAATTATTTATTTTCTCGGGTAAGGTCAGGTCAGAGTCTCAAATCTATGTATGCAGATGTGTATGTGTGTGTATATCTTGTAATATAAGTAGAGGCATGTATTATTATTTGTTTGTGTATTTGTCACTATACATAATGTATTTGTGCCCTAGCAGAAAGGGTTCAGTCCTCTCTACATGGCAGCACAGGAGAATCACTTAGAGGTGGTGAAGTTCCTGCTCGAGAACGGTGCCAATCAAAGTCTCCCTACTGAGGTATGTGTCTCTTCAGACTGTTTGTTTGATTGCAAGTTTATCTGAGGTTGCCCTGATTAGCCATACTGATAATTAGTAAGTACATCTTTTACACAGGTCACAAATATGTTCTATTAAAAGAATGGGGATGGGTTACAATGCAAAACAAAATCATCATTTTACAAAGTTATTTTGTCTACTACTGAGTACAAATAATATTTGAATAAATGTCTTTCACTGTAGCTCATGGAAATATTATTCTGCATGGTTTTGTAATTACTTTGGCCCTTTTCCCTCCCTCTTCTCCATTCCTCCTTTTGTCCTTCCACCATTTCTCAATCTCTTTCACTCATCCTCTCCCTTCTCAGGATGGCTTCACTCCCCTGGCCGTAGCCCTTCAGCAGGGCCACGAAAATGTTGTGGCACTGCTCATCAACTATGGCACCAAGGGCAAGGTCCGCCTCCCTGCACTGCACATCGCTGCACGAAACGATGACACGCGCACCGCCGCAGTGCTCCTACAGAATGATCCAAACCCTGACGTACTCAGCAAGGTATGCACTCTATTTTTGTGTATATGGGTGCAATGCTGTCAACCAAAAAGAAAAGAAGAAGAAAAAAATTGCATGTGCAGAAAGAAAAACAGATTAACAGTGATGTGCTTCTATGAATGAAAAGAAAATTCTAAATAAAGCACACCATTACAAAATTGTTTGGGCTATTGTCTTACTGTTCTATCTCTCTTCCCTCATGTGCCAAACATGAACTTTGTTTTTTAATCGTGATATGAATAGATCGCAATTATCTGTATTTACACTCTTGTTCTGGCACTCTCCCTTTGTGTCTCTTTCTCTGTAGACTGGTTTCACACCTCTCCATATTGCAGCCCACTATGAGAATATGAGCGTAGCCCAGCTGCTGCTTAACAGAGGAGCCAATGTAAACTTCACACCCAAGGTCAGTTCAGGAGGAAGGATCAAAAATGATGCCTTAAAAGAGTAATGAATGGGGTTGTTTGTGGAGGAATGATATAAATTAATAATATTAACAGCTGTACATACATGTAGTTGTTTAATAGAACAGCTTCCATTATACTTTTGTCATATTTTCAACAGCTACAAGTGATGATGAATTATAGAACCAACTTATTTTTTTGCCTCTGCTTCTGTAGAATGGCATCACACCCCTTCATATAGCCTCCAGGAGGGGCAATGTGATGATGGTCAGACTACTGCTGGACAGAGGAGCACAGATTGATGCCAAAACAAAGGTAATGTATGGCTTTTTGTTACTTAATGCATGCTTAATTTTTCTCAGTATCTGTGTAGTTTCCCTTTTCTGTTATCCTCCTTGCTGATTTCTCTTGTGTCGTTTAACAGCTCTCCAATTACTTTCCCTCCTCGTCTCTCTGTAGGATGAGCTGACTCCTCTCCACTGTGCAGCCAGGAATGGTCATGTTCGTATTATTGAGATTCTTCTGGAACACGGTGCTCCTATCCAGGCAAAAACCAAGGTATATGACTCTAATGAAATACAGGAATCAAAGTGGCTGTCTTTTAGTCGTCACTACTGTGAATGTGGAGTCTTTTGAAGTAAATCTACTGTGTGAATTCCATGAGTATTTCTGTTCTCAAGGCCATCAGAAAATTAGCACATAAATCAGCTTGCTATAGACATGTTGCCTACAATTTAATCCAACTTTGGATAATTAGCATGAACCAAGATGCCTGACACATTGGTCTGTTTACTGAGCATTTTAAATCTGAGCCTCATCCCGTCTGAGGGCTCATGACCATAAGAAATTGAATCTTATTGGCAGTGTGTTACATACAGCGTGATACATGTACAGGACCTTATTTTGGCAACATTTACAAATCTATCTCCAGCTCTTTTTCACTTTCTCTTTTTCATTTTCTCTCCCCTTTTCCTTCCTCTCTGTGTCCTCTTCTCTGTTTCCTGCAGAATGGTCTGTCCCCCATCCATATGGCAGCTCAGGGGGATCACATGGACTGTGTCAGGCAGCTACTGCAATACAACGCCGAGATTGATGATATCACGCTGGATCATTTAACCCCTCTTCATGTAGCAGCCCACTGTGGTCACCATCGCATGGCCAAAGTCCTACTGGACAAAGGGGCCAAAGCAAATGCACGAGCTCTGGTGAATAACTGCCTCTTTAAATGACTTGCAGTACAAATATACAGGTTACTACTCTTTGCAGTACCGTATTTGATATTCACCATCATTGTGCAGTCAAATGTGAAATGAATATAACCCTGTAAATTTCTATAAAATGTATTTCTGAAACAATTACAGTATAGTCAGAACTTTCAGTATATAACAAAAAACTTGAACTCCAAAGGCCTCTGGACTGTACACATGTGTAGTCTAGTTGTGAACTATTTTCTCTGTGTCTCCAGAATGGCTTCACACCTCTCCATATTGCTTGCAAGAAGAACCACATGCGGTCCATGGACCTGCTGCTTAAGCACTCTGCCTCCTTAGAAGCTGTCACAGAGGTGAGATGATATGACCACAAAGGATCTGAAGGAATCTGAAAATGAATAAACATCCACTCCTCTGGTGTTAAGAAGAGTTTTGTAAGAAGCATCTGGTGGTTTTAGTTACTGCTTCTTATCTCGTCTATGTTTAAGATCAATCAATGGCAGGACACATATGGTGCTGTATTTTTAAACTGCTATTTCCCCTGTCAGATATCAGTGTCATCTGTCTTAAAGTTTCAAAACTGCCTTTTTGATTGACTGTCAGTCAGTCAGATGTTGCTAATGAACTAGATGTAACTTGATGTCTCTGTAATGCATTCATCTTCAGCTCTGATGCTCCTCTCTGTCTGTTTTTGTGTGTGCAGTCTGGTCTCACTCCTCTTCATGTAGCAGCATTCATGGGCCATCTGAACATAGTGAAGAACCTGCTTCAAAGAGGGGCTTCACCTAATGCTTCCAATGTGGTGAGAACCCCTGTTTTCTTACCAAAACTAAATAAGCCTATAATTTTTTTTTTAGATCACTTTCCAACATTGCCTATTGAATTAATTATCAGCACTTGTTATCAATTTTAAAGTCTGTTACAAAAGGTTCTCTCTCTCTCTCTCTGTTCACATTTTCAAGAAAGAGTGGATTCCACACTGGATTCAATAATTAATTACAGGAGAAGATTAGTTTTGTAGGTCATAAATTCAACAATTTGCCATAGATTCCTCAAGGTTCTTTTTCACCACCACAGAAAGTCAGCGCTGTTAAAAATGATAGCTTTAATTATTTCTGGATTACTGAAATTAATAGACTGATGTGAACTGTGGGCTCTTGTATAAACAAGGTGGATTTAAACTTGGTCAAAAAGTTCTACAACTGATAATAAATAAACATTAAAATAACAAATGTTGTTTATCCTTTTTAAGTTAGAATAACAGTACATGAGAGGACAAACTGAACCTCTCAATGCTGAGCAAATATACAGTAATGGATGAATTAATTGAAAATCTCAGTCACATACATTCAGCTGACATTCTAGTATGTAAATTGAGTGAGTTGTTGCTGTGTTTACCCACACCAGAAAGTGGAGACTCCCCTCCACATGGCCTCCAGAGCAGGACACTGTGAAGTTGCTCAGTTCTTGCTGCAGAACACAGCACAAGTGGATGCGAAGGCAAAGGTATGAGTTGTGTAGTCTTACTTCATTCATCACAACCTGAAACAAGCTGTGTTTGTATCTTTTATTGCTATTCAGTATTTCTTGTTAAATAAAGTTAAATAAAACCCATCTCATGTACTTAATGAAGTTAGCATACATCAGCAGCAGATTGGGTGGGGATAGTTGGCAAGTAGTGTCAAAATTGACGTCTTTCTCCTTGTCGCCTGTGTCCAGGATGACCAGACACCTCTACACTGCGCAGCCCGTATGGGCCACAAGGAGCTTGTCAAGCTGCTCCTTGAGCACAAGGCCAACCCTGACTCAGCTACAACTGCAGGCCATACACCCTTACACATCGCTGCGCGTGAAGGACACGTCCACACCATTCGAATACTGTTGGATGCTGGAGCTCAACAAATCAAGATGACGAAGGTAGAGTAGAAGCTATGGCAAAGGAAAAATGTTTGCATCTGGGTTAATGCTCAGTCAGTCTACATCTGGCAAAAAATGTATTTACATATCTTTTACACAGTTTTAATGCTGTTAGATAGTAGTATAGGTTCAGCTTCTAAACTATATGAGAATGACGTAAAATGGAAAAGAAAAGTACATGTAGCAGATGTATGACAAACAGCTCTCTGTGGTTTTCTTTCTTTTGAGCAGAAAGGCTTCACTCCCCTCCATGTGGCCTCTAAATATGGAAAGGTGGATGTGGCAGAACTACTTCTGGAGAGAGGAGCCAACCCTAACGCAGCTGGGAAGGTGAGACAATCTGTGCTTCCCTGTAGTTCAGATCCCTGAAGAACACACAGACAATGAAGCACTATTTACAAGGCTGTGAGAAGCAATTCAGCCAGAAGCGTGACCTCATAGACATGATTTTAGTACATCAGCTGATTGATTATCATGGTACGTGTTTCATATATATATGTTTCTGTGTGTTTTTTTGTGTATGTCTGTGGGTTTATATATGTGCACATGTGTATATGTGTGTGTGTTTAACAGAATGGTCTGACACCCCTTCATGTGGCCGTCCATCACAACAACCTGGATGTTGTTAAACTTCTGGTCAGCAAGGGAGGATCTGCACACAGCACTGCTCGAGTAAGATGCTCACATATGTGTGTACTTACACAGGCAGGCTAACACAGCATGCTAACCCATAGCTAACACAAATACCAAAACAGGTCAAATGAGTGTGTGGTACTCAAACATACAGTAATTTACACGACAATCTTTGTACTCTAAAGCACTCTCTCATGACAGTTCAAATTTGAATCTAAAATTGGACAAGACGAATATTAAGAAAAGCATTGCCCACTCTGGTCTGTGTCTTTATGTCCTTGTTTCTCCTTACAGAATGGCTACACTCCCCTGCACATAGCAGCCAAGCAGAACCAGATGGAGGTGGCCAGTTGTCTGCTGCAGAATGGGGCTTCACCCAATGCCGAGTCCCTCCAAGGCATCACGCCCCTACACCTGGCTTCACAGGAGGGACGACCTGACATGGTGGCTCTGCTCATCTCCAAACAGGCCAACGTTAATCTGGGAAACAAGGTATAATATTAGAATGGATCAAAACCCATCAGTCTCAGAGAGAAACTTTCATTATATACATAGTTTTTCATAGTTTTTCATCATACATAGTTTTTCACCTTCAAACATGATTGTAAGATTTTTTTGGGAAAAATGTATCATTGATCCTGTTGATTCTTTCTGCCTTTTAGAATGGACTGACCCCTCTGCATCTTGTGGCTCAGGAGGGTCATGTAGGCATCGCTGACACATTGGTCAAACAGGGAGCTTCTGTGTATGCTGCTTCACGGGTAAGTTACACAATCACCACTGGTTAAAAAAATGATAAAATAAGTGTTATTAGGTAAGATGAGTTAAAAGGTGTCACTGAATTTGCTCAGTCCAGTTTTCTGATGGAAATGTTTAATCTCAAGCTTTGACTACATAACAAGTTAATGACTATAGATATTTCATTTAAACATGTGGCTTTGTCACACCAGCTAATCCTTTTTTAAGACATTAAGATATATGTAAAATCTATCAAATATCTTTAAGACAACATTTGCCATCCCTTT
Organism: Lates japonicus; assembly: GCA_033238685.1. Taxonomy (NCBI): domain Eukaryota; kingdom Metazoa; phylum Chordata; class Actinopteri; family Centropomidae; genus Lates; species Lates japonicus. Next base: position 2,236,052 of record BRZM01000021.1, on the reverse strand, counting down.
TACAGTTGTGCATGCTCATGTTTGCAAGAGTTTACACATGTTTTCACAAGATCCAAGCTGCCTGTTAGGAGGCATCAATGAAGCTACTGAGCAACAGCCAGCTGTTTCTCTTTCTCCTCACCTCAGATGGGCTACACACCCCTTCATGTGGCCTGTCACTATGGCAACATCAAGATGGTGAAGTTCCTTCTGCAGCAGCAGGCTCATGTAAACAGCAAGACAAGGGTAACCTATCTAAATCTCAGTTGACTTATACTGTATATGACTATATATGACTTGTGCTCCATATGGGCCTTTTGACTAGCTGTGTATTTTTGTTTATTTGTTTGTTTAACCACCAGCAATTAGTTAAGATGTATGACCAAAATCATTACTGTGTTTCTCGTTTTTCCTGACCATCCTCCCTCTTTATATCCCCAGATGGGCTACACCCCTCTACACCAGGCAGCTCAGCAGGGCCATACTGATATTGTCACCCTGTTGTTGAAACACGGAGCCCAGCCCAATGAGATTACTTCGGTGAGACACTTTTAGGAATACCTTACCCTGTCTCCTGTTATAACCTTCTTCTCAACACTGGGCTTTCCCTCTGACCGGCACTCTGAATTCTCTGGGGAAACTATGTGTCCTATAGATAACATGAAAACAAAGGAGTCTTTGAAGGCATCCCTCTGAGACAGTACCTACTTTCTGGTCACTCCTATCACACATTACATGGCATGATTCAAATGGCTTCATGGACACAATTTAATAAAACCAATCAAAGATACAGTTCAAGCTACTGGTGTACGGAGCCACATTCATATGACAGCTATCAAACACCATAATCCGACAGGATATTTCCTTTTGCCTCTGACAATATTGACCACCTCCTACATATTCTGAAGGGAGAGGGTCAATATACTTCCCACTGTTATAGCCTTGCGCTGATACTTTTTGTGCAAGTGCATCCCCTTGTCTCCAGTCACCATTCATCCCTCTATGCTGATGATACTTTATTATATCTTTGTAATGTGTATAATTTTCTCCTTTTTATATAAGATATATTTTTGACTTAAGTAACATATTGCTAATTCCAAATTTAAAGAAATCACCTTTCCATAGCTCTAATTACATTACATTTGCATTACATTATTATTTGTATTTTTTCTGGTGGACATTGGTAAATGCCCTACCTCCTTAAATGAGGTATTATACATAAATTTTTGTTGAAATATGTAGGTTCATGTTTACTTTGGCATGAACATCATGTTTCTCCTCTGTAGCAGTGTTTCTTGTCCGATGTATCTACATTTATTTGCATTTTATTATAATGGTCTGTGTGTTTTTTCACTTTGTGTTTTGTGTCTGCATTTTGAGAAACACTTAATCTGTAAAAATGACAGCTGCTATGAAAGCGTTCATCATTGTCAAATACTTTCTACCGAAGGAATGAAATGGTGTTATATTTTTACTATAAACAGAGAATCACATTATCAATAATTAATTCAAATCAATGGAAATATTTTGCATGATATTTCTCGTCTTTCTCTGTGTAGAATGGGACATCTCCCCTGGGCATTGCAAAGCGGCTGGGTTACATCTCTGTCATTGACGTGCTGAAGCTGGTTACCGAGGAGTCTGTCTCCGCGGTGAGCAACACATCATGCGTGGTTCACATGGTTACAACAAAGCACGCAAATAAGTAGCCTTGACACACCATAACTCAGATGTTCAATAAGATAATTTCCTTGTCTTGATCAGGTTCAGCTCCCTCACCTGTTTGCAAAACAATTCAGCATTTCCCATCTGTTCCTCTCTCTTTCTTCTCCATCTCTCTGCTTCCTCTTGCAACCTCCCCCTGCTCTACACAGATCACTACAGAGAAGCATCGGATGAGTTTTCCTGAGACAGTGGATGAGATTTTGGATGTTTCAGAGGATGAAGGTAAGCTATCTCATTTCGTTATGTTTAACAGAAAACTGTACAGCTTTGATAATCCATTTTCAGCTCTGATTCTCTGTTTTGGTAGAAGACGACTGTTTGGGAGGTACACTGACATATCAAAGTACCACAATGAATTTAAATATATATATATATGACTGTTTATAACGCCCTTTTCCATTTGTTTTGTAGGGGTTGCCCAGCTAACGTTAGGTAGGATTGTGTCTGTATCTCTGCCTTGTCCGGTCCGGTGGCTAGTGAATTTGTGCCTTCATTGCAGTTGTACTTTCTCATTTTCTCTGTGTGTCACTAATTGTCTCTCTAATCAGTTCTTCTGAGTCTGCTCTCAACTCCAGCCCTGTTTGCGTTTCTCTATCTTTATCTCCTCTTTATCTCCTCTCGCTCAGAGATTTATTTTTAAAAATGTGTCTGTTTTTCATCAGCATGTAGTCACGACATTTTCCTGTTTACCAGCGTTCAATGCACATCTGTTCGTGGACTCATTATTGACAGAACGTATTTCTGCGTTTAAAAGACAAACGGCTTCCTTTCAATTCAGCATCACAGTCACTCCTGCCTTTTACAGCCTAATTGATCAATAAGCTGATTACACACACGCTGTGCCCCAGCTGTGACACGCTCCTGTAAACAACACACACAGTTGCTGTGTATGCAGTTTTCTTTCTGCTTTAAAGAAATTAAGAATTAAATCAAATCACTGTAATTTTAACAACTAATTTTGAAAGCATTCACATGCAAGCTTCATTTTTAATCTGTTTTGTTTGTGTGGCTCTTGTTTAATTGTGTTGCCTTTTCCTTCTTTACCATTTTTTTGGTTTACTTGTACAGCTTGTACTAATGTCTGTAAACAGCTCTGTTTTTTGAAGTGATTTATGGTTTACTATTGTTGTTCTGATCATTATTTCAATATCATTCCTCCTTAATAATTGAGGTATTTTCTCCTACACAGAAACAACCATCACCACATGTGATTTCATCTTTAATGGGCATGCTCACTAAAAAAGCTGTCACCAGGTGCCTTGCAGTTTGCCGTCCATGCAGTGTCCTAAACTGTGTTAATATTCACTGTCTTACCAGTCTTCTTCTTTCACTCCTTTGGTTTCCATTGGCTCTAGTTGTTGTTGGTTTGACTCCATTGCTTGGACTAAATATATCTGAAATTGCTTTGTGGCCATTTTTTCTGTGGTTTCGTGAAGGTGAAAGGATGGGAAGTATGGTGGTGTAACAATTAACTAATTCCACCAATGGAGAATTGATTTAAGTGTGACATTATTTTGATTCAAGTGGAGAGATCAGCTGCAGTTCAAGATACTGTCACTCATTAAAAAATGCTGAAACAAGTCAAAATGCACTGAGGAAAAAAAATAATTCCATTGGCAGATTATATCAATGAAACATTTTACATCTGAGTGGAAGAACTTGAGAGTTGAGTTCAGCATCATTTTGCCCTGTATTCCCCTGGTCTCGTCCTTCTCTCTCTTAATTCTTTATGTGCTCTTTGCAACCCGTTCTTTGCCAGTTTTCGTTTTTTCCTCTTTCCTCCTGTTCCACGTCCATGACCTCTTTATCTTTGCCCACAGGAGACGAGTTGCTGGGGATGGATGGAGCACGCTACTTAAAGCTTGATGACTTCAAGGACCAGGACGATGACTTCCTCTCCCCTAAGAAGACTCTAAGAGACTTTGAGGGGGGCATGGGTACCACGTAAGTGTACTAGCTGATGATGGGATGGGGGGTGGGGGGTCCACAGGTGGTAGTAGACCTGGCTCTTTACTCTTATGTGGAGCACACATTGTCTCCTGCCTCATATTATTCTCACTTCTTCTGCCACAGGCCATATTCTCCTGCTATTCCCAGAATCCCTTGTGTGTCCCCAGAAACAGTTCTGCTGGATCAGGTGGGTTTAACTCATAATGTTTTGAGCATGCATTACATTTTGGGCACTTTATTTTAACGAGGGTAGATATTTTCTTTCTAATATTAAAAAGTATTATGATATTTTTGTTTCTGTTAGCTTATCTTCTCTTTTTCTTTTTTACTCTGCCTTTTTCTCTCTGTAACTGTCTCTCTTCTCTCTCACTCTTCTCATTGTGTGGATTTTTTTTCATCACCTTCTCTCTCTCCTCATCTCTGTCTGCCTCTTCTCTGTCGTTCCCTCCCGCTTCTCTCTGTCTTAATCTTCTCAGTCACGGTTATTTTACTGCCTCTCAGTTTTTCACTGCCTTTCTCTTTTTTTTCTTCCTCTCTGACCTCAGCATACTCCCATCCCCCTGCCAAAAGAGTATGATGAAGACTCTCTTATCCCAAGCAGTCCTGCTACAGAGACCTCAGACAATGTCAGCCCCGTGGCCAGCCCTATTCACACGGGGTAAGCTAATAAAACACTTCACCGCATGTCAATCCTCATCTCTTATTTTACTTATGTTAAATTGTGATATTCGTTGATGCTGCTTGTCAGGCTTATCATAAAGACAGGATTTTGGCTGGCGTGGTGAGATTACCAGTATTATAAATGTATTCTAGAAGTACAGCACACATACAATGATACTGGAGATTGGACAAAGGAGAAGGGGAAGTCAAAAAATACTCTGAATTGAAGCTCATGTGTATTGTGTGTATTGTTTGGGCATTTGGCAATCTTGGAAGGTCTTGTTAGCATGACTGACAATTCATAGCACAAAAACACAAATCTCTTAGGAGGGAAGGCAATTTCAAAAACCCTCATTCAAGAAGTTTGGCTGCACAGTTAATGTTGCACTTGGCAGAATCATAGGAATGTTTTTATTAGAATTAACCCGGATTTATATTGTAAATTGGACGATATGTAAATGATATACGTTGAGGATCATAAACTGTTTTGGCTGATCCCTGTTAGGCTTTGTTTATATTGTTACTGCATACAGCACCTGTGATTAAGATATTTGTGACAAGCTCCATAAGGTTAATGCAGCATAATGTCAATTTATTATTAAGTCTGCTTAGTCATAATTTATGCAGAGCACCATGAGTCAGCATTTGAAAAGCAGAATATGAAGTGAGGGTGTATGAGGGGGGAAAAAGATAAACTCATAAGAGTCACCCTGCCAGACACACGCACACACTTATAAGAGGGTGCGTGTCTAATGCGGGATCAAACAGCATGGGTCTCTCTCTTTTTTTTTTCTCATGTCTTTCTTGTTGCACTTAGTGGCCACTCCAGATGGCCTGTCGTCCTCTGCCTTATTGAGACAATCAAAAAAGAACGGCACCAGCACAGTGAATTGGTGTCTCCTTTATGAACCATTCTGCATGTAAGCATAAACAGACAAAGACTAGATCAATTCAAAACATCGCAAAAAAATACACAAATGAGTAGTCCTTTCCTGTTTCATTCAATGGGTTTCACTTAGGAAAGGCCATTATTAGTTTTTTAATGTAGTGTTTCTGTCCTGTGTTATTTCCTGTGAGCTGGACTTGTCATTAAATCACTACGTCACTGTACGACCATTAGCTTCCTAGTGAGTTTCATGGTGGATGCTCGAGGAGGCTCCATGCGAGGCAGCAGACACCACGGCTTACGGGTTATCATTCCTCCTCGAACCTGCGCTGCACCGACACGCATTACCTGCCGTCTGGTCAAACCTCAGAAATTGACCACACCTCCTCCGCTGGTGGAGGGGGAGGGGCTTGCTAGCCGTATCATCTCCCTAGGGCCGTCCAGTATGCAGTTCCTTGGGTGAGTCAACTTTATAGTTAGTTTATTTACTGTAGTTATTCAGCTTTAGAACATGTGCATGGATTGTTAATTTGTCAAGCATGGAAGAGTAGTTAGTTTTATGTGCAAGTGTTTTTTAACAAGCACTTTTTTTTACTTTTTCTACATGACTTATGGCTTGATTATTGTGCCATCTAGTGTACATTGATAAATCTACACATCTCATGGAGGGATTGTAAATTATGGCATAATTTAATAATAACAGAACAAAACTGGAACTAGATATTCTTGGCTTAAAAAAACATTTTTACATCACAAACTCCATGATGCAGTACAAGCCTGAAATCAGGATCAAAACCAGATTTTTATGCATGCTGTCTTTGTTTCTTCCACAGGCCTGTAATTGTGGAAATCCCTCACTTTGCCTCACTGGGCCGAGGAGACCGAGAGCTCGTGGTCCTCCGCAGTGAAAATGGCTCAGTCTGGAAGGAACATCGCAATCGCTATGGCGATGAAGTGTTGGAAACTATTCTGAATGGCATGGATGAAGGTCAGTGTGATGGTAATGGATGTAACTCTCTGTTAGACCTTGCACAGTTGCAGATAAGTCAGTCTTAGTCTTGATGAACGACCCTGGACTTAAAGAACAAGGACACAGGGAGGGGATGCTTTTTTATAGAAAGGTTCTGTAAGCAGTATCTGTCCTTTCTTTCTCTTTCTTCCTGTTCACTCCTTACCATCTGTAGACCTGGAGAGTCAAGAGGAGCTTGAGAAGAAGAGAATCCGTCGGATTATCTCCACTGACTTCCCCCTCTACTTTGCCGTGGTCTCCCGCATTCAGCAGGAGAGTGATCTGATCGGTCCTGAGGGTGGCCGGCTGACCAGTAAGCTGGTGCCCCATGTCGAGGCCATCTTCCCTGAGACAGCAGTCACCAAAAGAGTGAGACTAGGACTGCAGGTAAGAAGAAAAGTCGAAAAATAATAGAAGAAATACAGTAGATATGAGTGAGCAAGAAAGTTGAAAAGAGTGGACAAACCAAGAAAACAGAGAGGTAACCGAACAGAAGATTTGAAACCATGAGATAGATTCTATGCAGATCCACACTTTTTCATAATTGCTTGGGTGTTTGTTTTGCTTGTACGACAGAGACAATCTGCTGTTTTCTACAAATTACTGAGGCCAGATGTTTGAATTATAGAACAGCTGACTTTCAGTCTGTGACTCAGTGGTCTGTGCCAACACATTTACCTGTAGCATGAGTTGAAATTTGGCCATTTCACATCCTGAAGTTGATGTTCTGTTTGACAAATGAGCTGTAAAATGATGTGCACTCTGTACTGCTGACTGTAGACAGATCATTTATTATCTTATTATTTTGTATTTTAATCTTTGAAGGAGGTTTATGAATTGTTTAGGAAGTTTATGAGTTGTTGCATCTAGGACAAGAAACAAATCCACTTTTAGCAAGTTTTTGCTAATTTAGTGTCAATTGTGTACATGTTAATTTTTTGAAAATTTTCTGCCTCTGAAGACATTGATTTCCATAAATTTCATCACAGTTTAAATTTGCTTTTGGTTAACTTATCACAGCAAACAGAAAACTATGAAGAAAATAATTTAAATCTGTGTCAGTAAGGTATGTTATGGTCAGCAGTAATATAAAATATACACCGTTGTTGTAAATTGCTTAAGATATTCAAAAACTCTGGCATGGTACTTTATGATATTGAAAAATCCACCTCCATCTGTTATATACATTCAGATCATGAAATGTTCGTGGCTAAATAAGCAACAATCAAAGTTTATGTGCATGTCTGCACCTGTCATGCCATACTGCACTGTTTTTAAATTAGCATTTGCAATACGTGGTGTCCGTCCTGCCAAACAGGAGCTTTTGGTGAATTTCACTCATCCAGACCTCCACAGACACGCATATGGGAAGCTGGCAAACACTCATGCTGACTATCTCGTTTCACACAACACCTCCGCTCGGCTTTGTTTTCCATGACAGAAAGATTACAGCGGATTATGGGTTCCACATTTCAGTTTTTCTTTTGGTCACTTCAGTGTACATTGTTTATGTTGTCTGTCACAGCACTGATTTGTCACGGCACTGATTCTATCAGGAAACTGCATGGGTCCAAGTTTTGCTTTGCCTTATGCTGCTCTGTTTATGTTTTCCTTTTATCCAGCCATTCATCACTCCTCAGTTCCCTGATTTAAGTTGTGAGCCACACTGACCGAGCTGATGCACTGATCTGAGTTGGGTCAGGTGTGAAATATGAATTTGTTGCATGTGTGAGTATGGCTGTGAGTTTGATGTTTCCGTCTACTGCACATGTGCTGTTCTGCTTTCTTTTCGTATCCTCTACTTCTTCTGTTTCCTGCCTTTTTACTATCCTTCTGGATCACTTTACGTCAACTTTTATATTGTGTTTGTGTGTGAGTTTAGCTCTCACATATTTATACCCCAGTCCTATATTTTGTCTTTTTGGCATTTTCCTGCTCAACAACCTTTTCCTTTACCACTTCCACTTCAGGCACAGCCGATCCCTGATGAATTGCTGACGCGACAGCTTGGTAACCAGGCGACCTTCAGCCCAGTGGTTACCATCGAGCCCCGCCGACGCAAGTTCCACCGCCCAATCGGATTGCGCATCCCACTGCCACCATCCTGGAGAGAGAGTCCTCGGGATGCTGGGGAGGGTGATACCACCAGCTTGCGCCTCCTCTGCAGTGTCATTGGTATGATCCACTTAGAAGTTGATCAAGTAGACAATAAGTTTGCCTACTTCCTCTGTAAAAGGATTACTTTTGTGCTTGTTTGAATTTTATGGATATATACAAATAAAATGTGCTGTAAATATGTGTATTCAGGCATCTGTTACCTTGTTTATCAGGGCATGAATGACACAGTATGGTTGTTGTGTCTCAGGTGGAACAGCACCAGCTCAGTGGGAGGACATCACTGGAACCACAAAGCTGATGTACGCCAATAACTGTGCCAATTTTACCACCAATGTCTCTGCAAGGTGAGCACCTCAGCAGTAATCAAGACAAATTTATTACCAGTCAGCTGTCCTTCCCCGCTCTCTTGCCCACATCTGCATTTTAATCAAGTTTCTACCTGCCTATCCTCTCTTTTCTTCGACTTTGCCCAGATTCTGGCTGGCAGATTGTCCACGCACGGCAGAGGCAGTGACCTTTGCCAACTTGCTGTACCGGGAGCTAATGTCTGTGCCGTATATGGCCAAGTTTGTTATTTTCGCCAAGATGAATGAAGCACGCGAGGGACGCTTGCGTTGTTACTGCATGACAGATGACAAGATGGACAAAACGCTGGAGCTGCACGAAAACTTCACTGAAGTGGCCCGCAGTCGAGATATTGAGGTCAGCTCAGGAGGAAAGGAAAATGTTGCCAAGTTCACAATAAGGGAAAGCTGATATGGAGATCAATATGGGTTATGGCAACCTCAAACATGTTTCCTGGTTGTTACCCACTTTTGAGCAGTGGGCTCTTGTTTCTAGTGAATTATTTATATCATCTATCAATTTGATAGCAGCTACTTAAAAGCCATACTTACTACATGCATTAGAAGATGATTGTTCTGGTAAATTTAATGGGAAAAACTACTGAAATATTATATTGTAAAAACAGGAAAATTATAGGTATGTTTAAAAATAAGAAATGCAGCCAGTAGGTCAGTAGCAGTGCTAGAGAAGAAGCGCACTCAGCTTTTTCTTTTTGTGATGATAAGAAAGATGGTTTACACCACTGCTGGCTTTGCTGGCATTGCGTTAGGAGTTAGTGTCTTTTTCAAAGATGTTATGATATCAATCCACACTGTGGCTGTTTTACATGGGTCAAATCATTCTCACATGATCTCTTGGTGTACTTATCTTGTCACCCTTAACAATTTGTGACACTTTCCACAGCTGATGGAGGGCATGCCGTTGCACCTGGAGTGTTCCGGGAACCTAGTGCCCATCAGGAAGGCCACCCAGCAGCCTCGCAGCTTCAGCTTCCAGGCCTTCAGAGATAACAGACTGCCCGTCTCTGTCAAGGTCTGTTTCCATCCGACTGTTCATATGCCTGCTTCTCTATCACTTGCTATGTATTCATACAGCGTTGTGGTTTTGTTTTTTTCAGTTGTTGGGTTCAGTGTGTCAAGGATCCTTTCACCAGTTAGTCAGTTTCCCTCCTGAGCACTCACCTGCTGATCACCCAGACAACCTGTTCACATGGTGGTTTTTTTTGTGTCTGTTTGCCTTTCACTGTGATATCTGTGAGCTAGACTTTTCAGTTTGTCTCACCATTAGCATGTCAAAGTTCAGATAACAGTGCAGGGCTGCGTTCCCTCTGCAGTCACTCAGCACTGCAGAAACACCAGTTAGTTGCATAATAACATAATTTAACCCAAATACTAAGTCCAACCTTAAGCTTTAGGAAAAATGTATTAATATCACTTACAACTCGATCACTATGAGGGATAGGTTTTGATATATTGTTGCATTACATGTGTACCTCAATCAGTCCCTTTGTTTTTGTGGTTGTCAAGCCATTTTTTATTTCTAAACAAGATTATAATTGTCCAAATTTGTACCTGATTTCTAATGTAATATTACAGTGTTTTTTATGTGTGTTCCTTTGGTTACAGATGCATCACTGTAAAATTTGTCCTTCTTTCTGATCATGATTGTCAGCCATTTTTGTTATTTCAAGCCCTTCTCTTACACAGATTACTGTTTTTCATACTGTGTGTCTATATGTACGTGCCCCATCATGTATGTTTTGTAATTACATTTATGTAATTTTTTCATTTGTTTGTTCAATCATTTTGTTTAGCACTTCATCTATTTGTCTGTCAGTGCCTTTCTGTCCATGTGTCAGTGTAACACACACTACTGTTCAGCATCAGCTAGATGAATACTTTGATAAATATCTTTTTGTTATGGTGTAGCCAAACAACAAACAACTTACCTATCTACCTGTCAACTCTCTCGGGTAACCGTTTGCATGCCTGTGACTCCCTCACTTTCTTTGCCTGCCTTCCTATCTTGCGGCCTTGCCTGTCTGTATGTGTCTGTCTCACTGTCTCTCTTTCTCTCTCTCACGGTCACTCTGTAACTGTCTGGTCTGACAGACGTCCAGGTAAAATGTGCAGGTAAATCTCTCCCTCTCGCCTGCCTGTGGACTGCTTCCATCCCTGTTTCCCCTGCTTCTCGTCCCATGTTACTGCGCCACATGCTCGAGACATGGTGGAGGGATCTAATACCTGTTTTGATCTTTTTTTTTCCTCCTCTTCCTCGCTCTTGCTCTGTTTCATTCTCTTCCTTTCTGTCTTTTAATCTGCCTATTCCTTTCACTTCTCTCTTCTCCTCCTCTTTCCATCTCCTCCAAACTCCTTTTTCTCACCCTTCTCTCTTCCATTCCTCTGTATGCTTTCTCTTTTTTCCTCTGTTTCCTCTCTCCAAAATTCTCCCTCTTCTTCTCCTCTCTTTGTTTCTCTTCCTCTCTCCATCTGTCCTTTCTTTATGTCAGGTCAGAGATAGCAACAAGGATGCCACTGGGTTTTTATCCTTTCTCCGGAAGTGCACCAAGTACGAGGACACACAGCATGTACTGTGTAACCTTAACATAACCATGCCACCTTGTGTCAAGGTAAGGACTTGTTCGCAAACACACCCACCACAAGCACACATGCACAAACATTTGTGCTTGAATTTCTCTAGACCTCCATTTGGTTGATGAGACAGAGGTCTGGCTACGTGACATTCTTCGAATAAGAAGTCAGTTTTTCTAAAGTTGTTCTGTAAGGTTTAACACAATAGCTGATGTCAGCATTTGTTGGGCTTTAGTTAGCCATTGCTTGTTGCGCCTGATTGGCTGGAAGACAGTAAGACTATATATTCTGCTTATTATTAATGGAGAACCTCTTTTGATAATGTGACTTATCTTAGGTTGAAAATGTGTATCATATCAAGTAATCTCTAGTTTCAAATAAATTGAAATGGGATTCTTTTAGATAATTACTGCCAAAACTGCATATATACAGTCCATTTTAACATATGATTCAAAAATTGGGATGTATTATAATGTGATTTTGTTGTTTTTATAAATGTTTAGGTTGTTGGAAGTGAGGAGCGCAGGAGAACTCTAACCCCTCTTGCCCTGAGAGAACGCTACAGTGCGCTGAACGAGCCTGGTGTGGGTGAGTCCTTCACTGCCTGACCCTCTGCCCTCTCCCGATATAAACACAGCGGAGATGGGCACTGAATGTTGCACTGCCCCCTTCTACCCACAACCCTCTGCTTCCCACTCTACCCTCTCTATTTTCCCCTATCTGTCTCGCGTTCACGCATGGCACAAAGACTGAGCCTTGGATGCAATGCACTGCTCTACAGTATGCCCCAGAGTTCTTTGCAGTGCAGTTAGAGGAAATCGTATTGAATGTGCGACTAAAAGACAAGCAGCATTCCCCAACATGACCCAAAATGGCTCCATGGCACATGGCAAATTAGCCTCTTCTTTTCTCAGTGTCCTGGTAGCTATGACGACTGATGAATGACTCCTGTGATTGGTTTTGCATGGCGCTGGTGACTCCACTGCGATTTCCAATGGCATGGGAGCAGAAACTGTTAGCATTAGCACTGTAGCTTAGCACTGGGAATGGGCAGGACCTCGCAGTGGAGCTAGACAGAGGAGCCCTCATACTGGCCTGTGTTAATGAAAAGAGTCAAGATGGCGCTCTGGTGGTTTAAATGGTGCTGATAGTGGGTGGGGCTTAAGGGGAAAGGCCTTTCTGTCTATCAAGTACACAAGCGCTGCTACGACTGCACCACTAATCCTCTGTAATGGTTACTGAATGCTACTTTGACTGGTGGGACTAGCACCTGGACGAACCCCAATTATTTCTAACCTCCCTGCCCATATGGTGTGCTAACCATGAGGGGATTATATGGGGTCTTGTGCAGTTATTTCCTCAACAGAGCAATGCTTTTGTCAAGGTAGCTATTGCTATTAACAGTTCTAATAGCAACACAGAGAATTAACAGAAACCGGTTGCCTTTAATGGTGGAATTAACATACCAGTCAATTACACATATTTGGATGGTCCAAGGCTGATATAATCTACCTGCTAAGTCCAACACTCATGACTACTTTCACACAACATTTTGCCACCAAATTATAGTAACTTAAATATCAGCTGGACTGTCCAAATAAAATGTGGCTTAGATCAGTCTTAGAGTCCGAGGTAAAAAATCTCCTCAGTTCAGTAAATGTACGCATACTTCTCCTGGGGAAACTGGCTGTGCGGTTTCTAAACTTGCTGTCTTTCTTCTCTTTAGCCACAGTAAATGCCATGGAAGGACTGAGATCAAAATCAACATCATATCTGAACAGCTGGGTTTGAGCTGGGCAGGTTAGTCACTAAATATAGAAATATCTACTGTGTATCTTTCTGTTCTTATATGTATCTTCCTTCTCGCCTTGTTGTCTCTGCAGAGTTGGCACGAGCTTCAGTTTGGCGTGGGCGACATCAATAGAATCCGTTAATGGAGAATCCCAATTCACTGTGGACAGAGCTCTGCCCTGCTCAACCTCTGGGCCCAGCAGAGAACTAAGGAGCCAGAAGTAAGCCCAGTACAACTTTATATCTCTTAGAAATGTTGTAGCATTTGTTTATCCAGGAACATATAAACTGCTGCAAGTCACCAGATGTTTGACTATTTAGTGTCCAGATTAACTATATTTTGAATACTCTCTAACTTCCCATTTTTCTTTACTTTCTTTGTATGTTTCTCCCTTTTTTGTGTGCCTCGTGCACAATCTCTCCTCCGTTCTGTTTTCTGTCCCCTTCTCAACCCTTGACATGTTTCCCTCTCAGTGGAGAGCCTCTACACTGCTCTGAAGAAACATCGACCGTTGCAGACATTGTGACATCTCTGGAGGGGTCCGGGCTCACGCTGCCGGTTCTTGGGAGGAGGCGCCTGTCGCTCAGCTGGAGCAGCAGCCACCCTGCTGTCCCCAGATGTCCTCAATGGTAGACACGCCAACATATCAAACATCACACATTCACACAAGACATGCAAAAATCAAATCAGAATACTTATCAATGAGCAATGAATTGACCTACCTAAAATTAGGTCTTCCTCATTCAAGATATGAGACAAAAATAATTTGATTGTTAATAAAAAGTTTTGAGAGGGAACACAAAGATAAAATAAAAATGGAGTGAATACTCAGGATATTCATGAGTGAGACTCAGTTTGATAATTGTCCATGATGATCTGTTATAGTCCAGAAATGGAGGTTTACGAATTTCCTGCTCAAGCAGAATCTGAAGGAAAATTAATGACAACTTCAGTTACTTCAGTTGTAAGAACAGTATTTGGTGACATACAATCAGGAAAATGGTCCATAGTAGAAGATTTTTAGAAATTCCTTAATAAATTAACTTCTCGTGTTTTTTTAAATCACTATCATTCTGTCTGTATTTCAGTTCATCCTTGGATTTATTTATAAAATTCTTTTCCTCAAACAGATGTATTAGTCATGACAGTTAAGAATAGTCAGCACTACTAAAATCTGAGACAAAATTCTTCAGCACAACAAGGTGAGGCTGTTGTTCTCATTACTTTCCACTTCTGAAACCTCCCTGCCTTCCTTGAGTCTGGGTAACAACCGTTTACCTTGTCTCTCTTGCTCCTGAAGATCACGGACACAAAGGAGCCATCGCGCCTAGTGCACAAGCCTCGGTTAATGGGCCCCAGTTTACAGAGGGTAAGTTGAAGGAACCTGGGCTGCATGGTGGTTTGCTGCTCATGTACATGATAATGATGATGATGATGATGATGATGAATCTCAAATCATGTTTTTGAGGTCTGAGGAATGGTGTCATTCTCACCATGAACCCGACGCTTTTGCAGCATGCAGTAAGGGCACTGGGGCACAAGTCTTTTTGTTTGTTTGTTTGGTTTTTTTTCAGTTACAGTTTTCACACCTCATGTTTGAGCCCTGAACATGATGGTTCTTATTCTTCTCCTTAATATGAGAAACGAGGATAACTCCCTTTCACCTTTACTGATTAAGGCAAACAACTCCAACCTTAACATAGCAATAATTCCTGATTTTTTAATTCTGGATGTTTGGGATTGTTAGATAGATTACACATATGCGTGTATGTGTGGCTGTGTGTACGTGTGCACACATACAGTGCGATGTGTGTGTGTGTGTGCATACATGTATATGTGTGTGTGTGTGTGTGTCTGGGATGGATACACTAGTCAAAAGTGGCACCAGTACACAGATGATAGTGTGCTCTGGGCCGTCATACCTTATTTCCTATTCTTCCTCTACTTTCTTTCTGTCTGTCTTTCTCTCTTTCTTTCCTTGAGCGAAGCAAGAATTACCTCCTGTCATTTATGCTTGACCGACAGCAGACATTGTCACCTAACT
The DNA here is from genome assembly GCA_033238685.1 of Lates japonicus. Taxonomy (NCBI): domain Eukaryota; kingdom Metazoa; phylum Chordata; class Actinopteri; family Centropomidae; genus Lates; species Lates japonicus. The sequence continues at coordinate 2,220,953 of BRZM01000021.1, read as the reverse complement.
GCAATGTTCTGGTGGCCGTGAAATATCACTTTGCTCAGGACAATCTCTCTCTCCCTCTCTCTCTGCCCTTCTTTCGGTCTTTCTCTGAACCTATGACAGCTGTCCTTTATCTGCTGCCCAACCGTAGCCCTGCTCTCCTCCCCCTTCTCCTGCTCTTCTTCCCTCCCTGGCTCTTCCTGTCTGACCTCTGACCTCATATGACCTCATGTTGACCTCTGGGCCTCCTCTTCTCTTGTCATCTTATTTTCCCGCTCCTCCCTGGTTTCAGTCGGCGGGGGACCCTCTCTCCTCCTCTCTCAATCCAGCTCTGTGTGTGGCCACTACAGTTTGTGCACGTGCATGCTGCATGCTTCACTGTAACAGTATCTGTTTGTGTGTGGAGTTTGTGTGTGTGCGTGTTTCAACCCTGGGTTGCAGTGGTGTGTGTTAGTATTCAAAAGCCAAGAAAACACTTTGTTAGCTCAGCTTGCAGGACTTATGTGTATGAATATTTTGTTTTTACACAAAGAAGTGTTTGAAATATATTTGAATAACTGAATTCAGTGCTTGTACATAAAAATAATAATAATAATAAAATACATTTATACCCAGATCCACATGAGATGATTTTTGTCTGTACAGTGAAAGGGATATTATTGTGTGTATGCAGTGTCTTAGATAAAATAAAGTTGCTATTTTGATTATGACATGTATATTGCATGGCATGCTTTTCAATGTATGAAGTTTCCTTCACAGTGTAAATGTTTTCTCTGTTCAATGGGTGTATTTCAGTCTTGTTTTAAATGCTATATTAACAAACAAATGTTTTCTTTTTTTTCTTTTCTTGTAAAATAAATAATTGTGTTTTTGTTTTTTGTTTTTTTGTGCTACGCTGTAACACATAGACACAGCTGTATTAACATAAATGTTCAATACACAATGTTGCTGTGGTGTGTCTTTCATTAAATGGGCAAAATAAGTTACCTATGGGGTATTAACGTTTGATAATAAGTATGATTTTGTGTAGTGTGTACATTTGCTTAAATAAAATTATTGTGTAATTGTGTTGCAATTGGCATGTATATAAAAGCAAAGAAAATTGACTTAGACAATTTACATTCAAATATTTAATGATTTTCCTAAACTACATTTTGCCCAAGTCTGATGGCCAAGAATATTGTCCGGCATTGTCTGAACATTGTCTGCCAGCAGGGATATTGCTGTGAGGGTGTGTTGTGTATTGGTTTGGGTGTGTGATTATTTCTGTACATTTAAGCCTCACTTGTGAGCAAAACTGTGTCCTCATCTGTATTTTGATACGAGTGCAGTATTGTGTTTGTGTTTATATATGTGTGTGTACGTGTGTGTGTGTACAGTGGCAAAGTGAGATAGCGTGCTGTGCAGTGTGTTGTCCTTTGTGTGTTTTTCTTGTGCCATGACAATCTCTGTGGAGTTTATTTGAGCTTCACTACATCCTGTGCCTTTGACACTTTGTGTGTGCGTTTGTGTTTAAATAGCAGGAGTGAAGGGAAAGGCTAACCCAGATTCATCTAACTCATCCTAACTCTCATTCTAATTCTGACTCATTCCTCCCTGCTCACCTCATTCTGACGCCACCTCTCATCATCCTGGCCCTGTACCATCCCAGAAACACACACACACACACATACACACATGCTTACCCACACTATGGTCCATTAGCGCATAAACTCTGAGAGACGGTTACTGACACAGTAAAGAAGTATTTCACCCATTAAAACATGCTATTTCTTACTGTCCAGAGCTGTTATAGGTCCCATTAGAATAAGTTTCAGTTTTTAGTTAGGCAGTATATTTTTGGTAGCTCAGTGTGCTGGTAAAATGTAAATTATCCTCACTGATTATTTTGATCGTGAAGAATTGAAAACTCTTTAAGAATAGAAAATACTCTTAAAGGCAGGTCAGGTAAGGTAGGCTTTGCTGCATTGTTTAACCTCAGTCATTTTCTGCTCATGGCTGCACCATAATAACTTACTGGATATTTATATAATGGGTTGTTTGTGCTAAAAACATATCTGAAATCTGAAAAATCACAGCACATCAACCTCTCTGAGGAGCTCACTAGAGAACTAACTTCCAGGTTGATCACTCATCATCAGGTTAAGTATTTTCCATTCAGTAAATGTACTGGTAGATATCACTTTATATTTTTGTAAATATAGTTTTAAGCCTAATTATATTTCTTTAAATCCATTATCAAGGTTAAATAATCAGTTAATGTGATTGTGAAATAAAGTTGCCGTTGTGCTGCCTCAGTATGACAAAGTCATAGGAAGTCATTGATTCCTTCAAGCAAATCCCCTTAACCTTCCTTTTTTCTATCTGATCCATCAGCTACATTAGAAATATTATAAGCAATACTTGACATGATAAATTTGTAAAACCTGCTCAGAAAGTTGAAACTGAAACCTCACACTGTACATTGGGTTGTTTTTTCTCAGCCACAATACTATACAGCCTCTACTTTGTATTCCGATTTTTGTTGTTTTAATCTGTCAGTTTGATTCTCTGTGCTTAATTGAAATATTTTCTGCAGGACTGCACTGCAAATGTGAACACACCCTAACTTAAATTAACTTAAATTTTGGGTGAAGTACTCCTTTACTGTTCAATTTCACTGAATTTCATTCATCTGAACTCATTGATGAAACATTTCAGTTGCAGTATTGATTAATCATGCAATCCAAATCTGTCACATGCACCAATTTTTTTTTTCCAAATATCACCTTATAAATACACTTATAGATCATTAGCTCTGTTCAGAAAAAATTAAAATGGATCATTTAAATGGATACTCAATTAAATAAAGTGAACAAAAGAAAAATAAATTCGTTTGAAAAGAACTGATTCAGACAACAAATCAAAAATACTGAACCTTAATTACATTAGAACTAAATATAAGCATCAAATTGTATGGACTAAACTGAAAATGAATACAGCTTTTGATATGAATGTGAAATATATTATTAATATACAGCATACTTATTTGGCCCTGGAATAAATATTATTAGGAATAATAGACAATTATTAGTATATATAATGTGTGTTTGTGTATTATACAGTGTTTGTGTATGTCCTTGTGTATTTTCTTAGTGTTTTCCCATTGAATAATGTCTCAGTTATGGAACCATAGTAGAACCAAAAAATATTGTCTAGTACCCCATGTTATTCTGCATTAAATGACAAATAAAGTGTGTGTTGAATCATTTTTGATAACACACATCATTGTAATTTAGTCATTTAAATTCTATTCATCAACAACTACCTCAACCTTATAAAGAGACTCAGCAGAATAAAACTAAATAATACATACTGCAACTAGGTGACGATGGATTGAGACCAACTTCCGTTACCAGATGCAAATCAATTACAAAAAAATACTTAAATCTAATAGTTTGTCTAATGTGTGTGCGTTTGTATGTGTATGAGTGTGTGTGCACAGTGATTTTAATTTGGATGCCTGGGATGCAGACGTACAACAGCATGACTCTGATGTGCAGCTACAGGAGAATGCGAGAGCGACAGTAACTTGCAATTTCCTCTGCAAGATGCTGCTGACTCCCACCCAGGGGCCTGTAACAAGGGTTGGAACGATAATAGAGACGTGTCTGTAAAGTTTTGATGTTTGTATCACACTTGTTTGGATCTAAATTTCTAGAATAGCACCCAGCACCCCAGACTGATTAGTTACAAATATACCCCAAATATACAAAATACCCTTTAAATATTGCAGTGGCTTTAATAAAAGTAAAATAGAATTGAAAGAAATCTGTCTTTTAGGGATTGGCTGCAGCTTTAATGAGCTCCATTTATGATAGGGACACTGGAATCTGGAAATCTAATTGGAAAATTTTCTCTCAGATTTTACTGAGATGTCAAAGGGGAAGATAAGAATACCTGAAATACCACTTTTGTGTTAAATCTATATCGTGCCAACCCCACAAATCAAAGTATTACTCCAGACTTTTTTTTCTCTCATCAAGGAACACAATGTATTTCCTTCCTGTATTTCACTTTATTACATGGAGACAAACTAGAGCCCTGCATCATTCACCTCACACACAGTGGATGACACACCAAGCCCCTTTATCCCTCACCCCACTCATATGGCTGTGTCCCAATGACAAAAACCTGAAGTGCCTCATTTGCATCAAAATCAGTCCAAATATTTTTTACACCAATTAGACAAATCAGCAGAAGAAAGACAATGTTTTATTGTTTGCAATAATGTTTGTGTTCTGCCTTGTAAGGTGAAAGTAATATAAAGCATATTGGCCTGGATTTATTCAGGGTCTTTCTTATCACACTGAATAAAATTAGTTGAAGGATGTCTTAATCCTAAATTAGTGGTCTAAACTTTAGGTGTTTGATAAAGACCAACCGTATTCTTTTTCCTGGTATATTGGGACAGGGCTGAGCCCCACTGTTTCCCATATAGGGTGGAGAAACAGTTGACCCACCACCCCACTCCCCCTTCCTCCCCCTGGCTGTGCCTGCGTGGTGTTAGTCTTTCTCTTGTCTCGCCCCTGTCTTCCCTCCAGGTTATGGGCTGGTGCAGGAAGAGCTTCTGTCCCCAGCCTCCATGCAGTACAGCTTGCCCTCTCCACTGGGCGTGGAGCCCTACTGGCAAGAAGTGTCCAGCCTCGAGTGCGCCCCCATCGCCACCACAGAGGAAGACACGTTAATGGAGATGTCGGACGTTCAGGTATGGCCAGCAGGGGTCAGCCCCTCGCTGGTCACGGTGGAGGACTCGTCGCTAGAGGGCAGCAGTCGCGCCGATGACTCAGAGGGCGCCACGCTCTCCCTCCCTTGCAGCTTGGGTCGCCCGAGCAGCGGAGCCAGCGGGGCCAGCGGCTCCATCATGGAGCTGGAGGAGGAGGAGGAGGAGGAGGAGGAGGAAGGGGAGGTTGAGGAGGAGGAGGCGCCACCAGAGCCGGCAAGTGTGCTGGCAGAAAGAGACAGGGTGAGGGCCAGTGGCGCTGTTCCTAAGGTCAACCTAAATGGCCAGCTTGGAGGTCAGAGGTCAGATGGGAGGAGAGGGGAAGCCCTTGCGGCAGGAGGTGGAGCAAAAGGAGGAGGTGCAGGGCTGGGTTCAGTGGAAGGGATTTCTGTTGTTGCAGGCCAGCAGGTGTATGCCCAGCGGTGTGAGATGTCGGGACTGAGTCGGGCTGCAGAACACAATGGAGACAACCGGTACGCCAGCTTTAACTGTGTGTTGTTTCTCGCTGTCTGTAGTAAATTGGCCATTAACATATCTACTATATCACTGTCTTTTTTATGTCTCTCTCCTTTTCTTCCCTTTTTGCCTTATCTGGGTTTTGCCCTGCAGGATGGTGGGAGGCGGAGCGTTTCAACCCTATTTACCAGACAAAGACTCCCTGCAGGGCTGGGTGGGCTCAGTGTCTTCGGGACGGGACGGCAGCGTGCCAGGCTTGCGCGTGGCCCAGGAGGCTCTGTTGACTCCGGTGTGTGACACGGGTTACTCTCATGTGCTGCGTGGGCGCCTCCTGCAGGGCACGCAGCCCTTTGACAAGGGGCTGGGCTTCTCTCACCAGGAGGCGGGCCAACATGCTTGGGAACAGGAGCAGAGGCGGGTCCAGGTCAGGTTGCTAAACGCCGATGACCCGCCGCTTCCCTGCGCCCGGAGAGGGAGCATTTTTGTCCATCCCTTTTATCTTTTTTGAATGATCAGATGGGAAGACAAGCCATTCAGTTTGATTTTTTTGCTCACGACCATCAACAGTTTTTAGTCTCACTTAACAACAGTCATCAAAATTGATCATTTTGATGAGGTCACAGAACCGGACTAAAATGATGTGTTGTGTGGTGCAACACATGGGAAATATCTGCCATGACAGATGATTTTTGCTTTTGTCTTACATTCTGATTGCAAACAATTTATTATTGTAGCAATATGAATATTGTGAATTTACATTTATATTTAAATGGTTATTTTCATACAGAGAGAAGAGAAAGAAGACTATTCTGCTGAGCCGCAGTTTGTTGATGAACACGGAAGCGTACTCGCCAGAAGGGTGAGTTGGTTGTGTTTTCATCATTTACACTAAGTCATATTCACGCACAAACACTGTAAACTCAAGCAGGCAGCATTTTCCTGTGAATCAGTCACATAGCCTGGTGCAAAGGGTGGGAAATTAACGACAGCCATCAGCCAAATGTTGGCTGTCCCCATCAGCAGATATGACAACAAACCAGCCATGATTCAGAGATCATTTACATCCATTATTTAAAAACTGCAACATTTCCTTGCAGAAAATAATGAATGTTAGTAGAAAACTTAGACATTACCTCATTACCATTTTTCATTTTGATTGGCTGATGAATTACTGGATGTAAAAGGGTGACAGCTGGTGAATTCTGGGATTGCAGCAAGCCGTTGTGGCTGGCCGGTGGACAGACGAGTTAGTTTCCCGCTCTGGATACATGTAGAGGCTAACTGGTCCGAGTGTTGTTTCCTTCCCTCCTTCCTCCCTCCTTGCTCCAGGTGGGGGTGGATGTGAGAAAGGGCGCTCAGTCAGTGCAGCGCACCAGTCTGCGGAGAGTTAAACACTGAAATACACATACTACCCAGTCTCCAGGTACGGGACACACGACAAGCACTTGCGCATCCCAGTGCTTGGATAGAAGCCACTATGGCAACATACTGGAGCCTCATTGTCTCTCACATGCTGTTCTGTTCAATTCATGTTCAAAATTAGACGCCTAAATTTGGCATTCAGTACACTTTCATAATGTTTTTTGGACGGCCAAAGCAGCATAGCCTTTGTTTTTTGTGCTGATGGCATCTCTCTGTTTTTGTAGGACCGGAAAGCCACTGCCAAAACATCCTCCACAAAAACACAACCAGACCGCAGAAGAAAATGAGCAAGGGAGGAGAGGAAGACTGAGACAAAGACTAAGAAGTGCAAACTACAAAATGACAAACACAGAATCATCCTCAACATGTGACCCATGGAGAATCACAAAACAAAAGGAGGGGAAAAAAAGAGGAGTTCAACTTGTAGTTTTCTAACATTTGTAAAGAAAAATATCAACTAGACTAAGGCATGATGATTCATTTTTTCTACAAAACAACATAAATGTCAGTAAAATAACCAAGAAAAAAAAGTGCAACAAAAAGTGCTTCCTGTGAACTGTAATCGCATGATGACTGCTGGTGCATGCCCTTTGACCTTTTGAACTGTCATTATCTACAAACTGAAGGGGTACAAGGTACGGGGCTGGCCCACATGTGGGTCACGGGCCATTTTAAGGACCTTATCCCCCCTCCCCCTCATCTGGAGTGGTTTGTGTCTGCAAGTTGAGTACAATAACACTACAGCCAAAAAAAGTCCCTCAATGGATGGTTCTGTATACAGCTAAGCCTCTGCTGAGCCTACCAATGCTTCTTTCACTGGACCCTTTTCCCCTATTATTCTCAATGTGATATATGCACTCTATGCTACGTGGACATGTGTCGGTGTGTGTATGTGTGCGTGTATTCTTCTCTACCGCATGTGTTTCTTGCTTCTGGCTTGGCGCTGAGCCCTGCCCCATGATTGGCTTATTGCCCCTGTGATGTCACGGCACGCTCAGTTGCTAGAATGAGAAAGCCGCTGTGCTCCCCTGCTCGTGAGTGTTTCTGTCTGCGTGTGCTGACGTCTCTCTTTTTTTTTTCCCTTTGTGGATGAAGCTCGCCTCTCGTTATTTGTTTCTTTAAGACCTGTCCACCTCAGTTCTGAGCAATGTTTGACTTCGGTACGGAACTGAATCTCTTTCAACCCCTCATGTTTTCAGGGGGGAAAAAATGTGTTTTTCAGACAATGGGAATGTTTCCTTTGGAAAGGGGTTGGTTGCTTGATTGCATTGTGCAGCAGCTCTGCAACACAAAGATCGACTTTTTCCTCCCTCGTGACCTTTTCTACCTTCTTCCGCCATTTCTCCCAGTAGCGCGCATCATCTTGATCCACAATCTTTATCAGTAGCCTCAGTCAATATGCAGTAAAATCACAGGCCACTCCATCAGCATCTATAGCTCCTCCATCTAATGTTTAAAACTTTGTGTGCTCCCTCTTCTATCTGTTTGCAACGGCTGTAGCGCCTCACTGTCGTATTTCGGTTCATTCATTTGAAACTAAGTGAATGAAATGGCGAAACATGGAGGATCTGATTCATGTGAGGATATAGTGCTTTGGAGGATTTCTAGCAAGTCTAAAATAGCGTTATGCTACAACATGGGATTGTGAAAGGAACTGCGCAACAAAGACAGACAGGTAGCACTGTGATTGTCTTATTAACACTGACCCCAGACTCGTGAACTGTGAAGACACAAAAACATTCATATATACAAACAAAAGCACACCCACACCCAACGCATATACACACACTTAATAAGAAACACATTACATTATTGAATAATTATTGCCTGGTCAAAGTGTGAGGTAATTTTTGGAGTATGCCACAGCAATAATACCGAACAACACAGAAGACGGAAGCCGGGGAGGGGGGGGGGGGTTGTGTATATCTACATGAAGGATTTGATACCGAAAGGTTTAAACGACTGAACTCCTCAGTGAAGACAGAAACTCCATCTGGACGAACAACATTCGAGTTTGGCATTGGACAGCTGTGCTGTACCTGGCTGGTTTTCCACCGACCTTGACGTGAATGAGTCAGAGAGGACTCACTGATGCAAGATCAGATGACTCAGCTGTAGCAGTGTGGGAATGCAGAGGCCTGAGAGGGATTGTTTGTTTTTCAGCACTTAACGTAGCAAAATAAAAACCAGGATATGTTAACTTAATACACTGATACCTATTATGGAGTCTGCTGCTGCCGTAAGGTGGAAACCACCACACTCCACTTTCTTTTTGTGAGTAATTTAAGTTGTAGTTGTTAGTGTTTCACTTATTTCACTGGCACCACTGTAAACCACCTATTGTTCTCTTCATCTCTGAAACACTTACTTTATGCAGAAACCTGGTGGCAGCACTATGAAGGGGTCATATCATCGTAGCACACATTTTCCTGGAAATCAAAACACAATATTTATCCCATAAGTACTGTAAATGCTACTGTAGCCTGAATGAGTGAAACACTGAGTGAGTGAATGAATGAACACATTAGTTACACATCACATACATGCACATATTTTCCATGCCCAGTTCATGCACATGAGAGCCTCATCTGATATAGCACATGTTTATTACATATCACTTGTTTTCCACTGTTACTCCACTCAGGTTTTCAGTTCTGCTCGGTCAGAATCAAAATGTTTTTGTTTTTTGTTTTTTTTAAAGTTGTGATTCCTCCTCTCAAAGACGGGTGCGGGACACAAAGTGAGGGCTTCAATTAGAATTCGGTGTCGGGGTGGGATGGAGATGCACGGGGAGGGAGGTTTGGTGGATGTATGAAGCAGGGTGGTTTGTGTGTGAATGTGTGTGTGTGTGGATGGGAGTTCTTTGATTCCAAAAGACCAAAAAGTACACAGAGTATTGAGTGTGTGGTCAGTATACTCAACTCTGTGCCCTGTACATGCAACTTTTCGTGGAGAACCCTCCTCTCTACTGGATAGACACCCCTGTTGGTTGTGTTTATCCTAAATCATTTTTACCAGTGATGAACAAAAACAAACCAAAAAGGTACTGGTGAAGCATTACTCTCTCTACAAAAAAACACACCAAGCTAAACAAGACATTTTGATTAATTTAAAACTAATTTCCTGTCTTTGTTTGCAGTGATCTGTGGGCGTCTAGACAAAACACAGTCCTTACAGTGTTAGATTTCAGTTACCTTTTTAGACCTGAACTGTAATCCTACCAAATCAGCTGTTCTTATAAAGTCAAGGCTTTAATTCTGAGTCTTGAATGCACCCACCATGGGGTACAAACAAGACATCCTCTCTTTGTATTGACAGTGTGTCTAATCTTAAAGTGTCGCAATCTCCCTTGACATATTAGTTAGTCCTTACTTGAAGTCTTGTACTGTATCAGCACAAGAAAGAGGTTGGAATGACACATGTTAAAGAGAGTAAACTACTTAATCTTGCGTTAAAGTAATAATCCTTAAGACTGTCGGTTTTGATTTAACCCCATTTTGATACTCTAAAAAGTTTTTTTTCCCAGGAACAGCCATTTTACAAATTTGCATGTGAAATTGTCTCCTTATACAGTAATAGCCGTCATTGTTGGTGGCGGAGTCCGCCTTTCCCGCATGGGATTTAGATTGTGTACCAGTGTGTAAAGGATTCACTGGAGAAGTAATACTGAATGTGATGTAGAAGACAAAAATCAATGTGTGGACATGTCTCAAGACAATAGCTACCATCAACAAAAATGTCTGGAGGTGCAGATTAGAGAAAATATAATTTAGCTGTTACACAGATGATTAAATGTGGCTAGGTTCCTGAGTGTTTATATTGATTATAACTTAAACTTTAAGTCATAATCCTCTTGTTTTGCTTACAGTTAAAAGACCAGATGTTGATCAGTTTTAAATCCAAAAGTAATTTGCACTTGAACACTAATGTATTAACAGTTTTATGTAAATCTGTTTCCACTCTGAGGTGGATTTTTACAAGTATTATTTGGATTTGCAGTGTGAATTAAACTAGTCAGTGAACCTCGGCATTATGATAAATTTAACTCCACCATGTTTCTGTTTTATGAACAGTATGTAAGTGTGTGTTTGTGTGTGTGTGTGACCGTGCTTGGTTCTATACCTAGTTGGATCAGGGGGAAGAAGAGAGAGAAAGTTTTTACCGGGCATGTGACTTGAGAGGACGTGTAACCTAACGACGATGTATTTTAAAAAAGAGTATTGTAAAATTTTAACTGTTGCAAAGAATAGAGATCACCTATACTCCTTTAGAATGGATACATGACAATGTAAACGCAATATCATATTACTCTATCCTAAGGAATGCAACTGCGCACATGCACAAAAAAAAAGATGTTTTTATGAAAATATATGTATAAATATATGACAAAATATATTTAATTAGAATGCTATGCACCCTCATAGAGTTGTTATGGATGTTCTTTAAGCATTATCTAGACTAGGCCGACACCCATATCATGGGGAATGTAGAGGCTTTGTAGCTATGACCACTTGTTTTCTTTTCTTTTGTATTGTCCTGGAGAGAGGACAAACAAACGTGAATATGTATACAAGCCTTTCAATCAGAATCATTCTGACATGACGATATGTATAGATCATCTTACCCTGTACACCAGCTCAAACCATTTACAAGAATTAATAAACAAAGATGTGACATAAATGGTGTGTCTTGTGTTCATAAAAAGTCAAATTGGCGCTGGCTTTTTGTTCAAATACTCCCACATGGACCGCTGTTAATTCAGGTAGAAATCTGAGAATGGACTATACCTCATGTAATATGCCTTTTCAGTAATGCTTAATTTTACCTGTCCAACAATTTACTGAAAAGAATCCATTTAAACCCAAGTACATAGTAACTCATCATAATTAATTAATGGAAATACTCAGAGTAAAACTATTTAATTAGAGCTGCAACTGCAACAAGATTAGTTTCATTATCAGTTAACCTGCTAATTACTTTCTTGATTGATGAATAGTTTGGTCCATAAACTAATAGTTTTTCTGTTGATCAACTGCAATGTTTCTGCTCTAGTTGTGTTTATAAGCAGTTTCTGGTTACCAGATTTTATTTAAAAACTTAGAGATGCTGAAATGTATGCTTGCCTTGAGACAATTTTCCCAGTTTTGCATTTGCATTTGAGTTAAAGACTCAGATTACTAGATTAGATTACACTGTAGAGTGCTCACAATGGAAGTGAGCCAAATGAGCTGTGTTGTCTTTTCCAGGTACTTTATTTTTAATCTACTGTTGCGTATCCAGTTATAGGAAAATATGGAGCAAAAGTTTTACCCGTCATCTTCTTAATAATAACAATAATTCTAATGTGTCCTCTAATTTTGCAATTTTTTTTTGTAAATATGTAAAAATGAGTTTGAATATTTGTAATCAGTCAAACTGATTTATTCTTTACTTTAGTCTGATTCTTGTTTTACACTAAGTCTTACCTGTAGTTGGCAGAGCAGCCTGCAGATCAGGAAAAACTACAACTTCCACCATCTGTGACGCCCCCTGCTTTCAGCCAATCACCGCTCTCCGCTTCACGTGTTGTTTTGTAGGAAGTCCCAGGGTTGTTTTGGATTTGTTCGCACCACGTGGAGGCACAAGGTAACTTTTTTCCCCACCTGTGGCCTGGCTGTTTTAGCTTCATAGTGCGTCCTCCGCCGCTGTCAGTGACACAACAAGCAACTTTTCCACCTCTAGTCAGTCCACTCGGTGTTTGTGACAAGATGTCAGCGGGAGGTCAGACCACCAGGAGCCGGGAAATCCCAGCCGTGAGACGGATCGCCATCCACGACGCTGCCCACATGCCCCAGGATTACTCCACGACTCCCGGAGGGACTCTGTTCAGCACCACGCCTGGAGGTCAGTAGGAAACTATAAAACACAAGGATAAGGAAAAGGCCTGTAAAATGAGAAGCCACAGTTTTAAAGGGACACTGAAAGAGTAAATTAGAGGATGGGAAACCTGACGGAAAATTTACAAGCACATCATGTTGATTTGAAGACAGGCAGTAAGTTATTATAACACAGAAAACCAGACAGATTCCTAGTATTTCATTGATATTCCACTTTAAATTCACTCTTATCACCCGTACTTTTGCTTTGGTATATCCATTGAAGTGGGTGGGTTGTAAATAACAAGGATCACACCTTGGTTTATGGTTATATAACACTAAAAAACAAATACATAGTGAGTAGCAGCCATGCAAACAGCTGAATGTAAACACTCCTGAGAGCCAGACTGTAGGTCTTGTCCACAGCTCTGCCATGCTTTTCTGTTAATATTTGATAGTGTCAGTGTTTTGTGATGTGAGTTCTTTGCACCCTTATCCTGCAGTCTGTGGCTTTCACAGACCTCTCATTGACCATGAGATTGTTTTCCCACATGTACATTGCATAGACTCTTCCTCAGGCTTATACGTGAAGTGACTGTTTTGCCTGCATGTCTTTCCTTCCTACAGATAGTCTGAGGCATGTCACTCTCTCCCTGTCTTTGACTTCCATTAACACACCAGTGGAGTGCAAAAACATGCATTAACTGTATCTTCTCCACACTGACTTCATGCAGATGTGTTTCTTCATTTACACGGAGCACACAGACATGATTCATTAATTAATTTCAACATAATTTCATGTATGTTTGTCGACCTGCTTCCCTTACTGAACGCTCCTGCAGGTGATAGATCTGCTGATCACAGGATCAGACACTCTCTACTTGTTGCACAAAGTTTAACTGATTAGTTTTATTACTAGTCAGCAGATGTCTGACTGTCCTGTAGCTTTATATTACTTACACAATCAGTGACTGTATGGTCAAATATAGGAGTGTACTCACTCATATCCTATTTATAGTCTACTTATTCCAGCATGCTGTTGTTGAGCGGCAGCAACATGTTTACTAGATGTGGGCTACTCTCTGTCACAGTGGTTAAAGTGGAATAAGGAAACTGATAATTGCCTTTATTTATTTATTTTTTTCTCACATACCAAACACTATTTTCCCTTTCCACACCAAACAAAAGTGCCTGAAATGTAAATTGCATACTGTGAAAATACAAATGAACAATGTGGATGATCCAGAAAGTTTAAAAGTTGGGAAAAAGTCATTTTAAAAGGTTTCATTTTAATTCGTCAACACTGAAGAAGCACAGATAGGATGTACAAATCATGTCATTAGTGTCAGTTCCAGTCTCATCAGCACACTCAGTTGTTTTGCCCGTTTATTCAGTGTTTTACTCAAACATCTACAAGCTGCGAGGCCTTGGGAAATCTTCAGTATGGTGATAAAAGTGCAGAGGAAACTGTTTTTCCTCTGTGGTTGTGAGAAAGTTGACGCAGAGCGCACATGTCTCTAATGACTGATACTGTGTTCTGTAACATTAACCAGGTGGGACAGATTTACACAGATAAAACAGAACTGGGTCACTGAAGGTGCGTTGACGTCACTGATGTGGACAACAACAAAAAAAACAGGCCGTTGGTCATGGGCATGTGTAGGCATGTATACAGTATAGTAAAGAGACACAGGGAGCTACTGTACTCACTAGGTGTAGGAGTAGGTCTCCTGAATAATGAGGAGATGTTTAATATATTTGAATATATAATTTAATTTTTATTTTTTTATTAAATTTTACTTATTTTCTATTGTCAATCCTGTTCAGTTAGTCACAAGTGTTAAATGTTCCTGGAAGCTACTGAATATTTTATTTTATGTTTTTAGCGAGATACATGGATTTAATGTCAAGATTAGCTGCTGAATTTTAATTTATCTTCTTTTAATTTAGTATATTTTTAATACCAGTTGACACAGCCCGAACAAAAAGTTGAGCATTATCAGTTCTTTTCCGTGAACACAGCTGCCCTCACAAATGGGTCACCTGAAATTTCACTATCCTGTTTGTTTTGTGAAGCAACACACTGATGAACCATTAGCAAAGAGCTAACTTCGGTTACCGTTGCTGCTGCAACCTGCAGGTACCAGAATCATCTACGACAGGAAGTTCCTCCTGCAGTGTCGGACGTCTCCTCTGACCCGTACGCCTCCCAACCTGCCTGACATCCCCGGAGTCACCAGGCCGCTCAAACCCAACAACTCCGCCGACGCAAACCAGCCCGAACGGACACCCAGCACTAACACTGACCACAACCTGCACACAGAGGAGGAGAGCGCAGGTAATGTCAAAGAAAGAGATGAGCTGCATCCCTTCATGCGTTTCCAGCAATCGTGTGTTTCCCTCAACGTCTGTTCTTTTCTAGGAGAAGATGCCCAGTTTGAAATGGACATCTGAAGAGAGGCAGCAACGAGGATAAAAATAATTCTTGACTTGTTCATTGTTTTCGTTTTCTGGGATAAATCAGTAGAATTGAGAAGCCTAATCTTACTAAGCTGTGTAATCTTTCAGATTTGTTCTGAAAACAACATGGTGTTTTTTTTTTGTTTTTTTTTAAACCTAATATGTGTTTAAATGTCGGACTCTTATCAAACAACACTAACTGATGCGTAAGTGTTTTCTCACTTTGTTTGACCTTTGACATATTTGACAAGTAAGTCAAAGTTTTGTTAAAATTAAACTCTTAATATTTTATGTGTTTGACATTTGACAACTTAAAAAACATGTATTTGAAATATTCAATGTTATACAAATAAAAAACTGATATTATGAGCTGTGCTTTGTAAAGTTACCAGTTAGTTCGATGTATGTAGACAGTCCCATGGGGTTACATAGAAGCTCAGGGAAGCGACTGTTAGCTTCTCTTTAACAAAAACAAGTTAACTAGATGTACATTGGCCAAACCAACCTGTTCATCTTCATCCTTTAAGTCTAACTGAAAAACATTATTTGAAAATACTTGAAAAAACATGAAACAATTTTTATGTCTGTCTAATTAATAGTCAGGTGCCTGTGTTTAAACTCATAAAAACCACTGAACACTTACTTCAAGATAAGAAATAATTTATTGTATTACTGTACATAGTAAACATACAAATGGGTCAATATGACCCAAACATCTTAATAAAGTTAAAGCGCTTACACCATTCTGACATCTACATTTGTCATTTCTATGGAATTAAAAATTTCAGTCTTTCAACCATAAAAAAAACAGCTGTACATAAGACCTCTTGTGAACAGCTGTTTGTGAATCTTCTATAGTGCTTCAGTCAGTGACCATGTTGTGCTATTTTGTTGATCTTAACCAGATCAGTCCTCATAATCTTGAATTACATCTGATTCCCTTGCAATCCAAGGCACAACTTAGGTCACCTAATATTCTACAAAAAGTACCAACAATGTATAATTCTATAATTTAGAGAGTAGTGTGTAGGATATACAGTAGTTCCCTTCTTGAAAGTCCTGCATCACAGCAGCAGCCTCTGTCCCAGTGTCAAACTCTCTGTCAAGTGCCTGTGGACATGAATCCACTTTGTGCCTCTGAGTAGCTCAGTTCTGTGGCTGTAGACTCCTCTGGGCCTGCGGCTCAGCAGCTACAGTCCAATGACTCTCTGACTTCCAACCTTTTGAAAAGGTTTGCAAGTCTTGTCCTCAGTGGCAGCCGCACTCCTCCACCACCATGTTCTCGTGATGCCTCATGACCATCTTTCCGTTCTCGTAGTACAACATAGAAAGTGGCGCCAGGCGTGTCGGCACACAGGACAGGCATGGCACCTTGTCTGGGTGGTGAAGCTTCAGTAGGCTCTGGAGAAGAGAAGAAAATGGCTGATTAGAACAAATCTGTCCAAATTTTATAATAGGTATACATAGTAAAAGTAGTTTGTCTCAGTGATAAAATTCAGTCTTACCTGCATGTATGCATGGTTGGTTGGGGTGAAGGTCTCGTCTACTGGTGTAGGACAGCTCCCCTCACAGCGATAGGCGTTGTAGCGTTTCGGATAAACAATCCACTCGCTCCAGCCGAGCTTCTCAAAGTCCACCCACATGTCCACCTTCCTGCAGAGAGGACCCTTCCTCTCCTCTTCTGTAGGCTTCTCAGCAGGAGCAGCTGCTGCCACCCTCCGCCTCTGCTGCTGGGTCTGGTGGTGCCTCTTGGCCCTGTGGCTCCTCGCCCTGGAGCTCAAGCCGGCCGTCGCCCTCTCCCTGTCCAGGCTGACGTACTTGGAGTGCTCGGCTGTGCGGATGAGCGTCTGCGTTCGCTGGCTCTGCCTTGAGAAGACCACCATCATGACCCGGTCGGCTGTGAGGTGTTGGACCCCCTCCTGCCCTTCGTCCTCCTCTCTCACCTCAGCCTCGTCCTCCTCCTCCATCACTCTCTGGGCGGGGTGCTCCTGCTGCAGCCAGCGGCGCAGCATCTCTGTCATGTTGAACACCTTCCAGGATGAGGGGGACACCATCGAACTGGGGTGAGCTCTCAGGCGGCCCAGGAACAGCCTGTTCTCTGGGCACCGCGTGCCGGAGCACTGGTCCCTGTGGGAGTGGTAGATGTCCACTGAGGCTCGGGAGGACTCGGTGAAGGCGGGCAGGCGGATGCGGAGCTCGGCCAGCTGGACGTTGTCGCTTGCAGACATCGAGGACATGTCAAAGGTGACGGACCACCTATTGCCAATCTGACGGCAGCCTGGAAAACACAGGAGTAAAGAAAACTGGTTAGCATTATTCATGACTTGAAAAAGAGATGGAAAGCTAACACGCTTGTCATTTGAATTTTAGCTTGGAAAATATTTGCCAGGAAGACCAACATCTTATGTATCATCACAGTTTTTATGCCCAGGTGGGGGTTGCATAAGTGCTAAAATAATAATCAGGCAGAGTTTGATCAGACAAATGATTAAATTATGGTGAGTGAAATAAATCAACACACATCCACATTGTGTAGATGAGTGTCAGAGAAAACCCTTAAGAACATACTGCTAGAGGGACTTGCTATGGCATTCAGTATTTTCATGATGACATTTTAAGTGTACACTCCTTTAAAACTGAACGAGATATAGAGAACCCACACTATGTTTTAAATACAATAGCATATAGCTTATGTGCACTGCATGTCATTTAAGGGGAATACTGTTAAGTCGTACTACCAAACTCCATTAAAAAAATGTCTAATTTTTCTGTAATGTTGACTACTCACTTTTAGCGACAAGGCTGATCACAGAGTCCGAGTCGTGCAGAGCGGGGTTGTCCTCCATCCTGGTTTGGCTCACGCTGGCAGCCGGGATCCTGGTCCGGTCCTCGGTCAGCATGGTCCGGTAGAGCTGCATCATGTAGAGGGGCAGCCTGCCGGTCTGCTGCCGCTGCACGGTGCGTCTGGAGGTCATCCCACGGAGCAGCGCGTCGGGGTGCATCCTCGGGAATGGCTGACCCAGAACCAAATCCACCAGGAGAAGAAGCGCAAAAGAGAAATCCACTGCTAGTCCCTTCATAATTCCCAGCTGTGATGTTGTCTCTTCCAGAGGTAAATGCCCGAATGGTCCAGGTGGGATCCAGGGACTGAGTTTTATAGTCACACACCTCTCTCCTAACGTCCTTTGAAGAGATCTGTCAATCCGTGAATGGTTGAAGGGCGTGTGTGATCCACGGGAGCTCTCAAAGACTTTAATGTGACAAGGTCGCTGTGTATCGAAACCAATTGGTCTTTGTAGCGTCAGAGGTGTGAAACTGTGTAAGTCCACCACTCTGATTGTTGTTGTTTTGTATATTAGAGATCCCTTTGATAAGAAGCCATGACAATAATATTAGTTAAGGAGATTACGAAGGGCACAACTGCGCTGTGATTAATGGAGAAGCAACGTGGGAGTTAATCAGAAAATCACTTTCTGTGGCGCAGGTCGTGACCTGTTACAGAGCCTGTTGGCACTCAATGAGGAAAAATAACAGGCATCAAGAGGGCGCTTTAAGTTCAACTCCAATGCAGCTTCTCAATATTTTTCAAGCCGGACTTTGCTTGAATTTGACTGTATGTTTTATTACTTTTGAATCAAAGAACATCAGAAACTTACAGAAGTTTAATACCGCCATGTTAGGTCTATTTGTTATAGTCCCAGTGCTGATTAAATATAAATAAGTAGAATATAGCATTGAGGTAATTTGATGATTTGTGTTGCTAAACTAAATGTGATTAAGTTTTATTCAAATATAACAACAACAATAATAAAGTCCTATTTAAAAAATAAATTTGAACATTTGAATGAATATGTCATTAATAAATAAAGACCAAATAAAAGATCACCAATTAATAGAAATAATGGGGAAAACCTCAGGATATTCTTTAAAAACTGGACATTTCTTCCGTAAATTACCTGTTTTCTTCGTTTGTTTAAGGAAATCGTACAATAATATGGAATAGAAACGAGTTGCAACTATTTTAAACATAGATATTTACTCTACAAATCAGTCTTTATGTGAGTTGTATGAATGCACAGTCTTGGACACCTCAGATGAAAAGATCATACTTTACAGCACATGTGTCTAAAAACTGCAGTGATAATTGACAGCAGCATTAACGGCACATTAATGACGTCAGAGACTTGCCGGCTGATCGTTGCCCATTCATAAAACAAACTGCACACTTGAATTCAAAAGGCAGAAGAAAGAGCTGATGGCAAATTACAAAGCTTTGATTCTGTTTGATGAGCATGATGTGTGAAAAGAATAAAGACAGAAGAAAAAGATGTCTTTAGTATTGAATTGGTCTTAGTTCTTTGAAATTTCTTTCTTGTCATATCATCAAACAGACTTTAGTTTTAAACTGTAATTTGGTGCATGTTTTGGGAGTTTTGGGTGAAAGTTTTAAACAAAATGAAAAAAGTTTTTGGATACTGTTAGGTTTTTAAAAAGACATAACACTTTATGGTGAATGACTTAAACTATTAAAGGGTTATGAAATATCAATAAAAATACATTTGCTATTGCTATATCATAAACATTTACGGTTGGGAAAACTAGATAAACAAAATGGCATCGCTTAAAACGACAAATAAATAAATTAAATGAAAAATACTGTGTAAATTCACACACAGTTAAGTTACTTTCCATAGAATTTCTTTTATCTAATTTTAATATTTGGTAACTGCTGACGCTACCATGATTCGTCAAAAATTGCACGCGCACCTGCACCTGGGAGCTGATTAAAGCGTTTGCTCTCAGATGACGCTGTTTGTCCCGACGAGCCGCGCGGGCCGATATGGACGTCCACCAGTTCGTTTGTTTGATTTTTCTGGCAGGTCTGAGAATTTCTGGAGGTAACGACGATTTAAACATTTACTTTCAAGTCATTTGTGTGACTTTATCCAAACTGTGGGAGTGTATCCGTGTGCACACGTGTTCATTGTCATTTAAATGATGACGCTGGGCTGTATGGACATTTTGTTTAGATATAAATATGAACCCCGTGGGTTCAGGGACTTCAGTCCTGACATGCAGATGTTAAGGCCTACAAGCTTTATTGGGATTTTGATGCAGTCAGACAGTTTTACCACAAGTGAATCAATCTTTCTATGGATTTTCAGAATCAAAAAGCTAAATGTTGCCCGTACTTTTTAAATGTATGTGTCTGTGGGCTTCTTTAGCTTCTTAGCTCTCTGAGTTCTTCACTGGCACAGTTGTGAAGGAAGACAGGATATGTCATAATTGCATCCTTTTCTGTCCTGTTGCATTTCTTATTATTTCTGCATCAGTACCTCATATGTTTTCAGACACAGCTCCTTAAATCCCTGAACCTTAAAAATGTATAATTTCAGTGACCATTCAGCTTGTCTGATGAAATCAACTCTTTGTCTTATCAGTGACAGGCTTGTCATTATTCCAAGCTTCCATCTTATTTTTTGTTTATCCTTTGTCATACTATCTTCCCTTCTCTCTCTTTCTCTGTATGTTTGTAGCCCAGCTATTAGGATGCCATCAAGGCCAGTGGCAGTGTGATGATGGAAACTGCATCCCTAATAAATGGAGATGTGATGGAGATGGAGACTGTCTGGATGGATCAGATGAAATGGACTGCATGGGTAGGTATACTTCCTGGTCCTCTACAAAAATATTCCTGGCATTAATATATCATCCAAATTAAAACAACTTGTAATTGATTCAGCAACAATTATAGCAGATAAAATGGGATTCATCTGCCACCTGTTAAGTTAAAATATAGGCTGTATTGTGTCACGGGTAAATTCGAATGACTGACAAAATGAAATCTGAATCTTCAGTGTGTTTTTGTCCAGTGAATTCATTCTTTTGTTATGGTAATTTCCTCTCATGGTGACTTGTTTCTTTCCTCCAGCACCGCCAGGCTCCCCTGATTGTCCACCAGGCCAGTTTCCTTGTGTGGACTCTGTCGGCTGTGTTGATGCGTCGGCCCGCTGTGACGGACAAAACCAGTGTCCCACCGGCTCCGATGAGGAGAACTGTACAGCCATTTTTGGCTGTTTGGACTCAGACTGGACCTGCCGAAACCACATGTGCATCCCCACAGACCTGCGCTGCAACGGCCTGAACGACTGCACGGACAACTCTGACGAAGAGGACTGTGGTGAGACAGATGAGCGGGTTGAATGCTGTGCTACAGGAGTCTGAGTGTGTGAAGCATGTGTTGACAATATGTGAGTCTGTGTCAAAAGATAGAAGACACAAGTAGGTGCCCCCCAACAGCTGGAAAAGGTAGGGAAACAATTGAATTAAAGGTAAAATGCAGATTGTCTGTCCTTATACAGGTCTGTGTGGTGAGAACAGTATACGGTGTCCTGGCGGGACATGTCTATCTCCTGAAAAGAGGTGTGATGGTCAGGTCCACTGCTCAGATGGTAGTGACGAGCCTGTAACCTGCGGTAAGTTTGAGACTGATGGAAAATGCTGCAACAAACTACCTGACACTGCTGCAGCTGATGCTTATCAATCTTAAGAAATGTGATACAATAAAATGCTTCTTGAGTACAGATTTCTGTCATGCTGAGCTGTTTCATGCTTCAC
The DNA here is from genome assembly GCA_033238685.1 of Lates japonicus. Classification (NCBI taxonomy): domain Eukaryota; kingdom Metazoa; phylum Chordata; class Actinopteri; family Centropomidae; genus Lates; species Lates japonicus. The sequence continues at coordinate 2,199,404 of BRZM01000021.1, read as the reverse complement.
ATTGTGTGCTTCACTCTTGCAGGCCGTATTTGCTCTATGAACAACGGCGGATGTAGTCATGTGTGTGTTGATGAGCCCTGGGGCGCTCTGTGTGCCTGTCCTGTTGGATACAAGCTCTCTGCCAATGGAGCAATCTGTGAAGGTGTGTGGGGCATGAAAATAACACCTTATTTTCTTATAATTCTATTGAGGGTGTAACTGTTTTTTTTAAGCTTTTTTTGTAGCTGTGTACTTGTCTGTTTCCAAGTCATGGCATGTCTGTTTTTGATGAGCTAAAACCCACTTTCCCTCCCCAGATTTGGATGAATGTGCCCCACCTTCTTCTCCCTGTATGCATCACTGCACTAACACTATTGGATCCTACTATTGCCATTGCAGAGAGGGCTTCAAACTGAATGGGAGCTCCAAATGTCTAGCAACAGGTAACGAGGCAGTCCACCTCATTGTTTGTACCAACTAAGCCTTATCTTGATTCAGGGAAATCACTGAGTACTACAAGACAGGATGTTTTCTGACACACTGAACAACATATTAGTACAAATCAAATGCTGGTTAGGTGTAAGAGCTGGTCATAAGCTTAACTGTACAATGTGAATCTACTCTGGATTTAGTTTCACCCTTTTGAAAACATCAAACACAAGGTGCACAAAAGGTAATAAGTGATATGTTAATAGACATAATCGAGTAGGTGACAAAAGCAAGAAAAACAACTTCAAAAAGATCAAAGATGGAACTTGTAATTTAAGCAATTGGGGCGTTTACGTAAAAATGGGAATCGCCGCCTTAAATCTTACTGTTAAAAGGATTATAAAACTGGTAAATATTAAATGCGGTGCACACAGTATTGAATAATCATCCAGGTTATTATATGAAGTTACGTCCCCACGTCAGTAATAAAAGCGTATAGCTATCCGAACTTACTCCAATTTAAACATCAACACTAACTGCACCCTTGTCTCCGACTCTTTAAATATGCACAGGTAACTCTGCCAGACTGCTGACAGTGCAGAGGAGATCTATAGGACTGTTGAGTGTGAACTCTCAACAGTTTGAAGTCATCCAGACCATGGTGTTTGACCCTCCAGTGGCCCTGACGTTTGACATCGCCCACGGGTGGATCTTCTGGGCTGACAGCCGCGGCAGAATTTACAGAAGTGACGGACGCCAACACTGGACGACCTACACTGGTCAGTCATATTCTAGTTTTCAAAGGTATTTCAGTGATGCAGCTGGCTGTGTATATGTATATTACTATGACAAGTGGTGTTCTCAAACCACAGGTTGTGAACCTCTGGTCTGATACAGTAGTTGGCTGATTGGTTGTTTTTGCAACATTTGGATGTTAAAGCTACACTGGATTTTAATGTCATAGAAATAAGTTGTCTATAAGTTTCTTTGTCCACAGAAAGTGACAAATCAAAACTTAAGAGAGGAATACAAAGGAATTCAGATTTGAGCTACAACCCTTCAGTGTTAGCACTCTTCTGTGTTTTATCTGTCTCATCTAACCTATCATTTTTGAACATGATACCTTTAGCACAGTTTTTAAAAGCTCCAGACTGTGATTGTTGTACAGTGTAGATTTAACAATTGTCCGCGTTCCAGTTGTGGCTCATAATGTAATCCATTTAATTCACATTAAAATTCAGACCCCAACTGCAGAAGAAACATTCCTAAACAAAACTCCCCTTAATTTTTTAACAGGGGAGCCTGGAATCAAGGGTCTAGCTTGTGATTGGCTGAATGGATACCTTTACTGGACCAATCAGAAGACGGAGTCAATCTACATGCATTCAGCTGATGGGAACAGTTACACTACACTGCTGAGCAAAAACATCAGGCCATCAGATTTGGTGCTTATACCTGTGGAGAGGTATGCTTAACTTTTACTCCTCTTGTCTGTTACACAGGATTTAAATTTAATGTAATGTAATTTAAGATATTTTGTGAAAGGGGAGTTGCTTTGCCAAAGGTTAATTATGCCCTCACAGAATGTTAAATTAATTTCCTCTCAGCTTCTCAAGTTAAATATTTTCCCTCTTATATCTATGGAAAATAAATGAGTTTTACAGTTGTATTGAAATGTTTAATTTTCCGGACTCTGCACATGAAAATCCAGCCATCACGGATAGATGATACACTGGGTAGTGCATATTTAAATTCACTGGCCTCTGTCTCCTAGCTTGATGTTCTGGATCAATGCCGGCCCAGGTGACAGGATGACGATAGAGAGGTCATGGATGGATGGGTCAGACAGAAGCTCTCTGACAGTCCTCACAGCTCAGTCTGCCCACAGCCTCTCTGCTGACGTGGCTGCCAGGAGGCTGTACTGGATCAGTGACTTCAAGAGGGTGAGTTGAGGAACATTGAGAAACATAAACACAGTAGAGTACAGGAGTATTTTACAGTCTGAATTAATTTTGGAAACCATTTGTTTTTTGTTACCCTTCATGCAGTAACAAATGAGCTTGATTTATTCAGTCTATAGAGACAGTGAAGGTGGATGGGACTGGCCATTACTCCTTCACAGGACTGTTCAACAGGAGACCGGCTTTCAGCCTGGCTGTTTTTGAAAGTTTGTTCTACTGGATTGATGACAAAGGACTGTGGCAGGTTCCACAGAACCAACCAAACCAGAGGAAATTTCTTTGGAAAGCTGAACTGCCACTTATAACTGTTTACCATGAGCTACAGCAGCCTCAAGGTACTTCTTGGATTCTTTCTCTCTCTGAATCTCCATTGATGCTTGAGGTTGAGGGCACAGATACATTCATTTTACAATAAAACCAGTTTTAACTTGCTCACATTTCAAAATATCTCATCTTGCTGTCATCAATCAGGTTCTTCTGCATGTACAAAGACTCCATGCCACCTCTGTCAGCTAACAAAAGGAAACCCTGTCGGATTCACCTGTGCTTGTCCAAACTCCAAAGTACTGTTGGTTGATGGGACATGTGAATGTACGTTTACATACTTTAATGTGTCTTTCATAATAGCTCAGAAGGTTGGTATAAGCCTTGGTTGTAAAATATATTATCTGCCCTCAAAGATTTTGTGGTGTTGCCCCTGGCACAGAATGTCTCTTGCCATTATGGGATTAATATACTGTCTGTAATCTGCAGTCCTGTGATAAGGTGCCATTAAAATCTTTTTTTTGTTCCACAGACCCAAGATATGTATATGCTACCATTTCAAACATCACCCTGATGGAGTTTGCAGGCAAAGAGTCCACTATAACCCAGTTGTTTACCACTGATGACGGCATCTTGTCATTTGATCTGGACTGGTACAGAGACTGGCTGTACTGGGCCAACCAAACTGGCCACATCCAACGCACCAGTCTCAGCCAGGTCAAGACTGAGGTGGTTCCAACACCTTTGCCAGGTCTGTGCTTTAAGTTTTTCATGGTTTGTACTGACATGGATGGTAAAAGTTGTATCATTGGGAAATCAGTTGGAAAAGATAGATCGATAATAAAAATAATCATTAGTCTCAGCTCTGTTTGATAGACAGCTGACAATGTTTTCTGTTGACTCGCCTTTTTTGCTTTCTTGTTAGTTTGTCTGATAAAAGTAGACCCGAGGAGTGGAATCCTTTATTGGGTGTCATGTGACCAAAACAACATTGGCAGCACCACAGCTGACAGTCATTACCCACGGCAGCTTTACCACGCGGCAAAGGAGATTCGAGACTTTTATCTGGACTGGCTGAGAGGTGGGATCCTCTGGCTGGAGGAAGAACGAATCTTCACCATGAGCATGATGGGAGGAAAAGCCACAGAACTGCTGCAGTTAGCAGGAGGAGTCAGAGGGAACATTGCCTTCGACCTCAGGGCCAGTAGTCTACTCTGGAACTCAAAGAGGGCAGGTTGGTTACTTCCACAGATCAGTGACTCATTGACTTCAGTTAAATTCCCAAAATATACAAAATCTTCAAGGGCAAATCTTAATTTAACAGTCAGTCTTTTTATGTTACAGACCTGTAGAATTTTGGTTCTTGCACCTTTTACAGGCCTGACGACAATGAGTTTGCTGCGAGAGAGAAGACATCAAGCTGGAAAAAGGTGGAACATTTCAGGCTCTGTCGTAGCTGCCTTTGAGCCCTTCCTGCTGTCCCTTTCTGATGATGTCATGACTCTGTGGGATCGGCGTGACGGGAGACCCATCCAAGATGTGACTGTGAGAGGTCACGTGTTCAATGTGATCGCTGCGCTCGGGAACGTTCGTACAGGTCAGACTAGGTTAATCTGTTGCAGAGGAAAAACATGAATACATGTTTTATTTATTTATTTTTTGTCTTTGTGTACATCCATGTTGGCTGTCATGGCTCATGTTATTATATGTCCTTTTATTTTAAAACACAATGCACATTTATATGAAAAGCCACAGATTTTTTTACTTTGGCATACTTCTTAATTTTAATCTTCATTATTTCCGTTATAATAACTTTCCGTAGTTCCCAGTGCTTCAGTCTGCAATGAATCATCTGTTCTGTGCCGACACTCATCAGTCTGCCTCTCAAAAGTCCAGCTGTGTGATGGTATAAAGGACTGCCCTGATGGAGGTGATGAGGAATTTTGTGTCACCACATGTCCATCTAAAGGTAAAGTCTAAATATGACAATACATACTTGTTATAAAAGACAATGCATATCAGTTGTAAACATATTCACTGATAACCTGAGTTTCTCAGTCATGAGAATTTGTAATATTTTCTTTTCTGCTTTAACTGTTAATCTCAGATGATTTTAAGTGCAAGGACAGCAGAAGTTGTATCGCCAGGAATCTCATTTGTGACGGTCGCTCTCATTGTCACGATGGCTCAGACGAAGTGGACTGTCCAACTGTAGCTCCTCCCACAGTTAGGGCAAATGTCCTGAAGTGTCGCAAGGGCTCGAGGCCGTGTGCAGATGGCACAGAGTGTGTTTTATACAGCCACGTGTGTGACGGAGAGAACGACTGTAAGGATGGATCAGATGAACTGGGGTGTGGTGAGTTTCTAAAGACAGAATCTCTTGGGGCATTTTCAGTCAAGTTAATAATAATTTAGCCCCAACTATGTGATCCTTGTCTTCAAGATGCCACAGCACAGACCATGACTCCAACTAGACCTAATACTGATTCATCAGCTGAAATGCCGCCTCCTACCACACCACCTGCTCCAACCCTGCCAGCCTGCAGCAGCCCGTCTGTGCTCTGTCCTTCTTCTTCTGTTCAGATCTGCATTTCTCCGAGCCAGTTTTGCAACGGCCGTAAAGAATGTCCCGATGGCTTTGATGAAAAGAACTGCGTGAAAAGATGTCCCTCGAAAAGTAAGCCACAAATCTGGAGTTTTACTTCCAAATTTTATGTATTATCACGGTTTCAAAACTTATTTTAGGAATTAAACAAATGTCCTGAAACTTGGGAAGAAAAATTAATTTCTAACAATTTTTTGCCAGATGATTTTCGCTGCAAAGACCGCCGGAGCTGCGTCTCAAAGAGCCTGGTTTGTGACGGTCGCTCTCATTGCCACGATGGCTCAGACGAGGTCGACTGTCCGAGTGTAGCTGCTCCTGCAGCTCGGGCAAACATCCTGAAGTGTCGCATGGGCTCCAGACTTTGCAGAGACGGGGCCGAATGTGTCCTCTTTAGTCACGTTTGTGATGGAGAGCGAGACTGTCGGGATGGGTCAGATGAAGAAGGATGTGGTGGGTTATTGTAGGATTTTTATTTTGTATTTTTTTTTTGTAGTTGTTTTAAAATGTAACTTCTAACTTCACTGACTCGTGTGTTCACCAATTTTTAGATGCTGCAGAGATTGCCACTGATGCAGAAAATCTCAGTTTAATTGAATCCCCTTCACCTGTCAAACCCACGACTCGACCTCCCACCAAGCCGTCCTGTACCAGTCCTTCAGTTCTGTGTCCAGATTCATATTTATGCATCAGCCCAACACAGATATGTGATGGAAAGAAAGACTGTCCTGATGGATTTGATGAGAACTGTGTGAAAAAATGCTCTTCCAATAGTAAGTTATCAGGTTATGGACTGATTGAGATGGACACTGGAAAACTGGACAGTTATGTTTGTTACATTATTTTGTATTATGTTTGATATGTTAAATGATTTCCTCCTCAGCTGACTTTCTCTGCAAGGACCGTCTGAGCTGCATCGCAAAGAGTCTGGTTTGTGATGGTCGCTCTCATTGCCACGACGGATCAGATGAGGTCAACTGCCCAAGTGTAGGTGCTCCTGCAGCTCGGGCTAATGTCCTGAAGTGCCGTATGGGCTCGAGGCCATGTAATGATGGCACAGAGTGTGTTTTATACAGCCATGTATGTGACGGAGAGAAGGACTGTATGGACGGATCTGATGAACAGGGATGCCCAGAAACCTGCAAGCAAGGTTGTTTCATTTAAAACATTTTCTTTTAACTGTTGCATAAAAGCAATGTTATTTTAACCCATTATGTAGATATATGACGTAATGAAAATGAAGTACAGACTTTCTGAACACACTGTATTGTAAATGAGTACTTTGGGACTTAGCTGTATTGCTGTTTTATTCAAATTGTCATACTTTTTAATTGTACTCCATCATAGGTGAGTTTCAGTGCTCCCACGGGAAGATGTGCATCCCTGCAGTTCAGGTGTGTGATGGGAAGTCACAGTGCCAGGACCGGTCCGATGAATTGGACTGCTGGGAACGAACCAAGAGCTGCGAGCACCGTTGCGCCGACGGCAAGCGCTGCATCCCAAAGAAATTCCTGTGCGATGGAGAGAGAGACTGCCTGGATGGCACGGATGAGGTGGGCTGCGGTAAGTAATAAACAATTTTCCAGCATTGATTCATCATTTATAGACTAATATGGTTATGTTAGTTCTACCACCTATAGATGTTTGGAAGCTTGTGTCTAATGGAATAAAAGAGACCTAATGAAACACTGTCGTTAACTCTCATTCTAACACTTCGTTTTCACCTCTCCAGACCCTGCTACTGCTACGACAACAACCGAGCCTCCTGCCCTCACTTCTGCATCAGCTTGCATCATTCCATCAGTCCTTTGCCCAGGTTCATCACTGTGCATCTCTCAAAATCAGCTGTGTGATGGACAAAGAGATTGCCCTGATGGATTTGATGAAAATGACTGTGTGGTCCAGTGTAAAAACCAAGGTAAACCTGAGTCCAGAGATTACCTTGATGCAAAAGTAGCTGCACTTCACCTACCCAACATAGCATCAGCTCACTGTTGTTGTTGACTTTTGATGAAACTTGATGAAATCCTTGGATTTCAGGGTAGTTACTAAATTTTCACAGTACTTGTATCTCAATATTAACTCCTCATATTGACAACTTTCTCCCTGCACATCAGGTGACTTCTTGTGCAGTGACCGGAGGAAGTGTGTGTCCAGGATGGAAGTGTGCGATGGTCGTGCCCACTGTCCTGATGGCTCAGATGAGAGGCAGTGTCAATTAGCAGATTCTTCTCCTCCCTGTAAGAAAACAAGAAAAATACAGTACAACTGCAAAAGATAAATAGCAACATGTTAGTTATCCACCACAGCAGTTGTAGGCATTGCAGTTGTACAAACATAACACACACCCTAGTAAGTACACACTTCTACCAACCATCCTCGACCTCGATCCTCAACCTCAAGTCTTCATGACAACCAAATTGTACATGTTAATAACACAACAGAACACCATAGAAACCCCTCAATGCTGCAGCAACTGCCCAGAATACTATAGCCACCACCTAGTAACACCTTAACAACCTACACAAACTAACCTTTCAATTATCCTCAGCTAGGAAATATACATAATTACATTATTACATTACTACATCATTTGAAAACAATCTCGCTCTTACCTGTTAACTGCCCAGCTCTCATAATCTAACCTCAATGTTCTCATAATCCATTAAATTCACAACTTCCTCTCTGTCAAGCCTCCCTCAATGTGCTCAATGCCAGATCAGCCCCTCTGAGGTGCCGCAAAGGTTTCAAGCCATGTAAAGACGGTCTGGAGTGTGTTATGTACAGCCACGTGTGTGATGGAGAGCAGGACTGCCAGGATGGATCAGATGAAGAAGGATGCGCAGCTCAATGCAAAGAAGGTTTGTTTTGGATCATTGGAAATCTGTGAGAGATAGATTTGAAAAATGGCACTTTTGTGTCGACAACATGTGAGATGTTTCTTCGCTCTTTGCCAGGTGAGTTCCAGTGTTCTCATGGGAATAGATGCATCCCAGCAGAGCAGGTGTGTGACGGGCAGTACAACTGCCAGGACCGATCTGATGAAATGGACTGCTCAAAGCTGAGCGAGGGCTGCCATCAGCGCTGTGATAACAACACTCGCTGTATACCAGAGACCTTCCTGTGTGATGGTGAGAGAGACTGTGTCGATGGGTCAGACGAGGAGAAGTGTGGTAGGTGACTTTGAACGTTAATTTTAACAGCAACTTGGCTCAAGACACACAGAAACCATGTCTACAATCATCAGATGATATCCATATTCTGTTTCCTCTCTTTCCAGGTTTGGTGGCTTGTGCGATTAACCAGTATCGCTGTGCCAGCGGCCAGTGTGTGTCTGAGGCTATGAGATGTGACGGATACGCCGACTGCGGTGATCACTCCGATGAGATGGACTGCACAAGACCCCCACGCTGCCCGGCGCAGCTCCGATGTCTGCACAGCCATGAGTGCTTGCAGAAAGAGTGGCTCTGTGATGGCGAGGACGACTGCAAAGACGGGTCAGACGAGAAGGTAAGGAAGGACGGATAATGTGATGATATATTACTGAATATTTGCTTGCAAAAAGAAAGAATGAAGGGAATGCTTTGTTAGTATCGGATGTAACTTGGTCTCCTCATTTGTATCCAGAACTGTGTGACACCACCAGCAAAGTGCAGGGAATATCAGTGGCAGTGTGGAGACAGCAGACAGTGCATCCCTCTGTCCTGGAGGTGTGATGGAAAAAAGGACTGTCACAACGGTGTGGATGAAGACAAATGTGAGCACTCTCAGATATTCACTGCTCAGCACAAGTCGTGTTCATTCTGTGTTTCAAACACTTTTGTTGTCACACATCACTGGGTGCATATATACCCTTGTTTTTCCTTTCTGAGTGTATAAAATAAACAGGAAGGGAGAGGCAGGAAATACTTTTCAATACAATAGAATGTATTTTAATCACTGTAGAGCACATTTGAAGCAACCCTATGCTTCTGCTCTCACAGGCAGTCGGAGAGAATGCCCCTCTCACCTTTACCAGTGTGGCAGTGGTGAGTGTGTGAACCCTGGGCTGGTGTGTAACGGCTTCACCAACTGTGCCGACAGTTCAGATGAGGGCCCGGGATGCTCTCAACACAACTGCTCCAGCCCATCACCTCCTCCGTGTGACCACCACTGTGTCAGCACCCCAAATGGACCGGTCAGTACACAGCAAATACATATCTGCTTATTTTCTGTCCGAGGTTGTTAGCATTGCTTTGCCCCAAATTTGCAAGAATGTCGACGTACACCAAGCTTATTCCTGCCTGGCTTGGAACCACCTTTTCCCTCTTTTTTGCAGAGGTGTTACTGTGCTGCAGGTTTCAGACTACAGTCCAGCGCTGTGTCCTGTGTGGACATTGATGAGTGCAATGTAACGCCCAGTGCTGTATGCAAACACGCCTGCCTCAACACCCGTGGGTCCTACACCTGTCATTGTCACCCTGGATTCTACCTTGAGCCTGACAACAAAAGCTGCAAGGCGAAAGGTACTGCTGGCACTTTTTTTGACTACCAGACTACCAGATTGGTTTCCATTCATTTTGATACATGATAAATCATCAGTATATCAGCTTACAAGTATTATACAATGATCATTGAGTTCTGTGGGTATTTTTGTGTGTATGTGTGTTTATTTTGTCAAACTTATGCCATGTTGTGGTACTGCATTTGTCACTCCTGGTGCTGTTTTCATACTGTGGTCATGTTTCCATCTCTAGACGAGCCTTTGCTTCTGGCATCTGTGCAGTCAGAGCTGTTACTACTTGGAGTCCATAGCGGCACCTTGCGTCTTCTCTCCTCTGCCACCCGGCCGGTCTTCTCACTGGATTACCACTGGGCACTACACAGAGTTTACTGGCTGAGCCCAGACTATCAGAGCATCCGCTGGGCTGACATGAAAGACTCAAATAACAAAGGGACACTTATCAAAGGTACAGCTGTCACAGGAACACCACAGTTGTCTAGTCGGCTGTGTGAAAGGATTTAAAAGACCCTTTTTTTTAAAGCTGACATTTTGACGTGATATCAGGAAAAGCACGTATAATTGATAAAAGTGAAAATGACTGTATTTGATTTAGATAACCTAGTTCCTGGGTTATTTGAAACATTTGATTGAACTGAGCCATTGTTAACAAAATTAGTTTCTCTTGTGCTTTTTCTGCTCTGACCAGTCAAAATGTCTGCTGTGAATAAGGCCTGTAAACTTATGAAATGAATTCACTGAATTAAACCCACTCCACAAATCCATTATAGGAGTTTGGACTATGACCTGAATTTATATTACTCAAATGAAATCTGTTACAGGAGTGAAGTCAGATTTTATCACAGTGGACTGGATCGGTAAAAACCTGTACTGGGTGGACGGACTCGTTGGCCAGATTCTGGCTGTGAAGCTCAGAGACACCACAGTGAGATCTCAGGACTACACCGTGGTCCTGGGTGAAGATCTGGAGCAGCCAAGCTCATTGGTTTTGCTGCCCCACAGAGGGTAAGATGCTCAGTCTGGTTATATATAAAATATGTAAAAATGTTACTACTAGATCTTTAATAATCAACATTTTCAGTTTGATGCTGTGGTCTGAGATTGGCAGCACCCCTCAGATCGAGCAGTCTGGCATGGATGGTTCAAAGAGGAAAGTGGTGGTGAGCCAAGGCTTGAGCTGGCCTGTCAGTTTGGCCTATGACCTCCTGGACAACAGGGTGTACTGGGCCGACGAGAAGCTGCGCTACATTGGCTCAGCCTCTCTGGATGGAGACAACGTCAAGGTAAAGAGATATTTGAATGATGAAAGAAATGTAGAGATACTTCAAATAGTGGGATAGCAGCTTGTCTAGCATCATTATTAAACTGTGACCGTGATACCCTTCTCTCACTAGATACTCCAGCTAGCTGAAACTCCAAGCCCTTTCTCTGTGGCAGTCTTCAATGACAGAGTCTTCTGGTCCGACACAAAGAGGAGAACCATCCGCTCAGCTGATAAGAACACAGGAAAAGATCAGAAGGTTCTTCTGAAGAGACCAGGACAGCCATTCGGTCTGAAAGTGAGCATTTAGCTTCTTACGGTGTGGTAATCACTCCCAAACAGCTCTGAGTTATTTAAACATTCATTTTGTAAAGCTGCGTATATTGCTGTTACCTGGAACCATGAAATATATGTATAATATATGTATGGTTCCTCTATCCCCAGCTGATGCATGCCCTTTCCCAGCCAGCAATATCCAACCCCTGTGATGAACTGCAGTGCTCCCATCTCTGCCTGCTGGCCCCACCAGTGAGGGGCAGATCTGGTGCACCAGGGTCACCAGGAGCTCCGGTGGTGAAGGGGCTTACGGCTGTTTGTCGATGTCCAAAGGGGCTGCTGCTTTCCAAGGACAAGATCACCTGCTCTCTGCCCACAGAGTCCAGTTTCATCCTGCTTTTGTCTCGTACAACAGTCTATCAGGTGAACTGTTTCATTGCAGTGTCAAGCCTGCAGACCTTCATCCCTGCCAAACACGCTTTAGAAACTGAAGTTCTCCTTTCTGGTTGGAGACTTTTTAATCAATACATTTTTTTTTTCATCTTTTGTCTAACTCTTGTTGTTTTACCCCTTTTTTTTTGCCCTCCTACTACTTGTAGATTCACTTGCAATCCATACATCGAGATGGTGTTGCTCTTAAAAAAATGCCAAACGGTCGAGCCTTAGCCCTTCCTGGAGTAACTGAGGCCTCGATGCTAGACGTGTCCATTGAGGAGCTTTCTCTGTATGTGGCTGATGCAGGACAAGGATCTGTAGATGTGCTGAAACTGAGCACATCTAAGTCAAGACAGGGGCTGAGACCTGCTGGACAAATCCTAAAGCTGAAGGTTGGTTTAAAAGGAAATGGCTTAGATGGTTTAAAAAATGTTAAAGCCAGCTGCGTTCCAGTAAAAAAAATAAAGTCACTCCCTGGTGAAATTCAAATTCTGTTAACTGAGCTTCTCTGTCCCACAAGGATGACTCAGTCACAGCTCTGGCAGTCGACTGGGTGTCCTCCAACCTTTACTGGAGCTGCACCCAGAGGCCTGATCTACACGTGACCTCCCACTATCACAGCTACACCACCTCACTGCTGCAGGGATCGCTGAAGGTGAAGCTGACAGCTGCACTGCTCATCTACCTCTTACATTTCTATGACTCCTTCCTTCCTACATAAATGTACTTTTACTGTAAATCTGGCTACAGCTTATCTTAACACCCCAGCTGTGGGTTTTTACTTTCTTCTCCTGTGGACAGTCCTGATCTCACAACGATTTCATAAATAAAAGAATGTGTAGTCATTTGAAGTATAAAATGTCTTGGTCAAAAGACGAGCATAGGTTGGATGTTATCTGCAGACTTTGACTAACATCAAAACAAATGCCTTTCTCAGCTTCCTTAGTAGTGTTCTGTTAATGTAAGAAAAGTCAGCAGAGGTATCCAGGAGAAAAACAAAATTCCCTCCTTTTCTGCTGCTGACCTTTCTTATACCTTCCTGTAAAAGTACATTTTGTCTTTTCAGGGCACCTCGTCCATCGCGCTGCATCCCCCCTCAGGACGACTTTGCTACACAGCAATAGTCGTTGCAGGAGGGAAGAGCCAGACAGAGGTGAACTGTGCCTGGATGGATGGCCGTAGCAAAGCAGTGCTGTGGCGGAAGTCGAGCATCCCCACCTCGCTGGCCTTTTCAAACAAAGGAACCATGATCTACTGGGCTGACACTGGTTAGGAGCTAAGCATCTCATGTACTTGATAAGATAAAATTTTCTTACATGTATTGTTTGCACCTGTCTAATTTCTCTTCTCTTAGGTGAGGGAGTAATTAGCTCTATTGGAGTGGATGGATCAGGTTATAAACAGTATAAAACAGGACCAGGTCTGCTCATCTCCTGCACACGCACTGAGAACATCCTCCTCTGGGTCACCATGGACAAAGGTCAGTACTTTTTGTTTGTAATTGGTGTATTACTGGTGTATTCTTTCTCTTCCACTCCAACAGCCTGTTCAGTCCTGCTTCTCGAGTTCAATTTCTCATCTTCATTTAATTTGTCTTTTTCCTCCTTGGGCAGCAGATGGCATCATAGACTAATGTAACAATGAATTATTCAGTCACCTTATTCTTACCAGTCCATGCTGTTAGACAGTAGCTGCACTGTTTTTGTTTTTTTTTAATTACTTTTTTTTTGTTTTTTTGTAGATGTAACCAAACTGTGGTTCACTGACGGGCTCCAGCCTAAACAACTGTGGTTTGAGACAAAGACCAGCTTGGTGGAAGTCAGAGCCTACAGCAACGACACCCAGTCTGGTAGGTATCTGCTGAGTGTGTCTCTATATTGTGGAGAGAGAAGTTTTCAAAGTGCTTCACAAGATACTAAACATGTTAATTTGAACAGTTCTGGCAACAGAGGAAGTATGACCTAAATCCAGATGGTCTGACACAGCAGGCTGAGTAAAAAGCAGTTTACTTGGGCAGTAGGGCTACAGTGTGCAACGGGGAGGCATGCAGAGTCAGGCCTGCAACGGAACAGGAAAAAACACCTTTCAGGCACAATAATGTAAAATAACAAAGCAAAATAATACACTTCAAATAAGGAAGTGCAAAGGAGAATAAAGACATAATAAACACACTATTCAGTATCAAAAACGTGTCTGACTTTACTATTCAGCGCAGACTATTGTGAGTTTGTGTTTGCTCATATGAGGTTCAACAGAGATCAGTGAAACACCTTTGGGCTAAATCCAGCTGAACTTGAACAGTAGTTTAGAAAAAAAGAGTTAATTTTAAAACTGGAGTTTAATCGAAATAGAGACCCAAACTCCTCAGTGATAGGATCTCATGTCTTTGTACTACAAGTAAAATGCTTGCAGCTGCAGTTTGTAGGAGACTTCAGAACATTACCAGAAAAAAGGATTGCAGTAACCTCAACAAGATGTAAAAACATGGATACAAATGCATTTTTGGGACTTGTATATAAGGAAGCATGACTGCACAAGTTTACATGCTCACTTGCCAAAGTTGATATCACAGTCAAGACCATGCCTAATGCCTGTTAACTAGGACAATTGTATTACCAGAACCAAAAGTAAAATTTTGGAAATCTTTAATTTTAGTGATAGTCATGTAAGATCCAGTTTTGCAGGTCTTGCTTGTACCAAATTACTAATGTATATGTTTTTGTGTATAGTTTAAAAAAAACAAGAAAAAAAAACGTAACCTGTACTGACCTCAAAGAGCATCATAGAGCCGATGGTTAGGACACCCAAAAGTCCTGTCTATAGATAATGAGAAACAAGCAAGTTTAAAGCTTACATTGTATGCAACCTATCAACCACAGTGCTGATTTACCAGCAGTTGGTGCAATAATTTCCCAGCCATGATGTGGACATTCTGTTGGATTAAAAGCAAACTGTTTGGCTGGTGAAGTTGTGAAAGTGGCCTGTCAATGCAGTCAATTCATGCATTATTTCCTGCCCAGGTTTGTAATGCTAACCAACAGGCTTGCAGCTTAACTTGTTAAACAGGGACCAAACCAGTTTGTTAGTCATTGTCATCATCAAGAATTACACTACTGCACATTTTCACCTCAACTTTGCATTCTGTTTCCTACTGAAGAAAGCAGGTAAAACGTCATCGGACACCCTGGGCAGAATGAAAAGACTCACTTAGGCTCAGTTTGAGTTGAATAGTTGAATAGATGGCAGAGTGATGTGATACCTGCAGGGAGATGGGACTTGGCAAGCTGTGAGATCAGAAGCCTATTACTCTGTGCTGCAGTGGGAAAGACTGATGATGAATGGAGCTCTAACACTCTCACACACTCGGACACTGTTCCCTCTCGCTCATTCTCTTCACCTGTGTCACACTCTAGCAGTATAAAAATATGCAAAAGTGGTGCTTCAAAGCAGAGCTTGTCTTTAATGTTAACTAACACTATATGCTGTATGCAGACACATATATTCAATGAAGGTTTTGCTACCAAATGTTTTCCTTCTAATCACTTTTCTGTATAAAACCAGATAGTGTTAGAAATACAAATGCCAATAGAAGCCACATAAAAACGTCAAAGTGCACAGATGCAGACATGTGCATATGAGGACTTGTAATACACACACAGGCCCAATGCCCTCTTTCACAATACACAATTATGCACTGGCAGATGCTGACACACCTCTCTTTCACATTATTTGGACACCATCCAGACTCATTTTCTCAGCCTGGGACCAGAAGTGTTCTTACAGTAAAGCAGATCGTCCTTATACACAACAAGGAGGCCCTGATTTGTGTAAGAGGTGTGGCTGTTAAATAAGAGACAGGACTGGGCTTAAGTTGAACCAGCATTGGTCTCATTTTATAGCCACACCTCATATATAGTCATAACAGACTCATCAGGTCTGCCCTATTGCTGTTCCCACATCACTGTGTGATACAACCAACCTAATGTAGACATAAGGGAACCTGTTTACCCACAATAAAACATTTCTATATATAAATATATAAACCCCAGGAAGACTAGCAACCACAAAAGCTAATGAGGATCCTATAAAAAAAAACGATAAATGCTGTTGACACTTTGAGACCTGTGTTACTTACTTAGAAAGTGACAAATAAAACGGTTCCCACATTTCTATATCAAGCCAGATGAAGGTTACAGTGAATATTTCAGACACTGGTAATTACCCATGCACCTACCTTAAATAATTTTGATGCTTATTCTTTATTTTATGTACCAAAAGCATTGACCATTAACTTCCTCACTTCTTCTTTACCGATCTCCTTCAGGAATTAATAGTTGCTCCAGCAACAACGGCGACTGTGCCCATCTGTGCCTGCCCTATCCTGGAGGTCGGACATGTAAATGTGGGCGTGCCTTCCACAGCATCAATGGCACTTCCTGCTCCCCTCTGCCTGACTGCCCCGCTGAAGAACAGTCCTGCTTTGATGGAAGCAAGTGTATCAGCAGCGGCAAGTTCTGTGACGGACACGTGGACTGTCCAGACCGGTCTGACGAACAGGACTGTGAGTTTTCAACCAAATAGAGAAGAAAGTGACAAAGGACGTTAGGTTATCTCACCTTTGACATCTGTGGTGACTTAGTCAGTCAGGAACCCTATCAACCCCCTGCAGATTTTAGATAATATTCAAAGCTTGCTTGCTTACTTGTCATAGATCATGACCAGTAATGGTAGTACATTTTTAATAATATGAGGCCCTCCTAGTGCATGATCACCAACATTGATTTGCTCCTCAGGTCCAAACACAGACAAAGCCAATGATGGACGTCTTCCCCAGTCTTCCTCCTCATCTCACCCAAACAGCCAAAAAGACTCTGTTCTTGGAGTTAAAAAAGACTCTACATCCTGTGACCTCCAACACTGCAACGGTCATGGCAGCTGCATCACAGAAGGCAAAGTCACTCGCTGCCAGTGTATGGCTGGCTACAAGGGGGAGTTTTGCCAAGAGACAGAAATTGGACAAAGCCATGTGGCTGTCATCCTGGGTGTCTTCTGCCTCATTGCTGCATTGATGTCTGCTGCTTTTATCTTTGCCAAAAGGTATAGACAGTGATAGTGTTTTCTTTTGTACCCTAGCCAGAGGGATTTGCTTTGAAAATGAGTGGCGACCAGAAAAGCATCTAGCAAGATTGTTTTTCTCTCCCGCTGCAGCAACTAATTTCACTGATTGACACAAAGGACAAATTAAAGACTGAAGTCAGTTACTGTAGTGTTAGGTTGGAATTAAAACCTAAATAGACTCTTGTACCTCTACACAACTTCAGAACTACTTGTTCTACAAAACTTGGTGACCTATGTATGAGAATAAAATAAATATTTGTCTTGTGTACCTTTGTTTCAACAGGAGAGCCTGGGCATCCATCAGAAACAGATCCACAGAGAAAGAAACTCTTATGGCCAACATGGGACTGCCTTGTGAACACTACGATTCAGACTCTGAGGTAAATACATTTGCATAAATGAGCAGAGATATCTCTGTGTTTATTTAAGAAAATGAGCAATGCATGTGGCCTATTTACCTGCTGAACCAGCTGCTCAGTTTGACAACTGAATGACCAGTTTACTCCTGAAATACTGGTCATTATGGACATTATGACATCTAGCCATAAAGATGGAATCAAAACAGGATTAAATTTTAGTGCATTTGATTGAAATACAACTATTGGTTTGAGTGTAAAAGTTAATTCTTGATCCTTGAAATTGTAGATTTAAGTATACAGAATGCTATTTTAATTTAGACCTATTCAGTTTTCTTTCAATTCTTTAAAGTGACTCAGATTTCCTTTAAAACTGGGGAAAAGGCAGCTGAATGCAAGTTTATGAAATAAGTCATCCCTTGAGTCTTAATTGTAGAATTACTGAGTATTTTCCTGTACTAACAATAAAGGATTATCAGGATATAATGTAATAAATATATTTTATTTTTGTGTTTAGGATTTCTACGCCCTTTTAATGAGTAATATTTCAGATTCTCCTCCTAATCTAATTTAATTGTGGTACAGTAGTTGGCGATTTCCGAACATTTCTGCTTTTTTTATATTACATGAAGAAACTTCTGATCTTTTCTTCTCCCTCAGGAGCTGGAGTCCCCTGTAGACATAAAGAACCCAGCACTCGCTTTAAAGTCACTCCAGGCTAAATACACTTCTGCATCTGCTGAAATGTGAAAACTTGGTGTCCAGAAAACACCTGGTGGCTGATGCTGGGATTGTTACATTACATTTAATCCAATATCACAAGTAATATTTGAGGTATGCATTTCATGGGTCCTGAATATCAACATGCTGATGCAGACTGTTTTGTAATAAACATGATAGAAGATGAACCAATGATCAGACTCTGTTTTAAATTCTCTCTGTCAGTGATAATAACATCTAAAGGTTGGTCACTAATGAGCAGCTGCACGACATAATATAAGGAACGTTTTCTTCATTGGTTTCAGACCAGTTTAATAAAAAGGGTAGGTTGCATAGAGGAGGTGTTTAAATAGGTAAACTCAGGTGATATGGACTGATATGACTCATCAGTTTTTACTGAACAATCCAACATATTAGAATTGACAAACGTAGAGTAACAACAGAACTAAGGACTTGACACATACCAGACTTACAGCAGACAGATTTTCATCATGTCTAATCCCTGCACACTTGCTTTGTCTGCCACTGTTTGGATCCTCTGTTGTTACTTCAAGTTTCTCTAGCACCTGTATTTGTGTGTGTATTGTATATCCTCCTAATACAGCTGTGGTGACACTGATGCAGTGTTGTGTCTGTCTACCAGCTGTTAAGTGTGTGACTGTCTGTGTGAAGGTCTGTCATATACACCTCTTCAAACATCCCCTGAGCAGGAAGGAAGGATGCCTCATGACTCAGCAGATGAGCCTAGTTTAGCTCAATGGCTTCACTCTCAAAAGCAGAGAAATCCCATACACCATCCAAAAGTCACAGTTTAGTACTTGTGTGCTTGTTAACCTTGCATTATCATTTTCTTTCCTTTCAATTAAACTGCTGAAGTGCTGTCACAGCTCTCTGTGTCAGTCTGTAGCCTTTTTGTAAACCGATAGCAATTTCTACCAAAAGTTTCCATGTTGCATTCTCGTTCCTGTTTTTCCTCCTATTTGTTCCACAGAAACATATTTGGCATTAAAGGTCCCTTTGTTCATGTACTTCCACCTGTATCAGGTATCACCAGACTGGTGTCCGAGATGGTAAGGACGTGTGCACGCATGTTTTACCGCTGTATTCGTGACAGTATCGCGTTACGGGCAGCACAAGCAAGACAAAATGAAACTCAATGAAAAAATGACTTGATCTTCACCAGCATGTCTTGCCCTGATAAGTTTTCTTGACCCAGAAATGGATGGTAATCTTGTTTTGTTGAACAAATGTATAGCTACAATTCAGTGAGCCCTTACTTAAGTGAAAAAATGAATTAATGTCATTCCGTAAGTGTATCACCTGCTCTTGATCTCATAAATGTTATCTTTGTTAGGCTTTTGGCAGACATGCATTATGGATTTCGAAATGTCGTACAATAGCTCATCTTTTCCTTGACCGTCAACTGCTTACAGGTCACATGGCTGACAGTAAATGTCATGAGAGGTAACTGTATTGACTGTAGGCATTTAACGGTCACATTTTGTGCCTATTTTACACCTAATATATCAGTAACAAATTTTACTGAAAGAGTGATCACCCACTGTCCTTGAGGTCTTGTTGGGAGATTCCAAGGCGTTCCCAGGCTAGATTGGATATCTAATCCCTCCAGCATGTTCTTGTCTGCCTTGTGTTCTCCTCCCAGTTAGTTATATAGGAAGCATGTGGAAAGGCATTATGACCAGATGCCTCAGTGTAAGTGTCAAAACTGCGTAAAACACTTGTTTATCTAAAATGTTTAAGGGGTCTTTATACATCTCAAGTATGTAGGTATCAGGTAAAAACAGGTAATGAATATTTTTGACCTTATGTTTTGTCACTATATGAATTAACACACGCACTCATTAAGTTTCTCAGTTGCATGAACTGAGCTGAGTACACAACTATGCTGCAATAACCACATGGTGATGACTGTGATTTGTGCTGACTAACACATAAGTACCAGTCACTGAGCAGTTACAGTGACAAAGCACAACATGTAAACAAAAAATCTACCAGCCTACACTGAAAGATAGCAAAACATTTTGACAGTATTTTTTTTATTTTATTTATTTTGTCATGTATGAATTATTGAAAAAGATGTACCTGTATTGATGAGAGGAAGGGATGGAGGGGTGTGGACGGGAGGGAGGTGGTTGTGTTGTTCTCCTCGGGGCTGGTGGGAGGAGACGGACTGGGGTTGCCAGGCGCAGGGGGCACGCGGAGGAGGGGGTAGCGAAGGTAACAGGGTCACTGGAGAAGGTTGAGGGAAGTTCAGACTGTGACTCAGACCTGCTCAAAAACTGGTGTAACTAGTTTACGCTTCCCTTGGTCTCCTCTGAGTTTTTCATGCCAGTAATTCTCCTCACTCCTCATGCTGCAATAATATGTTTCCAGGAAGATTTACAGGTAATGTTATTTTAAATTGTCACCCGGTCTAGCTTACCTAAGTAACGGGCCTAAAGTTAAGTGACGTCGCAATGTTTTGCAAAACACCCATACATTCAAGGGTTGTTTTTGTAATTATTTTATTTTAAGAAAGCATTGGTTTTTAAATAGGCTAACACGGCTAAGAGTTTACAGCCATGCTCAGTGCTGAGAAGTTAAATGCTAACCTCGTCATGCTAATAAGCTCGCAATAATGCTAACGTGTTGGTGTTGAGTAGGTTTATTTACGATGTTCATCATCTTAGTTTGACACGTTAGCATGCTGGCGTTTGCTTATTAGCACTAAACACAAAGTGCTGCTGAAGCCGTGTCATTAGTTATGCAGGTGTTTCACGAACCACAGTACAAACATAGACTGAATATGAGTACAAACTGAATTTTTGTGGTGTTGGAGTAAAAGTTAGGGGATCACTATAGTCATTACAATTCACTCCTGAGGGACAGGGCCCCATCTCATGGCCGCACTCTGAGCCACAGTCTCTCAATCTGATGCCAAAGCCTTATGCTGCTAAAACTGGAAATTTCCTATCTTACCCAAAAGTATTATTTTTTTTCCCATACAATCCACTAGAACAAATTTTTTGACAATTATGCAGCAGATGTATTGTGTTGCATGTTACATAGGCATCTCAGTTTTGCCTGCTGAGTCTTGCTCTAACTTGCCTTCCCCTCCTCCCATCCCCCACTGTCTAGCAAACACACCTCCTGTTTTTCTGTTTAATAGTCCTCAGGTAAGAGGGGGTATCTGTGAACATGCGTGTTGTTTAGTCTTTAGCTCTCAGGATTTTTACACATTTAAAATTTACTTTTCTTTGTCATATTTTATTTGGTGTTATCCCTCATGCGGCATCCCATGAGCCTGAAAGGTGCCACGCACCTGAAGTTTACCTTTCCCACGGATGCCAGAGCATTGACTTTTGTGAGTCAGCGTTTGACTGAAGCATGTAATTACTCAGCACTCTTCTGAAATGTAAAGTTTCTACATCACTATCAGGGAACTTTGATGTAAGCAGGAGCGTGTGTTTGACTAAGCCTATTCAAAGATAAAGCAGTGGGAGGAGGAGGTGATTTTGTATGTGTGTGTTTATGGGGAAAAAAACAGGCACAAGTCTCAGCTTTCTTCCTCTTCCCTCCTTCCCTTTGTGGCAGATTCCCTCAGTGGAAGAGGAACTTCACATTCATTTTCAAGGAACCAGGAGCTTCAGCACACGTAAACTGACGCCTGGTCAACCCTACAACTAAAAATTTAAACTCCACAGTCTACATTTCAGGACACTGGAACTTCAGTATTTGCTTTTGTGAGTAGATTGCTTTCATTTCTTCGTATTTTGCTCTTTCATTATATGCCTGCCCTGAAGCCAGTTTTAAACACAATCCCACTGTCTGGATGGAAACCTGAATGACGAGATGCTTTGAGAAGAGGTATAACTTCAACACCACTACTAAGATCTTTGGATAACTGTTAGCAGTCAACAGTATTTTATCTTAAATCTTTGCAGTGGCTTTTCCACACTGGTGTATATATTGTGTAGGCGGTGGCGACGCAGCACTTTGTTTAGAAGTCTAGCATGGCTGAGAGTGGAGTTAGGACATGCTCTGAATTTCACTGATAAGATAAGATTTATCAGCAAGACTTTATGTTATAGATAGCATGTTCATGTTTTAGGCTACTCTTTCTACTATATTAGTGACTGTGTACTTCACAGTTAAATAGACACTTTGTTTTATTAACTGTTTGAGGTTTAGTTAAGTCATACTGCGTCCTATAGCATGCCTTTATTTTGTCAGTTTTACAGGGTCAGTGTTAATAGGAGCTGATCGCAGCCACCTCTGGCTCAGGTTTTTAAGTCAGTCTCTGTGAGCTTAATGTTGCTGCTGTTGAAATCGGTATACATGGAGATATTAGGAAGAGTACTTACATGCATTTCTCATGTGGGAATTTTGTCATAAAATGTGCAATCCTTAAAAATGTTTCTTAAACTATTGTGTGCCTGCATGCTGTTATGCTTTTTTTAAGGTGGTGATCATTTGTATATGATGATTTAAAAGTAAAATATGTTTGAGGGCAGGCTGCCACACTGCAAGCAGCTCAGGGTTGTGCATATGGGAAATGACATTTCTTTGTAAAAATACACTGTGTATATATCAACTCCAATTTGCCCTACTTACACTCAGTATCTTGTTTCATTTTCAGTTTTGTTGTTCTTGTTTAATCAGTGTAAAACCAGAAACGTAAAGACAAGACTTTGTGGTATTAAATATGTCAGCTTTTGGTGATGATTAAAAGGAAGCGTGGATTTTACATGTAACCTGAATGGGATCCATTTTAATGAAATCCTCAAACTCCTTGGTGAGAAACTTCAGATCTTGTCAGCCTGTGGATCATAAACTGTCCCCATCATATATGATATGTTTACCATGTTCTTTACTGCATATAGAGCTTGAAATTCTCTTTCTACAAGGGGCCTGAAGGCAGAATAGTCTTAAAATGTTAGT
Source organism: Lates japonicus (assembly GCA_033238685.1). NCBI lineage: Eukaryota > Metazoa > Chordata > Actinopteri > Centropomidae > Lates > Lates japonicus. The sequence goes on along the minus strand of BRZM01000021.1, from coordinate 2,176,561 downwards.
TTATGCTTTATGCACAACATACTGCAGACTATTTAATTATAAAAAGTGCAACATACCAAATTAATTTTGGCAGGGGGGAGGGGAGGCATAGTCATGAAATGTGATTCATTCTACACAGAAGTGAATAAACATGTTCAGATTAAAAAAAATAAAAAATCAGTCCAACCAGGCATGGATAGAGTAGGCCAGTAGGCCAGCCAGTAACACAGTGAGAGCTCACAATGTTATATCTGACAACATGTGCCAAACCCACTAAGCATGAAAGGCCTTTCACCTACAGGATGTTTGTAATGCTTCCTTTGGAAGAGTATGATAGTTGCAGTGTAATGTGTTCCATTTATGATACATATACAAAGAAAAGTGAAAAACTGGATGTTGCAGTGCAGAATCAAATTGTTGGCTTATAATAGAGCTTAAATCACTGGCCATTCAGCTGGAGCTAAACTAACTTAAAGGGAGACAACTAAAAAAAAAACAGACTTGTCTGACTGAGCCTGACCTCAGGACATCCATTTGAGTTATCCCACAGAAAACGCTTTGTGCCCTCTCTTTGTCAGGTTTACTTATTGTCTTTTAGGGTGTGTCCTGTCTATCCATTCATGTCTCTCCTCTCCTATTCTCCCTCCACTCCCTTACCAGTTGAGCATTTTTCTTTCCTTCCCTCCTTCCACCCCCTCTTCTGCGATGACCACCCCTTTCCCTCTTCCCCAACCGAGAGGCATCGACCACAGCCTGCCAACCTGCGGAGAGTCTCAGTGCAATGGCCACGGTACCTGTGAGATTCCTCCGGGCGGTGGTAGCGCGCTGGTGTGTAACTGCAAGCTGGGCTACCGGGGCGAATCCTGTGAGGAAACGGTAAACGGGGCGTTAAGTTTACCACTGACCCTAAGTGTGCTGGGCGTCATCATTGGGCTGGTGATCCTGGCTTTCATCGTTGCCAAAGTGCGACAGAGGCAGAAAAAGAATCGCAGGTACTGAAACAAATCAGGAGTAACATAAACAGGGTGTTTTATGTTGTTTTTCTGTTCAATTTGTTGTTCTTGAGGGAATAGGTAATTGTTTATTTGCTTTCTTTTCAAGAGTGGGATGAGCAGAATGACATCGGTCTCATTTCTTTGCATTAAATTCAAGACACAGTTAGCCTATCTTAGCATAAAGACCGAAGACTAAAGACTTATTTTAAAAAGGGGGGGAAATATCTTATTCAAAACCAAAATCTGTGATTGCTGAGCATCCCAGGCAACCTGTGCTACAGCTTGAGATTTTAGTTGATGTACTTTAGACTGAGCTAAGCTAATTTGCCCAATTTTCAGTTTTTAAGCTACATCCTGATTCCAGCACAGTAGTTTAGACGGGGTGATAATAATCCAGTCATCTCACTCTCAAAAAGAAAGCAGATAACTGTGCTTTCTGAAATGTATGAACTATTCATTTTAACACTCAATGTCTGAGAACTCTTTCCCGGCAAACAGAAGGGATGTGCCTGAAAATGACCTATCTTTATCACAAACCACCAGTTTTGTGACAAAGAGAGAAAGGAGAACAGGGTCATAAGCAGTAATAGTCACCTCAGCCAAACAGACAGGACTGAGCAGCAGAAACTTCAAACATAAAATCCAAAGATAAAGATGTCTCAGTCTTGACCAGTTTGAGTAACAGGTGGTCATTTTGTCCCCGTTGTGTAAATAAACTGTAATGAAGGATTTTGTTCAGATTTATAAACATGTCATCTCTCCTGAACTGAAAATGATAGATCAGCAACAAAGGCAGCTGTTCAAAAGTGTTCAGTAGAGGCCTCTCAGAGAATGTTTGGAGTGTCTATTGGACAGTGTCTGTATTTATTTACTGGAAGTTACATTAACACAAGATGAGAGACTAATTGTATGTTTTTGTCTGTCGTCAACAGGAGAACTGAGGCAGAAAAATTTGGCTACAATATTGCTGTGTAATTATATCTGAGGTAAGGAAATTGCTATAAATAGTTATTATTTATTTATTTTCCATGTTTTCCATTGAGTGTTAAATTTGTAAAATTGTTGTGATTTAATTTCAATAAATCTACCACCCAGTGTTGGAGTCCAACATAGGCCAGAAACTTTTCTTTTACAAAAAAAAAGAATAAAAGATAAAAGTAATTACTCTCTCATTCTCATTTAGGTCAACTATTCTGCCATAAGCTTTCCTCTGCAGTGAACTCTTGCAAAAACGGAATCAAGTCTACTCCACTAATGTGTCCAGTAATGCCTAACTTTTGACTAGTACTACATGACACTGAGCTGATGAACTGAACTTTAATTATGCAAGAGACTTGGCTGACAGGAGTGGATGCCTGACTTACAGTATGTTTGCAAGCATGTGTATAATGGAGCCTTTACCTATATAATTATTTACTGTTTTCCAGCTCTACAACATCATACTTTCAAGGATATAAAAGTTAAAATTAGAATTTTTGCTGAAAAAAAGAAATGATATTTGAAAATATCAGTCTTGATATTTGTGGTTATGTTTAGACACTCACAGCACATTTTTAATGAAAGTGCTTTTCTTGCCTAAACCCTAACCACAGACGAGACTCTGGTCCACTGCTGTTAATAACTGTAGTGCTTTGGTCTTTTGCAGCCCCTAAACATGAGCCAGTTTCCTACTAAATGTATTTGCTGTTGCAGTTTAGTTGTATAGAAACATAATTTCTGGCATATTTCTGACTTTCCACACACTGAGTGAAATTGTCACTTTTGTCTGTGATAAGTGAACAGAATTTAATGGATTAAATGATCATGTTGTTTATAGTTTGCGCAGTGAGAAATGTCAGGCTCTGTCTATGCTCTTCATCAAAATCTATGTCCTGAATTACATTACCTGCATGCAAAAGCTTGTCTCCATAGATACAGTTATATGATCTTGTCTTCTAACACTGGCTACATTTAGTAAAACAATGCAAATGTTCACCTATCACTTACTTTATTTGAGTACATCCAGCGAGAGCAGAGGTATACTGAACGCTTTCTCCTGTCATGTTTTTGTACTTAATGCTGTGGTAGTAAGTTCATACATCCGTTAATGAAATTTGTCCTGCAGGTCAGATAACTGGAAAAGTTTTGAGCAAACAAGAAGAGAATCATTACAGAAAGTTTGTGATAGCAGTTGCGTCATGCTTTTAGTGCTTATAAATCAGTTCCTGAGTTAAAATCAAGATTGATGACCACTCAAATCTATTTTGATAGAAATGAACCTCCATGCCTATGTAGATATCTCAAAATCAAAGATCACAGTGGGCATTCTATCTCAGATTTACAGAGTAATCAAGTTACTCTAGATAACTTGATGCCAATATTATGCTTTTTTGTGTTGTATCATCTATTTATTTTGTACACTACTGACTGAATTATTGTGCCTTTTTTGTAATACATGTGATAACTGCAGGCTTTAGCAAGACTCGTTACTGTTTTTTATTATCTTATTTTTCTTCTGTGTTGCTGAATTGCACCATTTGTATATAAAATAAGTGGTTGAACAATTGATCATTCTACTCTGAAGTGATGATTCAGAATGACAAAGACAATACTCTTTTAATGAGTTTTGTAATTATCTGCCACATTTATTTGAGAGAATGACAACAGTAAAAACCAAACCATCAGTAAAGGAGGAAAACATTGAGTGTTAATTTTCGTTGCTACTAATAAACGCAACATTTGGCATGACATTCTGTCATCTAAGACTGTAGGTACAGACATAACTTAGCATCACTGATCCTGAAATAAAAATGTGTTTTTAAGTGCACTGACCAAGAGAAAAGACACTGCTCTCTTTTTACCCCTGAGAATGAACTATGTCAACCACCCGAAACCAAAACGTGTGCGCGTGCCTTTTCAGATCTTGTTTTACTTCATTTTAAAATTCCTCTGCTGTTATGGATGTTTGGCACAGTGTAGTTTAAAACGTAAGCCGGGCTGTTTTAATCATCTGTTGGCTTGATTATTCTTTATAAATAGATTGTATTGTTATTTTTAGGCACTTTTGTTACTATGTCTATTGATGCTGGATATTTATCTTGTTAGAATGATGAGCTTTGTTTTGTTTGTTTTTTACATTTTCTGTGCCCTGAACCAACTTTGCAAATGTGGAGCAAGTCTGAGGAAAAACTGATTTCTGTATCCACTTCCCAACAGCGTTGAACAATGTCTGTTGTTTTAGTCTATTTCATTGACATGTATACCTTTTAAATTTATAGTCAGAAGACTATATTGCTTCACTGCTGTTAACCTGCTCTTCAGCATTTTGAATAAGTAAGTTACTGCAGCTGTATTAAATGTATTCAAAATATATGACCATAATACCTCTGTATGCTCTCCAGCTTTCAAATAAAATACACAAAAACCCCAACAAGCCAGTGATTTATATGTAACTACTGTATAAATGCAACATATGTGTATAAATAAAGCTAGTTACTGACATGGTAAGGTTTGGTTTCTTTTGGTCAGTGCCTCAGGTAAGGATTTTGCAGGTTATTGCAAGAAAAGTAAAGAACGTTTTCTTAGTATCATGAATTATCTGGAGCTCTGTTGTAATTTACTAATTTGTTATTGTTAGCAGCCATGCTAGCTGTTAACTTGCCACAGGTATATTGTCTTCTAAAGTTATTTTAATGTCTATTTTTTTAAAAATTTCGTATGAACATTTGACATGTTGATCGTAAGTATATTTTATGTCATCAAAAATAATTGTAATAATGATCATCCAGGGTAATTGGTTTGTCATTTGAAAATCATTAGTAAGTTGTTACAATGTTCTTATAGGCCGCCGTAAGGTGTCAGTGTGTATTAACAGTGAAAACAGAGAGTTGTCAGTCTGTGTGTGTTGTGCATACACCAAAACTCTGTCTGGGATCCAGTGACATGGTCGTGTGAGTTTCAGTGTTTACTAAACCCAACAGGAACCAGGACAAGGAATGACTGATCTGCAATCATGCGAGGTGGCCAGATACCAGTATTTGTTACGTGAGAAAATGTGTATCTGCTTCAACAAGGAACAGGAAGGATCTGCCATGAGGTTGACACCATGTCAACACCTCTTCTGATACATAGTGATATACAGGTCTGAGGATGCAGAAATTTGATGTGTGAATAAGAGCCTGAGTGTAATGAAAAGGTGTCATGCGGAGTATTATTTTTTAATAATGAAGATTTGTAGCCATTCAGGAAGATGAGACTATAAATTAAAAAAGTATTTCATTTGTCACACCCTAAACGCAGCATCTATCATCACCCCACCTATGCTCAACCGTCATATTATGAGTCAATGCATTTTATGTGCAGTTGTGTGAACATGGGAAACACACACACCTTGAAATCATCCTTTGGCAATTGGCTCAAATTCAGAAATCAGTAAATACCTCTTTTTGTCTTGGCGAGGGTGTGAAAGAGTTGATTAAGACTAATATGAACTGCCATTACTTCTCCTGTGTTTATAGTCAGTGGTAATATATTCAGTTTATTTCTTAATTTGCCAGTAGAGGCAGTAGCAAGCTATTGTCACTCAATGACCTGACTCATCTGCTGAAAACAATAAAGTCTGATTATTCGACTTGTTGCATCATTCTCCAGTAGCTGCAGCTTTTTCCATTCCATATTTATTTCTATCTGTTGGAGCTGATGCACTCACATGGCAGTGTCGGTGCTTTGCTGTAGAGTCTGAGCCTCAGAAAGCATAAAAATTGCCAACCTTTGCTTTAAAAAGTCTTACTCTACATTCTAGCTCAACAGTCATCGGCTGTGGTGTGTAACAGGTCCTGCAGGGAGAACTGCATTATGATTTCTTGGAGGCCAGTTTAACTACAAAAGACTTACCAGAAGGACAATTGTTCACTACAGTGTCGCCTTGTTTGAGATGTTAAGCCAGTCTAAACAGAAGTTGTAATGTTGTTAGGCAAGACGCCATCCTCTCAAACCGGTCAGGCTACATTGTCTGTATACTTATGAAGTTAAGACTGAGCAGACTGGGTGGCAAAGAAAGAAAAACACAACTGTATATTGTAGTCGGACTATATGTGTGTTTGAATAGTGTCCATAATGACCTATCTCCTTTCTTTTATCAGTGAATCTCCTGGTGTGGCGGAGCAGGATGCCATCACATATTGTATGTTTAGAGATGATAAAACCTGTGACCTTGTGTCTCAAAAATATGAAGTTATTAGATTCCTGCACTAGAGGCAACATTTTTTGTTTGCATTAGTTTGTATACTTTCAGTCACTGTGTCCTAACTGACTTTCCCTGCAGCACAACCAGACACCCTTCTGCAGTAGATTCTGAAATCTTTAGTTAATTTACTTTTCACCCTTGCCTCCACCCCAAAAAAGGAAAGAGGTGCATTAAGGAAAGAGTCATCTGTTATTCAGAAACACAGTGCACATTTAATAAAACAGCACTTGTATCACAGAGCAATGAGGACAATATTGATCAACTCAGGATGCTTCTCAACAGGCTTCACTGTCCTACAATGTTGTAAAGTGCATAAGAATACAGTATTTACATATAATTAGGAAAAAAAAGGGATTTATGAATTAGCCAAAGAACAGAGAAAAAAAATTAAAAGCTTCCTTAAAGATGAGGGCTATTTACAAATGGAGTTCAGCAATATTTGCAGAATGTAACAGACAGCCATGGCAATCTTTCGCTTCATATCTTATTTTCATTAGGTTTACTAAACAGCGTAGGTTTTCTCTTCATGACATCACTTTTAAACACAGGATCCTTCACTTTTCCACACTTCCTTCACAGCAATCTCTTTCCACTGTAATATCCACCTCTACCTTCATGACAGTAACTGCGTAGCTTGAGGCTCACGTCTGTAATGTATTGCAGTGATGTTCCAATTAATCATAATCAAGCTAAGCCCATAATGAGTCTCATCTGTAGCCACAATTAACTACCCCTGTCACTCCAACATTAAACATATTACTCTTTCATAGGTGTATGCCCTCAAGTAGCACTGTCCTACTGATGAGACACTAATACTTACAGAGGCGTTTAAAGTGATTCTGCTTCACTTAATAGTGAGTTTAGAGCTATTTAATAATATTTAAGGTGTTTGATCTCTTGATACCACTGAAATATTCCTTTATGGTCTCACAGTACTCAGTCAACAATGAGTGTATGGTGACTGTACTTTATGGTATATGTTTTAGTTATTACTACAATAATCTATAATATTATAGATGATGCAGTTTTGCTGTAATCATTTAGAATATTGTTTTACCACAGTGGCCTCATTTATTTCCTAATGTTATAAAGTCATATTGTAATTACCATCGCTTCTTCCTGAAATATTTTCCACTCTCAGTTCCTTTTGCTAATAGAAATGTCCATCTTCAAGTTGTTTTCCTCTTCTGATTGGTTCTTCTTGTGTCTCCAGATGTGGGACATGTGCTTCTCATAGGTCTGCATCATAGGGTCTGCCGCTGTAGGAGGTGTTCACTGACCGGGCTGCGGGACTCTTGGCCCTGGGGAAGGACACATCATCATCCATGGAGTCCTTGGAGTACGGGACGCTGCTGGTGGTGCTCCTGGCCCGGTTCAGGCTCGGCACGTTGGTTCTCGGCGGCGGCTTCTGGTGGGTGAACCTGGTGCCAGTGACCTCCTCGACCCGCCTCTCCCCTCTGTTCTTTCCTCCGCAGCAGCGGCAGATGCCGATGAACATGACGAAGCCGCCCAGGACTTCGAATATCCCGCCGATGTAGCCCAGAACGATGCAGTAGCCCACGCGCACGTCCACGAGTGGGGACACCGTCGTGACTTCGGTGAGGATGTGGGTGTACCAGGCGATGGGTATGATGGTCATGACGCCCGAGAGGAAGATCAACAGTCCGCCCAGGCCAGCCACCGTCCAGTTTGGATTGTCTCTCCAGCACCGGACCCCCGGGATGGCCACGGCCAGCCCGAGTATTGTCACGATGAGGGATGCTACCATCAAACCCTGTGCGACCTTGATGATCTGGTTGCCAAAGTACGTGGAGTCATCCAGGCCGCACTCCGGTCTCGAGGAGGTCGTGGTGGTCCTGCAGATGTCCCATATGCCTTGTTCTATGAACTCGTCGGTCGGGGTGTTGGGGATGTTGTGGAGGGTCCTCCAGTTTGGGGCCACCGTGGCGGTCAAGTCCAGGACCCAACCGCAGGGAGCCATGACCATCCCGAAGATCAGGATACCCGGGGTGCGCAAGGATAACCGGATCCACTCCTGCGTTGATCGCCTCGGCATGGTTGCTGCTGCTGTTGTTGTTGATGTGTGTTCTCTTACTCTCAAAATTAATGTAGTAATTCAGACTGGAGCGGTCGGGTTTTGACAGCCCCAACAGCTGCTCTTAAAAAACAAGTCCGACTGAAACTTGCGAGTGGGCGGGGCTTTAGCCCTACCTGTCTGCCTCAGCTCCCAAATGGGACAGGTGTGGCGCGCCGTGCGCAGCCGGGGTGAGACCTGCAAAGGCAAAGACGGGGGTAGAGGGGAGTTTCGACGAGGCTGTTATCATGCAAATGTGAGATACCTGATAAAGAAGAGAAAGATCTGGACTTTATGAGTTTTATATTTACATTCTTTTGTTAACTCATCCAAGTTATATGTCAATGAAGAGTATGTCTGCACATAGAAAACAGGCTACCACATAAACCAAAAGAAAACAAACAAAATACATGTTTACAGCAGTTTTTCTGACGGATTTTATTGACAGACCACAACATATTTGGATTTAGAGCTTGAAAACAGCTAATCTAGACATGTATGTAGAAGCGCACATTTGACCACGGAGGCTTGTGGGTGATTAATAAAACTTTTATAACCTCTTATTAGACCTCTAACTGGTGTCTCAGCTCAGGAAAATATGCAGTAGTAGCTACTACTCTCGGATCATCACAACTAGGTTTAGTAGAGCAAGCCAGACTCAGAGATTTGAACACACCACTGTGGCAAGCTGTGTGGGAACCATTTTTGATAAGAATGTAGTTCTGCAGGAATCTTCTGACAACAGCTCAAATACCTTTCTGCCTCATCGTCTCTCTCTGTTTCCTCCCTCATTCTATGAATCTCTATCTGCATGTCTGTCTGTTTCTGTTTATCTCTTCTAGGTTTCCCCTCAACCCCCATGAAAGCACACAGATTCACAAGTGCTAATAAAGTCTCTTCAGAGTCTCTTCAGAGAGTAAAGATCACGGTGCTCATTAATGATGTTCAATCATGAATCCCAGTTGAGAGCGAGACTCTTACCGTGCCATCGACTTTATCAATCCCACAGGAAAGTGGTTGGGTTTTGGAGGAATTGAAAACAGCTGATTATAAGCCCCGAGCCCTATTGTTTAAAGTGACCACTTCTCAGCTTCTAGTGGTCATTGTTCATCATCTCCCCAACAGATTTCCAATGTGACAGGTTTTTTTGATTAACTGCTATGCGTGGATGTCACCAAAATAGACACTCTAATGAGTTTTATTTGAAAAACTAACAAATAATGAGCTGCTTCTTGCAGTGGGAAAGGATGAGACATTGATTTTATACCATTTACGTGCATTACACTGGCAACTGCACCCCCAGTTTAGTTACCATCATCCTCAGTACCAGCAAAGTTACTAGTAGCTGTTTTTTCAGTTTTTTTTAATGTATTTTTTCCTTGTAGAAGTTAAGGACACAAAATTCTTTGACTGAGAAAATTCAAGCAATCAAGTCTTAGGTTCTTGAAGTTGCTAGGATGGTTTTGTTTTTGTTATGAGAATTGTTTTTTCAGGACAGGTTTGATCTTTGACACGCTAAGAACGGTTGGAGGAGGTATGAGAGGTATGTCAACCAACCAACCCGACAGAACTTTTGCATTCTCATCCCCTGACTCCACAGTCTAATTTTATCTCTTCTACAAGCTGAATCACTGTTGTAGCAGCTGTCACGTGTGATCAGCTGGTGGCTGATGTGCACTAATATGTAAACCACAGAGGATCAGTTCTGAAAATATATTTTTGTGTTTAATTGTTATTTTGGTGCTGATATTACCACCACCCCAACCACAGCGCTACGACTACCACAACCACCATTATTACTACCATTACCTCTATGGCCTAGATGTATTTTATGATTAAATGAATTATATTATTGGTGTCCCAAAGCATCAGATGAACATAATGTGCCTGTGGTAGTTTATGGGATTCATGATGACATCCATTGAACAATCAGTCGAGCCAAAATCTCATCTTTGGCAATACTAAATTCAAGATTCTTAAAGTGGTTTGTCTCCTCCCTTATAACGTCTCTGGTTAGGCCTTCAAGCAGAGATGTTGACTTTCAAAACTCACCTTCCAACCTGCAGTCAAAACAAAACTTTCTCAATCATTAGAACTTAAGCATACTACTAAAAAATACTGTCAACAGTTTTCCAAGTTCCTTTAAGAGGCTTAACTTTTCTTTAAGTTAACCTTTAAAATAAAATAAATGGGAAAATAATACTCTTGTTCTGTTTGCTTAGATGTATTGTTTTTAAATTTTTCTAGACAGTTTGGAAAATCAGTTTGTGCATCTTAAGAGGGTATTGTCTATACTATTTAACTGCATCCTTAGTGAAAGATCAATATTCTTGTTATAGTTGTTTTAGTCTGTTTATGCTGTTGTTGGACATATTGTTGTCTCAAAGTTTTCTTTGTCTCTCTTGACCTCTCTTGAAAGAGAAAATATCAGTCTCAATGAGACTTTTTTAGTTTTTTAGTTTTCTCCGTTCTGTTTTTTTTCACAGTGTCACAGTGATATTGCACCTTTTTTTTTACGTAATCTACTTCAAGAGTTTCATTCATCATGGCATTTATATCGCAGATCACGTCACAATTCATTGCATAATGCATTTACAATGTGCTATGATTGGTGGGTATGATTTATGTAAACAAACACTTGTATAACAATGACATGCAGTGATAGATTCCTCAAGCAATTCTCATCCTTTAGTTCTTTGTCTCATTATCAACTGATGTATGCGCATGTGATCAGTTTGAAATGAAGTATAGAACTGACTCTTTTACTCAGAAGGTTCAGGTTCAGTTTAATCAAGTTCACAAATAAAATAAATGTAAAATTTTGAAATTTTACTCCACAGTGCTATTGACTGTGGGTGCTGAAGTTGTTCTTGTACACATGTCCCATATCATTCTTTATCTACTTTATCTACTCTCTAGTATTTATTCAGTCAGTCATCAATGAGATGGCCCTTAGTTTAAATTACAGCCATCTGTACGGAGTTGTGAAGGTTTTCGTCTGGGTGCTCAGGTTTCCCTCTACAGTTCAAAAACATGCAGCTCAGGTGCGATTTGTGAGTGAATTTGGAGGGGAAAAAAAAAAAAAAAGTTCTGTCCAGACAATTTTTCTGCCACACATATGTGGACATACCTGTGGTCTCAGAATGAGTGCTCTCTGAATGGAAGTTTACAGCTTGGATTCCTACTGAAGCCAGAGACTTAGGGTGAATCTTTAGAAGAGCAGAGGTGAACAAAACCAGTGTGGTCAGAGTGTTATAGCCTGAGTCACCTGTCAATCAATCAAACACACCTTTCTTTAAACATTTAGATTGTTTATTAATTAAAAAAAATATGTATTTTGGGCTAATACTTGCATGAGGATAAGTGCCACATTTTATCTATACCGTATTGTACAGTTTGTCAGTTTATAATGTTGTATAAAATCTCCACTAAAATATTGATTGTCATGTAAGCCAGAACACATATACAATGTATTGTATGTTCATATATCCTGTAATTACATCTTTTTACAATATACAAAATATTCTTTGTCTTAAGCCTTGGTTGTGTGAGTTGTAGGACAGTTTAAGTTTCTGTACTCATTCATTACAAATGGTCTCCACTAGATGGCAATGTTGTTTTCAGTCAAGCCAGCTGACGTCAATCAGCTCATCAAATACATCATACTGGGCTACAATGATTCCCCATATATTAACATTAATATCCATTCTCTCTCTCTGTCCTTCATCCAGATTAGACATTTTTGGTGTATGCGATATCTTAAAAAATATTCCTAACTTTAATAATTTTTTTGTGTCTGCCAAGTAATAACTCAAAAAAAAATTTGCACCATCACCAGGATCTTCTCATCTGTCTGTAAAGCTTCAAGCCTCTCAGGAAGAAGAAATATAATGGGTGTACTATGGGTGTAATGTAGTAGTCATCTTTCCAGAGACCAGTGAAGTAGGAGGTTACGTAGATATATGCCAGGATTTGAACTTTCAGAATCTCCGCAGGTCAGCAGTGTGACCTCACAGCAAGAAAGGTTCAAAATTCACTGTCCTGAGCCTGTGTGAGTTTACACTCTTACTACTTTGGTGGTGCGGGTTTACTCTGAGTGGTCTGGTTTCTCCCACATTACTCAAAAAACATGCAGCAATTAGGCAGTGTAATGACTGATAAATAAATCAATTCATTACTTTAAAAAATACTTTCCTTATCATTTACTGTCAGATCTGTAAATATACCACTCAGACTAGATGAATTAACAGTGTTCTGTTGCAACAGAACAGCACCTGCACTAACATTTAGACCCAAGTTATAGTCATGGAAAAAAAATAGTAAACAAATAAGTTAAAGTTAGGCGTGTTATGTTATGTTTGCATTACTCAGTTGTATCATTCAATTCATGTTTATATCACCAATTAAGCTTTTAGAGAGCCCTTCCTCCAGTATTATGGGTTTATTGTCAAAAAGTTACTCTAACATTAACATAAAAAAATGATTTTGAAATTTTAGAGTTTCAAACACCAGTTTCAACATAAAATTCTATATTTATGGTTTTCTCTGTGTCAGTGTGCACCAATATATAGACTATGTAAGGACTTTTTACTTGTAGGTAATGTAACAAGTAGATCAAATTATATCACCAGTAAGTACCCCTAACCCAGCCACATTAAAACTAGTTCCCAGTTTTAATGTTGTGGCTGAATGGTGTATATAAAATCTATGTAGGAGTCCTGTCATGTCCCTTTAAGCTTTATGGAGCCCTTATCGAGGAAACAGTCCAGTAAATGTAATCCCTGTAAACCCAAGCGGAAGTTTGGCTTTCCCTGGCAGGAAATTGTCAGCAGTGTTTTTGTTGCTAGTGGGGACTGTTGTGTTGTGAAAATGGCGACGCCTCGTCGCTCCTCTCAGCAGCAACAGCCAAGCTCCCTGCTGTCCTCCCCGCCCCGCGGCTCCTCTGTTCCCGTCACCCCTCCTGGCTCTCCGCCGGCATCCACCGACGATGCCAGCCCACTTTCCCACGGAGCCGCGATGGAGAACGCGGCTGACGGCGAGGCAACTCCGGCCTCTCCCACCTCCACTTCTCCAGCTCTGGCCCTCAACGCCAGTACCAGCAGCAGCAGCAGTAGCACCACTAGCAGCAGCGCTAGCTCCCCGACCACCACCGAGGGCAGCGGTACCAGCCCTGGCTCCACGCCCGACTCGGGCAGCGGCAACCCGGGGAGTGGCAGTGGCAGCGGCGGCGGGGGAAACGGTGGTGGTGCAAACGGGGCTTTTAGGGAGCTGTTTGAAGCCTGTCGAAACGGGGATGTTTCGAGGGTGAAGAAACTCGTGGATGCGGTGAATGTGAACGCCAAAGACATGGCAGGACGCAAATCGACACCCCTGCATTTCGCTGCAGGTAACCAAAACGAAAATAACATCTTAAACAAGCTGAAGTCTCTTTTTCAGACTGTTTGTACAGCTGGGGAGCTGCATTCAGGGGGTGGGAGTGACGAGAAAGAAGCCAATAAACATTGCTCTCAAGCAGAGAAGAGCTATCAGTTGTATGGTTTACCACAACAAGTTTTCAGGATGATACAGGCAGGCAAAAATCAACAGAACTGAAATCCACCACTATCTATAATCACAGTTTCTCTGGTGGACCCACTTATTTCCTTTAAGAACATTTACCACTGGTCTGACTTCATCTCCATTGTGTGGCATTATGATTTATTATGATTTCAAGCACATACCTGTTTATTTCAGCCCTTAAAAGCAATTTCCCACCCCCCTTTCCAACATTGAAGTTTCAAATATTGCTGGAACAAGGTACAAATATAATGAAGTCATAATGATTATAAAGATAATATAGTCTGGCTTTGAACAGCTTTGGGGATATTGAACAGTAACTTGTTTAGGACCAAGGCAGACCTGCTGACTGTGCTTCTTGTTTTCTTATTTCCAACAGTGTAGAGAAAAGCATCTTTTGCATTGCTACCGTCCAGTGTTATTACAGATCAGAGCAGTTTGTCAATTTGAGTCACTGGTGCTGCTGTCACTCTGTGCTTTTGTTCCCTTTTGTGAAAAATGAAAACACTAGCAGATGGAAGGATGATTTCCATATCATTTGTTGAAAATTTTGAAATTATCGTAAAAGTTTTACAACAGCAAAACAACAAATTAGGCAGGGGCTGTCATCTCAGTTTCTCTCCACCAGAGTCATTAGACATTTTGTTGTACCAGCTTATTAGAATAGAATATAATGGAATAGACTTTATTGTCATTGTGCAGTAGGGTACAATGAAATTGTGAGTGCTCCACGCAAAAACAGACGTGTCGACGCATGGTGTGTATTGAGTCTGCATCAGGTGAAGGCTTTTATATCAGCCAATGAAATTTGCTGAAATCGTTTCAGATAGTTTGCACACACACCTGCAATAAAGCAACTTAGGCTTATCTATGAATATGACATAACTAATACCATATGCAGACATTGTAACCTCCATTAAAATGGAGTGATTTATAAAGAGAAGACTCCAATCAAATAAGGAAAAATGTCCATGGTTATTTAAAGTGCCTGTGTTCACTGCACCTCTTCTGTTTAAGACTTGACTCTTTTTAATTCTGTCATCAGTGCAGACAAAAAAGACTTTAAACACACACACACACACACACACACACACACACACACACACACACACACTCACTCAGCTGCTTTCCATCACAGGCCTTCCTAATCCCCAGCAGCTTGGACAAGAACAGATTCTCATGACTCCCACAACACATTTGTAGTGAAGACATAACAAGCTTCACACATGAACAGCACTTTCCCAAACAGCTGTTACAATTGTCTTCCAAAACAAATAAACCAAAAGTAAAAATAGAAATAAGCCCAAAAGATACATTTGAATTAATAATTGATTCTTAACATGAAGTTAAACATGACATAAAACAAACAGCGAAAAAATAGACAGTAATAATGATTAGCTTATTTTGAATGTTATTTTATCTCTCTCTGCTTGTGTCTCAGGTTTTGGGCGGAAAGACGTGGTGGACCACCTACTTCAGACAGGCGCTAATGTGCACGCCCGGGACGACGGGGGTCTGATCCCGCTCCACAATGCCTGCTCATTTGGTCACTCTGAGGTGAGACCCAACACAGGGGACTTTCCAGTGCGACTGTTTGTTGATTCTGTCATATTTATGTTCAGGATGGATTATTTTGTCACTGTTTTTCCTTCTGTGCTGTAGTGATTGAGGCAAAGCCCCAGAGAAAGCAAACGATTATACTGTCTAAACATGCAAATCTGCTCCAGGTGTCTGTGAACTATCATGTGCTGCACAGTTGGCCTTAGAGATCACATTGAGAAAACCTGAGCATTCGTCAAACCCCCCCCCCCCCCCCCCTAATGTTTTGGATTATCTGTGACAGATGTGCTAAAGCGTTTTTGTCCTCCTGACCATTAACCACAGTGATCAATCTAGTGTTTACACTTTTAGATGTTTTAGAGGCTCTTACAGCTTTGTTGGAGAGCGCTTTGCAACATTGTCAGAAAAGTGCTGTGCCAATGCAGCTGTATGATCACAATGATGATTAGCATTGTGAAGAGAGTGAAGAACACTGTCCAAACTGAAACTGGTCACTCAGCAACTACACAGCTGAACTTCTGAAAGAGGTTGTTTGCCTTACTTTTATGGGTTTTTTTAAAAGTGCAATTTTAACACTTTAGCCCAAAGTGTAGTGAGTGGCAGTGTGAAGTTAGGTGTGGAGGGCCTGGGTCTCAGACTGCAGAGAGTCTCTGCCGGTAAATGGACGATTAAATCCTTCAAGTTGGGAGTAAGTTGCTGCCTGAAGTACAGGAGTAACTGGGCATTTTTTCCACAAGTGAGGTTAAGAGGGAGTTTAAGAATCCCAGGCACATTGGTTTGGAATCGGTTCAGGCACTGTGCAGCATTGTTGTGGAGGGACAGGGTATTGAACCTCACTACTTTATGAGCATTAAGGCTACTATATGAAAGTTTTTGCTATTGCTACATAGCCAACGTTAGCATTAACAGCCGTTTAATCACCAGTCTAGAAGAAATGTTGAGGGTTCATTATCAAACTTCATTCCTTTACTCACCAAGAGCTGTCTCCAGCAGTGAAAAGCAACACCAGTGTTAACTCTTGTTTTGCTTCTGTTTTTTTATCACTTTTCTTCTACTGAATTTAACATGCTAACCAGCTAGCCCTGAAGCTCTTTGCAAGCGACCATCACCACCACCTGCTATTAGCAAGATACAGTGTTCGGTTGCAGAGAAAAGTAAATGCTAATATTGGCTACGCAGTGATAGCAAAAACTTCATACTTACTTCATACTTATTTCATACTTACATAGAGTAACTTTAAGTATTGAAAGTTCACACTGAGTACTTGGTGTGATTCTTTGTCTTGTAAACTTAATCTTCAATCAGATAAGCCACTTTTTAAATCAGGAATCAGGCTTATGGAGTGTATTTTACTATATGAGGCCAAAATATACCTATTGCTGCTTTTGTCTAGGCAACATTTAACACTAAAGCATTGACAAGAATATTTTGTTTAGTTAAAATAGTTTTTGTAGAATAAGAAGGTTTATATTCCTCAAAAAATAATGAACAAAAATATCATTTTGGTATCCACTCCATACCAGACTAGAGTGGCACTCAGTAGAGTGCATAACTCTGCCAAGGCCAAACAATCCTACACATGTCTGTCTACCATTTATAATAGAAATATAAAAGGAAAAAGGAAGTAGTTTGATAATCTAAATGACTTATTTGTCATATCAGCCCCTTCAGTGGATCCACACCAATATTTAATGGGTTCTTCCCACATGCCCCATCCCTCCACCAAGTTTGGTGCAAATTGGTTCAGTACTTTTTGTGTAATCCTCCTGACAAATAAACAGACATAGGTAAAAACTTTGCTGGTGAGGGTAAATATAGACACTGGTATCTAAGAAGTTCAAATTAGTGTTAGCTGAACTGATATGCTTCACACCATGGCTCAATATAACTGTTTATTATTTGATAAAGGTTAACTGGCCTGAGAAGCATCTGAGGTTTGATATGTGTGTGTGTATATATCTATATCTATATCTATATCTATATCTATATCTATCTATTTATCTATCTATCTATCTGTACATATATATATATATGTTTTTTGACAAATAAGGTGTAAATGCAGATGTTTCTCATATGTTGTTTGCAGGTGGTGTCCTTGTTGTTGTGTCAGGGGGCCGACCCAAATGCTCGAGACAACTGGAACTACACGCCATTGCATGAAGCTGCCATCAAGGGCAAGATAGACGTCTGTATAGGTGAGTACACAAAAGACACACTATAAATATTGTGGGCCATGTAAACATGTATGTGTAGTATGTATTAACTATCTTTATCTTGCACATGATTTGCAAGATGTCTGACGATACAGTGAGTGTCAGTATGTTTATAAGATAGTAGTTTGTGGCCTTTGGAGGTCTCGCTGTTTTGTTAGTCACCAGTCTTTTGGGTACAATAAAAATTATTGGTTCCTCCTTGACATTGCTAAATGTTTTATCATTTGTGGGTGTAATGGATTTGCAAATATATAGATATTAAACTCTATATTGGTTTTGAAGTCAAGTTTGTTTTTGTGTGTACCATTTTTTACCTCCACCACCCAAAGTCGCAACCTGGTGTTCTGTATAATCACGCGGTAATTTTAGAAACTATAATAAACCACCCACAGACTGTATGCTATTATTTTCCATTAAGCATAAAGCAGCAAATAACATGTAAATTGCAATTACAGTGTTACTGCTTATTCTTAAGCCCACACAGGGGACAAAATAGCATTGATTTCTTTGTCCTTATAATATATGAGCCCCAGCAAACGGAGTTTTAATTTAAAAAGTGAAACAACTCCACAGGCTCGGTTCAGAAAGAACATCAGGAGCAGCAGCAGCTAATCTTTAAAGGTGAACTGAGGAATAGAGAGCGGCTGTATCACTGATCCCGGGGGAAAATCTGAAGTAGACAAGATGCACCTCAGCATGAAAACCGTCTGAGCTGTAGGACAATGTTTACGATCTTAATGGAAAAGCATTGCTCAATATGAGCGGTAATAACAAAAGACTGCAATGATAGTCGGCGTCACCTTGCTTGAAGTGCTGAGAGCAACAGGGAGGAAAAGTTGCGTCAGTCATTTTTATTTCGACAATACCTGCTGCAGAATGTCTGGGCCCTGAATGACTGCATAGCAGCAGGGGGCTTTATGGAGCTCTGATGATCACTGTGCACAAATTTCATCCTTTTGTCAGGGCTTGGAGCAGTTATGGATTTATCAATAATTATGAATGACGCTGAAATTGAGGTAAAAGAGCTAATCTTTGTTGTCATAGTTGCAGGCAGAAATGTGCATAAATTGATTTTGCCTTTATTCATTTATTCTTGCCGTTGATTTTGAGCTGAAAAGAACATTTTAGAAATAAGCCAGACAATCTAGACATATTTGAAACTTAACTTTGAACTCAGACACAGCATGATACAAAGACTACACAATACAAAGAAAAGATTTAACTCAGAATATATGATGACATGCTGTGTTATGACCAGCTCCAAAACATTTCTGGGTTCATAAATTTATTCACAGTGTCGGATTTAACAGTCAGACTGCTGTGTGCAAAACCAAATCTCTCAGTTGGTTTGTTTTAGCTCTGTAACTGCTTTTAACCTTACAGTGAACCCCATGCAAGAACCACTTGTAAGGAAAGATTTTGTAAGGGGAATTTGTGGCAGTCACCAATTCTCTCATACGTATAATTTTTCTCTGAGGGTCAAACGCTATTCACAAGAATATTGTGGTTTACAGACCTGTGGTTTACAGATAGTCTGCCTCTCTTCTCCACAGTGGGCAAAAAAAACACTTGCTTGACTCAAGAATTTTAGTGCCTTAATTCATTGTCATGGAAATTTACTGAGAAGTTTGACAACTTTTCTCAAGTTTAGGATTTTATGGGAATATCAGCATAGCAAATAATACATTTTCATATTATTCTCTCGTCCATTTCTCTGAATGTTACATCCCCTTGACTGCCTCCCATCATAGTCATGGACCACTTTGGCTTAGAAATATGTGTTTCTATGTGGCATCTAACTTAATATCAAACCTCTTTATTTCTGTCACAGTAAAGCACTGATGTGATGACACATGATTAACAGCTGTATTCATATTTTTCAGTTGTTTCAGGTCCTCTAAGGCCACTGCTGACACTAAAGTGATACTAATTTTGTAATTTATTAATCTACTGATTGCCTACTTGAAACTCCTCATTTTCATGAACAAAACTTGCCCATAATTGGAGTGGAACAGGCAGCTATAGACAGTATCAGGGGCGTTTATTTCGGGGCATTAATCAGGCCTGAAATGAGCAATTTATCTCAAGTTTGTGCAGTTTGATAAATCTTATTCTGAACACCAGTGCGAGCAAACCTCCTAGAAAAAAGGTGAGATTGAGGAAAAAAACGTTCCTGCATGCAGCCCATTGTCTTTAACTTACAATGACCAGGCTTTGGAAGGAGCAGGTCACGCAGAGGATGTGTCTGCTGCCAGCATTTTTTCCAAACACTCCGCTGATTGTTTTTGAGGCCACACTTAATTTAGCTGTGCTCTCCAACGTAATGGTGACTGACACGGACAACTCAAACCGTTGTTATACATTTTTCCGTTTGGTAGCAAGCATGACTGTGTGCTGTCAGGTCGGACCACTTCCGCTTCCAGAAAATACAGTTTAATAACATTTTGCGAGGCAAGAGGATGATAAATATGTTATTTCCCACTGGCTCAAAAGGTAGATACTTTCAGGCCACGTTACCAATTTGTGGGATAATTTGAAAAGCTGACACCCTTGCTGCTCTCATCCTCCAAAGTCACACATACTTCTTTGCCTGGCCTCTGGCACAAAGAGAAACTTCAATACAAATTTCCACTTATCATTAGTCTCAAGTCCTGGGTGTGAGCGTCCTTGACTGCAGAAGCGAGGGGACATTTCTCTGCATTACCATGAGAAAACTGACAAAACATAAAGCAGGCTTAATGTCCCACCTTTACAGATTATCTGTCTTAGGCAAGTTTGTGTATGTGCAGGTTTTCATATTGAAATGAGCAGCAACTAATAGCTGCCTGGGATGTAGGAAGAGTCTAAAAAATATGGGGTACATTGGGGAAGATGGTCCATGATTATGTTTAGGGCTGTACCGATACCTTGTCTTCGATACCGGTTCCTGAACAAAACTTTTTTCGATACCAATTTTATCAAATCAGTTCTAACAAAGAAAATTACATTACACATTATGGTACAAATCTTGAATTTTATTTTTCAGCTTTGGCATTTTTCCACTCAAAGCAGTTTTCTAACATAAAAAATATACAATTAATAATTTTCAGTGCAAAAGAACAAGTGACAAGTCAGTGTCTAATGCTCACTGCTGCATACTAAGGACCTTTAAATCTTCGTGCAGTTAAACACGGAGCCACTTTCTGCTCGTAAATTGATTCCATGCACATTCAAATGCTTCATCAGATTGGTTGTGTTGCCGGCCTTAGCAACGATGTCCTTTTTGCAAATATTGCATCGTGCACTACTGGCATCAGTCCTGCTAAAATGAAGACACACATTTGACCTCGGTTGCAATTTTTTAACCGCTTCGACACACACACACACACTATAGTTCACAATACAGATACATGTGAACCCTGTCTGTGTGTCCGTGCATTGAAATATTACTTAAAAATACTGCTCAGTATTATGATCGCAACATGGTAATGTTGTATTCATCTCTCTTTCTTTTTCATTTTAAAAAATCTATTTTCAACAAGGCCCTCTGAATTAATTTAGATTTTACCAGGGCGTTGACATAATGATTTGCTTTGAGTGCTGAAAATCAGCACTCAAAGTAAATCATTATCTATCTAGTTGCCAGATGTAGGTGTGTGCTTATCCAGTCCATAAAGCTTTTAAACAGTTGTCTGATAAGGCCAGTGTCTTAACATTTTGGGTAAGGTTAAACCCTTCAGATGGACCTCCACAATCACAAACATCATGTGTTTTTTTTCAGACAGTATTGAAGGTTTCACCACAGCTTAAGTTTGTTTTGTTTGAGGTGAACCAGAGAAGAAAAGACTGACTTTGCTGCATTTTCATGTCTGCTCTGCAGTCCTCACTGCACAAATCAAAGCATGTAAACAAAAGTCACACGACCTCCCCCAGTGGCTTGTTTATTGGACAGAGTTTTGGAAGGCTGTCATCCTGCCAGGTTGGAGATTTGGCAGCTGAATGAGAGTCAAATCAGCTCTGATTCGACTGTAACTACAGCTTAGCATGATGGACGCTCTGCTCCCTCTTCTCTGGTGTTCAGACAACTCGAGTAAGAGATGAATCTCTCATTACCAGACCTGCATCTCTTCAAGCTCAAGGTCTGGAGAAAATCTCATCAACAAACTTGGCATAAGAAGATCTCGAAAATCTTAAGGCAGCCATACGATTGGCTCTGAGTTTCAAAAAGACAGCCTCCATAAATTGCAGTTCAGTACACAATTTAGCTGCGTTCACAGTTCTCCTCAGTGTAATTTTCGTGGTTATGGATGTATAAATGACCTATGAATAAATAATAGAGTAATAGCCTGCTCATCACATGGCACGTAAACACCAGTTTTACATGTTGTATATCCGTGGCTACATGGATTCGGACAGTGCTCTGCAGCTCTGCTCAGTTTTTACCAACAGTGACAGCACACGAAAGGGAGTTCCTTATCTTTTATTATGTAAGGTGGAGGTTTGACTTTTGCCATGTCAGCACCTAAAGCTCTTTGCCTAAATGTTAACTTGTGCAAAATGCCACCTAAAAATATCAAAATGTAAATTTAGACCAGCTAAAAAGCCATGCTCATTCCTCGTCACAGAAAGGCTTTTACTGTGAAGCAGCTGCAGGAAGTGTCAGTACTGCTTACACTGCACCTGCTGTTTGACTTGTTGTCTGCTGCTGTCATTCCTCAGCAGCACTTCGTACCCATGATGTGATTTTTGTTTTTCTCCCTCTTTCCCAATTCAGCTTACACGCTAAAGACCACACTTCAAATCAGACAGGGTGAAAAAAATCCAGATATCTCCGCGTTCATCACAGTTTCATCCTGATTGGACGTGGACATTGCAGATAGTCATAAGATAACCGTTGCAAATCTGCCACTGTCCTGAAAATTAATCCTGTCTAAAAAGGGATTTCGGTTGTCCAGAGAAGGCTTTTGCAGGTATTACAGACAAGCCGTGGCCATTAGGGACTGAACTGAAATCTGAAAATTAGAAGTTGACTATTGCAAATGAATCAGAAACAGTGCAAACTGCATAACAAGATTTGTGAACTATTTCACCTGGTATGTACACAAGTTTGCAGTGCTATGACAATATGGCTGTATCTTTATTCTCTCGCTGTTGGGTATCAGTATCAGTGTGTGTGTATGTGCATGAGAGATGGTTTGTGTGTGGGGGGGATTGGTGCAGAGCTAAATCATATTTTTGTTGAGGGGTGAGTGGGTGACTAAGGTCTGCATCAGTGCAGGCAGAGAAACACACACACACACACACACAGAGGTGCACACACATGCCTAGTTATCTTCTGTTCTTCTGTTTGCTGGGTTTCAGCAGCGTAGTTTGAAGTGTACACAAGTCAAAGGACATGTGCACTGGGAGCTGCTCAGCAGTCACAATAGTGGGAAGTGAGACAGAGAGGAAGGCAGGCAGAGTGGTGACATTAGTGCCCTCAAAAGAGCTCATTTACAAAAAAACTGATCGCAGTCAGAGTTTGTAACTCAGCTCATACCTGTTTGGTAGTCGCATGACTCTCTCCTCTCCTCTCCTCTCCTCTCCTCTCCTCTCCTCTCCTCTCCTCTCTCTCTCTCTCTTCCTATTTTCTTCTCTCTCCCTCTTTTCCTCTTCTCATCCTTCCTGCCCTCTCTTTTCTTTTTCCCTCCTTTCTCCTTCTCTTTTCCTATTCCTTCCCTCCTCTCTTCTTTTTCCTGCCCTCTCCTTTCCTTTTGTTTCTTCTCCCTTCTCTTTCCCGTCAATTCAACTCATCTCTTGTTTCTTCTCTTTTCTTCCTTTCTTTCCTCTCCATTCCATTCCTTTCCCTTTGCTTTCCTTTCCTATTCAGTCTTTTCATCCTCTTGTCTCTCCTTCGCCTCCCTTTACTTCTCTTCTCTCCTGCCCTCTCCTCTGTTTTTACTACTACCTGCTCTCTCTCTCCCCCTCTGTCTCTCTTTCACACAAGCCAACACTCTTGTTTTGTTTTGCTCTCCCTCCCCTCGTCCTCTACCTCTCCCATCCTCTCTGACTCTCGCTCCCTCACTCGCCCCACCATCCCATTCTTCTCCCCTCCTCTCCTCACTCATCTTGCTCTCCGCTGCATCGCTCAGTCAGTCGGAGAGGCGAGAGTCTCTCCACTCGCACTGCCTGCCCGTCTCGTCGCTGCCGCTGCTGCTGCCGCCACTTCCTGGATTAGCTGTAGCTTCCTCGTCTCTCTCTCCCTTCCTCACTCATTTTTATTTATCCTCTCAGCTTAACCACAGCCTTCCCTCCCTCACCCATGGAAGTGTGATGTGTTTTGTAGCTGGTCACGTAGCCCTTCTGTAAGCTCCTCTGTTTCTCTGGCGGTGTGGTCCAGCGTGAGCTTTTCGCTGCTCTTGTTGTGACATGTCTGTTTACATCAGCAGCATGGCTCGCAGGGCAGGGGCAGCCAGGGGCAGCCGAGGGAGCAGCGCTAGCAACAGAGGAGGAGCAGCTGGAGGAGGAGGAGGAGAGAAATGTGAAGCAGGACTTGCAGAAGGGCTGCCAGGAGAGAGAGCCAGAGGAGGAGGAACGGGGGGGATAGCAGAGGAGCAAGTGGGAGAAAAAGGTCCGGGAAGAGCAGTTTATGGAGCAGGATGTGGTTCAGTAGCAGCAGCGGGAGGAGGAGCAGGAGGAGCAGCAGGAGGAGGAGGAGGAGGACTAGGAGGAGGTGTGTGTCGGGGAGTTTGTATGTCAGTCCAGGAGCTCAGCTACTGTCTGTGTCTGCCCTGTTGTTGTATAGTGTTACTGCAGCATGGAGCCGACCCCAACATCCGCAACACTGACGGCAAGTCCGCCCTGGACCTGGCAGAACCCTCCGCCAAGGCCGTGCTCACAGGTCAGTTTCTTGCCTGTGTTAAGGCTGCAAACACATTTCAGTGTGTCTATCTTTCTGTCTGTCTTACTATGCAGATTGTGTGTGTTTGTTTATATCTTCTCAGTTTCTGTTTGCTTTTTTCCCTCCTTCTGTCCTCTCCTCTAAGTCTGCACATTTCCACTGCTGCCTCAACGTTCACATTTTGTCCACAACTTTCAAACCATCATCCGTTCCCTCATTTTGTTGAAGGCTGCAGGCGGCATCAGCTTTTTTTTTCTGTCCATCTATCACCTCTTATTTTTAAAAAGGTTGTGCTGGCCAGTAGTTTCACTGCCCTTGTTATTCAGTCCTCTCGCCCAAGGCTGTATGCACATCGTCACTTCTTATCACATTTTCTTCTCCCGGCTCTAATCAGCTGCCGAAGTGTTTACTTCTCTGTTTCTTTTCTGTCTTCTTTTTTCTGACTCCTACTCATAATGGAGGCACTCATTGATCAGCCACCAATAAACTAACTCTGTGCTGGATTTTGATTTACTTTCCTGTATTTTCCTTCCTCGCCTTTTTTTTGCCTCCTGCTATTCTGTCCTGTCTCGCTGACAAATAGAGGTATATTCAAACAGTGACACAGCAGATCTTTTACTGAGCAGTGTTTTGTGCATACAGCACAATACTGCAAACAATGAAAAATTTCTATTTAATGCAGTTTGAGACTTCAGGGAACCGCACACCTCCCACCTCATCCATCAAGTACTGCTGTGGCCTCTGCTGGAGAGTCGGGGAAAGCTTTTATCATAATCACCATTACCACTACCAGCTATTCTCCCACCTGGGTCTAACTGATGTGGGACTTTGAGGGCCAGCATTAGTATTTGTAGACCTAAGTCACTGAAATCTGCTGCATTCAAAGATATAGATTTTCCCCTCTTTTCATCCCAAAACACTAAAGGCTTTCCCCCACAATAAACAGCAGACAGACGTGAGCCCACAAGCGGAAAAAAATCCTTAAACTCATAGGGTTTTTGCACAGTGTGGGATGCTAAAAGTTTGCAGACTCAGACTAATTCTGATTGATTTTTCATTATAGGTGAGCTCAAAGGCAGGACTCCATTACAATTTTATTCATTGTGAGGAACCACTGATAAGGTTACAACTTTTAAATGAGGAGCTAATTAAAAGGTCTTTTTAAATTTATTTTTCAGGTTATTTTTGCAGTTTCTCCTTAATTAGACAGCTGAATGTACAGAGAACCTTTTTCTTGCAGGTTTGCAGGCTGAATTTATTTTATGTTTTACATCTTTCTTCTTTGAATCAAAATTTTATCTTCACACTGTTGATGAACTCTCTGCGATATTGCACGTACAAGTATGATGAGGTTGGGAGCCATTTTGTTAAAATGAAGTGTTGAAAGAGACGGTTCTATGGAATTCACTTGGTCTTGTTTTTTGTTTGCAGTTGTGGCAGAATTTTAAATTGTACCCTTGCTTATGTCACCGCCTCACTGTCTCTCTCTCGCCCTCTCGCATTGGCTACGGCTCTAATTCAGTTTTCAAGAGTACCACTTAAAATACACTGGGTTACATCATCAATTCCCCTCGGTTTGGCCTCTGTGGCAAATGAGATAAACTCTAGATAACTGAGACAGTGAGGGGCTGGGGAGGTCAAAACATGAGGAGAATTTCACCGCGAGCCACCTTGTGAAAAATTATTGTCCCTGCCAGCTAAGATTGAAATGGGAGGCTACGGTGCCAGGATTATTGAACATTGGTCAGCGTGTGTCGCAAAGGCCCCTTCACCCATTTTGCATTGCCCTGATACAAGTTTTTATAATGAAGTTGTTGGGGAAGCAATTTTATGAGCAGTAAAACTAAGATTTAAAGGAGTATAATTTGAATTTGTCTCAGTCTATATGTGATAGAAAATCAAACATTTTACACTTAATCAAGTATGTGTGTGTGTAATGACTCAAAGCTGCCAATGTAAAACAAATAAGCTAATCAGACAGCTCTAAATACAGCAATCGCTTTTACAATTTTGAGTATATTCAGCAGCTTTGTTGTTTGTTTATTGATATGGGCACACAAGTAGAGTGGTGACGGGGTGGGGTTTGCAGGATGGGGTAGGATGGAGTTGCAGAGGGACAGATTGGAGGACAGAGACCGTGTTTTAATTTATGGGAATTCAGTTATTGTAATTTTGCCTACGGTTTGGACCCATTTAGTCAGTTTAGTTTAGTTTCAGCAGCTACAGAGTCTGTGACACACTGTGGACACAATCAAGGTACTTGGGTTACTGAATCATAACTCAACTAAATAAAACGTGACTTACACTTTGATATTATTATGGCTAATGTTCAATTGTGATGTCCAGATCCAATTCTAGTTATCATCCAAAGCACCATAACTATAGAACTTCTCAAAAACATCACATTTTTAAGTTCTCAGTATCTATAACTCATATAGCTATTGCACATCAGTGTGTTACACTGCAAACAGGAACCGCTTATTAGCTAACTTGGCAGAGGGGTTTGATGGTGACAGAGTTCTCCAATATAAATAAATATAAGCTTAAAAAACAGGGGTACAGTTTTACAATTTTCTGAGGAGCCTACAAGAGTGAGACTTTAATAACTTAGTTTTAATGCCACATGCAGTCATACAGATAGGACTAATGTGTGTAAAGAAATTCTACTATTTAAAACTAGCAACTATGATGCAGAATCACTTGTACTTTTGTTTCTAATCCTATGAACCTTATTGAAATTTCGTTTTAGTGTGCAGCACATCATATCTATTTATGAGATAGGTTTTTCCTGTCAGAGAAATGAGGGTATATCTCACCAGTGACCCACTGAACCATGATTTATTTTAAATGGAAATTAATTTTAATCAGAAGCCTAGCCCAAGAATCTCACACCTAAGTGTAACAAAAAAAAGGTGATTTGGTCTTAAATAAGTTTCAATTTATATAAAATATGGGCTATAATTGACATTTTTCACAGCAGACATTTTAACTTGTCAGTAGCAGAGAAAGCAGGATGTAATTAATATCATTAATGATCTTCCATTAGGCTTAATTTATTGCCATGTCAGGAGCCATAGCATGTACAATACCTGCGATCGTGGAACTGATTGACTAATTATAATGTTAAAAGGCCCATTAGAGGGTCACAAAATGCTAAATACAGATAGAGAATAGTGTTGAAAAAACATACAAAATATCACTGAATACTCATGTCTCGCTTGGTTCCAGAGAGAGCAGATGGGTGCTTTTGAAATTTAGTTTGTTAAGACAACAAGATATTTACATGAGGAGCTAAATACTTCCAGTTTGCAGCATCTGCTGTTTGACAGGCACCCAATTTGATGCATTCAGTTGAAAATTAGCGTTAACAGCAAAACTAGTTGATCCATAATATCGGTGAACCCTAATTTCTGGCTCCATTGTTGGCCCTTTCCTGCAGTGGCCTTTCTGCATTGTGTACCAGATTTACCACATCTTGTTAGTACATGAATTATGCTTTTAATGGCCTTCACTAACGGCCTAAACCATCGTTCTGTCTCATTGTCCTTCACCTAGTGCCACCCTGGAGTGATTCTGCTGTTGGTAATTATTATGTTAGTGATGCAGTTAATGCAGTGCTCTCATAGATTGTTTTATCATTGCCTATATGGTGAGGTTATGGTAAAGGAGGCATAGAATTGAGTTAAAATTTCTCCAGGTAAAAACCTTCAAGGGTATGCTTATGTGACATATGCACTACCTGTGTGTTGCATATTTGTAGCCTCTAGACCTTTTTGTACTACAGAGCATGAGTCTTTCCTTCCTCATCCTATATGTTCTGTGTCTGTGATTTAGAGGTTCTGCTCTATTCTCATCTCTCTGTCATAGTTTTCAGTACAGCTTTCAGCTCCAGTCTGGCGTGTGATGGTTTTATTAATCTCCATAACGAGTTTTCATTGCTTGGCCAGCATCCAACAAACTGCTCAGAGAATGACTCTGTTCCTTGTTAGCTGGGATGTGACAAGGAAAGACAGAGAAAATCTGTTTTTTGTTTTTGTTTTTTTTTGCCCGCTTCAAACACCTGTCATACTGATCCCATATTTGAATTTTGTTTGTTTTAGTCTTGTGAAGTCCATCATACAGTCGGTTGTCCTGATCATTAACAAGAACAAAGAGCGTGTTGATTGTCAGGTCTGCCCAGCTTTACTGTACTCACCTCACCTGGCGTGCTCCCCAGATACGCTTGTACACGCACAACCAGCAAATCCTGCAGGTTGCTGCTATACTGCCGGGTAAACAAGACTACTATTCACACTACGCCGTAGGGGGCAGACTCACATCCACAACCGTACTCGTACGAGAATTTGATACAAAGGTCAGGCGGTAAAAGCCTCAAGGTTTTAGAAGGACATACTTTGATGCCATATAGTATACTGTCGGTGTGTTTTCAGACAGATTAGTTTTGCATTGACCTCGGCGACAGGCTCATCCAGCTTTTATCCAAATTAGTTGTATAGTAGCACCTGTCAGAACCTGGCTTGTGCAGTATTCATAATACAACAAATAAGCAATTAAATTTGATAGAAATTCATTAAAAATACAGGAAGTAAAACTTCCATTCTGTCTTGTAGCTAAAAGGAGAACTGTGTTAATTATATTGTTCCTTATCAGGTTACAAAGGAAGGTATGGACAGATTGCTGGGATGAGTCTATCACTAATAAGCTAAATTTGACAGCCTACTACACAATGGTTATCAGATGTTGAGCGAGCCTGGCACGTTTAGACCTGGAAACCAGGTCTTGAGAATGGCTATGAATGCTGATACATTTGCATCTGTGATCAAACAAAAGTCAGGTTCAGAAACAACCTCGAGGCAGTGCTCTCATCATGAACCAGTTGAGAAGTCATTATGAATTTTGGAAGTTGGTATAACTAATTATGCACAAATATCAGCCATATGGTAGTATTTGATGACAATTTCCACAGAATTCCTTAAAACCAGTATACAGCGGACTCTTACACAATGGCAATATTTTGTCTTTCAAAAGTTAAGTATTAGTCAAGTTTAGATCTAACTTCTTTAAATTTTACTGTCTACATTCACTTACACAACACAGTAATGTTATGAATAGCATTTGAACAGTCAAATTTCATAATGTATCTCACCCCAGCATCTCCTCTCATCTGGAAATACATTAAAAATAATGAAACACTTACACCTTTGAAATGCTGTTACCTAATTATTTAAACTGTCTTCGACTCGGAGTCATGTTTGTTTGCTTAAACGGTAGCTTCCCTTCTTAAGTATCAGCAACCCAATTGGTGTTTTGATCTGTGCAGCTTTAGATCTTCTCTTGAAAGCCACTAGAAAAGGCACGGCTTACCTCCACGCATTTGTTGGCGCAGTTCACTCTGTATCACTGATCTTACTGACCAACACCAAATCTACTACACATTTATACCAAATTATGGTTATACTTAGCTTGCTTAAGCTAAGCGACCATTTTCACTCAAAAACTACAAAGGTACACATTTTAGAATTCAGACTATTGGTCCTCACTGTCCTCCATAATGCATAGCTAATCAAATCCTATTGCCACAGTGGCCTTTGAGCAATCCATATTATTGACCAACTACAAATACAGGTTTTCCAAGGTTCTTGCAATGTGTGAGTCTTATCCAAAGCCTGAGGTATCCCCTTAGCAGACTGCAGATAAGTAATTGAGAGAAATCAAGTGTGGTAATGATGTGGAAAAGCTCTAGAAGACCTAACTTAGGAAACAAAAAGGATCACCACAAGGATTTTTCTTACATCCATCTTTCCTGCCACTGATCTCCTCTGCTGGAAAGCAGGATTAGGACATCACGGTTGTGTCTGCTCTGACGTACTTTTTTTGCCTCCCCTCATCTCCATCGCCTAGTTTCTTCACCTCAATTATGGCGTTGTTTAATGAGCTTGCAAGTACAGCATGTACTCCATCCACCCTCATCCTTACACCCGCCGGTGTCGCTTTCCCTTCCTTTGACACCATCTGTACCCTCTTATCTCTTGCCCCTGCTACCCTCACCCGTCTCAAGCTCTGTACCAATCAAGCTCTCCATCTTTTCCTTTCTGATATTTATCATCTATTCTCTTCGGTCTCCCTACTTGAAATGTCTGACCCAATTCCTCAACCTCTGTAAATCTGACAGCAACGTAATGCTCAGAGATATCAGTCATATACATATGATAAGCTTTTGATGGATCACAGACATCAAGTAATCTTGAAAATGTGTTTACATGTAGTTTCACACAGCATTGCTGATCAACATCAAAAACATAATCACCAACTTTAGGACTAAAGCTGTTCATTCAAATCAGCCAAATACTTAGATCTTACTAGCAACATTGACTGGTGAAACATAGCTCTATGTAACGCCTTGTTCAAAAGTAATACATGTGGTAATCTCTGAGACTGTTTTAATTTCCTCTGGTTTTAAGCTCTCTACTGATTTTGCCCGCGCCTTTTGGTGTTAAGCTCTCACAGCTTTGTTTGTTTTACGCCTCAAAAAAAAAAGGAAGCAAACTATGTTCAGACTTTTCTATATATGTATATATGAAAACTATTGACTGTTTTTAAGAAAAATACCCAGAGAAAGAGGAGGTTTTGAATTGTTGATGCTGTTACTTCAGCCTCGGCCAGATGACGGAACGAGTGACAGATGTGTGTTTGAACTTTGAGCCACTGAGGAGGGAGGATGGCGAGACTTAACAGCACACTTATTGCACAGAGTAAAAAGCTATATTTTGTTGAGACTGAAAGTGCTTTTTAAAGTATTGACAACTTTAATATGAGAAACAGAAATATAGCAAGAAAACTGAGACAGAGAGGAATAGGTGGATTTTTTTTCTCAGTTTAGCATATGTTAGCATTAGGTCAACAGCGAGCTGGCACGCCAACATTTGCTAATTAGCACTCAAATCAGAGTACAGCTGAGGCTGATGGAAACAGCTGGTGAATACAATTACAGCTGCAACTAATGATAAAGAAAGTTTTTAATCTGTCAGTTGACATCTTCAAATTGCTTGTTTTGTTTGACCAACAGTTGATAATCAGTTTACAATGATATAAAACAAAGAAACTCAGCAAATCCCCTCACATCTGAGAAGCTGCAATGAGCAAATGTTTCACTTTGCTTGATATCTAATTCATCTTTGTTAATAAATTGTTGATGCTGTTAACATATTTTCAGCCTGAATGTGTTAACAAAAAGCATGGTCACCGCTTCGCTGCCCAATGATGTTCCTCCTTTGTGTCTCCAAATTTGTGAACAGTTAAGGCCAGACCTCTGCTGCTTGTCCTATTCTTGGAGTGAGGTATGGGACAAAGGTATGAAAACATACTTAGACATTGTATGGGGCAGCAGGTATAATAAAGTTGAATCTGTTTTGTCTTCAATGCACGCTTGATCATTGCATTTGCTGTAAACCTTCATTTCTAGAAATTGAGCTTGAAATGTCTTTCTTAAGTTCTAGTTTAGGATAGTTAATAGAGAAGGAAAGAAAAGAATGATTATTCATTCAATTTCGTAGGCATTATTGCTGCATACAATAAAAGGAGAGAGAGAAACACTGGAAGGAAATAAATAGAGACTGAAGAGAGACGAAAGCACAGAGAGGAGAAGCAGAGTCCAATAGCTGCTATTAATTACCTCTGATTGGTATTCACAGACTGGCTGCTTCTGAGCCTCCGGGAGAGATCAATTCCTACTCTGGACCTCGGGCCAACACACGATACTCTACACCTACACACACACACACTTGCTTATTCCTTTGGCCTCTTGTTTTAACTCTACTCACACTTTTACACACAAACTTAACCTCCGGTCTTCGGAAGGAGGTTGACATTTGTTCCAGTACACGAACTCACTGCAGCATTGAATGACACATGGGCAGAGTAACATTAGGACGACATCTCTTAACTAGTTGGCTTCATTCATGTCTCTTAGCTTGAGTACCCACCAGGCTGAGGATACAGCTAATGGCATCCAGTATGAGGTTTCATATTCGCAAGTTGTCAGAAGTATGCCAAAAAGCAATGTTGCCCTTTGATATGAAGCCGCAAGATCACTCTCCTTAATTGCCCTTCTGTGCTCTTTTGACCTTGTCTGGGATGTGCCTGCATTGTCAAAACATGGTTTATGTTTTCATAGCAGGGGTCTCTTGTACGGTGAGCTGTTTGAATCACTTGAAGAAATCACTGCAGATAACCTGACAGAAGTGCTGACCAGCAGGCACCCGACCTAAGTTTCACAGTCTCGCTGCTCATGCTAACGCTGCTCATTCAAGCTTGAAAAGGAAGCCTGACAAACTGCCTTTGCTTATTTCCACTAGATGCAGTTAAATCTCCGTGTGAGCATCAGTATGAGTCCCTTGTACAGCAGGTGGATATGTCAAAGATGTGCTCTAAATTGGTATTGACAAACAGACTTCAACTTTGCAGTCCCCCTGTGATCCAATCTGAGGGGATGGATGAAGGCCACCTCCAGTGCCACTCGCTGTAAAAGACAGCCTTGATCCTGCTTTCTTTATTGCTTTGATGCAAATGCGCCACACACATGCTCTGTATGGGTCAGAAAGTCCAAGGCAGTATCTTTTGTGACCTTTTACCAGACTGTTGCTGATAGACAGGTGTGGAGTAAAGGTCCAAGATTCAGCTGTTGGTCCAAACAATGGCCATAGGCGTAAAGCATGATACAGATAAGTGGACTTGAAGTTGCATATGTTTTGTTAATAAAAGTGTGCTTAAATCCATAGAAGCAGCTGAGAATAGATGAAGGACATTTCAAGTGACGCTAAATAAATTGATAAATGTGAGTTATATATACTCTTTCGCCCATTATCTTCCCTTGATGAATCTATTTTTGCAAAATGCCCCACAGAACCAATTGTCTCATCCACTGAATTCTGCAAAGCAAGCGCTTTGAACCTTTTCAGCATGAGATGCCAAGGCCTCCCTGAACTACAGAAACCATTATCTTACTTAAGTCAACATGTGGCCACACAGTCAGATTTCTAAAATTTAGGACCCCGAGAGCTGACTGGAGCAGAACTTGACCAGAGAGATTCTTAAGAGTGGATTTTATTAGACGATTATGAGACAGTGGGCCCGGGCAAAGATATGTAAAATTCCTACAACCACATTCTATACACCCGACTGAAAGTGAGAAAAACAAACATTGCCAAGTAATTGCAGTTGTTTTATGGCAGGCTATGGTATCTTGTGCCTTTTTGTGGTAATTTTGTATCTCTTTGTAGTCATTTTACATTTCTTGTTATCATTTTGTATCTCTTGTAGTCATTTTACATCTCTTTGTTGTTGTTTCGTATGTTTTGTAGTGGTTTTGTGTCTTTGTAGTCATTTGCATCTCTTTTTATGGTAGTTCTGAGGAAGCTTTGTAGCTTTGTAGTTGCTTTGAGTCTCTTTGTGGTCAGTTTGTGTCTCTTTGTGAATTTTGCTTCACTTTCCAGTTATTTTATGTGTTTTTGAACTTATAATTGACTTTTGAAAAAAGAAAGCCCTGACTGCTTGGACCCTGGGCCTTCGCCTGTTAGGCCTGTTCAAAATAGCATCTATGACAATATGCCTCTCCTTGTGGTGTAAGTTTTCAGCCCACCCAGTTGTACATTGACTCATTGTCTCCAGTCTGTCATGAAGGCAGAGTGGAGAGCTTAAGAGGCTGTGGATGAAAGCGTGAATTAAACAACTTTGAGCAAGTTTTATTTTTTTTTATTTTTTGGTCAAGAATCTCCTGTCATCTTTGTCATAGTTAGCTTTTCATCCCCAGGAATGAGTTACAGACAGCAATAATAGGCTGTCACTGACAAAGAAACTGTGGGCAGCAAGGATATGCTGATAAGTGAGAGGTATAGGAAAAAAATGAATCCACTGGAGAGAATAAAATGCCTTCAATCGCTTTTGTACGGCATCCCCTGTCGCTCTGTCATAACTGGAGCTGGTAATTAATCGATTTTTTTTCGCTGCCTGACAGGTCATCCTGGAATCAATTAGGCTTGTCCATCCTGTGTTACTTTCAAGCTAGCAGTGTCAGCAGCTTTGGGAAGCATTTGTCCCTATCCTGCTTTTTGTGTTGTGTGACTAGTAAAAAAAAGAGAAAAAAACTGTTTGAACTGTGAGGTACCTAAACTGAGTGTGAGTTTCATTGTAAAAGAAGTGTTCGCCATGCTGGTTGTTGAAGACGCGCTGTCAGCGTTAATTTCCACTCTATTGTAAATAAAGAGAAAAGAAATTGTTGCTTTGAAGAGAGAGGTCTGTAGGGCAGGCAGCTTTAACATAGCAGAAAATTAGCCAGTGCGCCTGGGCAAGAGCTTGGCGGAAAATGATGAGAGATTTAAGAGAGCGAGGAGGCTTGAGGGCTGAGATGGAGAGAGCTATCAATGAATGAGGGAGGGGAAAAGAAAGATTGGGGTCAGAGAGAACAATAGGAGGAGAGACAAGGGCGTGGATAGACGCCAAGGAGGCAAGTACAGTGAGTGGAAGGTGAGAAAGAGAGTGAAGGGAAAGATGAAGATGCTGACTGGCTTTGTGACAGACCAATAGAGAGATGAGTTGATGGCATCAAGAATGCAGAGAACTGAGAGAGGGGATTCTGATCACTGTGTAGCGTTAACGGCCTAATCATGAAGACAGACAACTGCTGTAGCTGCCTAGTTTCATCTCATTAATGCAGGGGCAATTCTTGCCCCTGTGTGCACCCTTTGAGTGTGTGTCTGTGTAAAAGAAAGAGAGAAAGTGAATTCCTGTGGCTGCAAGGCTAAGTGTATTTCTTCCCTATCAGTGACATGCTCATTGATTTCATGATGACTGCTGTTCGATTGGTCCCCAGTGATGAATGAGCTGAGCCCTATTTCCCCTCAGACTTACACACTTAGACACACACACACGCCACATGATTCTGCTTTGCTGTCTTCTAATCTTAAAAACGATAAAATGACCTAGCAAGAGAAACAAAACAAAGTGACTGTTTCTTTTATTTTTATTGTGTGTGTGTGTGTGTGTGTGATGCACTCCACACCTCACCCCATTTGAGCTATATTTTCCTGCAGCTGAAATTGCTCTAGTTTTCCACATGGCTGCACAGCTCCACAACACTGAGTGAGGTAGTGAATGTCGCCAACCTGAGAGTAGACTGACAGAATTTGACTAATGAACCAAAAAGGAATGGAATGGGGAAAGTAAGAAAGCAAGAGCATTCTAATCATTGCTCTTTTCCACACTCATATACCAAAACAAATGCTTGAATGTGTGCATATCAAGTGAGTGCTGCACTCCAAATGCAAAAAATGAATACTTTGAAATCAAACAGATTGTAGCCTGGTTTGCCTTGCAGCACTTCTTTAACTTTATACTTTCACAAATGAATCTTTTACTAATCAATCAGGAACACAAAATAACTAAACTGCTTATCCTCAGAATGAGCAGTTTTACACTCAAAGAATACTAGCAAAGCAAGCAAACTTATAATTAAAAGGGAGAAAATGATTTTAATATTCTGTAACAAAACTGCAGAGATCATACCCTTAAAACAATACTGATCAAAGTTACAGTATATCTGTTGAACAGCGCAGTAATATGTTTTCATTATCTGTCATGAGTCATTGTGTAAAGCAGTCTGACCAGTTTGTGTGTTAAGACTGCTGAGGATCAGATGCAGAGGAATGAGCTGACTGCAGTCTGTTTTGCTTCTCTCTGTTAGTTGTGTGACTCCACCGTTTGTGTGCCTCACTCAGGACAAACACATCATGATCTAACTTCTCATCTATACACTTATCTGCAGCTAACGTTTTTGTTGTTGTTGTTGTTGTTTGTATCGCTTTGCTCTTGAAGGGGAGTGGGTATACTTTCATCTGCTTCAACAAACAGCAAAAAGAGCATCCATGCCACGTGGTGTGGCCTTTTCAGGCATGCTAACTCGCTTTCCCGACGCCATCACAGATTCGCTTTTTTTGGTTTTGGGTTGTTTTTAACGCTTAGGAAAGTGTCTCACAGCCATCACGATATTGGTTGCTCTATTGTTAGAGAAATAAGGTTGTGAAGGAAAATTCAAAATGTGGTTTAAAATCAGATGCCCCTGAGCAAGGCAATTTAACACACTTAAACTATTTTGGACATTTACAAAGAAGGAAATTGGAGTTGTAAATAAGATTTTGTTGATGTTCCAAATCAACCACAAGGTTTTAAAGAAATCATTTTTCTGCAAAGCAAGATCCAGAATCTTGTAGAGTGATGCAGAGCAGTGTTATTACTCTAGATAATACTGCTTTTATCTTTTTTTTTTCTGTCATTTTTTTTTTGCACTGCTTTGCAACTTTAGGGAAACAAAAATAGACTGAGTATATAGAAGGGAGATGAGTATATATTGTATCTAACAACCATAATTTTTGTGCAGATTCAAAACTCAATGAACCTCACATCAGAAAATAGGGCTGTAATTTTGTTTTAGTGTTTTCAGTCTTGACAATCACACACTTGAATCATTAAACACCTCACCATCACTACCCACGGTGGTAATAAACACAACTTTGGTGGTCGATGCAATAAACAGGAGAGAACACATTTCAAAGCTACAATAAACACTGGCATTGATGAAAACCCAATTGAGTGCACCCCAGTTCACCTCCAGCTACTCCCCACAGTAAATGGTACTGGGTTCTGAATGATCGGAGGAAAAACACAGTTTAAACAGTGACGGCTGTGCCCACCAAGGGCAGACACGCACACACACTGACGACTAAGGATAAATTATGGAAACAGGTTTGTCCTCTGCTAGAGAAGCTGACAAACACATCCATTTCTTATGTTACCTCTAACACAGTAGTGGGAGAGGGTGGAGCAGGCCAAAAACACAATTAATCCAGAGTAGTTCTTTGGTGCACTGTGTGAAACAATTAATCACACAGTGTAAGTGGTGAGTGTGTTAAGTGTTTAGCCAGCCAGCAAAGGGCCCGAACACCCTCTTTTATAATTTCCGCTCACCTCCCATTTATTTTTTTTTCTTCCCTCTGATTGGTTCAGCAAGAGATCCACTACAACTCAGCAGTTGGCACTCTTGCTGAGGTTAGGTGGATCGCCAACTCCTGACTCAAAGAAGTTGTTGTGTAACGAGATAAACTGCTTCTACAATAAATGATATTTGATTTAAAACACAGCAACACACACACACGCACACGAAAGGATGACAGCTGGGCACTGAGGCGACTATGGTCCAGTCAGCATCAGTCAGCATCTTGCTTGTACAACCACTTTGCACACACACACACACACACACACACACACACAGGATACTGGGTCCTGCTGCATGGTCACAAGATATATATAGGATTGTGATCGCCTGACATTGACTTGTCCTCACCTGTGCACTCCACCCTGGATTCACACAAATGCATGTGCACACACACACACACACACACACATATGCAAAGGAACATGTCACATACAATTGGAATTCAAATAGTGATCACAGTGTCTACTGCACTCTGCCAAGGAGTGACACAGAGACACAAACACACACAGAAAGACACACACACACACACACACACACACACACTCACGCCACACACACACACACACATAATATCATCATTCAGGAGGCAGCTAGCCTGTCCCGAGCTTTTTAACCTGTCCTTGTCTCTTCTGTTTGGAGTCAGCAGGATTGTCGAAGCACCACACTACACTTATGCAACACATATGCACACACACACTGTCAGACTTGGATGTATTCATACATATTTTAATACATCATCCTCTGTCTTAAAACTACATACAAGAAATGGGCCACTTTTTTGAGTATGTAGATGCGCCCAAACATTGTATCTGCCTCTCACTATTTGAATTGATATTTTCCGTTAAATATGGGACATTTATCCAATCAGTATCATTTTTCGCGAGTCAGTCTGTTCTGACTCAGTCTGGACTTAAAGAAGAGGCTGGGACAAGTCACCAACCCTGTAACTTCTAGCCCCTTAAGAAGCCAGCCACACCTAATTCACACGCTGTGATTAACTCAATGTAGGGAGAATGAAAGAGTTCAGACTGAACTTCTCTCTAACTCTCTTTTTTATGCCTCCTCTGGTGATAGCCATACAGACATGTTTTCAGTTTGTCCGGCCCATCCGTCTAGTCATCCCATTCTTGTAAATAAGGTAGAATTTGGTGGTTAAAGGTCAAAGGTCAAGGTGTACTGCAACATCACAAGAGCTAAATACTAATTATAAATTTATGATATTGCATTGTATGTCCAAAAGGTCAAAGGTCAGCTTCAGTGTGGCATCGTATGCTCAGTAAAAAAAAATTCTTTTCTGGCCATTATCAATTACAACTCAGAAGGGGAGATAATGACCATATTTCCTGCAACTTGACTGCTGGTGGAGACATGGAGCGTGGACTGTAAATTGTTTCATTTGTTATAACTATCGAAGTGGTTTTTTGTAACGTGAACAGTATGATTGGACACCACCTTTGAACATTTCCTAGATGGTTGCTAGGTTGTTCTGCTTGGTTCTTAGGGTGTCTCCAGGTGGTTTTGAATTTTGTAGAGGTCTCCTGCTGTTTGTTCAGAAAGTTGAAAGTGGTGACTCTGAAGGAGCTTCAAAGTTTTAAGTGTGAAAGGATGCATGACTTCAAAGTGCAGGTGAGCTCTCACCAGCCTTTTTATTTTGGGAAGTTCCAATGGCAAAGAAAAATGTAAAATTAGAATTATACGAAGCTGATCACTTCACCAAAAGGAAGAGGTGTTGTTAATTATGCTTTAAAGCGCTGGCCCATAGGTGGGTAGTTGAGTTAAAGTGGCAGCAGATTTAATTCAACCTGTCCTCATCTTTGCTTGGCATGTAGGCTGCACTAATTAAAACTCATGTTGAATCACAGTTGGTTTTAATCACTTTAGCTCTCAAAGCATGAAAATATTGGAAGCAAACTGTTGCTGCTAAAATTATATTTTGTACTGACTGCTTCATTTTTATGCCTCATTTGTACACTATGTATGAAGCAGCGCCTGCTGTTACAACGATACAGAATATAAGTTTTCATTCAGGTGTCAGTTTCATTTTGAATTCACTATGAGACTGAGTCACTGAGTCATTAGTCAGAACTCAAAACAGAAATTTTTTGAGAGACTTAAATGAAAGGAGGCATTTGATGCAAACTGTGTGTCGGAGGAGAAAATTGGGATATCAGTTAAAAATGTTTTGTTGTTGGAAGAAAGAAAAGCACTAGTGCAGTAGAGAGGTTAATATCATGATGACTTTCACCCACTCTGTAACAGATAACAAAAAGACTTGGAGCTAAAAGCTTTAACGCTTGATTTTAAAACCAATAAAGTTCAAAGTGCAAGGACCCGCTTTGAGTCTGAATGAAGTTTAAAGTGTGACAGATTTGTATAAGACTTCGCTACAGGGGTTGCTTGAGCTTTCTTTTCACAACTTTTTTTCCCATTTTCTACGGAAAAACAATCTCTCATTTGTATGAATAGGCAACAGATCAGTACTAAAGTAATATCAAGCAGCTGGATGTATTTTTATGTGTATGGTGCTAAAACTTTGAGAGATGTAGTCCAGTAAAAAGTGGTGTTATAAAGACATATTAAATATGAAAGGTCATTTTGTGTGATGCCCAGGAAGTACTTAATGGAGGGGTGATAATAATGACTATCATAATAATAATGATAATATATCACAGCCAGCTGTAAGGACAGCTGTAATAGAAAATGACTTGTCTACAAATAAATTGTCTAAAACTACAGCATCTAATTTAGTTTCTTGATTTTCTCTCTGTACGATTCTCTCGTTTCCCTTTGTATTCATATTTTCATCTCTGCCCGCCCGCCTCCCCTTGCCTCTTTCTTCCTCCCCTGACTGTTCCAATGCTTAGCCTCCCTAACACCAATTATACTGTGTCAAATCCATGCATGTCGCTTCAGATCCCTAATCATCCCTTCTTCATCTGCAAACTTTGTTCCTCCCTCCCCTCTTTCCCCTTCTCTCTGTAACCTTCTTCTTCGTTTCTCACCCTACCCCACCCTCCGTCTGCTCCGTACACAGCCCGTCCTCCCCTATCCTCTTTCCATTTATCTGTATCGACGACTTCCATCTTCCTTTGATAAATTTTTTTATTCTTTAATTTCAATTTCAATTTTCAGTCTGTCTTTCAAGTCCCTTTTCAGAGAGGAACTTGGTTGTGTAAATGTGTTGGCAATTTTCCATATTGGTTATGTCTGAATAAGCCCTCAAGCTTCTTTTTAGTTTAAGCAGTCTTCCTATAGGACCTGGTTGCTGTTTTATAAAAGAGGTTATACTCTTGGATGACACATGTTGAGGTGTGCTGGGCTCCTTTTCTTCTATTCCTCCTGATCTGCTGATCACATATCACAAGAGTATATCCATGTTATGTTGTGGCGCTACATTTTTTTTTTTAAATCAAAGAATAGCACTCCTAATCAGGTACCACTATAGCAACCATAGCTGTCACAACAAAAGCTCTCTGACTGCTAGAAAAAAATGTATGTGAAGTAGCATTCAGTTGAACAAGGCCTGTGGAAAAAAAGGCAGTGTGATATTTCCAGCCTGAATAGGTTGATCTGAGGTAAAAGCAACAGAGCAACATACAAATATTTTTAATTTTGGATGTTTTTATCGATAGTAGATAAGCTATATTATATAGATATAATTATTAATATTAGTCATATTTACAATCAGATGTTGGTCATTTCCATGACGGAAACATTCCTGACAACACAGGTCACGTTACTGTGCTCAGATCCCATGTAAAACCACAACTTTTTGTTTTATGTTTCTGTTTGTATGTGGACTAAATAAATGAGATATAATGTGTTGGGGTTAGGCTTCCTGCTTATTATTACTTAAAAGGAAACTTAAAAGGATTTTTTTAAGGAGTGAAAACCCTTGTAGTGCTCTGTGCGCCTAAAGGTGCTTTCAAGGTTAAATATATATATATATATATATATATATATATATATATATATATATATATATTTTTTTTTTTTGACAGCTCTTTAAAATCTGTCGCATTGAGTCTCGCCAACTTTTCATCTCTCAAAATGTTAAACTGTTCCTAAGGTGCTGACACAGGAAAGAGAGAGGAGCTTAGATCGTTTTGAATTATACGGTGATCTAAATATAAAGCGATTTAAAAATTACTAGTGATCACCACACCAGACTGATCAGATTTTTATCTGTCTATAATATATTTTGTTTCATTTTCTTTTTCAATGATAATAGTCCATATGATCAGCTTCCTAAAAAAAAAGGACCTAAGGGTTTGATTGCCAAACAGCCACATTGCAACAGAGAGATAAACCCAGCAATGTTATAGTTTCCATGCCTGAAAAGGGCTCATGTCTCCCCACCCCCTGTCTGTTTCCCAGGCAGGAAAACACAGGCGGGAAGGTGTGCTAGACTGTAGTAGCAGGGGCAGGGGCTAAGAGGGAGAGAGCTGAGAGAGGCGAGGGAGGTAGGGGAGGGTTTGTTTATTTCACAGGTTGTTTTTTTTTCTTTTTTTATGGTAGCTGCCTCCTGAGTCCACAGGGGAAAAGAACAGGAGACAGGGAGAGAGAGAGAGGGAGAGCGAGAGAGAGAGGCACAGAGATGATGGAGAATGAGGGAAGATGGTTAGCAATGAACGGCCGCCACGAGACAGGAGACAAACGCGGCTAGGAGAGAGGGATGGATTTGACGAGGGATGATAGAGGCAGGATGTGTCAGTCCGCCGCCGCCCAAACAATGAACGGTTCAGGTCGCTGCCGGCCCACCGTCACGGGCAACCGGAGCTAGAGGGGTGCGCACTGAGCTAGAATGGCAGAGAGGGGAGGAAAGAAAGAGAGATGGTGTCTTCCCCAACAGACAGATCCTTCCTGTGTTTGTGTGCGTTCATACGTGTGTGTGGTTGCTTTCTCCGCTTGATCATGTGTGTATGTGTGTGGTCGGTGTGTGAGTTAAGCCAGCTGTCTGACACTATGACTTCTGTAACCATCTAGTGAATACAAGAAGGATGAGCTGCTGAGGCGGTGAGGTGAGTGCCAGACTCGTATGCTCTTTTGTTTTCATTTCTTTCTCCTTTTTTCCTCGCCTTATGCTTTTTCCCGCTTTGTGACATCCTGTCATGTTTTCATCCTCTGTTCTTTCTCCTCTTCCATGTTCACCTGCTCTTCCTCTTCACTCATCTCCTTGTCTCCTTTTTCCCATGTTTCATCTCATTTCCTCTTTTTTTGGTTGTTTTCTCCTTTTCCTCCTCCCTCCTCTGTTTTCTGTCTCGTTTCATATTATTCCCTTTTTCTTGTTTCCTACCTCCCTTCTCTCCTCTCTGACCACTTATGTTTTCGTTCTGTCCCTTGTTTCTATCCTCTTCTTGTTTTCTTCTCTCAGCTCCTCTTCTTGTGTTTCTGTCTACTCCTCTCATATTTCCCCTTGTTTCCTCTTTTTGATTCTTCCTCTTCTCTCGTCTCCTGTGTTTTTTCTCCTTTCATGTTTCCGTTTTCTTTCATTTCCTCTCCTCTCTTGCTTCCTTCTTTCATTTCCTTTTCTTCTCCTCTTCCTCCCCCTTTCCTTTTATTTGATTTCTTTCCTTATCTTTTCTTTGCTTTCATTTTCCTCTTTGTTCCTCTCTATAGCTTTTCCTCTCTTTTGTTAATTTTCTCTCTACTTTTGTTTGAATTCCATCATTTGGCGGCACCTTCAATTTTCCTCCTGACTTGCATTCTGTCTGTCATTTTTCCACACTGTCCATGTGTGGCAGACTGTTTATCACTTGTTCTTTCTTTCCCTCCATCACAACCACTACACACACATACACATACACATACACACTCTCACACACTTGGCTCCTACACTAGACAGGTGTTTCAGATCCAGAGAGCTCAGTACATGTGGGCCGAGGATACTTGTGCATTATTTTGGAGGCATATTATGGTTGCAGGCAGTGCATGTGGGCAATGTGTTTGCATGTGCATGTTTGCACGCGTGCGTGTGTTTCCGTCCCTTGCACGTGGAAACGGCATAGCTTATATTTGGGATTGTGTGGGGTGGCTGAGCGCTCAATGCCTCAACAGCCTCACTCACTCCCAGCAACCCCACCCCATCCTAATCCCCCCCATCTCTTTTCCAGACACACACACACACATGCAAGGAAGCAGATGGCCTAGCATCGCAGTACCCCAGTGTATTATGGGGTCAGCAGGCTGTTTAAGTGTGAGCTGTGAACCCAGTGTGCCTCTCTCACAGCTGAGCCACTAACTGGCTCATCACCAATGTCATTTTCAGAAGCATATCTTTTTCTTGTTTTCTTTTTTTTTTTTTTTTACTTTTTCAGTGTTGTGTTTGGTCAAATAACTCCCACACATGACTTATGGGATATTGTTGTTTCTCTGCTTCTTTTTTTTCTCCACTTTTTATTTGTGGCCCAGATTGCATCCTTGCACACTGGTATTGAAGGAAAAATAAGTAGAGCTGGTAAAATGGCTTTACACGGTCTGGGAGTAGTGTAGTGACTTTTACATGTACAGCTTCTCCTTAATTAGAGGTAACTACAGAGGTGAGGTTAGATCTTTCCCCCGCAACCTATTTGTTTAATGTTTCCACTGACACTACTACATTTTTTGTTAGTAATGCAGATCCTGTATGTTAATAACACCGACATTATTTTGGCATTGTTGGCTCTTATTGCTAAATGCTGCACAGTGTTTTCCAGCTAGTTGCTAAATTCTTTGTTCTGCTTTTTGACGCTAGGCAGGTAGTGTACAGTGGGGTTTATCTGAGATTTTTCACCCAAAAAGAACTTGAAAGCACACTGATGAGAGCAGTGATAGTGAACTGAAACAGTTATTTAGGGGCCTGTAAAACCAAAAACAGCGAGCTGAAAGATATTAAAGTGTAGTTTTTGATTCTAATTCTTCGAGCTAATTCTTCATATAACGTGAAGTAATTTGATCCATTTAAATGTAAATGTTAAGTGGCCACTATACTGTTGCGTATCTTTGCTACTTTCATACCATTAAACAAGCAGCTGAAGTGATTTCGAGGGCTTTGAGATAAGATGGAAGCCTAGATGTAAGAAGAAGTGAAGCTGCATTTGCATTTACAGAGATTCACAGAATGGCGATAAATATTAGATGAATATTCAGTAAGAAGCTGTGATTGCTGTCCTTTGGGTCACTGTAGATCATTTAACAGATCAGACCTGCCTTTAGAGCATTAACAAAAGATTATGATTAGAACCATTATTCCATTAAACAGACACGACAAACACATAGC
This sequence comes from Lates japonicus, assembly GCA_033238685.1. Lineage (NCBI taxonomy): Eukaryota > Metazoa > Chordata > Actinopteri > Centropomidae > Lates > Lates japonicus. Next base: position 2,131,798 of record BRZM01000021.1, on the reverse strand, counting down.
AATGCCATGTCCCTCTCCCCTGTTAAATCCTTGGTATGTTGTTTGCATCAAAATGAAGGCTCTCTTGTTTTTGGTACCAGCAGTGGGAACTGGCTAGTTGAGCAAAAGAAAAGGAAAAGAACAAGAGGAGAGTAAAAGGGAAGATGCTGAGCAGTGGGCAGCAGGAGAGGGAGTAGTTGTGGGTGGAGAGCAGGGTAAAGGTGGACAGCTTGGACGAGAAGAGAGTGAGAGGGAGAACAAGAGATAATGGTGTCTAGAGAGTTGGAGAAAAAACCTCGTAAGAACCGGAGGGGAGAGTGAGAGTTCAAACCAGGAGAAGGAGAGGATGTGAATATCCTTTTTGGACGGAGAGTGAAAGATATAGAAACAAAGAGAAGGAAGGAGAGGCCCAACACAGAAAAACAAAAGTAAAGAGAGAGAGGGAGAGGAGGGGAACATAGAAGAATAGAAGAATAATCCTTTTCTTTCCATCTGACAGCTTCTTCCTCTACGGCTGTCACGGGGATGATGGTTGGATAGGCCGCTGCCTTGGCAACACTTCCCGGTGGTCATCCAATGCCAGGGCCGCAAGCCTAAGAACCAGGAAACACTGATCAACAACATAAACAAAACTTTAACTCCTCTGTAGCTAGGCTAAATGGTCTTCTCTATCAGATTCTTTTTAGCTTCTCGCAGTCAGGTTTACAAGAAAACACACACACACATCCTTCGATCCATCCCCCAAACATTTCTTTATGTCGGTGTGTTTCTGCAGATGAAATTTCTCTGTCTTCTCCCTTCAGTCTCAAGCTTCTTATCTCATTCTCCCTCATTTTCTCCCCCACACTCTCCTGCTGAGGAACAGCGCCAATCTCATAGTGGCGATATGTTTTTTGTTCATTGTGTGTGTACATTCGCAGGAGTGGGAACGAGGAGAAGCTAATGGCTTTGCTCACTCCGCTCAACGTCAACTGCCATGCGAGCGACGGCCGCAAGGTAAGAGCAAAGACACGCACGCACACACACACACACCCCCCCTCACACACAACACACACACACACACACAGTAATGCAGTAACAAGCTCATCACTGGCATTTTGTGACTGCAACTGTGAAAGACATCAGGTTACAAAAACCATCCAACTGGTGCTTTTAAGGTTTTTATTTGTTGTTTTTATTTCAACCAGGAAAGGAACAAGTGCCATTATTGGCAGCTGTGGGGCCTTGGGTTGTACTGGGCCAATCCGAGCACCTCCAGCAGGCAGTAGCAGCCTTTCTGGCTGTCAGTCATTAAAAATGAATAGACATGACACAAACTCCTTCAGTGAATAAATTAGTACTCATGCTGAACAATAGCTGTCTATAGTGCAACACATAAAAGACACGGTCAGACTCAGGGACGGTTGTTTTACTGTCCTGGAGACCAAAAGAAAAAAAGAAAACTGAATTTTAAGTGTTTGCTTTTTCTCTGCTTTTAAATAGATAGAGGAATATGTGCAGGAGATGCTCTTCCCAGTAAACTTGTAAACTTTAATAATTTATTAAGATGACTTCGCTTGAATAGTGAGGAGCTGACAACATTTGTCAGAGCAAGTGTGTTCAATCATCATAGTGAACAGCTATAATACAGAGAACTGAGGTGGCATTTTGAAAGAAGTACAGGATAGCACTATCATCTGTACTGGGGTCCTCTTTAGTCAGCCCTCAAACGCTTGGTTGCATATTGTGTGTAACATTCTTTGATTAATTGAGCAACTGTCAAAGTAAAACAACCTACATGAGGCATGTGTAGGTGAGGTGCTAGGAAGTATGTGACTTCACCTTTTCCACTCTAAGTCATGCCCACTTCAAACCAGTAAAAAGGAAAAAAAATGCTACATCTGTCAAGTGTGAAATAACCAAACTGTTGGCAGAAAGTGTTGTGTTCATGTGTGAGCTCACACCAGAATACGTCGATTGAGAAAAATGTTTTGTAATGCAGAATGCCTGAGGATTTGTGTTGGCTAAATTCACACTGAATTGTAAGAGCTTTTTGCTGAATTGTTTTGCCACAAGTGGATACTGTGCCTATGAGTCATCTCCAAGTGATAATCGAAACCGCTTAGCGCACATACGAAGATAAGCAACACCCTGCTTAAGGTCATGCGTGAGTCCACACCTCCAGGAGCAGCACTGGGCTGTGAGGCATGGTTGGCTAGTGGCTGTGTTCAAATCAAGGCAGGCTGCGACCAAAATACTCTTTTTCCATATACAGTCTTAAAAGGGTGAAGCTGAGCATTTTTCTTGAGCATCATTACTCATTATCACAGTCTGAGTTATTAGGTCAAATAGAAATTGGAATTAACTTTGATTGGAAATGAATGGATCATCTGAACAGTTCTCTTAGTGCATCTGTGGTGGTGCTAGGAAAGCCCACAGACTAAAGAGCCACCAAGTGTGGGTTCATTTCCGTGGTGTGATGTGAAAAGCAGAACATATTGAAAGTGATTAGTGAACTAGAATGAGTCTAATTTCCATGTTCCTCTGTGTTCTTAAAGGAATACGCTCCATATTATGGAGTGTAATCCGTTTGTAATTACTCTGTATACCAAACCAGCAATAAAAGCAGTTAGACTGTAGAGTATAACAGTGAACTAATGTTTGAAGGCGAGTTAATGCTGCTAATTAGGGTTGCAGAGTGGAGGAGACTTAAGGTCCTCAGAAAATGCTGGGCATGTTAAATGAAGTGCCAGGTAACACCAAAAGTAATACTGGCCGACAGAGAAAATGCTGTATTACACCCTGTTCACTTTAATAGAAATTATTTTGTGATCACAGCATCGCCTCTTCATGCGTCCCTCAGGAGTCCTGAGCCTCGGGTTGAGCTCTGCTGTGTTGCAGCAGGCATGCCTGGCTTGAGACTGATTAGTGTCCTTTTGATGAATGACTGAAGGAAAAATACTCTTAGTTTTATACCTTCTATCTTAGTTGAAGTAGTCCCCTCAAGCCTTCCACACCATTGTTTTCCCAACCTGACAGAGTAAAGATCATGTTGACCCTGTTTTTCTCAGAGTGTTTAGAGAAGTTTTACCTGTTGTAATTTTCAAACACGCTTTGGGAATCTCTGAGCCTGTTAGAGTCTCGAAGGCTAAGTCTAAAATATTATTCTTGTCGAGTAGAAAGGTTTGGCTAAGCATTTGGAGATTCCTATGTGATACTAAACTCTCAATTAAAACCCAAATTAAGACATTTCATTCAGAGGATCAGTGAATGGTGGAGGGCATTTAAGTTATACGAGCAGGTTGTTTAATTAGGTGATCTGATTGGTTGAAGACAGAAAACACAGATTGCTGTAATTTATTGGTCACTAAAGCAGAGCCCACTGTATTTTATGGGTTGCTATGACAACTGAAGTGGACAACTAGGGAACCAGAGGAGTACTTTGTAATCATTATAAATGTTATAACAGGCTTGAGGAGGTTTCTTCTCATAATTACGGCACTTCAGAGTTGTTGATGATGCTCAGCTGCAGCTTGTATCTAATTAATATATCACCGCTATACCTGTGATTAGGAAAGAACATCCTCCGCTATTATCTGTGCAGGTGGCCTGCCGGGATGTGAGCATCCCGAGGGAAAACCGTAATTTGAAATTCTATGGAGATGACAAAACACACAAGAGATCATTGAGAAGTTGAAATTTAATGGTTCAACATGAATGCAACCATGTCCAGAATATAAAAACTATGCTCAGACATTTTCTGAAATGACCCTCCCACACAATATCTGTATTTGTAATGTTTTAATTGCTCAGACTGAAAGCAGTCATGTGCACAGTAGATGGAATATATTTCACGCCAGTGCAGTTTCATTCTCAAGTATGGTCTTAGAGTAATTTAATGGGGTGATGGGGATTTACTTTTCCCAATGCTACGAAATTATTGAGTGACTTCTGCTTAATAACTGTAGATATTAGGTGAAACTGAGGGACAACAAAACTTTTACTTGTCATCATTGCTCTGTCTCCAAAGCAGCTAAAGTAAAGCAGCCTACTGGAATAACACGAATAACAAGACTCAAACACATACAAAGACAAACACAACAACATGTAAATCTTTATTGGCGTAATATCTGGATTTACGCTTATAAACCAGCAGAGTGCGTAATACTCAATTAAAGGTAGCCAGACCTAATGGTGGATTTTATTTATGGCTATATTAGAGATGCGATCAAAGTTCCAAGACTGTTCCGCCGCAAACGAACAGAGTACAGCACAGATGAGCATGCAGCAGCGCAATAGCCGGGACCTGTGTTATTGGGAGTCTGCGAGATCTCCGCCATCAGGTCTTGATGACCCAACTCATGTCGAGGATCACCAGTGACAAAGGTTTATGGCTACTTAATTCGGAGACCAAACAGCAGGCTTCATAGTGGAAGACAGAAAGCGTACAGATCAGAACGCCACCAAGAGCATGCTTGTCGCTTTTGTTGTGTCGATAGACAAAGAAAAAAAAATTCCAGATTAATGTAGCAGCAGTGTGCAATCAAATGTAGACACACCGTGAAATCCACTTCTGACTGTTGGCTGGGTACACCGGCATCTCTCTCAGACGATACATAGACAAATCGGCCATGAGGACACCAATAATCACGGACGTAAAACAGAGCATGGCAGAATCCTAGTGATTGATAACAGTTGATGCCTCCTTAAAATTAGACGGGAGTTCTTCCTTTCTTTCACCCCACCTCTCCTCCTCCCTCCTCTTCCTTCTCTCTTTCATTTTAATTAGAATGGGCACAGGCTCTCTGTCTCTCCCCTCCTCAGCCACACACATACACATCGCATATTACACATAATACTCACAACAACAAACACACAGATCTGGAGCAACAAGTGATTATTACAGAGGCCTTTATGAATTAAAACACTCTGCTTGGACAGCATATACAGGAGGACAGAGGGAAGCAAATAAGACGGAGAAAAATGAGTGAGAGTCGCGGGACTATTTACAGGCACGTGGGACACCCTTGACCATGAGGGTTTGAACTGGAACATTTTTTTTTTTCCTTGTTTCGAGTGGGAGCAACCCCACAGCCAGATCTCCAAAATCTTGTGGGAGAAACCTTTCCAGAAGAGCGAGACTGTTTTAAAGCTGCACATTATTGCCATTTCACTTAGAAATGAGATGTTCAACAATCACATAGTATATGGGTAGAATTTGAAAACTATTACATTCAAGTAATGTAGTGTATCTAGCCCTATTTAGGGAAACTTATTTTCCCTCCACAGCTCTAATTCTAGTAAGATTTTGTTTCACCACACTACTCTATAGTACAGGCACCAGCAGTACACCAGTGTCCTCTGTGTGTGTGTGTGTTTGTGTGCATATGTGAGTGTGTGCACACACTCTAGATGATTGAGGGCCCGTCAGAGTGGGATATTATTAACACAGCTGAGTGGAGAGTGTTATCAAGCTGCCTCTATTGAAACCTACCGCTTACCCCCACACACATAGACACACACTGGTTGCGGACTGCACATGCACATACACACTTAACCCTGCAGACGTTGCGTCCTCAGGAAAAAGGCCCGTGCTTTGTGACTACCCACTGCAGATGCCCATGCACACACCGCGTACATTAATTTGTTTTTCCCCCTTTTTTTAAATTTTCAATACTCCCTTCTTATATGCTTCAGCTAAACGACTGTCAGTAGCTGCAGGAAACTCCTGTTTTCTGTTCATTTTTCAGAGAACGCATTTCATGTTTTTGGACTCCGTTGAGCTCCGTCTGTTGTGAATGTGTGTTTGCATTTGATTGTGTGTGTGTGTGTGTGTGTGTGAATATTGTGAATTTTTGGATCTATATCTTACCAGTGAGAATCATCGCACCCACTCATGTCCTAGCTGGCACAGACATCAAAGAAACAGACAACTGGAGAGCAAGACCAAGATTCAGATTCACAGAGAGAGAGAGAGGAAAGAGAGGGGAAGAAGACTTTCATTGAAGTTTTATTTAAACAAGTTGATTATGGGATGTTACCTTCTACAGAGAGCTCCAGGCTGACTGACAATTATCATTCCTATATGCTGAAAACAAGTATCTCCAAAAGTGAACTTTTCAGAGAGAGAATGTATTTGACTCCTCAAGTATTTTTCTGCTGTTTGAAGACAACATTATATTTCAGCTGACAAGTAAATTACTGAGAATTAGTGCCACCAGTAGCATGGAAACAGTATGAATTTGGCATTTTGCCTTGTTTTCCGTAAATTTCTTTCTACATTTGCTGACGCCCTCCTACACACGCATACACACTCACAGAAATAAATTGGCCTTTGCAGTTCTCTGGGAATACATGGAACATATACAGGTTCGCCAAATAGGAAATGGAGTTGACTCAAAATAAGTTTATTATGGTGAATAATGGAAAATGTAAAGCTTCGTATTTTCATAATCCACCAATAATTGAACCAACTCATTTTTCGTCAAGTGTATTCAACTTGTCTTTCTTTATATTGTCAGTTTCAGGCACTATTACAAGGTAAAGTTGAGCACTTGCTGAAAATGGAAGGTCGGCTAGTGCTTGTACTCACAACGGAATAAGATCTTTTCTTAATTCCAGCTGTCGCTCTGTATTGAAAACGCCATCCTGCCCAGAAACTCTCCAACATTAAAGCTCTCATTTCCAGGTCTCTGGATCCTGATGAGTCCAAGAGATCAGAATTCGAGGCCATCATGCCTCTTGTCTTTGGCGGAAGTTTATCATGTTTACAAATCCAGGCGAACGGTAAGGCCTAAGAATGCCTGTGAATTTGCTTGACAGGAGATTTTCACAGCCGAGTCGGTGCGTTTGTAAATGTAATCTGATGCCCTGTCTGAGAGAGCACTTGCCCTGTGAAACACAGAATGAATATATCCAGAGGCATTTGTTAACCGTTCAGGTGGCAGATGACAAATAGGGTACTTGAAAAGTTTTAATAAACTTTGTCAGTGACAAATTTAACCTCTTGCTCCCATGTAAGCCCATGGCATGCTGTTGTTGAGGAAGATGTTTGCAGTTACTGCTCACTGATTCATTGAGAGAGTTTATCACAAAGATTCAGATGTCACAATCTTTGGCTTCAAAACTAAAAAAACATTGACCAAGTGCTGAAATTACAGTTAATTTAAAATCTTCTACCTTGGAACACCGTTGTAGTTTAAGAGGATGTAGTTCAGCTGTGGAATAATAATATTGTGATTTGAAACCAATCAGATTATTTTTTCAGATGGCAGTTTTCTGACCTCAGATAAATGTCATGCAGGCTCCTCTAAATAGGAGCTTTGACCTTCCAGTTATATGTATACTTTATAGTTGAAAATTCCCAAAATTTTCCTTACATAAAATTTAAAATATATTCTTAGTAGTTTGCACCACATAAAGACACTATATATCTTAAATCAGCAGAATAGATAAAATAAATAGAACAACAGCTAGCAGCACCTAGATCTGAAGCAGCTGAAATGCGCTGGAAACTTTTTTTTTTTTTTTCCAATTTTAGATGGTGGTTAGCAAGTTAACATTTTAACTTAGGGAAGAAGTCTTTATCTAGTAGAGGTATTTCAGAGAGTCACACATAGTCCAGAAAACATAATATTTGTTTTGCATAGATCTTTTTTTGTAGCCAAGGTAACTTCCTTATAGTTCGATGAACACCGACATTTCAGTCCAAGTATCTTAGGAACTATATTCATATTATATCAATGTTCTTTCTATTGCTGATTGGCACAGTTGCCTGTATGCTTCACAACCACTGGCTCATTCATGTATGTGTACATAATAGTCATCTTCATGTCGTACAGGAGCATTACAGCCAAACACCCTCTCAGTTATCACTCTTTGCTGATATAAATGCTGCCTTTGCTGCCACAGCCTTTCTCTCTCCACCTCCCTAACCCTCCTTTTGTGCTATTTTGTATCATTGATTTAATGTTTACATGTGTTTATAAATGGGGATTAGGTTTCCAGAAATAATCCTCATTGCCGCCAGATTTCTGTGAGCCCATCAAAAGCAGAGCTTCTGTTCAACCATGCTATAAATGCAGAATTCTTGACACAAGCGCCTGTGATTTAAACATGCTTATTTGCCATAAACAATCTTCCCTTAATCTAACCAAACTTCTTTGTTGCTATAAGTGGATATTACAAGAATTAAAACAACAACAAAACAATAATGCTAAATCTATGGTAATAAGATTGAACATTTGTATTTTCCATTCTGCTGATAAGAATGCACATTCTTTTGGGATATGAGATTTTCTTAATTGAGAAAAGCACACAACAGATACTCAGAAATAAATATATAATCTACAAGTCCCATCTTGAGATTGGTCAAGAAGGACACTTCTGTTGTTTCCAGGGAGGCTCTGAAGTTCTACTTTTCAGCTGTTGGCTTTAAATCCTCTTGGAGCCTCAGCCTTGAAAAGTCATATTTATAGTCGAGGAGCAGATAGACAGGTGATGGCTGAGATATCAGTGTGTGTTACTGTGTGTGTCTGACTGTGCGAGTGTATGGAGAGCATAAGATGAGAAGACTTGCTGTAGGTTATTATCTGCAAGCTGTTGGTGGGGCTGAGCTGTCAGCAACTTATACTGTATGTATGTGTGTGTGTGTGTGTGTGTGTGTGTGTGTGTGTGTGTGTGTGTGTCAGTCAGAGGAAACCAACACATTGTTGGTTTACAGTATTTTCATTGGAGTTATTGGCAACAAGGAAACGAGTAGAATACAAGCAGCCTTATTCATCTCCTATGGTGCGATCGTTAGTTATTTTTTATCAGTGCATGAACAGACCATAGCTAACCACAGCATAGAAGCAATTTGCTGTCGTTGGGCAAGATAGAGTTTCGTTTTGATCAAATACAACTAACCACAGAAAATGAAAGTTTCACCGAAATGTAGGCTCAGTGTTAGATTTCATTGGAGTGTGTGATGGTAAATATCTCCCTGCCTATTGGCCTAATTCACTTCAATTAACAAATATACCCTGTTTGTTGCTGTCTCTAGCACATCCTTGTAGAAAATGGGCCTAACTTTTAAGTAAAATTTGTGTTTCTTTCTGACACAGCACGAGGTTATGTTCTTTTACTTATGTATTTAATAAATCACAAATATCAGAAAATGTTACTAAACAACTTTTTCCACCAAAGTGTGTGATCTTTCAATACAGTATCCATAGTAACTAAAGCATTGTTACTCAAAGCACTGGCTAAGTTCGGGAAAGATTGTGGTCTGCTTAACACAGAAAATGCCGCCGATGTCAGACACTGCACGTTTATTTCACATTTCTAACCAAAACCATGACCTTTTCTTTCTAACCTTACCCAGAGTGCTTTTTGTTAAGCTTAAAACTTAACCACAGATCGGGACTTCGATGCAAACCCTGGTAGGAAACATTCCCTGCTGAAAACATATTTGTTGTTGCAGGATAGTTGTACATTGAAGTTTCTAGGAGACAAGGTTACAGTATTTTTACCTGTTAGCATGTTGGGTATCCAACCCCGATGCTTTTTAAATACCGATTCAGTTGTGTTTGTTGCTTTTCAGTTTTGATATATTGTAAAGTGTGAATATCTCTGTTAGGTTTTTCATTGTGTTTACTTACTTGATGAGATTGTTCCTGGTTTAAATCAAACATTTGTTATTTTTTGTTACTCAGTTATGTTGACATCAGTATCAAAATATTTTTGACTGGAGCATATCCCTAATATGCTAGGAATTGATTTCATTTAGCACATGATGTGTGTCACACACCCTCTTGTATTTTACGACTGTTTAGCTGTCAGCTGCACCAACCTCCACTCAACCTCTTTGCAGAAAAAAAAATACCGTAAACTTGTTTAGTCCCTACCATGCACACTCCTGTGCAGACACACCGTGAGCAAGTGGCCAAACCAGGCCGCCGCCCACACACTGCATTCTACCTCAATCTGTGCCGTTGCTTGGTGTTGCCAGAGCTTCCAGAAAGCATGTTTATCCTCAGCTGTTAGGAAAGCTGGCATTCAACACGCCTGAGACATAGAGACAACAATACGTGGTCTGTTTCTTTCACAGCTATTGTGCTCACATAGTTTCAGAATTAAGATGTCAGGCCAATTTTCATCAGCCCTGTCACTCCTGACCATGATGTACACAGTGAATTTAGTTGTTCATCCATATGGGCAAACAAACTGTTGGTATTTATGCAGATTAGTTCCAAGAACCAAAATATGATTTCAGATGGTATACTTTTTAGATATAGTACTTAATAGGATTCAGATGCATACTTGGTCATAGTCATGCATCTCACTTTGAGTATGCTGCAGTTCTCACCCTTAAAACTTTCCAGCAGCTTATATGTCAAACACATGGAGTGAACATTGTCCATTGACCTCCACAGAGGAGCAAAAGACACAGATGAGTGAGTGTATGGGTGAAACTGTGGGATGATTACAGGAATATAGAGACATGGGATTATACTGTATAATCAAACTGTAATGATAACTGGAAAGAAAAGGGCGCAATATTTAACCAGATTCCTAAATTGGAGCAGATAAACAGCTATGAATGTAATCCCAGTAGGAACAGCACATTTAAATTTGTGTGAATCATCAGTTCTTTGCAATTCAGAAAAATGTAAAACTTTTGATGATGGATACGTGATAATGGATAATGATAGATGGTTGCTATAAATGTGAGTCTATTTACACAAAATTAGCTTGTAAAAAAAATATATATATATTCCCCAGTCTCCTCAGCTATCAATGGTGTGTTGTCTCAGTTCAGTGCCACGCCCCTCACATCCTCCACATGCTGTGATTCTTTCCTCAGTAGAACCCATCCTAGTGGGAGTGTAGGAGGAGATGTTTGTCTTTGCACAATTAGAAAAGATAGCAGCTAGAACATGGGGAGTTACAGCAAAATTCTCTCAGTCCAGACAGTTCCAAGCCAGAAAAAAGGAAACATCGCTTTCTTAGGAACCGAAGAATGGGGTTCTGTGTTTGGTTGATGACCGAGTAGGAGTTGGACCGGACAGTTCCAGCCGAACTTTCCAGTGTTTTACCTCCTTGGGGTTTAGATGGTTTCACGATCTGAAGATGTAATAGGTATTGTTGACTGTCCACCGTAGTGTTTTCCAGGGTGTGATAAACAGTAGTGATGATGGATAATATTCCCAGTAGAAGACATAACACATGGCCCGTAACATACTATGTTTCCTCATAACCATGTTTTCACTTCTATTGCAGTAATGTTGTTGAGACAAGGTGATGATCCTGAGGCATAATATACTGAAACATTTTGAAGGAAGAGGCATTTCCCCTGCAGCTAGAATGGGAGCTGGTTAGTGGGACATATTGATATGGATAATACAGCCCTTTTAAAAATAAAATCACTGTTATCTTTTGCTCCCCAAAATTTGGTCCGCCTCAAAATTATGTAACATCCTGTATCTAGGAGCTCAGCTCTCCTGTAAATATTGCCCAAAAGTCACTTCCTACCAAGGGTGGTTATTTTTTAGGCTGTGTGTTAAAGCAAAGCGGGCATACAGTATCGCTTGCGCACAAACAGACAATGGCATCCATGGCTTAAGTCAATGATAATGCAGTGTTCTTTTTAAAAGAGCAAATATCATGTCAAAACACAACACAATGAGATTAGCTGAGAGGGTCCATAGTAAATGTGACTGACTGGCTATTCTTAAAATATAATGATATTTAGTGGTCTGCTGGAAGACATGGCAGAAGTGGGTACAATAGACGTTCAAACAGGACGAGAATGTGATTTCCAAGACAATGTGACATTGTTGTAACCTGTGACAGCAAGGAACACTGACCTTTATTTAGTGAGGAACTGTTGACTCAACATGTACAGTATGCTCCTTGACAAAAATCCAATTTTTCTGTTTATAGGAATAGCTCTACATTTTGAAAATTCTTAAACTATTTATAGATGAGAATAATGACCACACCATATCTGTTTGGTTAAATATTAAGCTTAGAAGCTTAAAGAAGAAGAAGCTAGAAATCTCCAAACATTATGAAGATGATGTAAATCAACTTTTCCAACTGATAACACTGAAATTAAAGACATAAGGATAGGACTGAAGATGTGAGTTTTTGTGTGTAATCCACATAGAGGCTGGTTGTTTGTTGTTTCAGTGATGGAAATGTTATCCCAGTATGTATATTTGAATCACCTGCCCCATAGCACTCACCGTGGGTTTTTTCTCTCCTGAAGAAGACAAAGCAAAGCTCAAACACTGATTCATAGAATTAAAAATAAATGCGTTATCAGAGTCATGAGAGTGCAGTCCGCCTTCTCAGAGTATTTTTATTGTGCCTTGATTCAAACTCATCATCCAGCTTCAAGTCTAATTGAAATTGCACTAGTACGATTTTTTTAATGTAGAAACACACCATCTAAGTGAGCATCCAGCATAGATTGAAAAGTTCTCTGTTGATCCAAGGTTTGTATCATGAGAAGAAAGCAAGGGCCGAGCAAATGGGGGGGTATTTTTCCACAACCAGGCTAGCTCACACTGTTTTGTCCCTCCACCATTATTTGTAAAATTGTATTGATCTTTTGTTTGGTCCACCATGACACGTGTTTGCTTTTCAGGCACACTTCACACTTGGTAAGGAACCTTATGAGGCAAATTTTGCTGCAGGTTTCTGTTGGAATGAACATTCTACCGATTCAGTGAATGTATATGAATGTTATGTAATATTATAAGTCCATTGTTGCTTCACCAATAGCATGACTACTTGGAACACTGATTCAACACTGTTTAGCTGATCTTCTTCTGACATGATAATGTTCTTGCAGACAGAGCTTTTTTACCAATCATGGACAAAAGATTATCTATTTACCAATGTAAAATGTAAGTTCCAGACAGATGTAACAGTAAAAACAAGTGGTCCTACTGAAAAGAGACACAACACATTCAACCCACTGAGCAAGATTTTAGGCACATTAACCATGTACATGCTTTTATAGCTCAGGCCCTCCATGAGGTTTCACAAGCTTTTTTAAGTGAAAGATTGGTGACAGTGCACATCTTAGAGTTAATTGACCTCATATATTGTTGCAGCTGAGTATGACATATGAGAGCAGAGGCAGGCAGGAAGAGAGAAAGTTAATAACAGCATAACAACAGTACATACTGTAATATGATTCATCTATGTTGTACTGTGAAGATTGTGATAACACCTCAAGCCCCGCGTTTACTCTTGCCCAGCGGGCACAGAGGGTGAGAGGAGGAAATGTCTAGTTGTGTGTTGTAACTCTAGCTATGTTGGCTGTCGTTACCTGGGCAATTGACTCATGGCACACTCCGCACAAACACACACAGACACACACACACACACACACAGAAAGAGAGAGTGAATGTCACTTAAATGTGACCATATGTCACATTAACAAGGACACTTGCTTCCTGTCGCTCCTCCCCATTCATTATCTCCTGTTCTCCCCCCACCCCCCAATCACTGGTCAAGGCCCTTCATGTTGTTTCTTGGGGAAAATGAACACAAAAAATTGCAAGACACAGTCAACACCAGTTCAGTATGGTTTATCCTTTTGTACATATACATGCATGCTGTGAGAATAGTGTATGTGTTTGTTTGCTTGTGTGTATGTGTAAAAGACGTGTGCTAGTCTATACCTGTCATCGCCAGTCATATTTGCCCCACTCGTTGCCATGGTAACCGCAGTTCCTGGCTCTGTCACAGTTTCTCAAACAAAAAACATGACAGATTGATGACGGCCAACATGTAAACAGGTCACCTCTGCCACATATGATGATGTAGAGAGTGCGGTGCTGGTTTTTGCGGTGTGTGTGTGTGTGCTTGACTGTCTGCATGTTATCAAAAGTAAATATACAGTTTTTTAACCAGATTCATAAATTGAATGTACAGATAACTAACAACCAGCAGCGTGTGTGTTTGTACAGATGTGGAGCGGCTCTCAACGCCAGTTCACAGTTTCCTGTCTTTTAATCCTTGTGATCCACTTGCTTACACTACCACATGTCAGACAACACACCACGCACGTTGTGCTTAGTCTGAAGCCCAAAGTTTTGATCTGGGTAGATAATCTCCTGACAGTCTTCATTCATAGTCATCATTCATTCACAAACACTGAGAGGAGTTGAGCCACTGATGCAAATATTTATGGGAAATAATTTTCTAAAGGAAAACAATTAATGCTTAATAAGAGCTCATTAACCCTTTCATGCATGAATTATGAATCAGTCAGGATTATTGTTTTCAAGTGTTTTATTCTTCTTTAGTATGAAAATAAATTGGACCCACTCTTAACACAAAATAAATGTAAAAATCAGATGATTAATAATTTACTCCTAATATAAAATCAATACTTGATGTTGTTTGATGTTACCAATTTTCTTTGCCCGCAGGGTTAATGTTATTATGTCTGAACAGTGCATTTAAAATAAAACTTAGCAGCAAAATCACCTTTCTAGTGGATTAGGTAATCTGTGCTTTTTTTCACCATACGCTTAACACGCCTATTCATGCTGTTGGCATGCAGATGATCCCACAGCTAGCTAGGTAAAGCATGCTAGGCTGCTGCCAACTCTGCAAGATGTAGCCACGTGATCAATCTTCCAGAGCCACATATTTCACAAAACGTATGGATGAATTTTTGCTGTGCCAGTGTCTGTGTGACCGCATCATAGTTTTAGTGTTGGGTCAATATGATGTTAACCGTTGCTAAGCATTCGTTTTATGTCATCACATCTTCCAAATATGATGACTGCTTACCTTCACCTTTCTCTTTGGTGCCTGCCGCCTGTAAAACCCTCAGCACCAGCCTGTGGATATACCCAGACTGCAAAATATTGAAAAACACAAGCAGTCTGGACCCAGCCTGGAGTTGCGAGACAGTATTATTTATGGACAGGAAGAAAACCGTAGTTTCCTCCCGGAGTTATGATCATGAATTCTCCTGTTCTCATTAACCAAAACAATATTTGTATTAGCTACAGCAGTTTAGAAAGTTTGAACTGTAGCCGCAACAGGACCGTTACGCACCACGCCCCCGGTTGCAGATGTTTGGAGTAAAAATATGAATAGCTTGAATATGATCTCACTGTTTTATCCTAAGCGGATTTGACTATTCAAAAACACCTGTGAGAGATTTATCATGTGAATAAATGGTTGGCTTTTTTGTAAGTGTATGAGAGAAAGGGATAGAGGCAGAAGGGGAAAAAATACCTACACTATTATGTCACTTTTTACTTAAGGTGTATTGCTGTATTCTGGCTGAAAATGTCATGCCGCTGTCCACGTTAATCTTCCATGACAAACAAGGATTTGCTTTATATAATGTACATTTTTTATTAGATCAGCATTGTAGTAGTTAACAACAGTTAAAACTGAAAATAAACCACATTCCTGCAAGCTGAAGCTCATTCCTCGTCAGGAAGTCATGTCAAATGTCAGAAGTCAAATAGTGAAGTGTTTGGTGCATCTCTGGCTGAGGAGTGAAGTAGGCAACACAACAACCAAATAAAAGAGCTTACACCACATTCACAATGATGAGTGGAAGCAAACAATAATACAGCACGTGGTGGTGCTGACAGTGTGTGTCTGCAGCCTCAGGTTCAGCAGGCTAGCATGTGAGGGCCAGACAAGATGATTCAGTGCAGTGACCTGCATCTGTGTGTGTGTGTGTGTGTTTTGTGAGTTGATCCATTGAAATGGGGGTTTAGCAAGCAGCCAGGACCCGTTAGCTTTATTACTCATTAACCCACACAGTCCAACAAACAGTTCTGGACAAACATGTGCACGCCCAGCCCGTAAGTTAAACTCCATTTTAAAAGTTGGCAGAAGTCAGCAATCGCCTGTTGTCATCTGCTAAGAAATCAAAACATTGCCTGACTTACTTCAGACACAGATTCAGTGACAAGGCAATATCGCTTGTAAACATAGGGCACTAACAGCCAACAAAACCCATGTAGTTCATCTCAAATCTCACTCAGCCTCATCAAGCCATGCAGGTAGTCACCATTCCCCGTAACTGGGACACTGTTTCTGGAAAGGCACATTGCTACTTGAATAAATTGAATGTGTGTTGCATTTCAGACAATTTGTTGCAGAGTTTCTTCCATCATTTGTCATTTTTTAAAAGTTATCAAAGATAATACCACACCAAGGGGTCAACTGTCTGTTGTTTGTCCATTTGATGCACTGGACCCACAAACTCAAATACCAGCACTGGACAAATGTGTTTTATTACTATTTTTATTTCTCACCCAAAGAGCAGCATATGATCATCCCGGTGGAAAATTAACCTTCGCTAGTCATTAAGAGCTCATCTTTGGTATTGCAGGAGCATCAGCATATGCAAAATGAGAAAAAACTGGATTTTGCTCCAAACAGGGTGTAACAACCCCCACCGCGCGCCACCCACTCACTCTGCTGCCCACTCACCCCTGCCTCGCTCACCCTGCCTTTCCCACAGCATTCTCCGTCATATTTTCATTCTCCTTTACTAATTATAACTTCTCTTTCCTGTCATCGACACACTCACATGCCAAACACATGACAAATGACACAAACTCATTCATGAAAACGTGTAGCGGCACTCAGTCAAGGTTTAACCACTGGATTATGGGATTAGAGAGCGGGACAGATTTAGAGTGTGTATATTACGCTTCCACACGCATACACACCTCGCATTAACATCTGTATGTGTGTTGTTTTTCTGGTGTGTTGGGGCCTATGAACTACTATTACGCATTGGCTGGCTCACAGTTACACGCATGGAAAGTTCATTTAAAGGAGTAGTTCAACATTTTGGAAATTGCACTTGTTCGCTTTAGTTAGAAAAAGAAGATTGCTTCCATTCACAGCCAGGAGACAGTTGAAGCCTAGCTTAGACAAGTCGTATTAAATGAGATATAAAATGGACAGTGGAGATTTAAAGGTCCTGGTGTAGGCAGATGTTTTAACCTTGGTGGCAAAGTCGTCCGGTTTTCTCATCTAATCGATATGGTTTGTTTACACCAAAACGCTTACAGAAGATGGCTAAGGACCCCGCGCCCGTTAGTAAGCATATTCCCCAAAAATGTTGAACTTTTCCTTAAAGAAATGGTTTGTTGGTAGTCAACTCTGCTCACATTAAAAAAAAAAATAGTGGAGTGCATTTACTGTATATAGCATCTTTTATACCAAAACTGGGAGTACTGGTGTTCAGTGTCTTGCTCATGACACTTCACATGTGGGCAGGAGGGGCCAGGACCACCATCCTTGACAATCCATATGCTTAAGGAGTCTGTTCTTGTACTTCGTAAGTTGTTGTCTGCCGTTGTTGATCTGTTGTTTGTTTTTGCATGTATTGCACAGCATGCCGTCAGAGTTTGACTTCATCTCACATTAATATTCTTCTTTATTATTGGCATAAGCATGTTTAATTGTATGGGTACTATGCAATGTATGTATACTGTAATAGGTACAGTGCCTGTAACTAAACAAAAATAAAAACTGACAACATTACAGAAAGAGGAATATGAAGGTGAAGGAGTTCGACAAATGAGGCTGAGTGAGGGAGAAGAGAGAAGAAAATGGAGTAAAAAAAGGAGGAGAGCGAAAGATACCTACCAGCACTGACATGTGAAAAAACCCTCTCTCTCTCTCTTTTGCTCAACCACTGTATTGATGGATGACGACATGTGGGCGAGGGATGTGAGGGGATGAATGGATGGACAGGGGAGACCAGTGAGGAGATGACATCAGCGCAGCTGCCTCTTCCCAGCCAATCCCTCACAGCCCCTGCTCGTTGTCTCCCACCCTCCCCACACCTCTCCCTTGTTGTTACGGCAGCAGCACTATCCTTCCGCTTCGCGAGGCATTGTTTAAGGTTGGTAGTGGCGTAGTGTGTGTGTGTTAATAGGGGACTGTAGAGGCTGCAATCCAGTCAGAACGCCTTTTTTTTTTTTTTTCTCATCCACTGCCCTCTATCTGTCATCATCCTTCATCTTCCTCCTCTGCTCTGCCTGTCGCTGTCTCGCCTTTCCATCTTCCATCTTCCATCTCACCCTCTCACCTCTATTGTCTGCTGGGTCCTTTCATTCATGACTTGTTTTTTGCTGCAATGCCTTCACGCACATCGCAAACACACACACACTCCCATGCACACACATGCTTTCTCCTGGGTGATCTGGACCAAGATGGATATACAAACCTCCTGACAGGTGACAATTAAAAGGAAAATTCGAATAAATCAGTAGACAAACAATGGTGATGAATAAATGCAGATGCTTCCACAATAGTTTGATGAGTAATGATGAAATATACTGGCGAGTAGTCACCAGTTCACAACTGAGAACATCTCCAAGAAAAATTCGACTGTCAATTTTATCGCTAGCTAAATGAAGTTGCT
Source organism: Lates japonicus (assembly GCA_033238685.1). NCBI lineage: Eukaryota > Metazoa > Chordata > Actinopteri > Centropomidae > Lates > Lates japonicus. The sequence continues at coordinate 2,113,419 of BRZM01000021.1, read as the reverse complement.
GCTTTGTCCTTTGGCGCATCATGTAAATCACCCACTGATTTTGTAAGGCAAAAAGATCTAATGAAAGATGTTATTGAGCTGCACATGGGAAATGCAGAATTATGCTTATGACATTCTATTTTAAATCTACCTTGCATGTCCAGCTACTTTATGGAAGTGCAGTAATAAATTGTTGGGGTGACCCTTGAAAGTGAAGATAAATGTGTTACAAACAATATGCTCATGCAATAGTAACTCCAAGTAAAATGGCTCTATGAAAACATTTGTATTATATTGCACAAAATTGAATTTTTCTCATGTCATTTGAATGGCAACCACAAAAAAATACCCACAAATTTGTATTGTTGCCTTATAACCATGAACTGCTCAAGCTACATTTCCTCTACAGAGGTTTGGCATTTGTTTGTCGTTGAGTCTAGACAGTAGCATTTATGCACCATGTCAGACAGAAAAACATGACATAAACACTACAGAAGTTTCTGATGAGTTCAGGCTGTTTGGAAACAAACAGCTCTGATACTGATCATTCACACAAGTGTCATTTCAGATCATACCACAGATTACACATGAGTTACACCCAGATATTCATTAAAACAATCAGACATACAACATTTTAGAGTGAGCATAACAAAAGCCAAACAAACACAAATCCCCATGCATGTATTGCTCACCCATATGCTCATACGCCACGTCTTCCTAACATAAACCTATTCACATAATAGATGTATCTGAGAGTGATACAATATTAAAATGATCTGTTGTTATAGTCTGTTTATCTGTATGTTCTTTCAGCTGGAGTTGCCTGTCATTTTTCAGCCACAGTCTGTTTGTGTCCGGACGTCTGGTATTTCCCTCCTTCTCATCCATCGTCACATGTTCTTCCTCGTAACCATGGAAATGAGATCAACATGCAAATACTGAGCACTTAAGGTTGTGCAATAGAAGATGCAAATTACTTCCGCTTGTAGGATTACACTCCCCCACAGATTACCCCCGACGATACACACATCGAGATTTATGTAATGCAGCACACACGTAGTTATCACCCACCTGCAGTCCAGTGCATTTTCAAAGAGCTGCACTGGGTTGTAGTCAGACTGAAATTATTTACACCCAGTTATTTAGAGCAACTTGGAAGAAAATATCAAATAGTCCCATCAAAGCTAAAATTAAATGCACTTTGTCATTCACTTCAAAATGACAAGTTGATGACCTTAAAGCTGCATTGCTCACTCCTGTTATGGCTAAAATGTTAGCAAACAGCTACCTCATTTCACACATCCAGAAACAAATCGTACCATTAGTATTCATTTTCACTTCGTATTTTCAAGTCAAATGACAAACTATAGGGTACATTATTCATTGTTAACTCTGTTTTTGTTTCCAAACTCGAGATAAGACATCTGTTGGCTACTTAAGTTGTTACATCTTTTGTTCTCTTTTCCACAGCCAGTTTTGCTAACCTCTGTTCGTCCATTAAGGCTGTGTAGGTAGCACACTGTTGCTTCAGGAGAGCTTATTTTACTGGAAAATGGTGTTGGGTTAATGAGAGCGGTGACACTGAATATATAGAACATTTGTGAATGAAAACAAAACGCCAGAGGCATATATATACGTATGTCTGGCATTTTAATTCTCAGTGGTTTTTAACATACACAATCAGTTTTCTCACATTAGATAGACATTTGACTTTTATAATGAATTATATTATATTTATTAATATTAAAAGCCTTAAATCTAGTGTTAATATAAAATATGAATAAAAGTCAGTGTTGACATCTCTGTTAATGTACATGTCCTCCAAATATATACAAAACAAAAGAAACCAGGAGATACACACTGAGCTCTGGCCTTTTTAAATTCTGGTTTTGAAAGTGGGTCTGAATACTGTTTATTTTGTCATAAGAGTCTAATCTCCATCCACACATCGCCTCCCTCGTTTCATTGATGTCTGTTTTTTCTCTTTTTATGAATGAACGGCAGAGGAGGAAATGGGACGGGAAACTGGACGCTTTACGATAGGCTGCAATCGGTTGACGTCACCTCCGCCGTGACGCGATGCACCCATTCATAAAAAAAAGGAAAAAAGCGAAACAATCCTGAGGAGAAACACTCCGAGAGAGACAGAGGGGGAAAGAAAGACATGACCGTACTCTGTGTGAAGAGTAGTGCGGTTACAATGCGCGATGATGCATCACGGGTAGAGGAGAGGCGCAGAGGGAATCACCTAGATCCGTGTGCCTACTCCGGTTTGGAAGGTTGTGGGGGCACAGATAGAGAGACTGGAGAGAGAGAGACATTTGGGAGATTAGCGACAGTGGAAGCTTACACATCGAAGCTCCGAAACGACGTGGTGATGGAGGAGTTGTATGAGAGGATCGCACGTGGTGCTGAAAGCGGGGCTCCTGAAGGACGACATGCCATGCCTGCTGCTGGATCTGCCGTTTTTCCTCGCCTTCAGCGGCAGGCACATCTGCGGTGCGGTCAACGCCCGCTGCAACACCATCGTGCGCCGCAGAGCCATGGGTTCTGTGCTCCGCCCGACCAGGTACCGTCAGGCCGAGGTGGGCCGCCTCCTGCTCCGGGATGTACCCGCTGGTGTTGTACGACGAGAGGACGCCGGACTCGAGACGGTGAAGGAGGACAGCACCGTCACCCTATGCTCAACGCGTTGTGCAGGGACCCTCCGACACACACATATACCTGCTGAAAGGTAAATTCCATGCCTCATTATTACATTTAATCTTTATATAGTCAACTGTTGCATGCGAAAATAGGAACACAATCAGTAAAGCACCAATATGGTCATTAAATTTCATGAATCAGTCTCAGCAGGTCCATTAAGAATTGAACCGCAATAACATTGATGTTTGTGGTTTATTCTTTGTATTCAACCTACATAGACACAGTAAGGAAACTAGAAATTATAATAATAGTCTTTGCGCAACAGTTTCTGGTAATGTTAATCATTTTTATTACTGGGTTCAGCTTCCTTAGATTGGGGAGCACCAGCCTGCCGCAATACTTTGTCATTTTTTTCCCCACTCAGTCCATTGTTGGTAGTTTTCTTTCTGAATAAGCTCTCTTTACTTGGTTGGAAAAAATAAAGATTTAAAATTTAATGATAATAGAAAATAATGGAAGATTATAATGTTTCTGTGTTACCAACCCATTTTAAAAGGCAATCACAACCAATAATAATAATGATAAATAATAATATTCCCAATTTTCATTGAGAGCCTTGTTTGTGATGTATGTCAACCAATGTAGGTCATTTCATTTTTAACCAACATAATATTATTTACTGCTCCACAAAGATAATAATGAATACGTTTTTGTAGCTGTTCATTAGCTTATAAAACCAGAGAGTGAACATCCCGTTGACTGTGCCTGCTCTATTTTTATGCTTTTATTTATTTATTTATTTTGGCTAACACACACACTAATTAGTCATCACTACCATTCATTACATTCAATGGCCGTGAGCTGGAGTGAATGAGGTAATGTTGATGCGTAGAAGCCAATTTCAACCGGAGGGACCCCAGGACACACATGATCGCTTCAGAGAGAGTCCGTCTCGGGGGTCTCACTGTTAGGAAGTTGCAAAATCTAAAATCAACAACTCGACGCATTCGTCACTATATTATATTTAGACCAGAAATCTGAAACCAAAGCTCGCTGCAAGCTGCAAGCCGGCGCATTCTTTTTGTGCATCCCATCGACGCAGGCGCCTTGAAACGCCAGAGGTATGTATGTAGCTTATAAAAGATGACATTTCCCAGTTAATCTGATTTTGATCCCTGAGGTTCAGAGAGCAGTGCCTGCAGATGTATAAAAGCAAACAGATGATGAAATTGTAGTAGTAGACACAGGACAGAGTAGGTCAGGGGTTCAAGCCATTAGACTTATATCAGACTCACTGGATGCAGAGGAGAAAAACCTGGTGCAGATTGTGTTGGAATGTTAATGGGGCTGCCATGCTTCTTTTTTGTCCTTGGCATGCTTCAAGTGGTGTGTTTCTCTTGTAAGCCAATGTTCCTGGAGCAGTGGTTCTCAGTAGATTTAATGTCATTGACACACTGCATCCCACAGTCATTTTCCTAAAGTAAAACTGTGTTTGTGATGCATCCTGTTTGATTGTGATGTTCTTCTTTTCACAGGCGGATTTACTGGTGTTTTTCACAGAATACCCAGAGTTTGCTTAAAGACCAAATCCTCACCGGCCCTCACCAGCCAGTCCAGCACGACTCTGCTCGCTCATCTTGTGGGACGCCACACTACCCACCAGGTAAAAGCATGACACGCACAGACGAGGGCAGACCCACATGTACTCAAAGTTTACCCAGCTTTCAGACTGAAAAGAGAAAGTTACACTCATCCACTGTGTCAAACCACGTAGGTCAGGTGTAAGAAGCTTGAGTGAGTAAACAATTGTTAAACTGCAAATAATGAGTGTTTTCATTCATAAATAATCACAAGTGCCTGTCACTGCCACCAGATCACATAACAATGTTCGAATTTGCTTACTTATACTAAAAGTACTAGTTTATAGTATTTCACAGAAAACAGCAAGCAACTTTTTGTTATTTCATTTATACTTGATAAAAAAAGATTAAAAGTGATATTCCCTTATGTTTACATTTATTAATGTCCCGTCAGCTAATTGATTAATTTTATTTTTATGCTGCAAAGCGTCTTCAGTCACACACTGGTAACATAGAGTTCCTAGGTGCAAACACTGGAGGTTATTTGCCCTGCTCAGTGGAACTCAACTGTTGTTCACTTTGCCATTATCTATTCGAACCACATTTCATCCAGTTCAGATTTAAACCAGCAACATGTACTTACAAACTTGTTTTGAGTCTCTTAGCTATACTAGAGAATTTTGTTTTGCTTTAATTTACTCATTTTGTCTCATGATAGTTCACCCTCTGATTTACTCTTTATCACTTCCGTGACCCGCAGGCTCGCTGTTGGTCAGTGATCTGATGCTTGAGCCCCTACAGATTTTATGCAACTTTCAAAGTCACATGTGGTTAAAGTTTAATTTCCGGAACACACGAGAGAGACACATTAATCGGGCCTCTGTATGTTTTCTAAGAAAAAATGCTTGATAGTCTCGGCCACGCTTGCTGTGGTGGAGTTTTAACTACGGAACTGTAGCTTCCTTGCCAGTATATTGATAAGGATGGACTGTAAGTTTCAGTTGAGCACCTCTTTAGAGCCCTCGCCTCCACCCCGCCCCCTCCTCAATATTGGCGACTCTGCGTATTGATCATTTCCTGACGCCAGGCAGTACTGGAGGTCGCCAGCGGCAGTGACATAAACAGACGACAGCCCCTCATCAATAAGTCTCACTACCGGTATAGACTGCCAACTGCCTGACCTCCCAGATCTAGAAAGGAAAACAATACTTTTCACTCTTATTAGAATATACTCTTGAGATATGATTCAAAATAAAACAGAATTGGCCCACATAGCACAACAATAATATAAACACTAGATTACAGACTAGAATATTTATAAATGTGATGTGCATAAATATTTGATGAGGCAGGGTTAATGATGGTCTGCTGTAGGTTTAGAAATTTAAACTATGAATGCAGATCACCAAGATAAACCAAAACACACCAATATTTCCATTATTGTGGGTTGGAGCATGTTCACGCCATGTTCAGAAAGTGTTTCCATATGTGAAAACGACTTGGCTTGAAACAGAACTAACAAACCATGGCCCATATATCAATGACTTCTGCATTAATTACACAGCACGTTGGCCCCCGTTCGATGATAAGTGTGTATACGATTAGCAACATACGGCCGGTAGGTCATGTTATACTGGAAGTCATCTGGCCTCCGCACAGTGACACAGTGAATTTTTTGTCTTATTATGTGTCGTTTATTTGAGGAAATACAACATTGCTCTCTCTGTTGATTGTCAGGAGATGTTTCTCCATGAATGACTCAATGAATGGAGACTCACTCAATGAGATTCAATGAATTATGAACAAACTTCCCCATAGGACAATAAATCTATCGCTTTCATGGCTTAGCTATAAAGAAATATTTAACTGACGATCATCCTCCCATCTGTCCTTATCCAGGTGGCTCCAGTCGAGATCCTCCCTCGCTCTCTACCTTACAGCGCCCACGCCCCCCAAAGAAGGAGGTTTTTGGGACGCCATAGAATTCTGCCTTGCTGAACGTGACGGTCACCGACTGTCCCAACCACTTCGAGGGTGCATACCAGTACAAATGTATCCCTGTGGTGACAAATCCATAAAGAAGACATCAGCTGCTGGTTCCTGGAGGCTAATGGTGTCTATAGGTCAGTGAGTAAGGTGTGTGTGATGTGTATTTATTTGTGGTAGAAAATACACAAATTAGTTTCCCTGCTGCCAGCATGTTTAATGCCTATGGGTCGGTTCTGCAGATTATTTCCTCAGTTAATTAATGTAATGTGTGTGTAATAGTGTTCATTCGAAAAATCCACATCACAATTTTCTAGAATCCAAGGTGATGATATTACATGTATAATATAATCAATTTACTGTAATATAAGACAAAAGAAAAGCAGCAAATCCTAAAGGCTAAACCCATAATGCGAGGTATTGCTTCATACCGACTTAGGTAATCAATTGATCGTCAATAAAGGTATATTAATTTTCTTTGACACCGATTAATCACAGGCCCTGACATATAACACAACTAAACTGAATCACCTGTCAGTAAAACAGAGCAGGGATCATGATGTCTTTTCTTTCTCCTTGATTTTCTGTTGATGCAGTCTGAGTTTTCAGCCACGTGCTCTTCACCGCTCATGTTTAACCAACAGTCCTCTTCTTCATTAATCTCAAACCAACCGAAATGTAAAGTTTCACTGCCTGGGAGTCTGAGAATTATTCAGAAAAGAGCTGCAGTGGAAAAGCTTTCTGTAACAATGACCCACAAATCAAGACATTTATTCAATGGAATGTGTCAAATGATTATTTCAGTCACTCTTTTTATCACTCAGTGGATTCTGCAGACAGAAATGGTTAAAAAAACCTACCCAAATTCGATCAAATTAATCTATTAGAGTACAATATGACATAATACACCGTGGGAGAAAACTGACTGGTATTCGAAATGCTAAAATATTCCAATCAATCATCTCTCTGCAGCATGATTTCAGAGATATGTGTTTGTGTATATGGCTAGGCAAGTGTTAGCTTGCTTTTTGCTTTCATGCCTATGCTGTGGTTTCAGTGCCGAGTGGCAGTTAGTCACGCAGCTCTGATGTGTGTGTGTGTATGGTGTGTGTAGGTACTGGTATGCGTCATAGCTAGCTGGTTAGACTGAGTCTGACTCATCCACTGTTACCGGGTGAACAGACGCTATGGTGGAGTTACCTGAAATCTGTGTGTGTGTGTGTGTGTGTGTGTGAGAGAGAGAGAGAGAGAGAGAGACAGAGAGAGAAAGCGAGGAGATTGGAGAGAGAAAAACACAGACATCTGAAAAACACAGCAAGACACAAAGAGTGAGAGATGGGGATGCTCAAATCAAGTTAGAAGCTTATAGAGTGCAAACATTCTATCTTGTGTTATTTTGCCAGAACAGTCATGAAGAACTGACCCTTAGCGCAGTACTTTATATTCAAACATCAGCCAAAAACCTCAGGGAAAATTAGATTAATTCTTCAACATGAGAAACAATAAATTAAGTCTTTATCTTCTTTCATGTTGTGTGTTTAAACTTTCCTGCAGGCTGCCACACATGTGCCTGGACACGAAGTTCTTCCAACTAATCATGGCAAACTGAGGATGCTCAGAAAATTGTTACTGTAAACGCTAATCAAACCATACCCAAATCTGGTTATTCACAGTCACGTCAAGTAATAAAAGGTTCAAACATGAAAGAGGCAGTATATTGGTGAAATAGGACAGGGGAGGAAAGAGGGGTTGACAACAACGATTTTTTTTTAACTGTACGTTCTCAGTTAAATGTGATTTGCTGCTTTCTCACTTGAGAAGTTAGTTACCAATACATGACTGTGTCAGAGGGCGGCATAAAAAAGTGTGGAGTGAGAGGAAATGAAAGGAGTTTGAGGCGAAGTATTGGCTGCGGCTATCTGTTGTAAGCTTATTTAGGATGGATGTGACATTAGGTGATGGAAGAATCAGCTGCAGATGAACTGGTGGTTACAGTTCATCCTGAGGAGGACAGCGAATGTTCGGAACCAAAGTTCCCAATAATCCATTTACTGCGCGCGAGAGATTTAGCTCAAAACCACACAAATGTTAACTCATGGTGGCGCTAGAGGAAAATCCGGTGATCACCAAAGTCATTAACAACACTCTCTTGGGATAATGAATGTTCTGCCAAATGTGGTGCCAATCATCAGATGTTACCGAAGTCAGGGTGGAAAAAAGAACAAGACCTTGGACTGGACCCCCTCTCCTCAGACTCAGTAATGGACCCAGTGGGCGAGTGCTGTCCGATCGTCAGCAGGTACTCCCGCCCGCCACAATCTGCCTGGCCTAATTGATGAAGAGAAAGCTGCAGTTTGGATGAAGTTTCGAAGCTTGTGCGCGCCGGGCGTCAGCAGCATCACCTCCTCAACCAGCTTCATGGGCCAGCTTTTTGCAGTTTGAGTCGCAGCTCCTTCGCCACCTCCTGCGCTGTCGGTGTCAAGGTTCGGGTAAGCCCGCCTCGACCCAAGTCACATCAACACCCACGACGGCCACGCCCACCTTCCGCTCATTTTTCAACTTCCCAGTCTCTGTGGTGAACCCAGCTCACCTGCACCACAGTCTCACTGGGTCAACCTCACCTGCCGAGGATAGCCAACCGCAGCCCCCGCCCCAACAAACTATCTGAGCACAGACTAGGCTGGCATTAGCTGGAGGAGCTGTCAAATCTTAATCGATGCTGCAGTGTGTGCTACGCTTCCAGGGTGGGAGGAGAAGCGCTATGGTGCCTGATTCAAAACTCAAAGAAAAACAACTTTTTTAAAGTTCAGAAACCAGCCAACGCCTCTTCCATTTTAACACGAGATTTATTAAAACTGACCAAAAATGAACTGGTTTTCTCAAACTTGTTTCAGTAAACGAAATTCGACGGAGCAGTTGGACTGGTGTTTACTGAAGATACACCTTTCTTGACAAAAAACAACAACAACACGCACAGAGGCACACTGACACACAAACACGGACACAGAGAGGCATGAGCAGCAGCAAACACTCTTCTTTTTTTCTTTCTCTTGTCTGCCTCACACACACACCACACACATATCTGGCGACTGGCTGCTCAACTGAATAAGCCTGGGCATGGAAGACAGGATCTGTTGCTATGGAGATCTACAGGTTTTAGGAGAGCAGGGCGGACAGGTTGAAGGAGGAATTTAAGCACCCGCCTTTTCCCCTTTGGTGTCCCTCCGTTGCTGTATAAAAGAGATGGATGGAAAGAGGGGAGGAGACACCTATAGGAGTTCTTCAGACAGGTGTCGTCGGCAACCCAATCGAGCTTCCTGGTCTTTCACACGCCCTTCCTCTCTCTTTCTCTCCCTCCTCTCCCTCAGTACACACACACACCTTCCTCCCTTCCATCCCCTTTTCATCCTTATATTCCTCCATCCTTCCTCCTACTCCCTTCTCATTCTGCCTCATCTTCACCCCATCCACCCCTCCTCCGCCTCCTCATCTCTTTGCTGAAGAGGCGAATAACAAATAAGATGCCAAACAAAGCGCCTAGGGTTCGGTCGGCTCAAACCTCCATTGCGTCCCCGATAAACACTTCTAGAAACCTTTGTTACACAAAAAGGCTGTTTTTGATGAAAAGGCTGAGAGAAAAAGTCATAAAGAAATGTATTGTGTCCAGGACATTTTCATTGTGTTTACTGACTTTCTGTTAGATCAGAGAAATTTCTTAGAGCCATTGGCCCTGGGAGACAGCCAATTTCGTACACTATGCTGGATACCTTTATACATTTAACCTTATTTAAATCATGCCTGACATCATTTTTCCAAAAGCATCAATTTTGAGGACACTGATTAGTTCCTTCCGCAAGTTTATTTTCATAGTATACCAAATGAACGAAAACACTGGCTCATTGATGGAAATGAAAATTTTTAGATGATTATTAAATAAAAATGCCAGCAAATGGTCCCTTGAGGTGTTTGTGGCTTTGTACATAAAGGGTATTCCATGGATTTAGGCCCCTGGATTTGGTTAGACAACGTTTTCTTTAGTTGCTAGAGTATAGATTGCTGGAATGTCCAGCAGCATTGTGCGTGCAGTACAGACTCTTATTCCGCCAGGGTCAAATGAGCAAAGCTTTTCCTTCATCTTTACTCTCTCTAACACAGCCATTATCATCAACACAGTATATGCTGCACACAAGTAAGGTAAAATAACGAGAATTAGATCTGAAGTGCCCACTTAGAATGAACTCAGGTTATTTTTGAACACATTACAGAAATATTCCTGGAACAATTTTTGTCCGGACCTATTTAAAATAGATATCCTGACATTTTTAATTGGAGAAAATTGATGGCAATACTCTTCTCTCAGACACTTTTTGATGTGTTTTAACAGGTCCATCCTAGATGCATCAACAGAGCTCAAATGTGTCTTTGCTCAAATTTAAGAAACATTAGGGACCAGTTACATTTGTATTGCCGTTAGAAAAGCGATTTAAGCTAAAAAGTCAAAAATTCAGCGGTATCTTGTACAACACAACAAACCATAACTCTCTGTTTTGAAGATTGTCCTACAGCCCTCTGATAGCACTTGATGTCATGCAATACTGTACTTACAATCCATAAGAAAAAACATCTCACATTAACACAATTTGAGACAATGTTTGTATTGTTTGTGCTTTTGACCAGGCTGAGCTCACACTTGTGTTGACATCCAAAAGGCACAAAGTCCCACCACGGTTGCTTTTTGTGGTGCCCTTAGTCCTGATGTATACACAACAACACACAGGCAGATTCACAACACACACACACAATAATCATTAATTGGTTTCAAAGAAAATGGAAACCTTTTTCTGTTTTTTGAAGATTGGCACCTACTTCTTAGCACTTTGAAGGATGCAATACTGTATTTATAATTTATGATTGATTTGGTAAATCATGCTGATGCTAGACTGACTAGGACTTTGCATAAAAGACATTTTGTCCATGAGGAGAGAGACAGAGAGAGAAAAGAGGGAGCGAGAGAGAAGAGAGCCAATCAGTGAAAAATCTACATTTTGTACACATCTGTGTGGTCTGTACATGTTCGTCTGTCATGTGTGTCTGCCTCTGTGTTAGTCCATCTGTCTTGATTTTCAATCTCTCTGTTCGGTCTGGTTTACCGCATCATGGCACAATATCAATCCTCCACTTGGACATTTATATAAAAACACTTTTTCCCTCAATTTATTGTGGAATGAATGATTCAGCATTTATTTGGTTACTGAAGATCCACTGTTGAATAAACACGTTCTACTCAGTTGTATGTGCCTTTATGACAGTGTGAACTGAATAAAACACAGTATACAGCATTAATGATGATACAAAACTCAGGCATGATAAAGAGCTATCATTTAAAAAATTAAAATCAGATAAATCATGTTCAGCATAGATGCAGCATATAGCTTGATCCCAGTATTTAGTTGGGTTAGAAGTCTAGAATAGCATCCTCCTGTCATTAACCTACAGTCATATACACATGCTTTTAAATACTACAAGACAAGACCTTGGAACATAAGTCCTTTTAAAAGTAAGATAAATTAGATGTTAACAGCATATGTATTATTTGTTCACAAAATTACCTCTGACAACCTTCACTTGTGCCAACCTTTTTCCCACAGAAAAAGGAAGTGTAAGCTTGCAAAAATTCATCTAGTGGTGAAAGTATGTATCGAAGCCAATTGGCATTGCGGCTGTGAAGATACTGTTTGGGAACCTGGAGGTTGCAGGTTAAAGGAGCTATGTGGGGAATTAGTGTATCTAGCGGTGAGAACGCAAATAGCAACCATCGAATAACTATCCCATGGATGTACTATTAAAGCTGGATACCGATCGAAAATGGAACCCATTCAGTCCTATCAGAGTTGTCGCCTGGCGCGTGACGTGTGCGGGAAAAAGTGGGTTTTTTAGGGTTCTGGCCTTTTACTCCATGTATTCAACTGGCGCTTATGGACAATGCCGGAGGAGGAAGGCGATAAAAGACATCCCTCTGAACTTCAGGTGGAGGCACTGCAGGTCCCACTCTTGGCTGGCCATGACTAATTCCATCCATGATCTTTCACATGATGAGGATTTCATCACACTGAGATGCTTAAGCCTTGAATAACAAACAAATGTGGTTGTTTTTGAACAGATGACAGGTTTAATGAACTTACATCACCATTAAGACCAGAGATACAGATAAGACATTGCAGAGATCACATAACTATCAATGCAGTAAATGACTTAGAAATTTAAAATACTCTGGAGAATAATTCTCAGTTGAGGTGTTCTTATCAACAATTTTACATGTCTCGGCATTCTCCATCAGAGACTGTTGCTAGGTGGAACAGAATCACCCACCATATGTTTTTTCAGAAGAGCTGTTGCGTGTAAATACTTGGCTGCTTGTCGCCATGATCGCCCTGGGATGAGCTCAGGAGAGGCGGAGAAACGAAGTCTCGTAGCCAGATTAATATTCAATCTTGAAATTGCCGTTTGTCAGTACTGTTAGAAACTGTGTGAAGAAGCCTGATGTTAAAATGCTTTGAGCTGCTTTTTTTTCCTCAAACACGAGTGAAGATAGACGCGAATTACCTGGCGGCGCGAGGGTAAGTTAAGGAGCTAACTGAAGAAGCGATTTCAGCGTTAGCAGCTAGCATTAGCTTTTAGCCTTTCTCTTAACAAATATCGCTTGACTGTATTTGTTCACAATCACGTTACTAACCTGCTTCATCTCTTTGTAACTTTGTATTCCATTTCCTGATTATTTAAACCCGCGATAGCGGTCAATCATGTCGCTGGTCATCGTGTTTGTGTCTATTTGTGGTCATTTTGTAGTTATATTGCATTTGGCTTACTCTGCTGCCTTACACCTGTAAAGACTACTGGGTTCGCGCGAGAACTAGGTGATATTAGATTTTAACAACACTATTCTTGGAGAAAACTTTAGTGATGAAATATGTGACGGGAAAGACTTGTATTTGACTGTTAGTGCACAGTTTGAAAGCAGGCTTGTACTGACTCTGTGCCCTCCCACAGTGTATTAACTGAGATTAATTAGAATCATTACACCAAAATTTAAGCTTTTAAAGCCCACCATATGCCTTGAGATTTTTTTTTTACTGCTTTTTCTCTCTCTTTTGTGAACAAATGTTTATTTTTTAATCACGCGGTTTTAGTGTTTTCACTGTTGTGTTCCTCCTCACACTGTGTGGGTTTTAGTGGTAAAAGGTTTACATTACTATTTTGTGTTAGTTAATCAGTGTTTTCAGGCATTGTACCCCTGTTGCCGCTTGGACAGAGACACCAGACCCACCACAGACCAACAGGTATGTGTCCAGAAAAATTCTACCCAGTCTGAAAAAATATTTGTTGATGAGCTGAATTACTAATGCCTGCAATTGCTTTCGTTTTTCGCTTAGTGTCACTGGGCAACCTCCAGCTCAAAACTTGGTATTTAATGAATTTAGCACTGTAGGCCAAGAATTGATTAATTCCTATCTATTAAACCGCCAGAAAAATACTACTGTAATTGTTCAGAACTCAAGGTGACCTTTTTCAGACGTTTCCTGCTTAATCAGCAGTATTTATATCATTTAACATAAGACAAAACTATTAAATTCTCACCTCTCGCCTCTGTCTTGAAGCAAATATTTACAATCTTGTTAAAACAATATTTACTAGAATAGTTTGTCAGAGGATGATGACCAGTTTCACACTTATTACTTCAGTTTTTTTCACATAAGCTGCTTTTAAGACCTTCGTGAATAATAAAAAAAAGAGAAACATTTTTAAATATGTGTTAATGAGAAGAATGTTTGGGTGAAATAATGGCTCCCATGTGACCGCCTGTGGTGGAAGAAATACTGGACTTTACCGAAGTATGATAATAGTAAGATAGAAGTTAAAATCCCAAGAATTGGGACTTAACTAATAGTGTTTATTATTGTTGAGTAGTTCACAGTAACATACACACTGTTTCCAGTGTTGATAGACACACAATCAACAATCATTTTACTTTCTCCTGCTATTTGTTGCTCTTCTTCTCAAGCTTCTTCGTATTGTAAGTAAAAAGGTGGCTGGATCATTTCCCTCACCACCTTTATCCACCCATGATCATCCATGATCACAAAGACGCTGTCCATGATCTGGAGAGACATTGTTGAAGATGAGGAGATCCCGTCTGGCGATCAGAGACCTTGTCCATGATCGCAGAGACCTTAAGTCAAAGATGAGAGAGACGCCACCGATCAGACACATTGTCCATGACTCGCAGAGACGCAGCAAAGCTCGCAAAGACAGAGTTCTCTACCTCTGATGGCATCATCTGCATTCAGAGAGACATTGTTGATGATCACAGAAACACCATTTGCGATCTCTCAGAAACATCGTCTATGATCACAAAGACATTGTCTATGATTGCAGAGACATTATGTCCATAATCTCGCAGAGACATTGTCCACTATCGCGAGACGTATCCATCGACGAGAGACATCGCCTAATAAATCACAGAATGACATTGTCCACAATCGCAGAGAATCTTCATAATGTAAGCAAGTAATCTGTATTAATAATAATGTAAAACTATTTACATTTACATTCAGTATTTTGATGGCATACTATACAATGGTATTTTTTGACTTACATACTATACTATGCATTTTTATCAATATTTTTGACACCATACTATGACATGTTTTTTAACCACAATTTTGACACCATATCATGGCTTTTATGACATTTTTGACGCCATACCATACTATGATATTTTTGATTATGAGTTTTGATGTCTTATCACACCATGATATTTTTTGACCATTCTTCATGCCCTTCACTAACCACATTATTTCTTTGACCATTTTTATCAATTATACTATACTGCGACATTTTCATACATTTTTGACTTCATACCATTATTTTTTTTATGATTTTGACATGTTACTATGTTATGACATCTTTTAATATTTTTTGATCGCCTTTGCTATAACCATGACGTTTTGATGGTTTTGACTACATATGACATTTTTTGATTGTGGTTAACATGTTACTGTTAATTCATGACATTTTTTTGGACCATCTTTGGACGCCTTACAATACTGCGTCAGGACATTTTTTTGATGGTTTTTGACGCCAGCATATGTATTATTTGACCATTTTGACAACTTACTGTACCATGATATTTTTTGATGGTTTTTGGACATCTTACTAATAATGATATTTCTTTCTGACCATTCTTCATGCCCACACACCATGACATTTTTCAACTATTTTTGATGTTCTTACTATACTAAGGACATTTCACCATTTGACCACTACCATACTATGACATTTTCATACATTTTTGACGCCATACTCATGACATTTTTTACAGATTTTTGACCTTTCTTCATGCCTTTTCACACCATGACATCTGACCATTTTTGACGCTTCTCATATACTATGACATTTTTGATGGTTTTTTGGACGGTATATTATGATGATTATTTGATTTAAGTTTTGACACCCGCATTTCACACCATGACATTTTTTTTTTTGACCATTTTGATGCCACTATACTATGACATTTTTTTTTGATGATTTTTGGAGGCCTCTACAATATGACATTTGATGGTTTTTGGACGCCATACCATATTATGACATTTTTGATTGTTTTTGGACAAATCCTACTGTACTAAGACATTTTACCCACTTTTTGGACACCATACCATACCATGACATTTTCATAACATTTTTTGATGCCACACTATTACATTTTTTATGATTTTTGACATGTTACCATGCTGGCGACATCTTTGGCCATTTTGGACGCCTCATACACCACATGATCGTTGATGGTTTTGACACCGCTACTATGACATTTTTGATCAGGTTAACCACGTTAATGCGTTAACTACGACATTTTTTGACCATTTTTGACGCCTCACAATACTGCATTATTTTTTGATGGTTTTTGACGCCATACTATATTAAGGACATTTTTTGTTCATTTTGGACAACTTACCGTACTATGACATTTTTGATGGTTTTGATCGCCATACTATATTATGACATTTTTTGATTGTTTTGACAATCCCACTGTACCATGACATTTACCCACTTTTTGACAACACCATACCATACTACACATTTTTCATACATTTTGATGCCATAATTATTAACATTTTTTAATGATTTTTGACATGTTACTATGCGACATCTTTTTACATTATTTTGGACGCGCCTTTGCTATACCATGACGCTTTTTGATGGTTTTGACGCTACTATGACATTTTTTGGATTGTGGTTAACATGTTACCACACCATGACATTTTTTTTTGACCATTTTTGACGCCCACAATACTGTGACATTTTTTGATGGTTTTTGACGCCATACTATATTATGACATTTTTGATGGTTTTGACGCCTTACCACACAATGATATTTTCTGGACCATTCTTCATGCCCACACACACTACGACATTTTTTTCTCACCATTTTGACACCTTACTATACTATGACATTTCTTGACCATTTTTGACGCCTTACTATACTATGACATTTTTCATACATTTTTGACGTCATACTATGACATTTTTTATGATTTTTTGACCTTTCTTCATGCCTTTCTACACCATGACATCTTTTGACCATTTTTGACGCCTTACTATACTATGACATTTTTTGATGATTTTTGAGGCCTTACAATACTATGACATTTTTGATGGTTTTTGACGTATTACTATGACATTATTTGATGGTGTTTGACACCTTACTACACCATGACATTTTTTGACCATTTTTGATCGCCATACTATACTATGACATTTTTTGATGATTTTTGAGGCCTTACAATACTATGACATTTTGATGGTTTTTGATCGCCATACTATATTATGACATTTTTTTTATTGTTTTTGACAACTTACTGTACTATGACATTTTACCCACTTTTTTGACGTCATACTATATTATGACATTTTTACCATATTTTTGACAGTGTACTATACTATAATATTTTTACCACATTTTTGATCTCATACTATGACATTTTTGATGGCATACTATACTATGACATTTTTACCACATTTTTGATGCCATTACTGTGACATTTTTTGATTTTTGACGCCTTGCTATACTATGAAATTTTTACGACATTTTTGACACCATACTATACCATGACATTTTTGATGGTTTGACCGCCACATTATGCTTGATATTTTAATTCATTGATTTGACCCGGCATACCATGTAATTGCTTTATTTTTACCAATATTTTTGGGATTGTTAATACCATGTACTATGACATTTTATGACATTTTGGACACCCTTGCTCACCATGACATTTTGATGGTTTTCTATTAACGCTATTGATGATTATTTGATGGTGTTTGACACCTTACTACACCATGACATTTTTGATGCCTCATACTATATTTTTGATGATTTTTGACTACTTATATACTAAGTATTTCACCCACTTTTTGATCGCCTTTTTGGATAATATATTATGACATTTACCCCTATTTCGACGCATTATACTATAATATTTTTAACACATTTTTGATGGCATACTATATCATGAGACATTTTATTTTATCGCTTGATGCCATACTATATCATATTATTTTTGACGCCATACTATACTATGATGACATTTTTGATGTTTTTTTATCATCAGCACACAATTGGCTGACATTTTTGACCATTTGACGCCTTTGCTATACTATGACATTTTTTTAATCATTTTGACAATCAAGAATTATTACCATGAGACATTTTATGGCTTTTTGGACGCTACATTATGCTTCTGGACATTTCACTAATATTTTTGATCGCCATACTATATTATGACATTTTTACCACATTTTTGACGCCATACTATACTATGACATTTTTTGATGATTTTTGACGCCCACACACCATTATTTTTTTGACCATTTTCGACGCCTACTATGCCATGATATTTTTATGACATTTTAATAACTATACCATACTATGACATTTTGGATGGTTTTTTGACTACCACTATACTGCTTAATATTTTTACCACACATTTTGACAAAGCATACTATAGTGTGACATTTTATGACATTTTTTGACACCATAATATGACATTTTTTATGATTGAATGACATTTTTACCACATTTTTAGTGACATTTAGTAAGGTGTCAAAAATGTCATAGTATACTGTGTGGTCAATGTCACAAAATATCATAGTGTCTTTCAAATATAAGAGGTAATTTGTAATATCACAAGCAAGAATATGCAAAGTTGTATGTAGTAATAGTAGCATTTGAGGGGATTTTAAACTGTTTTTTTCTACTCTTTAATTATATTTGTAATTCAGGACTCTGAAGCTTGGACAATGTACATCATGTTTCGTAGGAGGAGGAGAAGACCTATCACCCGAAGAGGACAACAAAAGTAGTTAAAGATGTTTTAGAAATGTCTGTTTTCAAAGTAATATCACCACATGTGCTCATCGTATCACATTGTAATTGTTGGTTGAGAGAATAAGTGTTCTAGTGTTCAAACATCTGTCATTTGCTGTGCTTTTGTTGAATATTGTCAACAGGTATCAATAAAGTCTTCTAGCTAACTTTTGAGTTGGGTTTCTATTTTCAAATCCACGTCCTAAAAATTATTTGCAGTGCAGAAATATTTATTATTTTCAGTTGGGTAGTTTATACTAAATGTATAACTGAGGCTAGAACTTGCCAAAGCTTTTAACCCTAACCCTAACTTCTGGATAACAGGATAAAAACCTGTAACCCTAACCCCAATTTCTCCAGTTTTTGCGGGTTAAAAGCCCTAACCTCTAACCTTCAGTTAAAAGGCTCAAAGTCAGTAACCCTAACCCTAACCCTAACCCTAACCCTAACCCTAACCCTAACCCTAACCCTAACCCTAACCCTAACCCTAACCTTGACTAAAAGCTGTAACCTAACCCCAACTCCTCCTCCAGCTTTTATGGCTAAAAGTCGTAACCTAACCTTCAGTTAAAAGTACAAAAGCCATAACCCCAACCTCAACTCGACTGTTACAACCCTAACTCCCAACCTGTAGCTTTATGGCTAAAGCAAAATCTAACCCTAACCTTGACTAAAAAGCTATAACCCTAACCCAACCTCTAGCTTTAAGTGTTCAAAAGTCAGAACCCAACCCTAATCGCCTGGCTAAAGTTGTAACCCTAACCCTAACCTTGTTAACCATGGTCAAAGCAGTAACCCTAACCCCAACTCTTTTGACTAAAAGTTGTAACCCCAACCCCTAACCTCCAGCTTATGGTTAAAGCCGTAACCCTAACCTTTTCAGTTAGCAAGCAAAGCTATAACCCTAACCCCAACCTTTTGACCAAAAGTTATAACCCTAACTCAACCCTTCCAGCTTTAAGTGGCTAAAAGCTGTAACCTAACCCTAACCTTTTGACTAAAAGCTATAACCCTAACTCCCAACCTCCAGCTTATGTTCAAAAGTCAGAACCCTAACCCTAACGTTTGGCTAAAGTTAGTAACCTAACCCTAACCTTTGTTAACCATACCAAAGCAGTAACCCTAACCCTAACCTTCACCCAAAAGCTGTAACCCTAACCCTAACCTCCAGCTTTAAAGTGGCTAAAAAGTCAGAACCCTAACCTTTCTGCCAGTTGTGCGGGGCTAAAAGTTACAACCCTAACCCTAACCTTGACTAAAAGCTATAACCCTAACCCTCAACCCTCCAGCTTATGATAAAAAGCAATCCCCAACCCTAACTCTTGACTAAAAGCTATAACCCTAACCCTAACCTCCAGCTTTATGTCTAAAAGTCAGAACCCTAACCCCAACGCCTGGCTAAGTTGTAACCTAACCCTCAACCTTTGTTAACCATGGCTCAAAAGTAGTAACTCCTAACCCTAACCTTGGACTAAAAGCTGAAACCCTAACCCTAACCTCCAGCTGCCAGTGGCTAAAAGCTAAGCAAAAAACTGCAACCTCAACCTTATCCTCTGTTATAAATGGTTTAATCCAGATAAACTATTATACTTTCATGCCATATTAAACAGGCCAGCAAAATATTCATTGTTGAGAAGCATTTATTTGAAGATAATACTTATTAGTTTCACAGCGGGAAATTCACAGCATTGCAGCAGCAAAAATAGAAGAAGGCATGCTTATATAATAAGACAAGATGTAAACAAGATAATATGACAATATAGCAAGAGCAATTAAGGAACAGTATGTACAGGACTATTTACATACTAACAGACTTTGTTGAATTCCTGAGAGAATTTCAGTACTGATATTACACAGTTTGAAAACAGCAAAATACCAAATGAAATGATAAACACAAAAACTAAACTAACCTGCAAACACTGTGAAGAGGTGTGAAAATATGCGTGTTCACAGAAAACAAAGGTAAGATGGTTGAAGCTTAAGATAGTTCCTTAACCTTAAACTGCATGGCTTACAACAAAGGGTTTATAACCAAGATGGCCTCACACAGACTGCATGGCATATGCGGAGTAGGTTAACAAAGGAGTGTTCTTCATGTCAAGCAAGAAGTTGTTAAAGTGTGTTCTCTAGTTGCATGCAATACACTGAGTTGTGAACGTTAGGATTAATCAGTAACCTGTAAACATACACACAACAACAAAGTTGAAGTATTATGTTAAATCAAATTAATAATACATTTTTTCCTAAAGCACATCTTAAATCCATTTAACTACTTTAGTTAACCCGCCTTACTATACTATGACATTTTTTTTTACCATTTTTGATGCCTTACTTACTGTGAATATTTTTTGATTTCGATGCCTGCTATACATATTTTTGATGGTTTTTGACACCTTTCTATGACATTTTTTAACCATTTTTCATGTCCATGCTAAGGACATTTTTTTTGACCATTTTGGACACCTTTCATACTATGACATTTTTTTACCTTTTTTTTTTTAAAGTTATTTTTATGGGCTTTTTCTTTATTGACAGGACAGTGGAGAGGGACAGAAACAGGGAGAGGGGAAATGACACGCAGTAAGTGATCCGGCCAGACCGGAGCTCTATCCGGGGACCAGCTGCCTGGTGAGCACTTTAGCCCATGTGGTGCACGCCGCCCAACCATTGCCATGGGGTGCCCTTGACCATTTTTTGGACACCTTACTTTTGACTGTATATTTTTGACGATTTCAATCTAGTATACTATTATATTTTTATGGTTTTTGATGCCTCTACATTTTTAACCATTTTTCATGCCTTGCTATGCGCAGACATTTTTTGACCATTCTTGCTCTTTACATAACAGACATTTTTTGGATGGTTTTCACGCCTAGTGTGTTTGCCATGACATTGATGGTTTTTGATGCCTTTCATACCACAAACATTTTTGACATTTTCATATTTTATCATGGACAACGCTCCCCCACTAAGAATGTTCCTCCCGATCATGGACGATGTTCCCAGCATTCGTGGGACAATGTTGTGGACCGCGGTGACACCCCGAGGAAATCTATATATCATTATACAGCAAAAATGATCAATACACTACTACCTATTCCTTACAACAAGAACCATATGAAAAATGAGATAAATATTCAACATTACAGTTGAACCAGAACATTTGGACAAAACATTTTTCTGCCTTTTACACTCATGCAATGCCATGTTTTGACATTTTCTATTTATCCTTAAATTCTTCTCTTTTCTTTGAACTATTCTGCAGATGAACTATGTAAATTAACTGCACGTTATTTATTTAACATTGATGTGCTAAGTCTATTTTGAAAAATTATAAATTATTCAGACCAAATATCAAATACTGAGCATAAAACAATTTAATGTCAGTGCTCTGTGTTGGACAGTTGATGAATCTGTTTGTGAATTACCCAGGCCTCTGTCTGGTCTCAAAGGTCCTCTTCTGGTGCGTATGGCTTCGCGCATCGCGGACTACATCCCCAGACCGCGACAATGTCTCTGAGATTATGGACAAAGTTCTGTGACTTCGGACAACGCTTTAGATCGTGGACTATGTCTCTGAGATCATAGACGCATCTCTGTGATCATCGATAAATATCTCCATGATCGCGTCATGCCGTCGGATCGAGAACCACAGTGTGCTCCACCGATTTCAAGTAGGAGTTTCATTTAAGCATGTGGGACAATGTCTCTGATCATGGACAACGCCTCTCATCCTTTTGACAAGGTCTCTGCGATCACGACAATGTCTCTGATCGCGGGGACTGTCTCCTCATCCTCAACAATGTCTCTCCGATCATGGACGACGTGCCTCGCGATCGTGATCTATGCGGGTGACACCTGAGTGAAAATCAAAGAGAAACATACAAAGGAAAATGATCAATACACTACTACATATTTCTTATCAACAGTTTAACCATGAAACACAGATACCAACATTACAGCTGAACCAGAGAATTTAACAAAACAGTTTATGCTTTGTTATATTAAGACATTGTCATGCCTTACTATACTATGATATTTTCATTTTTACTTCACTACCTGAACCAGTCGAGGCAGACGGTCACCGAAGTCCGCTGGTTCTGTTCGTTTCGCCCCAGCGAAAGTTTTTCTGCCATCGTCGCCTGGTGCTGAGTACGGTCTAGACACCATACTATACTATGATTTTTCTAAATGTCTTACTACATTATGACTTTTGACAGTTTTTGATGTCTTACTACTGTGATTTATTTCATTACTACTTCTGATATTGCTAATTACTTTTACATTACTTCCATTAACACAGATCACTCTATATACATTACTTTTATAATGGTAGATTAGTTCTATTATTATAATTTTTCGATTCACTGAATACTGGAACAATGTCAGTGCTCTGTGTTGGACAGTTGATGTGAATCTGTTTGTGAATTACCCGAGGCTCTGTCCTGGTCTCAAAGAACTTTCATTGTGCGATGGTTTCACATCGTGTGGGACTACATCCCTGTGATCATGACAATGCTCCTGAGAGCCATGGACAAAGTTCTGTGATCATGGGACAACGCCTTTGTGATCGTGGACGATGTCTCTGAGATCATAGATTCAGAGCCCTCTGTGATCATCGGCAAATATCTCCATGAGTCATGTCATGTCATTTAATCGAGGAACCACAGTGTTCTCAATCGGCCTTTCATGCGCAGAGTTTCACGAAGCATGGGACAATGTCTCTGATCATGGACAACGTCTCTCCATCTTTGACAAGGTCTTGGCGACGATTAATGTCTCTGACTGTGACCCATGTCTCCTATCCTCAACAATGTTCCTCCGGATTTATGGATCTAATGCCTCTATGCATCGTGACCCATGGTGACACCTGGAGGAATCAAAGAGAAACATAAAGGAAAACGATCAATACACTACTACATATTTTCTTGTATCAACAGTTTAACCATGAAAACACACAGATACCAACACACAGCTGAACCACAGAGAATTTTTAACAAAACAGGTTTATGCCTGAAATATACTAAGACATTGTCATGCCCACTATACCATGATATTTTTCAGGACATTTTTGGATATCACAATACCCAACCAGTTTCCAGGCAGATACCAACTCGAGTCTGGTTCTGTTCCGTTGCTCGCCTTACGAAGTTTTTTTCTGCCACTGTCGCCTGGTGCTGAGCACGGTCTAGATTAACCATACTATACTATGATTTTTCTTAAATGTCTACCACATTATGACTTTTGACAGTTTTGATGTCTTAATACTGTGATTTATTTCATTACTACTTGATATTACATCACTTTTACATTACTTCCATTATCAATAGATCACTTATACATTACTTTTTTATATTGCAGATTAGTTCTATTATTATAATTTTCTGATCTACTGAATACCGAACACGTCAGTGCTCTTAAAGCTGACATGATGAATTCAGCGAGAATTACCTGGAGGCCTCTGGTCCTGGTCTCAAAGAACTTCTTCATTGCGCGATGGTTTCGCGTATCGTGGACCACATCCCCTGTGATCGCGACAATGTCTCGAGATTATGGATCAAAGTTCTGTGATCATGGACAACGCCTTTGTGATCGTGGACGATGTCTCTGGAGATCATGGACGGCATCTCTGTGATCATCGACAACATTCTTCCATGATCGCGGTCATGCCGCCGAAATCGAGGAACCACAGTGTTCTCTACCGATTTTGGCAAGAGAGCTCTCAATAAGCATGGGACAATGTTCCTGATCATGGACAACGCCTCTTCATCTTTTGACATGTCTTCGGCGATCGACAATGTCTCTTGATCGTAATCTATGTCTCCCTCATCCTCAACAATGTCTCCCGATCATGGACCATGTCTCTGCGAGCTGTGGACGATCGCCTACATCGCGGACAATGTCTCTGAGATTGCGGTGGACAAAGTCTCTGCAATCATCGACAATGTCTCTGAACGCCGGCAATGCCGACTAATCGGGGACCAAGTCACCACGAGTCATGTGACAACAGCCTCGATCTCTAGACAATCTCCCCTTATCCTCAACAATGTCTTCTCCGATCATGGATCTATCGCCTCAAGGCTCTGGACTATGCGTGACACCTGAGGAAATCAAAGAGAAACATACAAAGGAAAATGATCAATACACTACTACATATTTCTTATCAACAGTTTAACCATGAAAACACACAGATATTCAACATTACAGCTGAAATCCAGAGAATTTAACAACAAAACAGGTTTATGTTTTGTTATACTAAGACATTGTCATGCCTTACTATACTATGATATTGTGACATTTTTGATAATATCATTCTGAACCAGTCGAGGCAGATGGTCGCCCACCCGAGTCTGGTTGTCTCTGTTCGTTTCTGCCTCAAAGGGAAAGTTTTTTCTTTGCCACTGTCGCTTGGTGCTGAGTAACGTCTAGACACCATACTATGCTCACGATTTTTTTTTATGTCTTACCACATTATGACTTTTGACAGTTTTTGATACAAGCCTTACTGCATTTATTCTCATTACTACTTCTGATATTAAGCATCACTTTTACATTACTTCCATTTATACAGATTACTTATACATTACTTTATATTTGCATTAGTTCTATTGTTATACCCTTGATCTACTGAATACCGAACAATGTGCCGCGTTTGTGTTGACAAAGTTGATGTGAATCTGTTTGTGAATTACCTGGAGGCCTCTGTCCTGGTCTCAAAGAACTTCTTCATTGTGCGAGCGGTTTCGCGATCGTGGACTACATCCCTGTGATCGACAATGTCTCTGAGATTATGGACAAGTCTCAGATCATGGACAACGCTTCAGGATCGTGGGATCCATGCCCTGAGATCATAGATTTTGCATTCTGTGATCATCGACAACATTCCATGATCGCTGCTCGCGCCGGCCGACCATCGGTGAACCACAGTACCCCACCGATTCTGCGCAGGAGCTCTAATGGCTACGGGACAATGTCTCTGATCATGGAAAACGCCTTCTCTCATCTTTGACAAGGTCTCGCGATCACGGGATACCGCGTCTCTGATCGTGATCTACGTCTCCTCATCCTCAACAATGTTCCTCCGGATCATGGACGACGTTTCTGCGAATGGGGTGGACGCCCATGCGGTGACACCTGGAGGAAATCAAAGAGAAACATACAAAGGAAAATGATCAATACACTACTACATATTTATCAACAGTTTAACCATGAAAACACAGATATTCAACATTACAGCTGAACCAGAGAATTTAACAAAACAGGTTTATGCCTTGTTATACTAAGACATTGTCATGCCTTACTATACTATGATATTTTCAGGACATTTTTGATACTTCACTACCCAACCAGTCGAGGCAGATAGCCGCCCACCCCGAGGCTGGTTCTGTTCGCTTCGCCTTCAAAGGAAAGTTTTTTCTTGCCACTGTCGCCTGGTGCTGAGTACGGTCTAGACACCATACTATACTATGATTTTTCTTAAATGTCTTACTACATTATGACTTTTGACAGTTTTTGATGTCTTACTACTGTGATTTATTTCATTACTACTTCTGATATTGCTAATTACTTTTACATTACTTCCATTAATTATCACAGATCAATTTATACATTACTTTATATTGCAGACAGTTCTATTATTATAATTTCTGATTCATCACTGAACAGTCAGTGCTCAAGTGCTGGACAGTTGATGAATCTGTTTGTGAATTACCTGGAGGCCCCTGTCCTGGTCTCAAAGAACTTCTTCATTGTGCGATGGCTCTCATGCATCGTGGACTACATCCCCAGATCAAGGACAATGTCTCTGAGATTAGTGGACAAAGTCTCTGTGATCATGGACAACGCCTTTAGATCGTGATCTATGTCTCTGAGATCATAGATTTTGCATCTCAGATCATCGGCTGAATATCTCCATGATCGCGGTCATGCCGCCGAATCGAGGAAACCACAGTGGTGTCTCTACTCCCATTCTCAAGCAGAGCTCAATGGCTACGGGGACAATGTCTCTGATCATGGACAACGCTCTCTCATCTTTTGACAAGGGTCTTGGCGATCACGACAATGTCTCTTGACTGTGGACTTATGTCTCCTCATCCTCAACAATGTCTCTCTCCGATCATGGACCCATCGCCCCTGCGATCGTGACCCATGCGTGTGACACCCGGGAGGAAATCAAAGAGAAACATACAAAGTTGAAAATGATCAATACATCATTAACATATTTCTTATCAGTTTAACCACGAAAACACAGATATTCAAATATTACAGTTGAAACAGAGAATTAACAAAACAGGTTTATGCCTTTGTTATACCAAGACATTGTCATGCCTTACCATACTGCGATATTTTCAGGACATTTTTTGATACTTCACTGCTCGAACCAGTCGAGGCAGATGGCCGCCCACCCCGAGTTCGGTTCTGTTCGGGTTTCTGCCCTAAAGCGAAGTTTTTCTGCCACCGTCGCCTGGTGCTGAGCACGGCTCCAGACAATTCATACTATACTATGATTTTTCTTAAATGTCTTACATTATGATTCTTTGACAGTTTTTGGATGTCTTTACTACTGTGATTTATTTCATTACTACTTCTGATATTAAGTTAATTACTTTTACATTATTTCCATTAATACAGATCACCTATACATTACTTATATTGCAGATTAGTTCTATTATTATAATTTTCGATCTACCGAATACTGAACAATGTCAGTGCTCTGTGTTGGACAGTTGATGAATCTGAAATGCAGAATTACCCGAGGCCCTGTCCTGGTCTCAAAGAACTTCTTCATTGTGATGGTTTCGCGATCGCGGGACTACATCCTTGTGAGATCGCGGACACGTTCTGGTTATGGACAAAGTCTCTGTGATCATGGACAACGCTTCAGGATCGTGGATCTATGTCTCGAGATCATAGACGGCATCTCTGTGATCATCGACAACATCTCCTGATCGCGGTCGCTCGTCAATCGAGGAACCACAGTGTTCTCTACCGAGCCCCAGCAGAGCTCACGAAGCATGGGACAATGTTCTGATCATGGTCAACGCCTATCTTATGCGCCCCGCGATCACGGACAATGTCTCTGATCAGGATCTATGTCTCTCATCCTCAAACAATGTCTCTCCGATCATGGACTGTCTCTGGCGATCGTGATCACGCCTTCGCTATCGCGGGCTGTATCGTTCTGAGATTACACGCAAGTCTCTGCAATCATCGACACGTCGTCTCTGAACTACCGGCAATGCCGACTAACTGGGAATCAAGTCACCACCAGTCATGGACAACGTCTCGATCCTAGACAATGTCTCCCTCATCCCTCAACAATACCCATCATGGACGACGCCCCGCGATCGCGGATCTATGCGATTAATTCCCGGAGGAAATCAAAGAGAAACATGTATGGAAAGCGGAAAATGATCATCACACTACACATTTTATCTTAACAGTTTAACCACAGAAAACACAGATATTCAACATTACAGCTGAACCAGAGAATTTAACAAAACAGTTTATGCCTTTGCTATACTAAGACATTGTCATGCCTTACCATACTATGATATTTTCAGGATTATTTTTGATATCATCATTTTGGAACCAGTCGAGGCAGATGGGTCGCCCACCCCGAGTTCGTTGGTTCAACGCGTTTCGCTCTAAAGGAAAGTTTTTGTGGGCCACTGTCGCCTGGTGCTGAAAGCACGTCTAGACACCACACTATACTACGATTTTTTTTATGTCTTACCGGCATTATGACTTTGGATGAAGTTTTTGATGTTCATCACTGTGATTTATTTCATTACTACTTGGCTATTGCTACTACTTTTACATTACTTCCATTTATGCAGATTACTTATACATTACTTTTTATATTGCAGATTAGTTCTATTGTTATAATTTTCGATCACTGAATACTGAACAATGTCAGTGTTTCAAAGTTGACAAAGGATGAATTGCTTGTGAATTACCCGAGGCTCCTGTCCGTCTCAAAGAACTTAATAGCGTATTGCTCTCAAGCATCGCGGACCACATCCCTGTGATCGCGACGTCTCTGAGATTATGGACAAAGTCTCTGTGATCATGGACAACGCCCTCAGACTGTGGACTATGTCTGAGATAGATCGAGCCCTGTGATCATCGACAACATCTCCATGACCGCGTCATGCCGCCTTAATCGAGGAACCAATAGTGTTCTGCCCCATTCTTGCGCAGAGCTTCCCCACGAAGCATGGGACAATGTCTTCTGGATCATGGAAATGCCTCTCATCTTGACAAGGTCTCTCATGTATCAATGACAATGTCTCTGATCGTGACTTATGTCTCCCTATCCTCAACAATGTCTCTCCGATCATGGACGACGTCTCTGCGATCGTGGACGATGCGGTGACACCTGGAGGAAATCAAAGAGAAACATACAAAGGAAAATGATCAATACACTACTACATATTTCTTATCAACAGTTTAACCATGAAAACACAGATATTCAACATTACAGCTGAACCAGAGAATTTAACAAAACAGGTTTATGCCTTGTTATACTAAGACATTGTCATGCCTTACTATACTATGATATTTTCAGACATTTTGATACCACTACTCATCCAGTCGAGGAGCACGCCCACCCCAAAGTTGGTTCTGTTCAAGGTTTCCTGCCTCTCAAAAGGAAGTTTTTCTTGCCACTGTCGCTTGGTGCTGAGTACCGTTCAGACAACCATAATTATACTATGATTTAAATGTCTTATCACATTATGACTTTTGACAGTTTTTGTCTTACTACTGTGATTTATTTCATTACTACTTCTGAGAAGCTGCTAATCACTTTTTACATTACTCCATTATCACATATTCACTTACATTACTTTATATTGCAGTATCGTCTCTATTATTATAATTTTCGATCTACCGAATACTGAACAACAGTGTTCATGCTTGACAGTTGATGTGAATCTGTTTCAGAATTACCTGGAGGCCTCTGTCCCGTCTCAAAGAACTTCTTCACAGCGATGGGTTTCGCGATCGTGGACTACATCCTGTGACGCGATAATGCCCCCTGAGATTATGGACAAAGTCTTCTTGTGATCACGGACAACGCCTTTGTGATCGCGGGATCTATGTCTTGAGATCATAGACGGCATCTCTGTGATCATCTAGGAGCAAATATCTCCATGATCGCGTCATGCCGGCCGAATCGAGGAACCACAGTGTTCTACTCCCCATTTTCGCGCAGAGCTCTACGGTTACGGGACAATGTCTTCTGATCATGACAACGCCTTCCTCATCTTTGGACAAGGTCTGCGATCGACAATGCTCCCATCGTGACCTTTATGTCTCCTCATCCTCAACAATGTCTCTCCCATCATGGACCATGTCTCATGGTCAGGACGACGCCTTCGCGACAGGACAATGTCTCTGAGATTATGGACAAAGTCTCTGCGATCATCGACAATGTCTCTCTGAACGCCGGCAATGCCGACTAATCGGGGACCAAGTCACCACGAGTCATGGACAATGTCTCCCTCATCCTCAACAATGTCTCTCCGATCGTGGACGATGCGGTGGATGATGTGGTGACACCTGGAGGAAATCAATAAGAAACATACAAAGGAAAATGATCAATACACTACTACCTATTCCTCATCAACAGTTCAACAATGAAAACAGAAAAACATTCAACATTACAGCTGAACCAGAGCATTTAACAAAACATGTTTACGCCTTATTATACAATGACATATTTTCATTTTATCCTTAAATTCCTCCTTTTCTTTGAACTGTGCTCCATCTGAATTTATAATTTGTCAAAAAATAGACTTAAACCATTAATGAAGTTTATTTACATAGTTCATGTAAGCACAGAGTTACAAAGAAGCAACAAAATGTCTGGAAAGTAACTGTAAAGAGATGCAAACTGAGTTGTAAACAGAATGACTACTAAAACAGAGTCCTGTACTACGAAGCAAGGTTACTGGCTTATCAGAGTAACTTCAGGAGTAACTTGGTGACGTCAGGTGTAACTTCCCGGTTAACCTGTGCTACGAAAGGTGGATAGGTTTTACCCGGGGTCTGTTGCCATGGTAATTTACACTGCGTCTCTAAACTGATCGGAGCAGTTTATGTTCGAGGTTAACTCGGTGTTGCCGGTCTTACTTCTACCTAAGCCCCGCCCCACAGGTGGAACAACCAATCGATATTGGCGACTGAGAGAGGCTGATTTGTTGGGTCTCTCTCTGTAAATACCTATTTTAAAGAGTATGGTCTAGACCTGCTCTATATGAAAAGTGCCTTGAGATGACTTTTGTTGTGATATGGCGCTATATAAATAAAACTGAATTGAATTGAATTGAAATTGAATTGACTCCGTAGGACGGGGGTTGTCTCAAGACCGTCAGTCGTAAACCCCCCCCCCCCCCCCCCCCCCCCCCCCACAAAAAAAAAAAACAAAAAACAAAAAACAAAAATGTAGTGGATGGTAGAGATATGTGGACCGATAAATTGTGTTTTTAATGCTCCGCATTTTTCATTTTCACTTTCAGTTACTTTAATTTTTCCTCAGTCAAGCAGCAGAATTTACTGTCATCAGTGTTTAAATAATCCTTTAAATCCAAGTATCCGAAAAATGATCACGTTTTCCGTGTGCTTACATCTCATGTTACAGATTAAGAATCCAGAGAACATGTGACAAGTCTCCTTGTCTTTGTTGGCAGCCGCGGTTTTACATTGTGTTGCTAGAGTCTCTTTAAATTCCTCGTAAACCGACAGAATTAACGTGCGCTCTTCATCTGAGAGATACGGTGCACGCCCGTTTTAGGAACGCACTAACTCTTCTTAACCACCGTCGTAGTACCGTTTAACACAGATCGAGTCAGTCAGGGTTTGTCAACCCCGACTTTCCTTGATAACCCCGAGTTAAATCAGAGGAGGTTAAACTCCCTTCATAGTACAGGCCTCTGTTAACACCCGCCATAACTCATGTCAAGAACGCCTTAGTTACATAAACACAAACACACTTTAACCCACGCAAATAAAAACGACAAAAAGGAAAAAAGCCCAAAGATAAGGTATTAATAGATAGGGCTAATGCTAACATTCGCCGCTAACGTTCATCACATATGCTAATGCTAACACCTAGGGTGCAAGGCCAGGTACTGGCGCAAAATGATAATGCTAACGCTAGCCGCTGACTGCTTCCCCTACCTTTGCGCTGCAGGCGTGCTCAGCGTCCAGTCTCACTCGTGTTCGACAAAAAATAGCTCCAGGGGTTGTTTTAGCATCCCGAACTCTTCTGCAACGACGCCTGCTCACAGTACTGGCAAACAGAGGAAGCCATTTAAACTTAGTTTAAATCTGTTTTCGGACTTCCTTTCTCCGCCTCTTTTCGCTCAGAAGGTCGTAGCCAATTACGAGACACGTCGCGAACAATTACGACATACGTCAGCTAACATGGCAGAAAAACGGTGATTGGCCGGCGCATTCTGGTTCGCCTAGCAACCACCTCTGATCGGTCTTATAATTCATCCACCATAAAGACGGAGAGACTCCTTGGATGTATTGTAAGATCTGGCTACAGCCTTGCGCCAGACACAGCATCAGCGCACACAATCTGGAAGTGAAACTCCTTTATGACTGTGACTGTTGTGACCAAGCTAATGAGCATGCTCCGTATGTATACTGTAGTTAGTTAGAGCAGCTTTATTTCCCCCGATAGTGCGTTTAAGGTTCTCAAATAAATATTTTTTGCTCTTTGTTATTTAACAGTTCTCCACTGGCGCCTGTGGGCGACGGGGGAGAACATGATCAGCATCAATTTTAGGTGGAGGTACTGCAAGTCCGGCTTCATCACCGCAACCAACTCCATCCATGATCTACATGATGAGGATTTACCACACTGAGACAGTTTAAGCCTTGAATAAATGAATAAATGTGAACAGATGAGAGGTTTAATGAACTTAAGTCACCATAGACTATATAAAAAGATAAGACACTGCACACATAAACTATCACATATCAGGTATATGACCCTACGAATTTAAAATACCCTACAGAAAACGGTTGAGTTATGAAGAATCACCTGCAGTGTTATATCAGCGAATCCTTACAAGGCTAATAGAAAAAATGTTTGAGAACAAAGGCTGACGAGTGACTGATACATGCAACGCTAAACCACAAAATCAGAATCTCATACTGTGTGAAAATGAAAGAAAAACCAAAAGACACTTTGTTAAGTTCTTTTATTAAGGATTTTCTTCTGTACAAGAGTGAGGAGTTTCTCTGTTCCACGTGTCAGCTGGTCAGCAGCTCTGTACAACCATCTGTACAACAGGAGGTCAAACACAACTGATGAGAAAATGTATTAATTAAACTTGTGGCTTTTGGTAGAAGGCAGGTCAGAAGGTGAGACATGAACTGATTGAACACACACCTGCACACACTCTTGAAACTATTTACAAAAAGATGGCCGACTGGCTCTTGACAGAGATAAGTAGAGACAGACCAGCTAAAACACAATTCAAACAGTTATCACATAAAAAAGTCTTTGAAAAGTCTTTCAAAGGGGGGAAAAAAAACAAGAAAATAAACTCAAAATCATCCATAAAAGACCCATTAAAAGGCCCATCTGGAGTTAGTTTATTTACAGTCTCATTTAAAACAAAGCCCACGGCTCTCTGCTAATAAATCATACAGTGCCGCTGACCTTAATGAGGTCAACAACATAAATGCCACCTGCTCTGTCTGTGCTAAGAGAGCTGACAGTGATGCTGCCACTTCATCTGAAACCTCTGTTCTAGTGTGGACACTGATCAGAGATGACAGTAGGTATTGAAACAGGGAAATGTTGAAGTCTAGCTGGTCTGAGCTTTATAAATTGAGATCTGTGCATTTCGAAAAATGCCAGAAAAAAACTCATTTAGGGTCATATACTGTGTTGTGTCCTAGTGTTGCAACTCTCTAATATTCCCTTTTGAAAACTTCATGGCATTACAGCATAATTTCAAGATTTTTAATTTCTCTCATGTCTGCTTTAGTCATCAATTGTTGTTCCATCTGCTCATTCGTTTAATTTTTCAGTTTTAATTCATTTCCTTTTCATTTCCCCTGCAATGAATCACTTTGTAATTTGCTGAAATATGAAGCTGCACAAATAATTTCTGTTATCATCCATTGCTATTGGGATGAAATATTGCTATCGAATGTGGGAGCTGCAAAATGGAGGAAAAAAATGCTGTGAAAATGTCACAGCTTGAAAACAGTCTGACAAAAAGGTTTAGTTTATCAGTCTGATGGCAGCTACATTGAGCTGACACCCTATGTTCATTGAAATGAAGATTTTAGGCTCAGTCTACACTCTTAACAAGGATTTAATGTTTGTTTGGAGTTGGCTCAGACCAACGTCATCTTCACCTTCCATTAAAAGTGCAAATCAGCTGAAATCTGAGTTTGACACTGTAATGCCAACAAAGTCAGGATAGAGAGGAATCAAATGTCAGAGCAGCTTTGTCAGTCTTTTGTGTTCAAATTAAAACAGAGCTGATGTCTAAAAAATCTTTTGATGAGCAGATATAAACCAGCTATCCCTCTTTTGCTACTGCGTGATTTGGGCAAACTCCATTTTGAGTTTCCAAATGGTTTCAAGGCAATGCTTTTATTTTCAAAAACTTATAAGGCCATTTTCTTATCCATTCCATGTAGTTTCAAGGAATTTCCAAGACTCTCAGCATTCTTTGACTTGATCTGATGTGATCAGTGAGAAAGAAGCTTAACTTGTGCGTGGTCCCGTGAAGCATACAGTGTCATTAATTAAAATTAGAATCATAAATAATAAAACTATCATCAGAAAAACATGGTCAGTGTAGTTAAAGAAAAAAAGCGGTTCAAGCTTACAGTACAAAGTGTGAGGAGTTTGTTAATCTTGCTGTTTTCTGTCGTACATTGAAGTGTGCCACAATAAATGAGATCTTTATGTACAGCAGATCCATTATCCTCACTTTAAGTCAACCTGCAGATTTCTGGTTATGTAAATATCTCTATGCAGCCTGTGACTAGACCTCTGAATGGCTCGCTACGATACAGTGACAAGGCTCACTTCACATTTTCTTAATGTTTGAGGAGTGTAAACTCAGGAGAACAAAGATGACTCCAGAAAAGGAGGAAACACAAGAAAAAAATGGAATATGTGTCGGCAAAACACAAATAAATAGTACTGTGTAGAAATTAACCCCTATGTAAATGCCCTCCTGATACTGTATATAATACTGTACATATAGTATGCACTCTCCAACTCAATCCTGCGAGCCAGCAGTTCCTCTCTTGCACCACTAGGGGGCAACAGTTACAGGTAGAGAGGAGAGGGGCCAGAAGGCAGCAGGTTCATGTAAACAACAACTCAGGGAAAATGTGGGTTCTTCTAAAAGAAAATACAGGAAGAAAAGATGCTTCAGGTGTAAGTGTACATGAGTGGCACACAGGTGTAGCAGCAGAGAGCTGTGAATGTT
Organism: Lates japonicus; assembly: GCA_033238685.1. Classification (NCBI taxonomy): domain Eukaryota; kingdom Metazoa; phylum Chordata; class Actinopteri; family Centropomidae; genus Lates; species Lates japonicus. Next base: position 2,078,326 of record BRZM01000021.1, on the reverse strand, counting down.
AAGCTGCACTGGACAAGACCAGGATCAATCATAAGGTGGAGCTTTAGACCTTTCATCAAAAGCCCAACCTTTGTCCCCAAATTATTTCTTAAGGTAACTGAAACCAAGCGCTCCATCATGAGAAGGCTGTACTCAGTGTTATAGTTAAATTTCTTTTTAAGTTCTTTTGGTACAAGAGATCTGTGTTGGTGAACATAAGCTCGGGGACACGTACTTAACCAACTCTCTCTCTCAGCTTTTAGTGAGTTGTAACACTAATGAAGAGGAGAGGTGTGAATCAAGCGTATTAGTGTACACATGTTTATGCATGTACATGTAACAGTGTCACAGTCTGGTCCCTTGTGGTCCTCCTGGTTTTGATAAAGGAGTCTGAACTGGCTTAATCAGAGCTGGGCTAAAACAAGCAGCATCAGCATGTTTATATTAAACTGAATTGATAAACCTCCAAATTCTGTGGAGTAAATAACTTTTTTCATGTGTACTGCTGGCAAATTTAAATGTCTGTTTTGTTAACGGGAAATTAAGGCTCAGAGAGTGGTGTGTTTAGGGCATGCTGGCTTGATTGACAGGTGTCTCAGCCTATTATACTCAGCTATTGTGCTTGCTGCTCGCTTGTCACAACTCAGTTCTGCCAAAATGTGGATTTTTCTGGCCTAGTTAACCCGAAAACCTCTTCACTGTACAGGTATGAACTGGGTCAGTGTGACTGGTGGCTGTAGAAGATGGTCCTGGTGTGGACTGTGGTGGAAAGACTGCCGCCAGCACTGGCAGCAGCAGTGGATTGTGGTCTCCTGTTTGTTTTTCTGCTTATTGACTTCTGGGTATTTGTCCACAGTAATCTCTCTTACTCCTCTGTGTTCACGCTCGTTTCATTGTTTCGTCTTTTGCTTACAGCAGGAGGGATGTGAGCGAACAAAGAGGGCTGTGTCTTGCGTACATGAGCCTCATTGGTGAAAATGTGACAAGCTGTAACATAAAATGTGCTGGATTTCTGTTCTCTCAGCATGACAGTCTGTTTCTGGAAGTGGCCTCGGGGTGTTGTTTTGTTTCTGTGGATGATGCAGAAAGCCGAAAGAGGACACGATATCAAAACAACACATTAAAACTGGGAGTAGAATACATGAGCAGTGCAAAGGTACAAAATCAGGGGTGTTTGTTTTGCTTTGGACTGTGTCCCGTTCTAATTGCTCTCTTAATTGTTTTTAGGATCAAGGCACAGGCCTGCAAATTTAAAAATTTGCTTACAGGTATACTTCCAAACACATTGATCGAACCATTTGCATTTTCTCCTGCAAAATTAGATCCAATTAATTACAGAACCTGATGGATTTTTTTTTTACTGTCTGCAGCTTTGGACTGTGCATGTATCCTACCCCAGAACTCAAAGACACTTCCTCCTCATCCTCTCTCTCTTCTTCTGTTCAGACATGTCCATGTCTGCTTCAGAGTACCGTCCGCCCTCCTTGCCTGGTCGATACTCCACCACTCCCACCTCAATTTCAGCTCTGGAGACTTTAATTTTGGGTCAGAGGTCTGAAACGCCTTCTAGATCAGTTCTAGTCCTCTTAGAGCGCGGGTCTAGTCCTCTGCGGTGTGGCCTTCTCTGGATACCGCTGTGATTTTATTTTAGGACTTCTGCTCGGCTGTGGCGGCAGGCGTGGCCAGACTCTCTGGCTTCACGATCTGGTAGGTGATCAAGTACTCTGGGTAAGCCTGGAAAACAAACATGTCAGACTTACTTCCAGTGTCATCCATTTTAACACATATCCAGAGATTAATTTGTGAAAATTGCTGCACCTCTTATTTCATACAACAATAAAACAGAAGGTGTTTCACAGATAAGAATAAACATTTTCTAGTCACGAAAAATTGTGTGCGTGCACTGACCTGCTCTCCTCTGTAGATGACGTACTCTGCGTACGCCAGTCCATTGACGCTGGGTCGACCTATAACGGAGTGGTGTCCCGGGGGGGCGTGGGCCATTTTCATCGCGCTGAATTGAAGAAATGACTTACCCAGCGTCACTCTGCAGAACAGCATCTGCCTGTAAACAGAAGGACAGATCGATGCTGTTAATGGTAAGGTCACATAAAAGAACAAAAGCAGATGTCACACACACAAAAATCTATTTGTTTTATTCAGTTACTGTTACTTAAAGTAAAACTAGTATTTTTGCAGTTGGTGTACAGGACATCTATGTGCTTTACTGTTTTGTATTAAGAGGAAAACGACACAAGCACAGACAGATGTCAATGAAACAGTGACTTTGGAATACCAATGCTAAGTAAGTAAAATCAAGTGAGTCAGTATACGTAACAAAATCTAAATTAACTGTTGTCACTTTTGCTGTGTGATTGAATTACTTGCTCAATACCTGCTTACAACAGACCTGTTCGGTGCGTCATATCAGGAAAGGCACAGGTTACTGACGACATTAAAAATGACCGTATTCCATTTAAAAGAGCTAGTTCTGCAGTCATGGTTTTGTGCATGCTGGATCACTGCACACTGGTAGGAAAAATAAATGTAACCTAAACTAATAAAACGCCTCACCTGTGGCACACGTAGCAGGAGCGGTCTTTGTGGGTGGGACATCCCGTGCCTCCACCAATCCCATACACGTACTGATTGCTTTTGGAGGAGTTCTCAGCAAAATAAATGCCGGCGCCAAACATGCCGCCAATGTAGGCGTGACGCTCATCAAAGCCCTTATGGATGATGGCGTTGATGAACGGAGAACCTGGCAGGAGAAATTTTTAAAAAGTGAGAAAAGACCGTTTTGCATTTCACTCTAAAAACCTGTAGAAGAGACTGCCTAGCTTCTAAACAAAGTATCATTCCTTTTTCTGACTACCCTGTTGAGAAAATTAGCACAAAAGCATAGTTTCTCTTATGGTGTGATGTCTATGCTCACTATCCCCTGCAACTGGTAAACCTCCCCCTTTCAGAAACAGTCCAAAAAGCTCAATTCTCCAGACTGCGAAGCTCAAATGAAGCACAAGAATAAAGAATGCAGACAAGCTAGAGAAATTCAGATACTGTTTGACTCATTGTTATTCTGGGAAACCCATGATCTAAAAGATTTAGTATACATAATACGATCGTTGGTGGCAGACGCACGGTTTCAGGCATCACAGAAAAACCAGACAACTTCCAGAGATTTTCTGCTCCACAGTGTTTAAAGTAAAGAAACAGAACCCGGTTGCAGTCCTGAGGGGCTGTGTCCTGAATGGGCCTTGTGGTTTAAAGGGGACGTGGAAGATTAATGTGATTCGTTCAAGCTTACGGTCAAGCCGCAGGAAGGAAAACATTGTGGCACAAAGCGGAGTTCATCTCAGAGCATACGAATGGTTGCATCTTAAAGCAGAAGTGCAAGCTGCGTTTAGCTTGTGTCAACTAAGAGGAAATGACTGAAGCTGCAGGGGAGATGTGATCAAAACTTAACGAAGAGGAAAACTGTCACTAGGTTGGACAAATCGTAGTTAGTCTTGTGACATCTGTCCTCTGCATCTCCCACTCGGAAATAATTTGATTTTACTGTAGTTTTATGGGTGAGAAAGCCAAAAGAAACAGTCACATGTGACTGTGCAAAGACTGACAAGCTTAAGCTAAAGTGCCAGAATCAAGAAAACAAGAAGAACTGATGCTACTTCATATATAGTATACCTAAATGGTGACAGCATTGGATGTGAACTGTATGATGAGTATTTACCATGAAAGAGCATGCGCTCGTTGTGGTGGTTGTGATTCTCATCCGCAATTTCCTTTTGTCTGTGTGCGTATCTCTCCCGTAGCTTCTTATTCACCACCTTCTGAATCTGTAGTCAGAAGGAGGAGAGGAGGAACGAAGAGAGGAATAAAGAGTGAATTAAGAATTAAAATTAGTTTGCAAAAATCAAATAAGACGCTGTATTTAAAGCTGACAAACGATCCAGTTCCTTATTGAGAGGAAATGCTGATAAAATACAATTAAATTTGTTTGTAGCGACGTCCAAAAGTGATATCAACAAGGTGAAATGTAAAAATCACTACAACAGTAAAGAAACACTTCAAATAATTTCCATTTAATAAAGTCAGGCTGAGGATATAACTACTGTAAATAAGTGCAGGAATTATTATTAAATTTCGCACTGAGTGAGTATTTATGCTCTTTTGTTTGATGAAACTGTTATGAATATATGATATGAGTCTCTTCATATTATTCTGAGCCGCAGTGATGGTGTTCCTGTCTTTTGAGCACGCACCTTGATGATGTTGTACCGGCTGAAGACTCCGCCTGCGTTGCCTCCATCGCGGTGTTCTCTGATAGTGCTCTGCAGCTGAGGAGGAAATCAAACAGTCAGAGGACAATCAAAATTACACACACACGCAAAACTTTTAAAAGTTAAAAGGGTAAATGTGTGGGATGAAAAATGCTAATGCAAGGCCAGTTTCCATATATGCTGATCATAATGTGTTATTCATACACCTCCCTGGATAGCATAGGCAGAATTAATGAGTCATTTTATACCTCAGCAGCTCAGGGAAAAATGTGCGAGTGATATCCACTGACCACCTTGGTGAACAATTCTAACTTCAAACTAGTTTTTTAAATTGTTTTTTTCTCAATTCTGAGAAGACTGATATCTGGCGTTTCAGCTATTACTGATGTGCACAAAGATATGTATTACAAAAGCCATTTTGTCAGTGATAAAGTGAAGCAGCAGCTCATTCTATCAGAGGAGATACCTCGACGATGCCTGTGGGAAATTTAGAGCAATGCAACTGCAAAAGTGAAGCATCAGCAGTGATAAAGAATGAACTGCTGCATCTGGTTTACAAAATGATTGAGCTGTTTGAAGAAATGTTGCTGTGATGGGATGAAGTGATTACTGTCTTTCACAAAATCACCTTATCTTCCTAATGACTGAAATTTACTGCTACCTATAAAATAAAATTCTTGTGTACATAGGCAAATACAGTTAACCTATGTTTCCCGCTATTATCAAGAGACTAGAGAGACCTTGTGTCAGTCATTTTTCAAGCTCTCAAGTAAAAAATTCCAGTTTAAATTACCTGTTAAATTTCTGTTAACATCTGACGGCCCTCATTAATTTGAAACTCATTCACACTGATATCTTCTGTCTCCTTCAGTTATGGCTTTCATTTACAAGAACAATACAGTGAGCAGAGCAGTTACACTGATATGAAGCTGCTTTGTACAGACTGTTGCTGTGCTATAAGGGACAGTGTGGTGCGGCCTTGGCCAGTGAACATGCACAAAAGTAAAATTATGACATAACTTTTTTTAATTTTATGCAGGCGCTGAGGGGAAAAAATAAACACCATTATCTAAATGTCTGTAGCGTCTATGTGTTTTATGTGTGTGTAAAAGTGTGTTTGCGTACTTCCTCCTCTACAGACTGGAACTCCTTGTCATCCGGCGCCAGGTCGATCAGCACTGTCCCCTGGCTGGAGCAGTGGAATGTCAGGTATGGGTTTGCACCTGTAAACACACATTTTGAAAGGAATTCCAAGGAAAGAATACATGATGCCACTGACCTTTCAAGTGTCCAGGTCGTATATTACAATTTGAAATCATAGTAAAACCGCATTTGGTTGATTTGTTATGTAAGCATGTTGCCAAGCATGACGCATCTGTCTTTGTTGGTCTCACTCTGATGCAGCTGTCATTTTCCCATCCACTTTATTTCAACAGCAAATACACTTATGCCCATCTGAACACACATGGGTATGTTGGTCTTAAAATAAGGTGTGGTCAGGTGCATTGTTTGCATATTGCAATTTTAAGGCAGCAGAAAGTGATAAGAAAGGGCGCATTATCACGACACTAATATGCACCTATGTAGGAGGGAGCACAAAGCGTGTACACTCTGTTACACACACAGGAATGCGCAGTGGTGTACTAACATGCAGAAGATTGTAAAAAATAAGAAGGCATATTGTGTGTTTCATTGGAATTAGGTTGCAGTTAGGGTTGTGGTCAGGCATTTAGTTGTGATGGTTGGGGTAAGGGGCTAGGGAATGCATTATATCAATGAGTGTCCTCATAAATAAGAAGTACGTGTGTGTGTTTGTGCTTCCTGACCTTGCTGGCCTCCCAGCAGCCTCTCGATGCCCTTGATGAGTTTGTGTCTGTGACCGTAAGCGTTGATGCCAATCTCTTTCAGCTCCTCGTGACCCATGTCTGCCAGTACATCCAGCGAAATCTGCCCAGAAACAACAAAATAGTCACGTCAGTCTGCTGCCAAAAAAATATAAAGTGATGAGAAAATAACACATCATAATCATAATGTGCAATCACTACTCTAGCCATACTTTTAATGATACATCTGTGAACTAAATCAAATGTTGTCATTCCATATTTAACTGTAGAGCCCTGCGCAGGTTTAACATCACAGCTTAATGGTGACAACAGCAGGTCACGCTACAACTGATCGTCAAAATTGTAAACAATCAATAATAATGAGTCTGATGATCTAAGCCATATTGCAGAGACAACAGGTCTGACAAATATTCATGAGAGTAAGACAGAAGCAGCTTGAAGAAAAGGTCAATGAATAGATGACAGTAATCAAGCTATTGAAATGCAAATTGATGATGGTGAGTTTGCTCAGGGAGAACACAGATGAGATTCACGCTGGAGGCAGAGATAACTCCGCTCTTCAAATGGTAATCTTTGCCTGCTTCCCTCTGTATTGCTGTGATCTCTCTTACAGGTGTAAATCATCACAGCCTAAACACCCAGTAACTGAAGATTTTCTCTGGCACCAAAAGTTCATACTAAAAGCCCCTATGTTTCGTTTCAGGAATCACAGCAGTTTTTTTTTCCACTTCTGCAGAAACCTGTATCTCTAACAGTTAATGTCACACCCAGTGTGGTGCAGCCACCTGAAACACCTAATACAAGTGTCACATCAGCCTGGCTGATGCTTCATGCTGACATCTTAGTTTCAACTAAGCAGCATCAGAGCAATCTGTCTCAGTGGAACAGTGTTTGACTCGAAACATCCATCTAAATATCTTCTACTAATTCCTCCAAGAGTTGTGTTACGACTGAGTTTGTAATAACAGGCTGAATGAACCAACTATATTTTGCCTTAAATAAGTTAAACTTTTCTATTAATTCTCTTCTAGAACAACACCAGTGAGGCTTTACAGAGGGGAGAGGATTATTCACACTTTGAGCATAAAGTTGATACAAGTTAAAAATGATTAAGGATAAAATAGGTTGAGTGTTTCTTATATTTAGTTTTAGCTCAATAATGTGCAAAATGGTCATTTCCATTACAGCTTTGACACATGGTGAGTAAAAGTTTGATTTCATATTAATCAAATATGTTAAATAGACTATGTGATAATGTGATATCAGTGGAATTTCTGTATGTTTCTCTGTAACTGAGGCCCCGTTAATGTTATTCTGAAATAGAAAGGTACTTTTCTATTAGCACCTAGCTGACTCTCACCTCCATCTCACTCTTAATCTGAATATTAGTGGAGGACTGCTTCTCATTTGGGACCAATAATAAATGTAACACACAGACGCACATCTCACTCTCACTCACACACACACTCTCCGTATTGCTCCCACACTGCCTTCTATGCTTAGCCTTTTGCCAGCTGTCACCTTTCAGTTTCTCTTTCTATTTCTGTCTCTCTCCCTGTCTGTTTTCTCCTCTTTCTGTCACCCCATCTGTCTCCTTGACTCTCTCTGTTTTTCTATTTTCTCCATCTCTCCTCAAGCCTCTCTCTGTTTCTCTTTATCTTTCTTCCTTGTTCTCTCTTTTCCCTGACCTTTCTGTCTACAGTACTTCCAACTCTAACTAATTCTGTATATGTCTCCTTTTTGTTATGATTTTCTAAAACTAACATTTACAAAAGAAAAACTGACATAAGAAATATAGAATGGAGCAAAAACAAGGGTGATAAATGAGTTTAAAACGAGGCTGTATTAAGATGTACCCTCAGAAGAACTTCAGGCTCAAAATATTGCAACAAAGTTGGATATTTAGTTTGCAAATCTCGCTCTCTCTACCCCTTCATTTTGTCACACCTTTCCCTGAGTGTGTGTATGTGTGTGTACCTGTTCCCGCTGGAAGATGTCTCGGAGGTGTTCCAGCCCCAGGCTCTTCAAGAACTGGTTGATGGTCATGTCGAGCAGAGCTGCAGACACAGTAACGTCGGCAGGGTTATCAGAGGACCATCAGCTGTTTCACATGTTTACATTAACAACATCTTAACAGGATTTTTCTCATTTCAAAAAGAACCAGACACTGATTTAAGACACAACACGTGTATAGACGTACTCTCCCCTTCCTTTCTGTCGGACCCTGATGCGCCGTCTGCGGTTCCAGTGGCCCCTGCCACCGTGATGTCACCGAGGGGCGTGGTCAGGTTGTCTATGCTGCTAGCTGCAGACAGGCAGGATGGGGACGGAGAGGGAGAGATGACCACGCCCCCTGACGCACCTGTACTCACCACACTTGCACTCACCTGAGAGTGACAGAGAAAAGACTCAGTTTAAAAGGAAAAACTCTACACTTTTTCCTAACACAAACACTTACTTTACTTCAAAGTGCACACACTTCAACTATCTTACTAGCTTGTCAGGTGTCAGCTTAACTGTTTTCAAGAAGTTGTAACACTTCAAATGACAGGTGCATCCTTTTCACCTTAAGGATTCAACTGCTTTCAGTGCTTACATGTAAACTCAAATAATTAAGCTCTCAAACTAAATGTTTTGTTTATAATTTGGCCACCACAGGAAATGTTTCAGCTGAACGCTCTCTGTCCATGCAGTACTTGTATTAAAAGTGTGAGGATACTTACCACAGTAGCCTGTGGTTTTAAACAGCTTGGCAGGGCATCTGGTGGCATGGCGTCAATTAACAATGCTCTGATATCATCAGCCTGCAACAGACAAAGAGTCAGACAGAAAGACAAGATTTAGGCAGATGTACTGTTTATGTGCTCTATGTATGATTCTATTATTTCCACCTAAAACTACTAATTCACTTTTTGCTTGTACCTTTCCATACAATACTTTTGCACACATAAGGTTAGTGTTTGAAATGAAAGAATTTGATAGCAAGTAACTCTGAAAGTCACCTGGCACATTTGCTCATAAGTTATTTAGACAACAGCAATTTTAATGGGTTACACTTAATCTTTGGTCTTTCAAACTTAACCCCTGCTAGCTACCATCCTCTCTGACCCTGAGCCAATCCAACAAACCATCTGGTAGTCACACCAGGATGCAAAATGTAAGAGGCCTGCCGTGCTTGAGTTTTGCTGGCTTTGAAGTCAAGCATTCAGTGGTTCCTCAGGCCGTCATGCATTATGAAGAAATAGTCTGATTATACAGGTTGTTCTGGGGAATGCCCTAGCAGTGCCTGGTTTAGGATTAGTTGGATGATCAATAAATTTTATGTCTGCACATTATTCATCCCATCTGTTACATAACATATATTATCATAGTCAACAAGGAAAAGGAGCAAACTGACGTGTTTTTGTTCCATTTAATCTGTAGCAGAGCAGAGTGTTAATGGTAGAATTATAAGCTGCTCTTTGCTTCCTGTGCTCATCAGCTACAATGATGTGTTGTTTTCTAGGCAAGACTCTCAAACTATGATGCCTACAGTCAAACAAGAAACCCTATTAGGAAGCCTCATTAGGGTGCAAGGAGTTAGGAAGCTGCTTGCATTACCACTTTGCTCATGGTGCTCCACTGTCTGAATAGTTAACCATAGCCAATCAAACAGTAGTTCAAGGGAGCGATATCCCATGTGCTGATTCACAGCACAAGCAGTGTGAAGAAATGAGGACCGCTAGTGCGAAAGATTTCTGAGAAAGCCTTTTGCTTACCGTTGCCAAATCCAGCGGCGTCTGTCCCTCCTGGTTCTTCATGGTGGGATCGGCTCCATGGGCCAATAGAAGAGCGCACAGCTGAGTCCGCCCCTTCTGGGCCGCTTCGTGAAGGGGTGTAAACGCCCACTTGTCTGTGGCGTTGACGCATGTGTTGTACTTGATCAGCAGGGCAGCTATGTCCACGTGCTGGTCGGAGGAGAGGAGGCAGACGTGAAGGAGAGGGAGAGCGCGGAGGTGGTGATGACCCACGCAGAGAGGAGAGGAAGTAGTGAGAGGAGGGAGGAGGGGGAAAAAAAGACAACAGCAATAAAAGCACTTCACCAGAACAAATGTGTGAAGTGTGATAAATGAGTGCTATAAAAATCGTGATCAGAAGAAATGTAATATGTGGGATTCTCTGGAACAGAAATTGTGTGAATTATTAACTCCATCATGATTCTTGTTTTCCCGCCGGTCCTTCCTTTCTGTCTCTTCCTGTTCTTTTCCCTCATCAGCTGTCTCCAGCTCTTGTCTTAACGTCAAACACAATGTAGCTTGTTTCTGGGTGACAGTGGGGGATGCTAAATTAGTGTGTGTCTGTGTGTGTGTGTGTGTGTGTGTGTGCAGGCCCCGAAAATGCAGAGCTCATCAAGTTTTCATTCAGACATGTGTTTCATGACTCTTTCAGTAGCTGAATGCTGCCTAGCTATAAGCAGTGTGTGACTCTGAGACAACCAGAGACTTCAGATGAAGGAAAAATCACATACATGCACTTCTTCATAGACATGTTATTATTTTGACCATAATAATCATTGAAATGGGATAACAGAGCAGAAATAATTAAAGTCCTTGACTCCTTGCTGTCCCATATCAGATATCTGCAGGCATTTACTGGGCTGTGAAAAGCAAAAAGCTGCATAGCATCGCAGTTTTCAAATCCCATTACAAATATATGTGTGGATGTAAGCTACAAAATAATATTCTGTCACATTTATCACACATTGATATGGATTTAAAGGCTCAAATAAGGTTGCCAAAAAGAAGAGGCAGCGTTCGCAGGGAGAACAATGAGAGAAAACAACTGAAAGGAAGTCAAATAGTCAATTGTATCTGTAGCCTATTACAAGTTCTTAGAGCCCCAAGGTGACATGTTCAAATTCAAAAACCTAAATGTATTCACTTTACTATCATACTGTTCAATTTATAACTGAGAGGAAATCAGCAAATCTTCATATCAGCCCATGAATTGATTGTTTATCAATTGTGAATCAATCAAGTAATTGCTTTAAGTGTCTGATTATTTTAACATTACAGTAAGTTTAAGAGATACTGAGTTCATACTTTTATTGGACAGAAGTTGTATTTTGTTATCAAAAAGACTAAGAGCAGCATCTCAGAGCTGAACTCAAGTCTGCAGTGTGTGTGTGTGTATATATATGTCTGTGTGTGTGTGTGTGTGTGTGTGTGTGTGTCTTACCCCATATGAAGCAGCATTGTGTAAAGGTATAAGCCCTCCTTTGTCCTGTGCATTCACATCAGCTCCATGTTCCAACAGATACTCTGCTACCTCCAAGTTGTTATAGCCAGCTAGAGAGTGGCGTGTGGGTTTGGTTGTATGGAAAACACAGCGGGACAGAAAGAAAGACAACAGAGGAGAGACAGAGGCCAGCACATGGAGGAGGAGAAACAAAAATGTAGTCAGGTAATGAGAGAGAGGGAACGAAGGAGAAAGAGAGAGAGAGACATGTCAGCCTACATCCGCTGCAGCGTGGCAGCGTATAATCATCTTTTCCTTTTACAAGCAAGTACATCAAGGCAGAGGGTGCGTGGGTGTGTGTCTAAGTGGTCATATCTATGAAGAAAAAAAAAAATTCGCACAGACCTTCAAAGTGTTTTTCAGCAGTTTCTTAACTTTGAAAGTGCCACACTTGCTAGAAAAACATTTTCTAATTAAGATATACATTATCATCATACAAACGCCCAGTCTGGTTAAGAAATTCTCTATATATAATATATAATACGGAGTCTAAAAATGCTCATAAGGACACAAAGGCAAATCAGTTTCCCCACCAGAAAAGGACAATGATTATGTTGCAAGGAAGACAGAAAGTATTCCCTCCTTGTGAATAGGGAGAGACTTCTTTTACAGTAAAACTACAAGACAATACCTGACCACAGCCTTAGGCCAGCTGTTAGCAAACTATAAGAAAACTTTTTCATGTGAAAAACAAGTGAAATTAGTTTGTACCATTCATGCTGTTGTCACAGAAACCTGTGGTGTACATATGTAACATTCATGCTCTGTCAGTGTTTGTCACAACACATTCTAAGAATCTTGACAAGAGATTATAATGGAAGCACGCCGTTATAAACATAATATCGACTTATAAATATAGACTTCTTTCAATATCATTTGAAGAAGTGATTATATCATGTTAATGTAACCATTCTTTATTGTGGTAAAAGAACGCATATAAACGCCCTTCCCTTTTGTGTTTTGCATCTACAGCCCACAGTCTGTGGTTTGCACAGAGAGACAAGTGTTGTGTATTTTTATCGGCGATTGTATGAGCACAGTGTTTGTGAATCTCATTATGGATTTTTGTGTGTTTGTGTGTGTTTACAACTGTGAGCTGCTACAGCAGAATGATGTATCTCTTGTTCTCCCTGAAGCTGATGTTAACATGATTACAGATCCAGAATAAAAACAGGAGTGTGTGTGTGTGTGTGTTTGTGTGTGTGTGTTTGTCTGTACCTTTGAGGACCTACATTATCTCTGCTATTGGGACTTTAAAACTGTATAAAGTTTGTGAGAGATACATGGTCATTATTTTATTATTTATTTATCATTTATGCACAATGATATAAAATCCTGAGTGCAGTGTTGATTCAGTGAATTGCCATCTAGAATTATTATTTAAGTTGTCCCAGCATGTCTGTCTATGAACAAGGTGTTTTTGCCCTCAAGACTTACTAGCTGTCTGGGTGTTATTTGCCTTGTTCTTGGCACTGCACTGAGCCAAAATCCCAAGAGGTCGGCTTTTACTGAGATACTGCAGCCAGAGTGATTGGCACTAGCAAATATACCATGTCCAAAGTCTCTTAAATCCTGCAAACTTCAGCCAAACAGCATTTAAAAACCTCAGGCTTTAGCCATCATTTTAATGTGTCTGCAAAGTGAGCTTTACATAGTCGGGGAGGTGTTGATTTATTAAAATGGGCTGTGAATGCGTGGATGTGTCTGTGCAGCTTTGTGTTTTGTGTTTCTGCAGGCTTATTACCTGCCAGGTGCAGCGGGGTGGAGTTGCGTCCCTGCGTATCCCGGCAGTTGATGTTGTCGGGGCTGCATAACTTCTGCACCCTGGCCAGGCAGCCTTTCTTGGCGGCGTCCAGCAGCGCGGCGTCTCCTCTCAGCAGGTCCTGGATGTCGGTGTCCCCATCCTTCACCAAGTCCAGGGGCGTGTTCCCGTCTCGGTTCTTCTTGGTGGGGTCCGCTCCATGCTGGAGAGAGAGGAGGCCAGAAAGGAAAGGGAGTTAAAAACAGGCAGATATGTTAAAGGAATATTTAACTGCTGTGGGTGTTCATGCACACAAACATCTATATTATTGACAGTGTTTGCAGAAGTTAATCCATCTCAAAGTTCTTTTCTGTGAAATGCCAAGCCAAAAGCCGAAAAAATTTAAGGACACCGAATGTCAGAATAAAATATTAGCTATCATTAACTTCAATCTAAAAAGTATCAGTCCTCAAAATCCCTAATCGTTCGAACCCCGGTGGAGGAGTTTCAAGATGATGACAACTGACGAGTGAGCGGAGGATGAAGGTAATTCACCAGAGAGCAGAAGAGAGAGAAGAGAGAGACGCAGGGAGGTAGAGAGGTGAGGACAGGACATCCAGTGAAGTGGAAAACACCACACACCCGGGAGATTGGGGAGGGAAACAGACATTTTTATCGCTCAACTGTCTTCTAGGTTACGGTTTTAACTTGTCATTTCATTGTAAGTTTTGAAATCCGCTCATTAAAGTTGGATGTAGTGAGACCACTCCCTGAGGAATCCACTGCTGGCCTGGAAATGTCCATTATACATCTCTCGTGGCCATATGGATAGTTTTTTTGAACCTATCGGCGGTGAGATTTTCCTGTCCTACTTCTCCATTTCTATTATCTCCTTGCTGCTGCTGTAATCACATTCTCACTGTAATTTATTCGCTATCCAGGAAAATTAGAATAGAAATAATTGGGTACATTTACATATAAATAAATGTCGGTTTTTATACTCCTCTATTGAGTTCAGCCTATATTCACTTCATGAGAAATTTTCCATTTGCAGCAGTCAAGCCAGAGTGGAAAAAAAAAAAAAACACAAGAGGAGCTGGGTATTTATCATGAATGATGACAGCCACCATGACATATAAAAATAAAAAGCTCAAATTTCATCTACAGAAACTGCTTGATTGAGAGTTGGTTTCTTGCAAGACGATGATGCGTCACTCCCAGACATCCCGCTAAGATCGTAAGTCATTTGAGCTCACACATTTCATGCCAAGTGCTAACAAGACAGATTCCGCTTTAATTGAGAGGAAATTCATTATGTTCTCACACTTCTTCCATGACAAAGAAAATGCTAATATGCATTTTGTATCCCTCACATTATCCTTACAGAATATCAGAGCACTGGGGGCAAATGCAGCACAGTTTTATTCTGAGCACAAATCCAACAGAAAAAAGGGGACAATAGAAAGTTGACAACAAACAGAGAAGACAAAGGAAAACCTACTGCTGGACTCTGGAATAGATTATCCAAAAAGAGAGAACAGTTTCATCCCGAGGCCATGGCAGATTAACACCAAAGTGCGGGAACACTCTGTTACTTGTGTGCATGTGTGCGTCTGTGTGCATGTGTGTTAAAGGGGAAATGAGGACGCTGCCGTGTGCACACAAGAACTGCAAGCTTAAAATCCAACCGAAATTTGCCGGCATGACAGTTTTCCAACCACAACCACCATCACCACCTTGGACAATCGATCATCTGTCTGTGTTTATAACCCCTGCCTCCAGACCTCTAACTGCAAGAGCTGAACCAACCATCAGATCTGTGAAAGTGTGGCCTGAGGGAGCTACTGTATCTCTGAACTCCAGGACTGTTTTGAGAGCACTGACTAGCATTTATCTGCACACGAAGCTACACATGGCTCACACACTGATTTTGAGGAGTATGTTTCATCTTTTTTATTCAACATCAGCTGCTGCATAGGGATATGGTAAGGCTAATGGCGACAGCTATTAACAGTCCTTCCATAATACAGAATGGGAAAAACAACAGCCTTGAGGCCAGTGAAAAGAAAAAAAAACCGACTCCATCACTGAGGATGAACAATCACTTGTTATAAATTCCCACTAAGTTTCACTAGCCTTATGTTGGATGCACACTGAGAAAGCCACTGAGGCAGATGGTGTCTGACGGCGTCTACTGTACTTGCCTCAAGTTAGCAACTACAGATGGGTGACAAATTAAAGGGAGAAAAAAACACAAAAGTGTCTTTGTAGGGCTTCAGTGTTTCTTAACATAGATTTTAAGTCTGTTGGTATTTTTAATGATGTCACTAGTACAAAGTCTCCCTCAACTGGCTTGAAATCTGATGATTACAAAGATCATAACATATGATGCACAAGATTTTCATACTCATCAAACCATTCACTGATCCCATTCCTTTCTCTGCTCATTAATGTAAGTGTTTCCTTAATTTGTAACTCCACAGTACTCCACATAGTCTGAACAACTGTTGCCATGTGGCACTCACCCCCACAGTCACAAAGTGACAAAAGGCAACAATCCTCTTTCCCCCCGCTGTGAATCGTTTTTAGTTTCTCTACGGGGCAGTCAGGTCCATGGTTGCAAGCATTTCATGTGTCTTTCACACATTATAATAGAATGTTGAGTAATAGAGTTTACCTCATTTTACCTATTCTGAGCAAGGTCGCCTCCATAATTTGAGCTACTTGGATTTTGGACTTTTAATAACAAGCAGACCACAGATGGACTATCAGGTTTGGAAACCACTCCTTCTCTTATATGACTTTAAACACTGGAGTACCACATGGCTGTGTTCTGGGTCCTCTTCTCCTCTCACTCTTCACATTCAAAGCTAACAAAGTCATCAAGTATGCAGATGATACAATTGTTTTCAGACCAATTAACCAACAGTTAATCATCTAGCAGTTAATCAGCTGGCAAAGGGTACATTTAGAACCTGGTATAGTGGTGCTCTATCCACAACTAAGCCCCGAACATCAGGTAGTCAATATGGACCAAGAGATGAGGTGGACAAGGTCCTGAGTTTTAAGACATACTAAATAACATGGTACGGTGCTAACAGTCACTATGGGACAACTGCTGATTTTTTTCATTATACTGAAGATTAATCTCTCATTTGTTTTTCAATTAATCAAGAGTTGTTTTGTCCAAAAAATGTCATATGTATTAGAAAAAATCCCTCACAATTTCCCTGAGCCAGAAATGACATTCTATAATTGCTTATTTTGTCTGTCCAACAGCCCAAAACCCAAAGATATTTAATTAACAATGACATAACAGAGAGAGGCATGAAATTCTCACTTTTTAGAAGCTGGAACCAGCAAACGTTTGGCATTTTTTTTCTTGATAAATGACTTCAACAATTACTTGTTATCAGAATTGGCAGTTTATTCGGTACTAAATCACTTGTACTTCCAGCATTAAAATATTATTTACAGCACTCACTGCCTCTGGGAAATCACTCACGCTACACCAGCCAGTGCATGTTTGCTCCCCAGCTTTCTGCAGAGTGATACAGAGCCCAGTCAGACAGAGAAAACAGCCTTTTCCCCAGAGCTGTCACCTTCCTCAACACTGCCCACCCCCCTTGCTGCCCACTTCCCATCAACCATAACTGTCATCCATGCAACTCTACTGCACCATCCACCACATCCATACACACCCACTGCATTATCACTGTTTACTTCACCAGCACTGTGCAATTACAGTTAGACTCAAAGTGGTAACTGCTGAGAACTGTTGCGTGCAGTGCTGTTTTTTCACTACTTTGCCAGTCTGACCTTGTCAATCTCACTATAATTTCTCTGGTTGCACCAACTCACTGCTGATTTCTCTTTGTTTTGTTTGCCACTCCACACTCACATGACAGTTCACTCAACATCGTTTACTGCAAAATTGAACTTACGGTGAGCTACAACCTTTACCTCTCTCCTTGTCCAAACTGCTTCTTGCTTATTTTTATATTATACTTTTATATTTTCATTATGTATTTAAAGTTTTATTATTATGTGGTTTTATTTTCCTCAGTGCATCTAATACAGGCTGTGCCAAAATTAATCTCGCTGTGAAATGACAGTAAATTAACTCTAAATCATCTCTTCAAGCAGCACTGCTGGTGTGTTTGGTTTGCTGTGTGTGCGCGTGTGTGAATTCAGCAGTGTTGATCTAGTATTAATTTATGCAGCCCCATATGGCAACAACACAGCGGTGATGTAACCTTGTCTGGAGGTGTTTATGATTGGAGAAACAAAAACACATTCAGCTGTGAAACTGCAATATTTCACAGGACTCATTTAGACCCAAAGAGATGTGACGATCAGGTATTACACAACAGATATTTTCAGCCTTGTAATGTGATTGGTCAGGGTTTATCATGATTCATACCTTTGACTGAATACTCTATTCTGATTGGCTGATGAAATCATTCTGTTTTCTGTTATTTCAGAGAAAGTGCCTCTGTTTCGTGTGTAATTATATCTAACTCCAGTCCATACTGCTGATTCTACATGCTCAGTAGTGCTCATTATTCGCAGGGCAAACAGGGAGCCAGATGTCATTTAATGCATTAGTAACAGGGAAGAGTACAACAGCATACTGTCCTCTGAGACTGTGTATAGAGGAGGATAAAGTGTATGTTTACAGAAAGTGATAAAGCTAAGTAGTGAAATTTAAATGTTTATATCCAGTATACCAAGAAGTAATGTAAAGGTGGCTGTTAACAGCTTGCTCATGTTTGAAAATGTGTTTGTATAAACCATATTTGAGCAAGAGTTGATTCCCAATAAGATGCATGCTAAAACACATATCCACATATATTAGGGCTGCAATTTGAGATTATTCTCATAATAGATTAACCTGCCAATTATTTTCTTTATTTATTGTTTAGTCTATAAAACATCAGAAAATAGTGAAAGTAAAGCAATAAACTCAAAGATATTCAGTTTACAAGCACAAAGTCACACATTAGGGAAGAGCGGCCAGCAAATCTTTTTTTTAAAAGTGACTCAGATGATTTAACAATTCTAAAAATTTTAATGCTTTCATATAATTATATTAATTATAACAGTCCACAAATAATTTGTGGTTAATCAATTAATTGATTACTCAATTGCTTCAGCTCTACATGTAGTCATGGTACTGAAAATTAAGACAGAGAGGTCCATGCAGGTCTAACCTTGAGCAGCAGTTTGCAGATCTCATATTTGCCCTTGGCAGCAGCTTCATGGAGCGGTGTGAACTTCCACAAGTCGGCAACATTGACTGAGGCTCCGTGTCTGACCAGCAGCTCGGCCACCTCATAGTGACCGTACGAACAGGCGTTATGGAGGGGAACCAGACCGCTGGAAAGAGAAACCAACAATTACAAATACACAGAATTTGTTTTCAGAAATTATTGGATCAGAATTTATTAAAAATGATTACCCTCCATAACTTTTTCTGTGGGTTTCTAATCTGTGACGTAAACCAAAATTTGGTAAATTAGCCTGTATTAGTTTTTCTAAAACTAAACTTAATCTAAAACTTTTCTAATTAACCACAACTTATAGACTTATAGTGCCGCACCCTTTGTCCTTCGCGTGCACGTCGGCCCCGTGGTGCAGGAGGTACTCCACCACTGACACTCTGTTGTAGCCAGCAGCAAAGTGAAGAGGAGTGGAGTGCCGTCCCTCCAGATCTCTGCAATTCACATTCTGAGCCGTACACAGTGACTGAAGAGACAAGAGAGAGAGAGACAAAGAAGGAAAGATTTCAGTCTGTTTGCAACTTGAACACCTGACTGATCAATGAGACACAAAGAGATAAATCTATGATCTAAGCTGTATGAAATTTCATGCAGCAATTGCAGTCAAGCTGTATTTTCATTATTCTCTCTATAATTTAGCTGAACACATTTCATCTGTGGAAAGTTCTGAATTAAAGATCAGTCCAGGTTTTCATCAAGTACAATGAGGAAAGAAAGATGGTCTTTTTCAGTTGTGATAAATAATCAAGATCTCACAATTGAAAGAAGAAAAAAGTGACTGATAGAAAAACAGTTTGTTCTTTGTTAGTTTGTTCCTCTGCCTTCAGTTTTGCAGCTTCAGTCTTGTTTTTCTTATTTTTCTTTTAAGCTGGTGTCACTGTTGTCCTTTGCTTAAGACAATATTTTGTGCCATTTTCGCATCATGTTAATAATTTGAGATTTACCCTGGAAGAATCTGGTCCACCACTTATTCCAGATGGAAACATCTCAGCATCTTTTTTAGTTTTAGTAACCTGTTTCCAAAACTACTGGATGGACTGGCATGAAATCTGCTTCTGAAATTCAAGCCCTGCCCTCACTTGTAATAACTGTGGTGATTTCATTTTGTGTCATTATGAGGTCAACACTTTGGTTTATGATGAAATACTTTAAATAATGACGTTCCTGTCAGCCTCAGCTGTACTTTGTGTTAACTGGCCAGTGTTTGCATGCTAACATATTAAACTAAGATGGTGAACATGATACACACTACCATTGTACGTGACAGGAGACTCTTAGTCTGGTTTAACTTATGTTTGTGTAATATTTTGTGCTATGACATTTGAACTGTGCATAATAGATATTCAGAGCAACACCAGAAGTGGTTTGAAACTGCCAAAATCAAAATACACTTTTTTTTCAAAGAGGTTGAGAATGAGGCTTTTTAGGCTTCATAACTTAAATTCCAAATGATATCAGTAAGGATATATCATGGTCTATGTTTTTAAAGTGAGCTGATACAGACACAGTCATGTCTTTGATGCTCAAATTCGTTAACTAACTTAATTTTTTTATTCTCTTAAAAACACAGCCAAAACAACATCAAACAAGACAAACAGTGCCTCAGAGACAGCAAGAGAGGAGAAATAAAAATAGAGGAAGGAGTAATACTATTCCTCTGCCCACCCGCCATGTTTTATGATGAAAAATATGTCTGTGGAATGAAATATGTGGAAAAAAGGGTTTTAGGGAGCAACAGCAACAATATTGAAGTTAATAACTGGAGCTAAATAAAAAAAAGAATGTACGTCTGCTGAACTGCGGCCGACACCTGCTGCCCCGCTGTTCACAGAAAATAACAGTGCTACTTTTGTGTTATTTCAGACCCAATTACACCTTTGTTCAGTGCTGCAAGGAAACAGAGAGGGAAATTTTATTTCAAAGTTTTCTTCCACCTTCTACCCTCTAGGATCCTATTCTGCAGGAAGTAAAATGAAACATCCTGCTGGCAGACTTACTCCTCAATCTAAAGCCATTATCCCTCACTTCAGCTGCTATTTATGAGAGCTGGGTTTCCAAAAAAAGCTTTTCAAACTGTAGTCTGTGCCAGAGTCAGTAGAAAATGATGAAGATGGATACAGAAACATTTGCTGTTTCCAGCTCCTCAAAAGTTAGGATTTGATGTGTTTTTTTTACATGCTAATAAACTGAATATCTTTGTGTTTTTGACTGTTGGGAGTGTTGAACTGTGGGAGATCATCACATGCATTCTTCACTTTTTGATATTCTTTAGATATAAGATAGATAGAAAATCATTAATCAAGACAGTAATCGGCAGTCATTAGTCAATAGTAACAGTAACAGTTAGTTGCAGCCCTAAACTAGTCCTGAGGAGAAGTAACTTTCAAGAGCTACATTTAAATTATAGTAGTTTATAGCAAAAGATTTCCATATCCACCTGCTCAGACAATCCTGCTCCAAAAATTGATGCAGCAGAACCAAAGATATCTTCATTTTATTCCACACATTCTACTTCCTTGTCAAAACCTGGCACGTTATCCAAAATGCAGCTTGACTGCTGACAGTGTGTTTGCAGATTCAGGTGTGTTATGGGAGAAGCAGCTAATGTAGTCTTGAGCTGCTAGCTTCAAGCAGGCCACAGAAGCCTGGTAATATCACTTAAACCCAAAACTTTTTTTTTTCTATTTTCAAATTTGTAGTCTTCAGTTTTAGAAATATGTGAAACAATTAAAAGAAAATAATTTAACTTAGCAGAGCACTTAATGTATAATGGTATTTATGTCTCTGAATGATGCAGAACAGGTCTCTATCTTTGACCAGTAGCCTGTAGTGACCATCTTTCAAACAGTCACAGTTTGAACCTCATCAACATTTGAACAGATGACAGGAATCAGCCAAGAAATGCATAACGGTGGTGCAAAACATGTTACTTCTTAAAAACGTCAATCAGCGCATGAACGCATCTGTGCCTCGGGTTAAAAAAAGAGACTGAGAGAAAGCCAGACCAGGGATCATTGTCTGTTCTGCTAACATCCCCTGCCAACCTGCCAAAGCATCACACTTCAGACACTGACAGATCCTCTTCATCTGGATAACCCGTAACTGTCTGTCTCCGCTGGTAAAGACACAGTTTCACTCGACACCAAAGACTTCTGTCAAACACTTCACCAAATGTTGCCAGGTTCTGACATTTAGTGGGTGGTTTTGTCCGAAGCATATTACAGTGTGTGATGAGCACCTACATTTTTAACATGAGTGGGCCCCAATGCAAATCAAACTGCGATCAAACTAAATCAAACTATCTGTGGCAGAGCAATAAGCTGCAGAAGACAACTGTGATTATAGTGTTATGGTAGGAAAATCTTGTGAGGGGGAATGTGGCCTTTTACGAGGATAATGATTTTTTACCAAAATCAATGAGAACAACAACAATACAGACTCGAACTGAAAACATTTGATTCACAGCAACAATATCTATCTGGCATTTAACAAAAATCAGTACGACTAGGACTCCATAAGAGCAACAAGAGCAGTCAAAAGGTCAAGACATTTTGTTCCATTTTAATTTCAAAATAAAGAATCTGTTGTGTATCACTGCTTCACTTACTTCATAAACGAATTGCTGAATAAACAATCAGGTTAGTACAGATTTAAGGACAACATATTAACATATTAATCTTGTTTTTCTTATTAGCCACTGAGCTCAACAACATATAACCTGTATAACCTGTGCAGTGTCAGTTAAGGCATACTGGGCTTTTTATAAAACTCAGACAATTTTCAATTATGCCGCTGGTCAAGTTACGCACACATTTTCCCAGACAAGACATTATTTCCAAACCTTAATGAGGTAATTATAAAAGATTTCTGTTCACTCAGAGCAAATTACTTCCCAGGATAGATGTCAATACACACACACTGAGGCTACTGAGGTCATGTCCATTTCCATTTTTCAAATTAGGGTAATATTGATTGTTTAGAGAATGCATTATCTGTTTTCTCTCATGTAACCCTGTAACAACCTGCAACCCCTAAAGCAAATTGATGTATTTAATGGTTAGACCCATGCATTAATTTGGACATAAAGTTTTAAAGGATTTGTTACATTGCTGGACTGAGAGACTGGTTTGAAGAGAGATATAATATATCCTATCTAATGCTTCAGCTGTAGACTGAGACATGAGGTTTATCTGGATTATCTTTACCAAGATTACCACTGTGATTGAAGAGAACAATCTAATTTATATAACACAGACCACTTGCTCATATTCATGAAACCCTGAACCCTCAAGTAAAGTATGATGTCAACTGTGAAATACGAGCAAATCACCTTGACAGTGTCCAGGTCTCCGGCTTTAGCAGCTTCCAGAAGTCTGTAGTCCACATCCGAGTTTCTCACCGGGACGTTCTCTACAGAGCAGAACAAGGAGAAACGTGGATTAGAAATACTTTGCACGAACATCAGTAAGAGTTACAGAATGACAGTGAAAGTGAATTTATCCTCCACAAAGACGTAGAGTTGAAGGGAAAAGGTGACATTAGGCTGAATTCATTTAAGCCAGTCGAGTGAATCGCTGCAGATATGCTAGAGGTTCCTCCACTGCTGCAATGTTTAGAAGTCATGTGCAGTTACAGCTGCCATTTTGCAGATTTTTGAAGAAGATGTAAAAAAAAATAAATAAATGAAGGTTTTCAGAACGTTAAAAAAATCTGTTCAGCAAAGGTTTTATGAAGCAGGAAATCCTTCCAACACATTTGTTAGACCTCAAAGATACACACAGTGTGTTCTGGTGAGAAGCGCATAAACAAAACTTCTTTTTGTTTGTTTAGATTCTGTGTAGAAAACTCCACAGGGCATCTTTAAAATGGAAATGCTGCAGTGATGCTCTGTGGAGTTTCCTCTACCACTGAACAGTACACTATGTCTTTAAGAACTATTTACCTATCTGCACCTTCAGTCTGAAAATATCAATATTGACCTTTAAAAACAACCAGTTAATCTCTATTTGCCCAGCTTCTGCATGACAAAAACACAGCACCTACACATCTGCACCCAACCACCACCACTCAGTCACCCTCACACACACACAGATAAAGGCGGAATGCCGTTGAGTGTTGCTGGTTAACCGTTTCCCATTTGAGCAGCAGTACTGAAGCCTGCAGTGACACCAGCGGCTCCTGCCCGTATCCTAGCAACAGCCTCGCAGGTCTGAAGATGTGGCGGGCGCATGAATTTGCTTGCCGTCGGCCAAGGTGTCAGGCGGTCACCTACCAAAAGAAACACAGGCCAACCCACTTTCATGACTCTGAGTGGACCTTCGATTACCATTTATTTTCAACTGCTTCAAAAATAAAAATAAATAAAAACGTTAAAGTCATTGTATCGCATTATCATTATCTATGATGAAATGTTATGATACTATTTTCTATCCTCATACGGTATGTCTAGTTCAGGTAAGAATTTCCTCATTCCATTTTGTGTAATTAAGTTTACATGGATGATGCTCTGATCTAGGACACTGATCACCAAAAACTTATGGTCTTCTTCATACTTTCATTTCTTACCATTAGACTAACTTTTTATTATAAGATATTAATTACACAATAGACACATCTGATCGTAAACCAACCAAGCAACTTTTAATTCATGTGAGTGCATGTGACAGCCTTAGTACAAATGTATGATATGATCCTGGTAGATGCTGATTATTCTTTAATACTATGAGCTTGTTACATTTAACTTCATTACATAGTTAGTTTCATGATTATGTTGGAATTATTGAAATGAGGTAGGAGGTGAATCACTCTATAAAATATGATTTTGCACTGTGATACTGATGTATATCAATGCAATAAATCTGATGGAAATCAATTAGAAACGTTAGAATAAAACTCGTGAGAAGAATGTTTTGCTAATCAGCATTACCTTACAAATCAAAGTACCTCCTCATAGTGATTCAAATATATTATGGAAATTCAATATGGCATAAAGCAGTCCTGATCATTAAGTTGCAATACCATACAATAGCTAATATTCGGTAATGTTATAAATGGGTTATAATCTTCCTATATTGGTTAGATATTAGATCATAGGCAGGTTACAGTGGGTTGGCTGTGGTTATACTCACGTGCATGATGGCATGCACGCCCATCGCGTCAGTATCAGCAGTCATAGCATGGGCAAAGAACAAATTTTCCGTGTACAACCGCGATGAGTCACTACTTTCACAAAGCCGGTCTAGTTCTTTGTTGTTCTTGTATATCTGTTGAATATCATTGTATAGCTCAAAATAAACCCTCGCTCTCTGCTGAGATCTGACACAAAAAGACCTGATCGCTAATGTGGATGTTTGGTTGCAAACATTTCAGCCATTTTATTACATGGAGACATACAGCAAGACAAACAGCTTAAAAACAGACAAAATAAAAACGAACGATTTATATGCAGTGAAGCTGATGAGCAGTGAAGTTGTAATGTAACACGCAGATTTTATAATATTTAAGGATTGGTGGAAGTAAAGGAGATAAATAAATAGATGGACAAGATGAAATGAAGAGCAGCCAGATGATAGAAGCAAAACACCTTGGCACCCATGTTTTCTACTTAAGCACCCTCCACTTAATGTCGTCTATGAGCCGCTCTACCTATACACATGGAGAGGTCATAGGCGACACAGAAAGGGAGAGGAAGGAGAACCGAGAATATCTTATTAGTGTTGCTTCATCTCATTTATAAGCATTTTTCTACATTTATCAAAATAACTACGTTGTAAACAAACTGGCAACCCTGGTAAAACCTAGGACTGGGACATTACACTATTGCTTGGTCCAAAATAGCTGATATCAGCCTTTAATCAACATGTATGTTATATATCATTTCACATTGACAGTGGTTGTTTGTATACAAATGTGAATGATGATGATCTCGGTTTGTGCAAAAACAAGTACTCACTCTATTCTTTCTCATTGACATTGAGCTTTTCCTCAGCAGCAGCTCATCACCTGTTTCCTTTTTATGGGGTGGTGAGTACCTACTGATGCTAACACACACATACACAGAAACATTGTGTTGTGCTGTGGCATGTGCATGTTTTACAATGTTTGTGTTTATCTCACCAGCACTGATCATGTGTGTGGGGAGTGCGGGAGTTGATATCTCAGTGCAAGTCTTCTTAGCCTTGGCCTTATACTTCTCAGGCAACGGAAGCAGCAAGTGGCCCTTCGCTTCATCTGAACACACACACAAACAAACTCTGAGTTTTCTTGACAGTTCTGAAATGTCTAGGCCACAGAGGCATCGGTTCTTGGCTATGAATAGCTTGACCAAAACTGGAGTTACAGGTTCTCACTCAGCTTATAACGCTATGTTGTTCACAGTGGCCCTGCAGCATACCAGTACTTCATTAGATTGCTTAAGTTTTACCAAAGAGCTAATAACACATGATGCAACAGTCTGTGCGCTGGGGCTGGGCGGAAAAGTGAGACGCCTTCCCCCAGGGACTGAAGGTACAAACAACAAACTATTTTTGCTTCAGAGGCATTTTGGGCGCGCCAAGGGCCTATTCGACCTGTCTACTGACTGGTGCAACAACATTCATGCATTTATAATCAGTCATTTAGACAAATGGTAAGGTGCCACAGATATGCATCCTCACATCTGGAAGTAGTCCACGAGACTGAAGGGTCAGAATCAACCCAAACAAAAGAAACAGATAAATGGTAGGCAGCTTCTGCAGTAGCAATACATGTGCCCACTTCTGTGTTTACACTGGGTTTATCATCAATTCCCTTGTTTGGCCTCTGTGGCAAATGAGATAAACCTCGAGATAACTGAGACAGTGAGGGGCTGTGGAGTGTCAAAACATGAGGGAGAATTTCACCTCGAGCCACCTTGTGAAAAATTATTGTCCCTGCCAGCTAAGATTGAGATGAGGTTGTTTGGTGCCAGGATTATTGAACATTGCCGCGTGTGTCGCAGTTAGCCCCTTCACCCCATTTTGGTATCAGCCCTGATACAAGTTTTACAATGGGGTTGTTGGGGAAGTGCAATTTATGAGCAGTAAAACTAAAAGATTTAGCAGAGGAGTAATTTAATTGGTCTCAGTCTATATGTGATAGAAAATCAAACATTTTACACTTAATCAAGTATGTGTGTGTGTAATGACTCAAAGCGGCTAATGGTGTAAACAACAAGCTAACTGTGACAGCCTCAAATACAGCACTGCTTTACAATTTTGAGTATATTCAGTGCAGCTTTGTTGTTTGTTTATTGATATGGGCACACAAGTAGAGGTGGTGACGGGGGGTGGGGTTTGGCAGGATGGGGTAGGATGGAGTTGCAGAGGGACAGATTGAGACAGAGACACTGTGTTTTGACCTATGGGAATTTAGTTATTGTAATTTTGCCTGATGGTTTGACCCATTTAGTCAGTTTAGTTTAGTTTCAGCAGCTACAGAGTCTGTGACACACTGCTCATGGACACAATCAAGGTACTTAAGCTACTTCTTTGAATCATAACTCAATCAAATAAAATCAGTGTGACTCACACTTTTCAAGGATATTATTATGGCTAATGTTCACTGTGGATAAATGTCCATAGATCCACTTAGACATCATCCAAAAAAGCCACTCATAACTATAGAACTTTCCTCAAAAACATCACATTTTTAAGTTCTTCAGTATCTAAGTAACTCAGTGATAGTTGTCAGTACATCAGTGGTTACACTGCAAACAGGAACCGCTAATAGCTAACTTGGCAGAGGTTTGATGGTGACAGAGTTCTCCAATATAAATAAATATAAGCTTAAAAAACAGGGTACAGTTTTGTCAATTCTTTTCTGAGGGAGCCCACAATATGAGACTTTAATAACCTCAGTTTTAGAACAGCCACATGCAGTCATACAGATAGGACTAATGTGTGAAGAAATCTACTATTTAAACCAGCAACTATGATGCAGAATCTCATTTTGCACTTTTTGTTTCTAATCCTGCGAGAACCCATTGAAATCAGTTTTAGTGTGCAGCACACATCACATTCATTTATGAGACAGGGTTTTTCCTGGCTCAGAGTGAGGCTGAGGGCATATCTCACCAGTGACCCACTGAACCATGATTTATTTTTAAAATGGAAATTAATTTTAATCAGAAGCCTAGTCCAAGAATCTCATACCTATGTAATAAAAAAAGGGTGATTTGGTCTTAAAATAAGTTTCAATTTATATAAAATATGGGCTATAATTGACATTTTTCACAGCAGACATTTTAACTTGTCATAGCAGAGAAAGCGCAGATGTAATTAATATCATTAATGATCTCTTCCATTTAGGCGATTTATTAAGCCATGTCAGGGAGCTAGCATGCATAACACTATGATCGTGGAACTGGATTGACTAACTATAATGTTAAAAAAGGCCCATTAGAGGGTCACAAAATGCTAAATACAGATAGAGAATAGTGCTTAAAACATACAAAATATCACTGAATACTCATTGTCTCGCTTGGTTCCAGAGAGAGCAGATGGGTGTGTTTTGAAATTTTAATGAATAAGACAACAATAAGACATTTACATGAGGAGCGAAATGTTCTCTCCCTGTTTGCAGCATCTGCTGTTTCCACAGGCACCCACTGATGCATTCAGTTGAAAATTAGCGGTTAACAGCAAAACTAGTTGATCCATAACACCAGAACTCTGACTCTCTGCTCCATTGTTGGCCCCTTTCCCCTGCAGTGGCCTTTCTGCATTGTGTGGCTCAGATTTACCACATCTTGTTAGTAACATGAATTATGCTTTTAATGGCCTTCACTAATTATCTAAACTATCGTCCTGTCTCATTGTCCTTTCACCTAGTGCCACCCTGGAGTGATTCTGCTGTTGTAATTACTGTTGCCAGTGATGCAGTTAATGCAGTGCTCTCATAGATTGCTTTATCATTGCCTATATGGTGAGGTTATGGTAAAGGAGGCATAGAATTTGAGCAAATTCTCTTTCCAGGTAAAAACCTTTCAAGGGTGTTTATGTGAGCATATGCAATTACCTGTGTGTTTGTATATTTGTAGCCTCTGTATACCTTTTAACACAGAGCATGAGTCTTTTCCTTCCTATCCTATATGTTCTGTGTCTGTGATTTAGAGGTTCTGCTCTATTCCTCATCTCTGCCGCAAGCCAGCACAGCTTTCAGCTCCAGTCTGCGGTGATGGAAGTTTATATTGACCCATAAATTAGCTCTACTGCTCTGCCACATCCAACAAACTGCTCGCAGAAATGACTCTGTTCCCTGTTAGCTGGGGATGTGACAAGGAAAGACAGAGAAAATCTGTTTTTTTTGTTTTTGTTTTTTTTTGCCCGCTTCAAACACCTGTCATACTGATCCCATATTTGAATTTTGTTTGTTTTAGTGTCTTGTGAAGCTGTCCATCATACAGTTTGTTGTCCTGATCATGGCGAACAAGAATGGGGCAGAGCGGTGTTGATTGTCAGGTCTTTGTTCAGCTTACTGTACTCACCTCACTCAAGTGCTCCCCAGATACGCCTCTGTATACGCACAACCAGCAAATCCTGCAGGTTGTTGCTATACTGTGTTGCAAACACAAGACACCACTATTCACACTACGCCAGGGGGCAGACTCACATCCACAACTGCACTTCCTACGTAGTGAATTTGATGACAAAGGCCTAGGCGGTGTGCTTCTCAACGTTGCTTGCAGAAGGACAATGGATGGATGCTATATATAGCATTACTGGTTGGGTGTGTTTTCAGACAGATTAAGCCTTTGCATTGGACTCGATGACAGGCTTCATCCAGCTTTTATCCAAATTAGTATGTATAGTAGCACCTGTCAGAACCTGCCTGTGCAGTATCTGTCGCTCAACAAATAAGCAATTAAATTTGATAGAAATTCATTAAAAAATACAGGAAGTAAAACTCTCCATTCTGTCTTGTAGCGTAAAAGCGTAGAGAACTGCAAGTTAATTATATTGTTCCTTATCAGGTTACAAAGGAAGGCATGGACAGATTTGCTATGAGATTAGCCTATCACTAAATGGTCAGGGGCTAAATTTGGACAGCCTACGCTACACAATGGTTATCAGATGTTGGAGCGAGCCTGGCACGTTTAGACCTGAACTGTAGTCCTGAGTAAATGGCTAAGGAATGCTAGACACATTTGCATCTGTGATCAAACAAAGTCAGGTTCAGAACAACCTCGAGGCAGTGCTCTCTATCATGAACTGAATGAGAATATGAATTTTTGGAAGCTGGTATAATCAATTATGCACAACACGCTCATATGCAGGTAGTATTTTGATGGACAATTTCACAGAATTCCTTTAAAACCAGTATACAGCGGACTTCAAGTGAGACAATGTGGCAATATTTTGTCTTTCAAAAGTTACATAGTCTGGCTTTAGATCTAACTTTCTTTTAAATTTTACTGTCTACATTCACTCTGCTAATAAACACAGTAATGTTGCGTAACAGTATTTGAACAGTCACCTCATGTACGGTATCTCACCCCAGCATCTCCTCTCATCTGGAAATACATTAAAATAATGAAACACGACACCTTTGAAATGCTGTTACCTAATTATTTAAACTGTCTTCGCACTGAGTCATGTTTGTTTGGTTGGAAATCTGTGAAGCCTTCATATCAGCAAACCCAATTGGTGTTTTGATCTGTGCAGCTTTAGATCTTCTCTTGAAAGCCACTAGAAAAGGCACGGCTTACCTCCACGCATTTGTTGCGCAGTTCACTTGTGTATCACTGATCTTACTGACCAAACACACCAAATCTAATACACATTTATACCAACTTTAAGTAGGTTAATACGAGCTTAAGCGAAGCTAAGCGACCATTTTCACTCAAAAACTGTTGTATGTACACATTTTAGAATTCAGACTATTGGTCCTCACTGTCCTCCATAATGTACCAGCTGAATCTCCAAATCCCCATTTACAAGCACAGTTATGGCCCCTTGATAATCCACATTGACCCAACTGCCAACACAGGTTTTTCCAAGGTTCTTGCACCAATGTGTGAGTCTTATCCAAAGCCTGAGGTATCCCCTTAGCAGACTGCAGATAAGTAATTGAGAGAATCATGTGGTAATGATGTGAAAAGCCCCAGAAGACCTAACTTAGGAAACAAAAGGATCACCACAAGGATTTTTCTTTACATCCATCTTTCCTGTCATTGGTGATTGATCTTCCTCTGGCCGGAAAGCAGTGATTAGGACACTTTCATCAAGTTGTGTCTGCCCTTGACGACTCTTTTTCGTCTCCCCTCATCTCTCCATCGCCTAGTTTCTTCACTCCTCAATTATGGCGTTGTTTAATGAGCTTGCAAGTACAGCATGTACTCCATCCACCCCTCATCCTTACACCCGCCTCGGTGTCGCTCTCTTTCCCTTTGACACATCATCTGTACTCCTTGTCCTCTTGCCCCCTGCTGTCTCTCACCCGTCTCAAGCTCTGTACCAATCAAGCTCTCCATCTTTTCCTTTCTGACATTTATCATCTATTCTCTTTCTGGTCTCCTCACTTGAAATGTCTGACTCAATTCCTCAACCTCTGTAAATCTGACAGTAACGTAATGCCCGTAGTATATCAGTTTATGAAGTACACATGGATAAGCTTTTGATGCATCACAGACATCAAGTAATCTTGAAAAATGGTACTTACATGTAGTTTTGTTACGTAAAGATTGCTGATCAACATCAAAAACATAATCAACTAATCCTTAGGACTAAAGCTGTTCGTCCACTAAATTTCAGCTAAATACTTTAAGATCTTACTAGCAAATAGACTGGTGAAACATAAGCTCTA
Source organism: Lates japonicus (assembly GCA_033238685.1). Classification (NCBI taxonomy): domain Eukaryota; kingdom Metazoa; phylum Chordata; class Actinopteri; family Centropomidae; genus Lates; species Lates japonicus. Next base: position 2,047,098 of record BRZM01000021.1, on the reverse strand, counting down.
TGTAACGTCTCTGTTCAAAGTAATACATGTGGTAATCTCTCTGAGACTGTTTTAATTTCCTCTGGTTTTAAGCTCTCATCGTTGATTTTGCCTGCGTCTTTGGTGTTAAGCTCTCACAGCTTTGTTTGTTTTACGTCTCAAAAAAAGGAAGCAAACTATGTTCAGACTTTTCTATATATGTATATATGAAAAACTATTGACTGTTTTTAAGAAAAATACCTGTAGAGAAAGAGGAGGTTTTGTACTGTTGATGCTGTTACTTCAGCCTCGGGCTAGATGACGGAACGAGTGACAGATGTGTGGGTTTGAACTTTGAGCCACTGAGGAGGAGGATGGCGAGACTTAACAGTACACTTATTGCACAGAGGTAAAAAGTTACATATTTTGTTGAGACTGAAAGTGCTTTTTAAAGTATTGACAACTTTAATATGAGAAACAAAGAATATAGCAAGAAAAACTGAGACAGAGAGGAATAGGTGGGATTTTTTTCTCAGTTTAGCATGTTAGCATTAGGTCAGTTGTTAGAGTTGGCACGCTAACATTTGCTAATTAGCACTAAATCAGAGTACAGCTGAGGCTGATGGAAACAGCTGGTGAATACAATTACAGCTGCAACTAATGATAAAGAAAGTTTTTAATCTGTCAGTTGACATCTTCAAATTGCTTGTTTTGTTTGACCAACAGTTGATAATCAGTTTACAATGATATAAAACAAAGAAACTCAGCAAATCCTCACATCTGAGAAGCTGCAATGAGCAAATGTTTGGATTTTGCTTGATATCTAATTCATCTTTGTTAATAAATTGTTGATGCTGTCACAATATATTTTCAGCCTGAATGTGTCAATAAAAAAGTGGCTTGTCAACAGTTTTGCCGCCAATGATGTTCCTTTTGTGTCCTCCAAATTTGTGAATAAAGAAGGCTGCATTCCTCTGCTGCTTTGTCCTGGTCTTTGGAGTGAGGTATGGGACAAAGGTATGAAAACACACTTAGACATTGTATGGGGCAGCAGGTATAATGTTGAATCTGTTTGTCTTCAATGCACGTCGCATCATTTACTTGCTGTAAACCTACTTTAGAAATTGGAGTTTGAAATGTCTTTCTGAAAGCCTCTAGCTTAGGACAGTTAATAGAGAAGGAAAGAAAAGAATGATTATTCATTCACTCCTGTAGGCATTATTGCTGCATAATAAAAAGGAGAGAGAGAAACACTGGAAGGAATAAATAGAGACTGAAGAGAGACGAAAGCACAGAGAGTGAGAAGCAGAGTCCATTAGCTGCTATTAATTACCTCTGATTGGTATTCACAGACTGGCTGCTTCTGAGCCTCCGAGAGATCAATTCTCTACTCTGGACCTCGGTCAACACACGCATACTTCACACTCCACACACACACACACTTGCTTATTCCTTTGGCCTCTCTTGTTTTAACTCTTACTCACACTTTTACACACAAACTTAACCTCTCCGGTCTTCGAAGGAGTGTTGACATTTGTTCCAGCATACGAACTCACTGCAGCATTGAAATGACACATGTAAGCAGAGTAACATTAGGACGACATCTCTTAACGAGTTGGCTTCATTCATGTCTCTTAGCTTGAGTACCCACCAGGCTGAGGGATAGCCAATTTGGCATCCAGTATGAGGTTTCATATTCGGCAAGTTGTCAGAAGTGTCATTAAAAAGCAATGTTGCCCCTTTGATATGAAGCCGCAAGATCACCTCCCTTTAATTGCCCTTCTGTGCTCTTGACCTTGTCTGGGATGTGCCCAGCATTGTCAAACATGGTTTATGTTTTCATAGCAGGGGTTCTCTTGTGTACGGTGAAATGAGCTGAATTGTCACTTGAAGGAAATCACTGCAGATAACCTGACAGAAGTGCTGACTAGCAGGCACCTGGACGAAGTTTCCGATGTTGTGTCTCGCTGTCGTTCATGCTAACGCTGCTCATTCAAGCTGAAAAAGGAAGCCTGACAACCGTCTTGCTTATTTCACGTCGATGCAGTTAAATTCCGGTGTGAGCATCAGTATGAGTCCCTTGTACAGCAGGTGGGATATGTCAAGATGTGTGCTCTAAATTGGTATTGACAAAACAAGACTTCAACTTTTTGCAGTCCCCTCAGATCCAATCTGAGGGGGATGGATTTAAGGCCACCTCCAGTGCCACTGTAAAGACAGCCTTGATCCTGCTTTCTCTTTTTATTGCTTTTGATGCAAATGCGCCCACACACATGCTCTGTATGGGTCAGAAAGTCCAAGGCAATATCTTTGTGACCTTTTACCAGACTGCTGCTGATAGACAGGTGAGTAAAGGTCCAAGATTCAGCTGTTGGTCCAAACAATGGGCCATAGGCGAAAGTATGATACAGATAAGTGGACTGAAGTTGCAGAAGTTTTTTGTTAACAAAAGTGTGCTTAAATCCATAGAAGCAGCTGAGAATAGATGAAGGACATTTCTAAGTGGACGCTGTAAATAAATTGATAAATGTGAGTTATATATACTCTCTTTTGCCCATTATCTTCCCTTGATGAATTCTATTACTTTTAAGAAATGCCCCACAGAAATCAATTGTCTCATCCACTGAATTCTGCAAAGTGCGCTTGAACCTTTTCAGCATGAGATGCTAAGCAATTTCCTGAATTGAGTAAAGAAACCATTAGTCTTACTTAAGTCAACATGTGGCCACACAGTCAGATTTAAAATTTAGGACTCGAGAGCTGACTGGAGCAGAACTTGACCAGAGAGATTCTTAAGAGTGGATTTTATTGTCAGGGACGGATTATGAGACAGTGGGCCCCGGGGCAAAGACATGTAAAAGGCCCCATAACCATTCTATACACCCGACTGAAAGTGAGAAAACAAACATTGCCAAGTAATTTGCAGTTGTTTTATGGCAGGCTATGGTATCTTTGTGCCTTTTTGTGGTAATTTTGTATCTCTTTGTAGTCATTTTACATTTCTTTGTTATCATTTTGTATCTCTTTGTAGTCATTTTACATCTCTTTGTTGTTGCTTCGTATGTTTTTGTAGTAGTTTTGTGTCTCTTTGTAGTCATTTTGCATCTCTTTATGGTAGTTCTGAGGAAGCTTTGTAGCTTTGTAGTTGCTTTGAGTCTCTTTGTGGTCAGTTTGTGTCTCTTTGTGGAATTTTTGCTTCACTTTCCAGTTATTTTATGTGTTTTTGAACTTATTTTAATTGACTTTTAAAAAAGAAAGCCCTGACTGCTTGGACCCCTGGGCCTTCGTCTGTTAGGCCTGTTCAGTAATAGCATCTATGACAATATGCCTTCTCCTTGTGGTGTAAGTTTTCAGCTCCACCTCCAGTTGTACATTGGATCTCCCCATTGTCTCCAGTCTGTCATGAAGGCAGAGTGTGGAGAGCTTGAAGAGGCTGTGTGATGAAATGCAGAATTAAACAACTTTGAGCAAGTTTTATTTTTTATTTTTTTGGTCAAGAATCTCCCCTGTCATCTTGTCATAGTTAGCTTTTCATCCCCAGGAATGAGTTACAGACAGCAATAATAGGCTGTCACTGACAAAGAAACTGTGGCAGCAAGGATATGCTGATATGAGAGGGACAGGGGAAAAAAATGAATCCACTGAGAATAAAATGCCTTTCAATCGTTTTTGTACGGTATCCCTGTCGTCTTGTCATAACTGGAGCTGGTACTAATCAGATTTTTTTCGCTGCCTGACAGGTTTTCATCCCTTGGAATCAATTAGGGTTTGTGTCCATCCTGTGTTACTTTTCAAGCTAGCAGTGCTCAGCAGCTTTGGGAAGCATTTGTCCCTATCCTGCTTTTGCTGTGTGACTAGTAAAAAAAAGAGAAAAAAACTGTTTGAACCGTAGTGTACTCAAACTGAGTGTGTGAGTGTTTCCATTAAAAGAAGTGTTCATGCCATGCTGGTTGTTGAAGACGTGCTGTCAGCAAGCACTTCCACTCTATTGTAAATAAAGAGAAAAAGAAATTGTTGCTTTGAAGAGAGGTCTGTAGTGGGCAGGCAGCTTTAACATAGCAGAAAATTAGCCAGTGCGCTCTCACAAGAGCTTGCGGAAAATGATGAGAGATTTAAGAGAGCGAGGGAGGTTTGGAGGGCTGGGAGATGGAGAGCGAGTCAATGAATGAGGGGAGGGGGAAAAGAAAGAGCCGGGGTCGGAGAGAACAAGGAGGAGAGAGCGAAGGAAGTGGATAGACGTTGAAGGAGGCAGCAAGTACAGTGAGTGGAAGGCAGGAGAGAGAAAGAGTGAAGGGGAAAAGATGAAGATGCTGACTGGCTTTGGTGACAGACGAACAGAGAGATGAGTTGATGCGACATCAAGTGAATGCAGAGAAACTGAGAGAGAGGGGAGCCCTGATCACTGTGTATGTTAACGGCCTAATCATGAAGACAGACAACTGCTGTAGCTGCTCTGAAGGCTTCATCCTACTAATGCAGCAGGGGCAAAGGCAATCTTGCCCCTGTGTGCACCTTTGAGTGTGTGTCTGTGTGTGTGTGTGTGAAAGAGAGAAAGTGAATTCCTGTGGCTGCAAGGCTAAGTGTGTAGCTTTCTTCCCTTTATCAGTGACATGCTCATTGATTACCATGATGACTGCTGTTCGATTGGTCCCCAGTGATGAATGAGCCTGAGCCCTATTTCCCCTCAGACTTACACACTTAGACACACACACACGCCACATGATTCTGCTTTGCTGTCTTCTAATCTTAAATGCTGTATTACACCCTGTTCACTTAATAGAAATTATTTGTGATCACAGCATCATTACGCGCCCTCAGGAGTCCTGAGCCTCGGGTTGAGCTCTGCTGTGTTGCAGCAGTATGCCTGGCTTGAGACTGATTGTCCTTTGGATGAATGACTGGAAGCGAAAAAAAATACCTAGTTTTATACCTTCTATCTTTAGTTGAAGTAGTCTCAAGTCTTCCACACCACTGCGCCTTTCCAACCTGACAGAACAAAGACTGCTGTTGACCCTGTTTTTCCTCGAGAGGCAAGCGAGAGTGAAGCTTCACCTGCTGTGGCAATTCTTCAAACACGCTTTGGGACCCTCTTGAGTTCTTGTGGGAGTCTCTGGGGCTTAAGTCTAAAATATTATTCTGTCAGAGTAGAAAGGTTTCTGAAGCAGCATTTGAGACTTTGCAGACACTAAAACTCTCAATTAAAACCCAAATTGGTGACATTCATTCAGAGTGACCTATGAATGGTGGAGGCACCTTGTAGTTATAATGAGCAGGTTGTTTAATCTAGGTGATCTGATTATTGAAGATACAGAAAAACACAGATTGCTGTAATTTATTGGTCACTAAAGCAGAGCCCACTGTATTTTATGGGTTGCTATGACAACTACGGGACAACTAGGGAACCAGAGGAGAGTACTCTTGGTAACTGGGTCATATAAAATGCTATAACAGGTTTGGAGGAGGCTCTTTCCTATAATTACGGGCACTTCAGAGTTGTTGATGATGCCAGCTGCAGCTTGTATCCATCATATCACCGCCATACCTGATTGTGAAAAGAACATCCTCCGGCTAATATCATCTGTGCAGGTGGCCTGTCAGATGTGATATCCTTTAGGGAAAACCGTTGCAATTTGAAATTCTGGTGGAGATGCAGGGACAAACACAAGAGACGAGAAGCGTTGAAATTTAATGGTTCATAATTAGATGAATGCAACCATGTCCAGAATATAAAACTATGCTCAGACATTTTCTGAAATGACCTTCCCACACACATCTGTATTTGTAATGTTTTAATTGCTCAGGACTGGAAAGCAGTCATGCACAGTGATGGAATATATTTTCACGCCTAGTGCAGTTTCATTCTCAAGTATGGTCTTAGAGTAATTTAATGGGGTGATGGGGGATTTACTTCCCACTGCTAACAGAAATTATTGAGTGACTTCTGCTTAATAACTGTAGATATTAGGTGAAACTGAGGACAATAAAACTTTTTACTTGTCATCATTGCTCTGTCTCCAAAGCAGCTAAAGGAAGCAGCCTACTGGAATAACACGAATAACAAGACTCAAAACACACATACAAAGACAAACAACACAAACAATACAAAATCTTTTAATATGCAATATCTGATTTACGCTTATAAACTAGCAGAGGCGTATCAATTAAAGGTAGCCAGACCTAATGGTGATTTTATTTATGGGCGTTATATTAGAGATGCGATCAAAGTTCTTCCAAGACTGTTCTGTCAGAAATCTAACAGAGCACAGTACAGTGATGAGCATGCAGCAGCTGCAAGTGCCAGCTTTGGGGACCTGTGTTATTGGGTCTGCGAGATCTCCGCTATCAGGTCTTTGATGACCCAACCTTTATGTTTGCGGGATCATCACCAGACAAAAAGTTGGGTTTATGGCTACGACCCGAGACCAAAACAGCAGGCTTCACAGTGAAGACAGAAGAAAGCGTGCCAGATCAGGAACGCGACCAAGAGCATGCTTGTCGTTTTGTGTGTGTGTCGACAGAAGAGAAGAAAAAAATTTGATTAAATTTGTGCAGCAGTGCAGGTAATCAAATGTAGACACACCCCTCGTGAACGACTTCTGACTGTTGGCTGGCACACCGAGCATCTCAGACGATACACAGACAACTGCCATGAGGACACCAATAATAATCACGGACTAAACAGAGCATGGCAGAACTTAGTGATTGATAATAATGATGCCTCCTCAAAATTAGACTTGCCCTTCCTTCTTTTCTATCTCACTCTTCCTCCTCCTCCTCTTCCTTCTCTCTTCATTTTAATTAGAATGGGCACAGGCTCTGTCTCTCTCTCCCTCCCTGCCACACACACACACACACACGCACACATACATACTCACAAACAAACACACAGATCTGGAGCATAACTGTTATTACAGAGGCCCTTTGGTGAATTAAAACACTCTGCTTGACACAGTATACAGGAGGACAGAGGGAAGCAAATAAGACTTGAGAAATGAGTGAGTCGTGGACTATTTGAATAAGGGAAAAGGGACACCCTGACCACGAGGGTTTGAACTGGAACATTTTTTCCTTGTTTCTGAGTGATAAACTATAGCCAGATTCCAAAAACTTGTGGAGAAACCTTTCCAGAAGAGCAGAGACTGTTTTAAAGCTGCACATTATTGCCATTTGATTTAGAATGAGATGTTCAACAATCACACAGTATGGGTAGAATTTTGAGGTGTCCACATATCTGGCAATGGTGTATCTGTTTTATTTAGGGAAATCATTTTCCTCCACAGCTCTAATTCTAGTAAGAGCTTCGTTTCACCACACCACTTCATAGTACAGGCACCAGCAGTACAATTCAGTGTCTCTGTGTGTGTGTTTGTGTGCATATGTGAGTGTGTGCACACACTCTAGATGATTGAGGGCCCGTCAGAGTGGGATATTATTAACACAGCTGAGTGGAGAGTGTTATCAAGCTGCCTCTATTGAAACCTACCGCTTACTCCCCCACACACACATAGACACACACTGGTTGCGGACTGCACATGCACATACACACTTAACCCTGCAGACGTTGCTTCCTCAGGAAAAAGGCCCGTGCTATGTGACTACCCACTGCAGATGCCCATGCACACACCGCGTACATTAATTTGTTTTTCCCCCTTTTTTTAAATTTTCAATACTCCCTTCTTATATGCTTCAGCTAAACTGACTGTCAGTAGCTGTGCAGGAAACTCTGTTTTCTGTTCATTTTTCAGAGAACGCATTTCATGTTTTTGGACTCCGCTGAGCTCCGTCTGTTGTGAATGTGTGTTTGCATTTGATTGTGTGTGTGTGTGTGTGTGTGTGAATATTGTGAATTTTTGGATCTATATCTTACCAGTGAGAATCATCGCACCCACTCATGTCCTAGCTGGCACAGACATCAAAGAAACAGACAACTGGAGAGCAAGACCAAGATTCAGATTCACAGAGAGAGAGAGAGGAAAGAGAAGGGAAGAAGACTTTCATTGAAGCCTTATTTAAATGTTGATTATGGGATGTTACCCTGCTGAGAGCTCCAGGCTGACTGACAGTATTCATCATTCCTATATGCTGAAAAACAAGTATCTCCAAAAGTGAACTTTTCAGAGAGAGAATGTATTTGACCTCAAGTATTTTTTTCTGCTGTTTGAAGACAACATTATATTTCAGCTTGACAAGTAAATTACTGGAGAATTAGTGCCACCAGTAGTGGCTGGAAACATGCATGAATTTGCATTTTCTTTTGCTCATTTTCTCAAAATTTCTTTCTACATTTGGTTGGACGTCCTCCTACACACGCACATACACACTCACAGAAATAAATCTGGCCTTTGCAGTTCTCTGGGAATACATGGAAATACATACATAAGTGTCTGCCAAATAGGAAAATGGAGTTGGACTAAAAATAAGCTTTGCTAGTGGTGAATAATGGAAAAATGTAAAGCTTCGTATTTCCTTTTACAATCCACTGCATTAATTGAACTAACCCATTTTTCGTCATGTATTCAACTTGTCTTTCTTTATATTGTCAGTTTCAGGCACTATTACAAGGTAAAGTTGAAAGCACTCTGCTGAAATGGAAGGTCGGCTAGTGCTTGTACTGTACAATCGAATAAGATTCTTTTCATTCCAGCGCTGTCGTCTCTGTATTGAAAAATGTGCCAACTTGCCCAGAAACTCTCCTCCAACATTAAGCTCTCATTTGTAGGTCTCCTCTGGGATCCTGATGAGTCCGCAGATCAGAATTGAGGCCATCATGCCTCTTGTCTTTGGCGGAAGTTTACTCATGTTTACAAATCCAGGCGAACGTGTACAAGGTCGTAAGAATGCCTGTGAATTCTGCTTGACAGGAGATTTTTCACAGCCGAGTCGGTGCGTTTGTAAATGTAATCTGATGCCCTGTCTGAGAGAGATTACACTTCTGCTCCTGTGAAACACAGAATGAATATATCCAGAGGCATTTGTTAACTGTTCAGGTGGCAGATGACAAATAGGGTACGGAAAAGTTTTAATAAACTTTTGTCAGTGACAAATTTAACCTCTTGCTCCCATGTAAGCCCATGGCATGCTGTTGTTGGAGGAAGATGTTTGCAGTTACTGCTCACTGGTTCACTGGTAGTTTATCACAAAGATTCAGATGTCACAATCTTTGGCTTCAAAACTAAAAAAACATTGACTCAAGTGCTGAAATTACAGTTAATTTAAAATCTTCTACCTTGGAACACCTGCTGTAGTTTAAGAGGATGTAGTTCAGCTGTGAATAATATTGTGATTTAGTAACTCAATCTAGATTATTTTTTCAGATGGCAGTTTTCTGACCTCAGATAAAATGTCATGCAGGCTCCTCTGGGGCCAGGAGCTTTGACCTTCCAGTTATATGTATGTTTTATAGCTGAAAATTCCCACTTTTCCTTACAAAATTCTAAAATATATTCTTTAGGCAGTTTGTACACCACATATAAACATCTATATATCTTAAACTGTAGCAGAATAGATAAAATAAACACCAGAACAACAGCTATGCAGCACCGAGATCTGACAGCTGAAATGCGTTGAAACTTTTTTTTTTTTTTTTCCAATTTTAGATGGTGGTTAGCAAGTTAACATTTTAACTTGTAGTTTACAGTGCCTTTTTATCTATAGAGGCAGGCATTTCAGAGAGTCACACATAGTCCAGAAAACATAATATTTGTTTTTGCATATAGATCTTTTTTGTAGCCCAAGGTAACTTCCATAGTTGTCTGGATGAACACTGACATTTCAGTCCAACATCTTTAGGAACTATATTCATATTTGGTAATTAATGTTCTTCTATTGGCTGATTGGCATCAGCTGTTTCCTGTATGCTTCACAACCACTGGCTCATTCATGTGCGTGTGGCTATTAACAGTCATCTTCATGCGCCTGTACAGGACATTACAGCCAAACACCTCTCAGTTATCACTCTGCTGATATAAATGCTGCCTTGCTGCCACAGCTCTTTCTCTCTCCACCTCCCTAACCTCCCTCCTTTTGTGCTATTTTTGGTATCATTGATTTAATGTTTACATGTGTGTTTATAAATGGGGGATTAGGTTTCCCAGAAATAATCCTCATTGCCGCTCAGATTTCTGTGAGAGCTCCATCAAAAAGCAGAGCCTTCTCTGTTCAACCATGTGCTATAAATGCAGAATTCCTTGACACAAGTGTCTGTGATTTAAACACAGTTTATTTGCCATAAACACAATCTTTCCCTAATCTTAACCAAACTTTAGTTGCTATAAGTGGATATTACAAGAATTAAAACAACAACAACAAAAAAAACAATAATGCGTTAAATCTATGGTAATAAGATTGAACATTTGTACTTTCCATTCTGCTGATAAGAATGCACATTCTTTTGGGATATGAGATTTTCTTAACTGAGCAGCACACAACAGTAGATACCTAGAAATAAATATATAATCTACAAGTCCATCTGAGATTGAAAGTAAGAAGGACACTTTCTGTTGTTTCCAGGGAGTGTTTTCCTGAAGTTCTACTTTTTCAGCTGCTGGGCTTTAAACTTTCCTTGGAGCCCTCAGCTCCTTGGAAAAGTCAGTGTTTATAGCCGGGAGGCAGAGCAGATAGACAGGTGATGGCTGAGATATCAGTGTGTGTGTTACTGTGTGTCTGACTGTGCGAGTGTGCATGGAGAGCATAAGATGAGAAGACTTGCTGTAGGTTATTTATCTTGCAAGCTGTTGGTGGGGCTGAGCTGTCAGCAACTTATACTGTGTATGTATGTGTGTGTGTGTGTGTGTGTGTGTGTGTGTGTGTGCGTGTGTGCGTGTGTGTCAGTCAGAGGAATAACATATACATTTGCTAATATATTTATTGATGCAGCCATCTCATCACACTGCTCATCTTGTTAGTGCGTCAACCTGCTGATGTGCAGCCCTGACCAGAGCACTAGGACAGCCGTACGCCTTGATATTACACTTTTAATTTTAACATAAATATTTTAATTTACTCTATTTTTAGTTTTAATGTTTTTTGATTAACATAAATTACTTTGCAATTAACATTTAATGAGCCTCTTTTTAACCTTCTCTTTCATTGTATAATAAGAAAAGTCTTTTAGTTTAATTAGTCACAAGGACCACATGCAGTGATGATGTGCAAGTGTACAGATCAACTTTGATCAGGCTTGTGGTTCAAAATATATTTTCAAGAGTGCAAGAAAATGTGTTATGTTAGTGTTACTGGTTCTACACAGTGTAATCAGACTTAATTTATATAAGTACAGAAGTAAAATAAAGTATTTTAAAACATGTAGAGAAGCAATGCCTAGTTTAAAAGTAGTTTAGAAGTTATATTTGAACATTAGGACACAGAATGACTGGATTGGTTCACCCAGGTGGTAAAACTGAAGACATCATTTAGTTATATAATGAAATTCAGCCCTCAGAAACAACCTAGTGGATTGTTTTAGTTTGGGTTTGACACATTAGAAAAACACTCTCAGGTTTATTAGTCTGTAGCGTGAATTCAATGTGTGTGTTATTCCTTCATACAGGCTTTTAGCAAGGGACATTAGTAACTGTTTATCCATTATCAGTATTAGAATACCCATCCACATGTCAATAATGTACTGTGAAATGGAACAATTAGATGAATGAGTGTCATTTCCACAGGATGTATTTTTGTCAACCAGCAGGTCATTTATAAAGAATCTCTGCACCAGTGACATGTTTTTTTCACAAAGGTAAAGATGTTTTTCACCTCAAACTGTATTCATTTGTCCGTTGATGGTCAAACTGACGCTACAGATAACATCACTGCTCCTCTAGTTTCTGCACAGACAGTGCGTGAAAGGTACATATATATATATATATATATATATTTAGTTTCAGTTCAGGTACAGACAGCTATTTATTTCACCAGCATTGTGAGTCATTGTAATTATCATGTCTAGAAAATTTTCTAGAATCTATTTTCTCTGTATTTTCACGGTTATGAGCAGTATAAAGTGACCCAAATGAAAGTGGTCTTGGATTTAAGTTGAATTATCTCACCCTGCTGGCAGAATATATTTATATATATCTTTTGTTTCAAGACTGTGTGAGGTTAAATGATTTGGTTTTATTAGCAGTGGGAGTGTAGCAGGTCTGGAACCTGCAGGGCAGAGTTAAGGAATAATATCAGAGCTTCACACACACACACACACACACACACACACACACACACACACACACATTCATTCAAACGACACCAAACAAAATGGTCCAAATGTTGCCGTTCACCCTCTCAGATAGATCATGTCTCATTGCTATGGCAACTGCTGACAGCTAGCAGTCACCGTTGTCATGGGAACAACTTGACAGGCTCGTAAAGAGAGAGAGGAAGGATGTAAGAAAGGTTAAAGAAAAATGGAAACAAAGAAAGGACTAACACAGCAGCAGATTACACACCCCATGTGTTTTTAAACGCAAAGTTACATCAAAATGTGTGATTTATAGTTTCAATAATCTGACTTTGAGACAATTGTCTTCGCTGTTAGATGACCAAATGGGCAAAACCTAGTTAATAGTGTAGTGTGTGCACTTTGAATTTGCAGCTACCATTCAGATGCATGATGTTTCTATTGAGGGGGAAGTGATCGATTAAAAAAAGATAAATGCCACCAAGGGAAGAAAGATTAATATTTTCCATCTAAGCTTGAACATGCCCTCCGCATCTCTCCTCGCTTCCTGCTTCATTCATTTTCCTTCCATATTTCCCTCTTTCATCTTCCCCTCCTCCACTCCTGACTCCCCTCCACCTCACAAAAAGGCTTTTAGATGATTAAAACACAACAGAGTGGGTTTTTTTTATTGCTATTGTTCACTTCTGTTCTGCCTCTGTAAGTGCCGATTGCATCTGTTTGAAATATAGTCTACTAGGTTTTTAGCGCAACATATTTCATCAAGTCTTGGAGGACTTTATGGAGAGAAAAACAGGAAAAAAATGTTGAAGGTCACCAAACACAATCTACATCTAGCTACTAACTGGATCTAACTAATCAACAGTCTCAAAAAACGTTAAATGGCATTACAAAACCTCACAGGCAGGAAAAACCAAAAACCCTTGATTAGATATTACAAATACAATTAAATAAAAGAATTATGACAGGATTTAAAAAACACTTTCACAATCTAAGGGAATATTTCATCATTTTGTGAAATACTCTAATTAGGTTCCTTGCCAAGAGTTAGATGAGAAGATTGATACCACTCTCATGTTTGTGCTCTAAATATTGAGCTAAATATAAAGCACTAAATATAAAGCTTCATCAGTGCCAGGAGACAGTTAGCGTATCTTAGCGTAAAGAGAGCTAATGTGGCTCCAAAGTTAAATGAAAATCTGTGTAACAGCAATTCTGAAGTTCACTAATTCTAAGTAGCTTAACTTTATATATAGGACACACAGCTAAAACATGTAGTGACAGTGCCATAAGCCTTTAAATAAAGAGTGAAAACTGAGCAAAAACAGCCCAAGGTTAAAAGTGTTTTGAGTGTTTGAGACTAAATACTCTCATCCTCACATCTCTCTGTATCTTCAATGCACACTTCACTTGTGTATGCCAGAATACACTGGAGAATTGTCATTTCAAGCAATTGTGTAAACAGCCTAATTTGACCTTCACCTCCCTCACAGTTTTGGCGCTGGCAGAAATGTTGTCACTGTTGCCTTTTTTTTTTAAATTAAAGAGCATTCATTGGGAAAAAAAATTAGGGACTAGCAGGTGGTAAAAAAAAACAAAAAAAACCCAGCATCTTTGCTTCATAGAATGGCAGTTTGGAGAACTGAAAAAAGAACAGGCTGGAGTAGAGAATAACTGGATGGTGTAGGATGGGTCAGATAGATGATAAATGGGTGATGCCTTTGATTATTAGCACTACTGGCTTGTGGCTGCTGAGGTCAGAGGATCACAATAAAAGTTTCAGCTGGAGCTGCAATTTTATGACTTGACCCCAAATAAGCTTCTCTGTGGAGAATCCAATACACGACCTACTGAGGCAGTGATGATGTTTACGAGTGGCAGTGATCTCTCTCTCTCTATCACACACACACACACACACACACACACACACACACACACAAATATGCACATACCCGGTCCACACACAGGGTTGACAGATTGAGGAGGTGGAGCTTAAACTACCCAGTCTGACCCTGGCAACGACATCATGGTGATGCAACAGTACACGCATGTGTGTGTGTGTGGCGTGTGTGTGCGAGGCCTAAGCGATGACTCACTGGTAGCTAGCGGTTTAAGATGTACTCAGGACCTGATTAATGCTTTACACATTAGTGTTTTTTTTCTCTTTATTTATATTCACAACAATTTGGAATAACAAGTACACAGGCACAGACACACACACAGAACGACATCGCATAATTTTAAATGAGGGTGATGACTGTGTACCATGTACTGCTTCTTCCAAATGCTGCTGTCACATCCTGTAAATACAAGTGAACCATCTGTCCACCCAGCTCTGCCTCTCCGCCTTGCTGCTGCTGCTGCTTCTCAGCTGAGCTCCTGAGCGAGCAGCAGAGATCACCAAAGATGATCTGTTTCTCAAGATCTCCTCTGAAGTCTGAGCGAAATGGGACGTTTAGCTAAATTTTCAAAAACCACTCAGTTGCAACTGCTATTGGTATTTTTCTGACCTAAGTTAAAAAATGTTTCCCTCTTTAATAACAGAGGTCCGGTGTTAGCGGATCCATGTAACCTTTTGAAATCATGCTGCATAATTTACACAGTGGGCAGCCAGCAGGGAGAATGAAGCATTTTCTTCACTTGATTTGTGAGAAACCAATTGACAACAAAAAGAAGCTCCACTTTCAAAGCCAGTGTTATTATTTTTTGTTTCCATGGTTTGGTATCATAGCTTACGGAATATTTTTGTTGTTTGCTTAAAGCTGGCTTGCTCAGCTCAGATTGATGCACTGTTTCGGTGTTTTACTTGGCTTGTTGGATGGAGATCATGCTGATTTTTTGTTGTAAAATCTGGGTTAAGTGTGCCACTCGTCACGCCACCTGAACATCTGAACCCCGTCAACAGAAATCACAACACCTGGTCCTCTTCTCTAAGCACCTTCCCTTCACTTTCCCATTGACGTTATCAGCCTGCCGCCATCCCGCAGTCATGAGTTGCTGTTCAGTGACAGCAGAATCACCTGCATTACTACAGTATGTTATGACCATATGCTTGATTAGGAGGAATCTTAGCACTCTGTGAAAGGCCCATTCCGGTAGAGTTCTGGATTAAAGTTCTGTGGACTGATGAAACAAAAATCAATCTCTGTCAAAGTGATGGAAAGGGGAAAGTGTTGAGAAAAAAGGGAGCAGCTCATGAGCCAAAGCATACCACCTTATCTGTCACACACTCTGGTGGTTCTGTTATGGCTTGGGCATGTATGGCTGCCAGTGGAACTGGCATTTATTGATGATTTCACTGTTGATGGAAGTAACTGGATGAACACAGAGGTATACAGGAGTGTACTCTGCACTCAGATTCAGCCAAACACATCAAACTTCATTGGATGACATTTCATCATTCAGAAGGACAACAATCCTAAACGTATGGCCAAAGCAACCAAAGAGCTTTTCAGGAGAGAGAGGTGAAATGTCCTCGACTGGACACTGAGTCAGTCACCTGAGCTTGATCCAATTGAGCTGCATGTCTATGGGTATAAGACTTAAGGCAGTCATTGACTGCAGTTTTCTATGAAATATCAAATTGCCAATTTTGTTGGACTTGTGTCTTCATTTGTCCAATAGTCTTGAATCCCTAACCTTTGGAAAAGGGCTACATCTCCCACACAGTTGTTTCGATAGACTTGGAACTTAAATGTAGTATCCATTATTTTATTTCAGTGAATTTTATTGTATTGAATCTTCTGAATTACAGTCCTGGACAGTACATGACCCAAATGGCATGTGTGAAAAGGACTCTTCAGGCATTAATGCAACTGCTTGCTTCGTGTAGTGGCTTTAATCCCAGTCCTATTCACAGTTTGATCTCTTTCTATTGATCAAGTTCTATAAGACTGAATAATGGGAACATTCTCGCCACAGTAGCATTTGTCCACCAGTCTGGGTGTCACTCTAGCTCGGAGGAAGAATGGACTCTGCTGAGAGCATATAGAGAAAAACAGTGCATTGAGGGCCAAGGCCTTCTCATCTCAGTCACATCTTAAAGCACTCAGAACTGCAGCTTTTCATCAGTTTTATGGAGGAAGTGGAGTCGGGCTTTGTCACTGCAGACTGATTCAGGAGTGGAAAAGTCAATTTCTTCCCAGAGAGTCCCACCTTTAGAAATGTTCATCTATCTGTTGCCCAGCAAAAACCTGAATGTGTACATCCTCAACACACTCTTTGTATACAGGGCTCATGATAATGAAATCATGATGATAGGTTGTCGTGCTGTAGAGAGAACATGTGGGCTAACATTTACTTTATTTTTCTGTCTTTTCTTCCCACTCTCTGCCTCCTCTTACTCTCATTATCTCTCTCTGTCTCTTTTTTTCTGCCTCTCCAGTCCACCCCGCTCCACCTGGCGGCAGGATACAACAGGGTGAGGATAGTTCAGCTGCTACTACAGCATGGAGCAGATGTTCACGCCAAGGACAAGGGGTACGTACAAGTAAATAAAAGTGAATTAAAAAGAAGAGTTTAAATGGAGGGAACTGATTTTGGCTGTACTAGTTTTAGAGTTTACTCTTAGACAAATTATAATACCTAACATTTCAGTGTCAATAACCTCACAACAAGGTTGGACAGGAGTCTTTTTAAGTAAATTATTATAGGGTGGACAGTGCTCTCCATCACTGAGACATCATCCTTCTATTATTCAAACAGGAAAAAACATGGCTAGATCTAGATCAAAATTGCTCTCTGAATAAATTCTAGGCAAAAGTAGGCCACGCACTTACTGAGGTAAGTGCGGCTGGTCCATGCCCACCACTTAGTTCGAGACTGACGGACAGTCTTGAAACTTTGTACAGACATTCATGGACTTTTATCAAGTGTCTCTGTGTGGATGACATTTGTAGTTTTGAGATAAATACTTTTAACAGTTATTGGAAGATTTGTTACATTCTGCTAGTGTGGTGCAGCCATGCTGCCAGACTTTTAGTATTGTTACAGAGTTTTTTATTGAACTGAAGACGTTCTTTTGTGTTTGTCCCTTCCAGTGGTCTGGTGCCTCTACATAATGCCTGCTCTTATGGACACTATGAAGTTACTGAGCTTCTGCTAAAGGTATACACACACGCATGTAATTACTCAAGCAGTGGAACGGATCCTTAATTGGTATGAATATATTTTTTGCTTATAACAAAAATGGAAATCCCAAGCGAAGATGTCCAGCTGTCTAAATCCCTTCCCTTATTCAAAATGAATTTTAAAAAATGCTCTCTTTCTCTCTGCTCCATGTTTCTCTTCTGAACCTATTTTTTTCTTTCAGCATGGAGCGTGCGTTAATGCCATGGACCTGTGGCAGTTCACCCCGCTTCACGAAGCGGCGTCTAAAAATCGAGTGGAGGTTTGCTCCCTGCTGCTGAGCCACGGGGCCGACCCGACCCTGCTCAACTGCCACAGCAAGAGCTCTGTGGACATGGCGCCCACTCCTGAGCTGAAGGAGAGACTTACATGTGAGTGTGGCACTTACATAAACTGCAGCTGCAGTGTACCGCACTTCTAAATGTGTCATGGTGCTGAATTAATGAATAGGTTGTTTTAGGAGGGGTGTATTTACACCAGTCATGTTTGGAGCAGTTGATTTGAATTCATTTAAGCTCTGAGACAGTTAAAAATGGGAAGATCTCAGTCTTTTGAAAAGAGAGCTGTTGTTTTCTGGAGCAGAAAACAAGGAATTATCGGTGTGAAGAGAGACAGATGCCAGCATCTGATAACTAGCAGATCTACATGCTTGGAAAGCTAAGCAGAACAAAATAGTCTCAAAAAGTCTCAACTGATGCTTATATTGAATTGTTTCCTCATGTATACTTAGCTGTCTGAAACAGCATGGAAGAAGAGAGCGTTTCTAACTGCTTAGAGCTGCAACAAGAGGTTTGGTTCTTCCAAAATGTCTAATCTGAAAACCTTTTTTTATCAAGTAAATGTCATTTTGTAGCCTCTCAAATGTGAATATTCACAGTCTGATGTTGTTGTTGTGAAATCCTTAGCCCTCAAATATTATACAACCCACACTTTTTCAAATGTAATTTTCAGAGCAAAACAGTATAGTCTTCTAATATGTCATTATCAATGCTATCAGTAAAAGAAACCCAGCCAGGACCCATCCATCTGCGAAGAATAATTTGAAATGATCAGACTTGTATGTACAAATGCATGTAAGGATTTCTGACGATCAGAAAATCCATATCCATTATTTTCACACTTGACTACAAGTGAGTCGCATTTCTAGCTCCTGCCTTTGAATTTCATTCATAGAAGCACTGCACCTTCACCTGAGAATGCGAGGATCGAGCGGTTTTTCATGGCCTTTCCACCGTAGATATCCTTGAACAACTACGCTTCCGCTCCGTTTTGATTTAAAGTTGATTCAGATTGGCACAAGATGTATTTTCAAGAATTTCAATCTATCTAAAGTATTGCTATGCTCTTCTCTAGTGTTGCATTTTGGGATACTGGTTTTGTTTTCTTAGTTTAGAACATACAAGTCATACATACACAAAAACTGTACATCTACATGCATGTAAAATTTGAATTGAGCATTCAGGGGTTCATGATATGTTAATTGAACAGAACATACGTTAATTAAACAGTAAGAGCAGTATAATTAAGTACATTTTCTCAGAACAGCAGCATTTTCTTTATGTCTGCAGCCACCGCAGAGTCAAAGCAGACAAGATAAGTCTTTGTCTGTGCCAGAAAGCTCCCTGCAACTCTCTGGAAGTTAATTAGTGAGTCAGCTCTCTCTCTGCTGCACTTGTTGCTTTATCTTTGTAATGAAGCAGATCAAAACAAAAATCAAATGCTACATGAATCATAAGCCATCTTAAGTTTATGTACTACTGCGCAATAATTATTCCTGTTAGTTGTTAGTTTTCTGATGAGGGTGTGTTGTTGATAACATGTCTCAGTGGGACATTTGCAGCAGTAATGACTCATTACAGGAATACAAACCTAAAATTGATGGTGTTTGAGTTCATTTCTTTCATTGCTATTTTGAAAAGTATTCTGTATAGTGCTCATCAAATTGGTATGTTTTCTATTGTTGAGATGAGGCAGGTAGCTGGTGAAAGGGCGGTTTCTACCTAGTTGGTAGTTGGTAGTTTAGTTACCCAGTTGGAAAATGGTCTATGGGGTGCGTGTCCCTACAGTATTGTATGATGTAGCAATAGATCTCAGGAGTTCAGATAAAATTCTGCTTATTGCCTTTATCTTTTCCTGGAAGAAATCGTTACCCAACCATTACAGACTGAAAAATACTTACCCTGACATTAAGCCTCCTATTGGCCTGAATACAGAGGTGGAAAACATTTTTTTTTGTTGACAATAGAACATTGATCTATAAAAATCTCAGTCAAGTTTTCTCTGGTGACCAAGACAAAAGAAAAAGGAGTTTAAAGTAACCAGCTTTAAATCAGAGCGAGTCAAGTATAGTGGCTTTTCAAAGCAATAGTTT
The DNA here is from genome assembly GCA_033238685.1 of Lates japonicus. NCBI lineage: Eukaryota > Metazoa > Chordata > Actinopteri > Centropomidae > Lates > Lates japonicus. The sequence continues at coordinate 2,027,467 of BRZM01000021.1, read as the reverse complement.
GACATTTTAGAAAATACAATTATTTGCCTTCCTGCTGTGAGGTTGCCAGGCAACCAGCTCCGAGGCCAGGAAGTGCCCACTTAAAAAAATAGCCCAGCATATAACTCGTAAAACAAAAACTCTTTGTTTTTACATTTTGCTTTTTGTAAGGGTTAAACAAACGAGTTTAACAGAGTCTGGCTCACTGTTTCCCCCATTTCCAGTCTTTATGCTAAGCTAAACTAAACATGTAATGGCCTTACAGTAGCTGACGGGTATGAGAGTGGTATCAATCTTCAGTTCTCATCATCATACAACAACAGGTAGACATTTCAAAAAAGTCCCACCTGACACTGCATTATGACAATAATCGATAATACCATAACTTAGAAATCAGCTGATGTTCATCTAAAAAGTGTTGCTGAAAGTCAGCTCCTCTGCATCTTGAGATGAAAGCAAAACATTATCTGCATTTAATGTAAAAAAAAAAAAAAAAATCCTTAAGAAGGATAAATAATCAAAACATAATTATAAAATATTTATATTATAAAATAAAAAATAGTTCAAATCAATGTAGAATATAGGACATCAGTAACATGTGCCTCTAAACATGCTAGACCACCAGTTTTTGTCTTATTATCCTTATGAACTTCATTTTGTATATTAAACCATATACCACCACAGCAAAACCTGAACTCAATGTGCATGTAAAACTTAATTCTGTTTCTGTTTAACAAAAATTTTGATAATTTTTTCATTTCTTTTCACATTTTTTCCAAATTGTTTTATTTATCTCTGGAAAAACTGGATACTACTACTAACGGGGTCACAGTGGTAAAAATGACTTTGTCATATAAAACAAACTGCAGAAGCTGCTTCTGTTTCCCATTTATCATCTGTTTTCTTTTTGTTGTTGATTCTGACCCTTCAGTCTCGTGACTACATTTCCCAGGATGTGAGGATGTGACATCTGTGGCACTCTTACCATTTGTCTAAATGACTGATTATAAATGCATGAATGCTGTTGCACTGTCAGTAGACAGACTTGAACAGGCTCCTTTTATGCTGCCCAAAATGCCTCTGAAGCAAAATAGTTTGTTGTTTGTAATTTTCAGTCCCTGGGGGATAATCACTTTTTTCCGCTCCAGCTCCAGCGCACAGACTGTTGCATCATGTGTTATTAGCTCTTTGGTAAAAACTTTGAAGTAATCTTAATGAAGTACTGGTATGCTGCAGGGCCACTGTGAAATAACATATTGTTATAGTTGAGTGAGAACCTTGTAACTCCAGTTTTTGGTCATGTTTTTCATTCATACGAAGAACCGGATGCTCCTCTGTGGGTTTAGATATTTTCGCAAACTGTCAAGAAAAACTCACAGAGTTTGTTTGTGTGTGTGTTCAGATGAGTTTAAGGGCCACTCGCTGCTTCAAGCTGCTCGAGAAGCTGACATGGCCAAGGCTAAGAAGACTCTGGCACTGGAGATCATCAACTTCAAACACCCCCACACACATGAGACTGCGCTGGTGAGATAAACACACAAACATTGTAAAACATGCACAGATGTCACTTGTGCAGAAATAATAAATACAATGTTTCTGTGTGGTTGTGTGTGTGTGTTAGCATTGTGCAGTAGCATCACCTCACCCCAAAAGGAAACAGGTGACAGAGCTGCTGTTGAGGAAAGGCGCCAATGTCAATGAGAAGAATAAAGAGTGAGTACTGTTTTTGCACAAACTGAGATCATCATTCACATTTGCATACAAACAAACCACTGTCAATGAAATGATATAACATACATGTTGATTAAAGGCTGATATCAGCTATTTTGGACCAATAAGCAATAGGGGTGTAATGTCCCAGTCCCAGGTTTGTCTGTAATGCTGCTTGTTTCATAACGAGTTATTTCTTGATAAAAATGTAGAAAAACAAAGCTATAAATGAGATGAAGCAACACTAATAAGATATTCCCTTGTCTCTCCTCTCTCTCCCTTTCTGTAGTTTCATGACTCCTCTCCATGTGGCAGCAGAGCGGGCTCATAATGACATTATGGAGGTGCTACAGAAACATGGTGCCAAGGTAAGCCATTTATCATCTGTCATTTCCTTCATTTTTATCTTGTCCATCTATTTATTTATCTCCTCTTTACTTCCACCATAATCCTTAAATATTATGTAAATCTGCGTGTTACATTTTTCACAACTTCACTGCTCATCAGCTTCACTGCACATGCATACAAATCAGAATGTTTTTATTTTGTCTGTTTTTTGTTTTTTGTTTTTTTATTCTGCTGTGTATGTCTCCATGTAATGTAATGGCTGGAAATGTTTCTGCAATCTGAAACATCCACATTAAGCATCAGGTCTTTTGTGTCAGATCCTCAGCGTTAGAGAGCGAGGGTTTATTTTTAGAGCTGCCATATTGGTCTGATATTCAACAGATATACAAGGTGAACAACAAAGAACGAGACCCTGGGTTTTCAGTGAAAGTAGTGACTCATCGTGTTTAGGTTACTGGAAAAATTTGTTCTTTTGCCCTTACTGTGCTATGACTGTTGATACTGACGCATGTAAGTGTGCACATCATGCACGTAGCATAACCACAGCGAACCCACTGTAACCTGCCTATGATCTAATATCTAAACCCATTATATATATCATTATATAACCCATTTATAACATTATACCTGGTTGTATTAGGCCATTGTATGCAGTATTGCAACTTAATGATCAGGACTGCTTTATGGCTATATTGAATTTCCATAATATATTTGAATCACTATGATGAGGTACTTTGATTTGTAAGGTAATTTGCTGGATTAAGCAAAAACATTCTTCTCTGTTTATTTTACTCCTAATCAGTTTCTTAATTGATTTTCCATCAGATTTATTGCATTATGATATACAACACATCAGTATCACAGTGTAAAATCTCATATACTTTGATAGAGGATTCACTCCTACCTATTCTCAATAATTCCAAACATAATCATGAAACTAACTATGTGTAATGTAAAGGCTAAATGTAACAAGCTCTATAGTATTAAAGAATAATCAGCATCTACCAGGATCATATCATACATTTGTACTAAGGCTGTCACACAGCACTCGATGAATTAAAAGTTGTTTTTGGTTGGTTTGGTCACATCAGATGTGCTCTATTGTGTAATTGGTTATCTTATAATAAAAAAGTTGGGGTTCAATGTAGAAAGAAATGAAAGTATGAAGAAGACCATAACAGTTTTTTGGTGATCAGTGTCTCAGATCAGAGCATCATCCAGATGTAAACTTATAATTACACAACAAAAAATGGAACAGGAAATTCTTACCTGAACCAGACATACTGTAGATGAGGATACAGAAAAGAAAATTACAACATTTCATCATCACAGATAATGATAATGCAACAGATAATAACAGACTTTAACGTTTTTATTTATTTTTTATTTTTTGAAGCAGTTTAGGGAACAAATGTAGTAACTGAAGGTCCACTCAAGAGTCGTTATGCTAAGCCGTCTGTGTTTGCAGGTGAACGCCCTGGACACCCTGGGTCAGACGGCGTTGCACCGCGCTGCGCTCGCCGGCCATCTTCAGACCTGCAGGCTGTTGCTAGGATACGGGGCAGACGCCTCGCTGGTGTCACTGCAGGGCTTCACTGCTGCTCAAATGGGAAACGAAGCTGTTCAGCAAATACTCAACGGTATTCCGCCCTTTATCTGTGTGTGTGTGTGAGTGGGTGACTGAGTGGGTGGGTGGCTGGGTGTGCAGATGTGTAGGTGCTGTGTTTTGGTTGCTATGCAGTAGCTGGCAACAGAGAGATTAACTGGTTGTTTTTTAAAGGTCAATATTGATATTTTCAGACTGAAGGTGCAGATAGGTAAATAGTTCTTAAAGACATAGTGTACTGTTCAGTGGTGAGGAAACTCCACAGAGCATCACTACGCACATTTCATTTTAAAGATGCCCTGTGGGTTTTTCTGCAAAGTCTAACAAACAAAAGTTTGTTTATCGCTTCTCCTGGTACTGTATTATCTTTGAGGTCTAACAAATGTGTTTGGGAAAGTTTACTTCATAAAACCTTTGCTGAACAGATTTTTTAACGTTCAAAACTAATTTCTTTATTTTTTTTTGCATCTTCTTCAAAATCTGCCAAAAATGGCTGTAACACACATGACTTCTAAACATTGCAGTGGAGGAACCTGCATATCTGCAGCCGATTCACTGTTAAACGGTCAATATCACCTTTTTCCCTTCCAACCACGTGCTGTGGAGGATGGTGCTACTGTCATTCTCTCTTACTGATGTTCCGTGCAAAGTATTTCTAATCCACGTTTCTCGTAATTTCTGCTCTGAAAACGTCCAGGTGAAAACTTCGGATGTGGACTAGAACTTCTATATAAGGCTTCCGCTAAGCGGAACTGGACACTATCAAGGTGATTTTCGTGTTCACAGTTGATGTACTTTACTTGAGGTTCAGGGTTTTGTGACCATGAACCGTTGGTCTGTGTTATATAAATTAGATTGTTATCTTAATCCACGAACAAATCTTGGTAAAGATAATCAGAATAAACCTCATGTGTGTCTCAGTCACAGCTGGAAGCGTGGTGAATCTAGTATATCTCTCTTTAAGGCAGTCTCTCATCCAGCAGTAACAATCCTTAAAACTTTGTCAGGTGTGCATGGGATCAGCCATTAATACATCATTTGCTTTGAGGTTTGGGTTGTTGCAGGGGTTACATGAGAAAACGATGTGCGACCTCTAAATGTGCCCAAATTTGAAAAATCAAATGGACATGACCTCAGTGACCTCGGTAATACGGCGTGTGTTGACATCTCTATCCTGGGAATGGTTGCTCTGGTGAACAATCTTTTATAATTACCTCATTGGTTTGGAAATAGTAACGTGGGAAAAATATATGCGTAACTTGACCAGGCATAATTAAAATGTCTGAGTTTGCTCAAGCCCAAACACTTTCTTTGTTTTCTGAGTTGCTAGATTATGTGTTGTTGAGCTCGGTGGCTAATAAAGAAAAACGAAGTTAATATTATTATGTTGTCCTTAAAATCTATTACTAACCTGATTGTTTATTCATAGTCGGTTTATGAAGTAAATTGAAGCAGTGATACACAACAGATTCTTTTATTTTGAAATTAAAATGGAACAGGCTCTCTTGACTTATTTGATATCTTATTATCTTATAGGTCAAGTCGTTTTTTATTTAAATACTTGAATAGATATTGTTGCTGTAGATGATATTTCAGTTCACAGTCTATTATTATTGTTCTGTTGATTTTGGTAAAAATGTTGTCCCCTCGTCAAGGCATCCCCCTACAGTTTTCCCTCTGCAACACTATAATACAGTTAATATTTCTGCAGCTGTTGCTCTACCTGAATAGTTTGATTTAGTTTTGATACTGATTTCCAGTTGCATTGGGGCCCTCATGTTAAAAATGGCAGGTGTATACACACTGTAATGCTCTTGGACAAAACCGCCACCCTGCAATAGAACCTGGCAACATTGGTGGGAGTGTTTGACAGAAGTCTTTGGTGTCGAGGTGACTGTGTCTTTACCAGGAGACAGACAGTTGAGTTGCTCCAGATGAAGAGGATCATGGTGTCTGAGTGTGATGCTTTGGCAGGTTGGCAGGGGATGTTGACAGACAATGATCCTGGTCTGGCTTTCTCTCGATCTTTTTTTTTTTAACCCGAGGGCACAGATGGTTCATCAGCTGATTGACGTTCCAAAAGTAACATGTTTTTGCTACCGTTATACATTTCTTGGCTGATTCCTGTCATCCATTGCGTGTTGATGGGGTTCGACCTGGCGACTGTTTGAAAGATAAGTCACTGAGCTGCAGATGAGTAGAGACTTCTGCGTAGTTCAGGACAAATACCATTATACATTAAGTGCTCTACTAAGTTAAATTATTTTTGAGTGTTTATATTTCTAAACTAAGACTACAAATTTGAAAATGAAAAAAAAGTTTTGGGTTTAAGTGATATTACCAAACATGGCTGCTTGAAGCTAACAGCACCAAGACTACATTAGCTGCTTCTCCCACTAACACTGGTCTGCAACACTGTCCGGCAGTCCAAAAGCTGCATTTGGATAACTGACCAGTTTGACAAAGGAAGTAGAATGTGTGGAATAAAATGAAGATATCTTTCTGGTTCTGCTCGTTTTTGAACTTGGGATTGTCCTGAAACAGATGGATAACGTCTTTACCTGTTTGATAAGCTCTTAGAGATTGCCCTCCTCCAAGATGGTTGAACTGCATTCACTTCTTCACTGTTGGTATTTGGCATTGCCCGATTACTGTCTTGATTAATGATTTCTATCTATCTATCTAAGAATATCAAAAAAAGTAGAATGCATGTGGTATTCTCCCACAGACAACACTCCCAACGATTAAAACACAAAGATATTCAGTTTATTAGCATGTAACCACCTTCTTTTGGGGGAGCTACAGAGCAACAAATGTTTCTATCCATCGTATTTCTACTGACTCTGTTTGAGACTGATTTGGCTTTTGAAACCCAGCTCTCTAGCTGAGTGGGGGATGTCAACTTTTAGATTGAGAGTAGTCTGTGGATGTTTCATTTACTTCACAAGAGCCGGATCCTAGGGTGAAGGTGGGAAAACTTTGATAAAATTTCCCTCTCTGTTTCCCTTGCCTTTTGAACAAAGGTGTAATTACAGGTCTAAAACTCTTTCTAAAGTAACACCTTCATGAACAGCAGGGGGTAGCAGGTGTCGGCTGGTTAAGCAGGCGATACATTCTTTTTTATTTAGCTCAGTTGTGCTTCAATGTGTTGCTGTTGCTCCCTAAAACACACTCATATTTCATTCCACAGACACTATTTTCAATAAAAACTATGTGGTGGGTAGAGAATAATGCCACTCCTTCCTCTATTTTTCTTCTCCCTCTCCCACTGTTCAGAGGCTTTTCATTTGTCTTGTTTGGTATTTGTTTTGGCTGTGTTTTGAAGATAAAAAATTAAGTTGGCAATTTACGAGCATCAAGACGCGGCTGTCTGTATCAGCTCACTTTTAAAAACGCAGACCATGATATCCCTTACTGATATCATTTGGAATTTAGTTATGAGCACCTAAAAGCCTCATTCTCAGCCTCTTTGAAAAAAAAAAGTGTATTTTGATTTTGGCAGTTTCAAAACCACTTCTGAATGGTTGCTCTGAATATCTATTATGCAAGTTCAAATCATCTTAGCACAAAATATTTTAAACATAGTTGACAGACTACAGAGTCTTTCTAATAACATTACAATGGGCCAATTATTGTATTCTACATCTTAGTTTAATATTTAAACATTATTACTGGCAGTTAACACGAAAATACAGCTGAGGCTGACTTAAGGAGCACGTCGATATTTAAAATATTTCATCGCGGCAAAGTGTTGACCTCATAATGACACAAATAGAATGCCAGTTATTACAAGTGAGACGGGTAGTTTCAAGCTGATTTCTTTCCAGTCCATGTTTACGACAGTTCAGAGCGGTTGCAAAACTAAAGATACTGAGATATTCCATCTGAACAGAGTGATTGAATGATTCTTCCAAAGATGAAATCCTGGAATTATTAACATGATCACGAAAATGGCACAAAGTATGTAACAAGGACAACATTGCAAGCGAAAAATGAAAAACAGACTGAGCTGCAAAACACAGAATAGAGGAACAAGCCATAAAGGGCAAAACTGTTTTCTAGATTGCTTTTTCTTCTTTCAGGTGTGAGATCACGATTATTTAATACAGCTGAAAAAGACCATCTTTCTTTCCTCATTGTGCCAGTGAAAAGCCTGGACTGATCTTTAATTCAGAACTTACAGATAGAAATATGTTCAGCTAAATTACAAAATAGTAATACAGCTTGACTGCAATTGCTATGAAATTTCTTACAGCTTAGTCATAGATTTATCTTTTTATTGTCTCATTGATCAATTAAAGATTGTTCAGAACACAACAGACTGAAAATCTTTCCTTCTTTCTCTCTCTCCTATTGTCTCTTCAGTCATGTGGCTCCAGAATGTGGTGCAGAGATCTGGAGGGGCAGCTCCTCACTATTCCTTTGCTGGCTACGCTTGGAGTGTCAGTGGTGGGCCTCACACCAGGGCGTGCAGGGACGAGGTGCTGCCACCAGTCTATAAGTTGTGGTTATTAGAAAAGTTTTTGAATTAAGCGTTTAACAAAGCTAATACAGGCTTCAGTACCAAATTTTGGTTCGCATTCACAGATTAGAAACCAGAAAAGTTATGGAGGGTAATGTTTAATAAATTCTGATCAATAATTTTATTTCATTCTGTGTATTTGTAGTGTTGGTTTCTCTTCCAGCGGTCTGGTTCCCCTGCTTTCATTCGTCGTTCTATGGTGGCCCGACTGCTGAACAGACACAGACCTCAGATAATGTTGCCGACTTGTGGGAAGTTCACCGCTCCATGACTGCTGCAAGGCAAATATGAGATCACGACTACTGCTCAAGGTTGAACCTCCATGGACCTCTGTCTTGTAATTTTCATTGCAAGCTACATAGAGCTGGAAACAGTGAGTAATCCAATTAATTGATTAACCTGGGTGTTGTGAGCTGTTATAATTAATATAATTATGTAAACGGTAAAATTTTTAAATTTAATTCAAAATCATCTACAGTGCTTTACAAAATTGGCTCACTAATCAGCATTTGTGCTTGTAAACTGAATATCTTTGGTTGTTGCTTTGCTATTTTCACAGTGTTTATAGACTATGACAATAAATAAAGAAAATAATTGGCAGTTCCGTCTATTATGAGAATAATCTCAAATTTTAGCCCTAACATATATTGATATGTTTCTTCACGTCTATTGGAATCAGCCTCTTGTCAAATAGTTTATACAAACACATTTTCAAACATGAGCAAGCTGTTAACAACCACCTTTACACATTAACTTCTTGGTATACTGGATATAAACATTTAAATTTCACTACTTAGCTTTTATCACTTTCTGCAAACGCCCTTTCCTCCTCTATATACACAGTCTCAGAGGGACTTGAGCCCTATGACAGCACTCTTTACAATTACTAAGCATTAAACTGACATCTGACTCCCTGTTTTCTGAATAATAGGCACTACTGAGCATGGCAGAATCAACCGGTATGGACTGGGGTTAGATATAATTACACAGAAACAGAGGAGGCACTTTGTCTCTGAAGCAACTTAAGCAAGGCCGATTTCATCGTAATCAGAATAGGTATTCAGTCCGAGGGTGTGAATCGCGATGACCACAGGCCAATCATTACAAGGCTGAAAATATCTGTTGTCAATACCTGATTCGTCACATCTCTGGTCGTGAGGTCACGCCATCATTACGGTTTCCATTTCGATGTGTTTTTGTTTCAATGTAAACACCTCAGGCAAGGTTTATCACCGCTGTGTGTTGTTTTATATGGGAGCTGCATAAAATTAATACTAGATTAACCTGCTGAATTCACACACCTTTGCGTAGGCTTCAAACACCAGCAGTGCTGTAGCGAGAATGATTTAGGACAATTTTCATGTTTCACAGCGAGATTGAACTTGGCTTTGTGCTGGTAGATGCACTGGGGAAAGAATGAAACCACATAATAATAAAACTTTTAAATACATAATGAAAATATAAAAGTATAATATAAAAATAACCAAGAAGCAGTTTGGACAGGAGAGGTAAGTTGTAGCTCTGCGTAGGAGACAATTTTGCAGGTAAGCGATCATTGATGAACTGTCATGTGAGTGTGGGTGGCGAGCAAAACAAAGAAATCGGCAGTGAGTTGTTTTCAACCAGAGAATAGTGAGATTGACAAGGTCCGGGCAGCAAGTAGTGAAAAAACATGCCACCATGGTTCTCAACGATTGTAACTGTAATTGCACAGTGCTGGTGAAGTAAACAGTGATAATGCAGGTGAATTATTATTGTGGATGGTTAGTGCAGTGGTGCATGGATGACAGTTATAGGTTGTTGGGAAGTGGGCAGCAGGGGTGAGCAGTGTTGAGGTGACAGCTCCTGGGGAAAAGGCTGTTTTCTCTGTCTGACTGGGCTCGCCCACATCTACTCTGCAGAAAGCTAGAAACAAACATGTGCAGCAATTGTAGCGTGGTGTTTGCAGAGGCATTGAGTGCTGTAATAATATTAATGCTGGAAGTACAAGTGATTTAATTTCCAGATAAGCACGCCAATTCTGATAACAAATGATATTGAAATCCTTTATCGAAAAAATATATAGTTGTGGTTAGCTTCTAAAAGTGAAATTTCATGCCTCTCTCTGTTATGTCATTGTTGATGCAATATCTTTGGGTTTGGGCTGGTTCAGATAAAATAAGCAATTATAGAATGTCATTTCTGGCTCAGGAAATTGTGAGACACTTTCTATTTTTATACTTATTATTTTGGACAAAACAGCGATTGAGTGAAAAACAAATGGGGAACAATCTTCAGTATAATGAAAAAATCGACAGTTGTCCATAGTGACTGTTAGCACCGTACCATGTTATTTAGTATGTAAACCTCAGGACTTGTCCCTCTCTTGGTCCTGTTGACTACCTGATGTTTGAGGCTAGTTGGATAGAAACACCACTATGCCAGGTTCTAAATGTACCACTTGCCCAGCTGATTAACTGCTGATGGTTAACTGTTGATTCAGGTGGTCTGGTGTATCATCACCCACTTGATGAAACTTTGTTAGCTTTTAGATGTGAGTGAGAGGACCCAGAACATGTGGGTACTCCAGTGCTGAGTATATAAGAAGGTGGTTAGAGCTGATGATCATATTGGTTCTTTGTTATTAAGGTCCAAGTAAAATGACCAAATTATGGAGGCGACCTTGCTGCAGAATGGTAAAAATGAATAGCTCTGTGCTGTATAGTATAATGTGAAAGACATGAAATGCTTTTGTTATGGACCTGACTGCCCATTGAAACTAAAAATACCCAATTCACAGGGGAAAAGTTGTTGCCTTTTGTCATGACTGTGGGGAATTAATTGCTACATGGCAACAGTTATTCAGACTATAGTGCTATTGGAGTTTCAGTCGGGAAACACATTAATGAGCAGAAAAGATGGGATCGGTAGGAATGGTTTGATGAGTATGAAAATCTTGTACATCATATGTTTATGATCTTTGTAATCATCAGATTTTAAGCTGATTAGAACTGTACTAGTGACATCATTCATCTGTGGACTTCGTCTATGTTGAGAAACGCAAGCCAAAGACACTTTGGTTTTTTTCTCCTTCGTTGTCACCATCTGTAGTTGCTAACTTGAGGAAGACAGAAATTACAATAGGCAGCAAGTCAGACACCGCCTCAGTGGCTTTCTCGAATGTGCATCAACATAAGGCTAGTGAAGCCAGTTGCTGGTTGTGTCTCAGTGATGGGTTTCTTTTCTACTGGCCTCCCAATTGTTGTTTCCATTCCGTATGGAAGGACTATTAATAGCCATGCCATCAGCACCTACCATGTCCTAAATAGCTAGTGTTGAATAAAGATGAAACATGCTCTCAAAATCAGTGTGTGTAACTGGTGAGATAGTCAGTGCTCTCAAAAGAGCAAATTGAATTAAGGGCTGGTAGCTCATAAGGCCACACTGCAGATCTGATGGATTTGGTTCCAGCTCTTGCAGATTAGAGGTCTAGGCAGGGGTTATAGCACAAAACGATCGTTGGCCAAAGTGGTGATAATTGGTTGTGGTTGACTGTCAATACAACAGTTCAGACCTGCTTGCAGTTCTTGTGCACCTTTAGTCTCATTACCTTTGGTAACAAGTGTTCCAATCCTTGCCTTTGATTAAACTGTTCTCTTTTAGATATCTATTCAGAAATTCTAACAGTTCCTTTGTCTTCTCATTTGTTATCCCAGCCAGAATAATCAGGATAATGTGGATAAAATACCTTTGTCATGGAGAACATTCTCTCAGATCATCTGGCTGGCACTTGGCAGTGGCTCAGTGACCTGGTCAGCGGGATCTGGAGTGGCGCCGCCATGTCCTGCAAAGCCAGCTCAATCAAACAGTTCTTATTGAATAATTTGACTTTTATTTTTATCTCCATGGGCTGTCATCATTCATGATAAATACTAGCTCTCTTTAATGTTTTTTTCCACTCTAACCGACTGCTGAAAATTCTGTAGAATATGTTTGATCAATGAGGGTAAACCGACATGCCCAATTAAACTATTCATTTTCTGATGTGATAAATTGGGTTGGCAAGGTAATGGACATGGATATCACTTATGATATAATGGACATTTCAGTGGTTCTCAGGATCTCTTCATCAACAATAGTTCAACTATTAAATAAATAGGTTAACAATTGACGATAATCTATTTCCTCTAGGTGGTTTCCTTCACTGGATCTCGTCTCCTGCCTCTGGTCTCTGCCTCTCTTCCTGCTCTCGGTGGATCCCATCCTCAGCTCCTCAGTGGTTATTCATCATCTTAGGCTCTCACTGATTGGTGGTTGGGTTTTGGACAGTGCTTTTAAGTTGATTAATGATAGCTAATATTTTATTCGACATTCGATTGTCCTTGGCATGACTTTGGCTTGGCATTTCGAAAAGACTGAGATGGATTAACTAAAACACTGCTCAATAGATGTTGGAGACACCCAGCAGTTAATACTAACATATCTGCCTGTTTCTTTCCATACTTCGGCCTCTCTCAGCATGGGCGGACCGAGAAAGACTGGGGCGAACCGCTGGACGGTAGAGGATGGGACACCATCCGGACCTGCTGGGGGCGCGCTATGGACTGTGCCGCCAGAAGGCTGCCTGTGGGGTGCAGCCATGTATCAGGATCGCGGGGCTCTTATTATTTAAGCTACTGAACATTGATGATCAACACCTCTGGGCTTCATGGCTCTTGCAGTTACATTTAAATGTATTTATTTTAGGGGTTTGCAGTTCGTTTCGGATATGGTGTGTTGCTAGTGCCAATCCTTCGACATGTCTCAAGTGGCGACCTCGGGTTTTTGTGGTGGTTTCTGAAACCGCCACTGAACAATAATGATCTGAGACAACATGTTCATAGATGGACAAGCACTGGACAATAACAGTTCTGGTGATTCACTGGAATCGCTTGCTCAGGATTTTATATCATTATGTAAATGATAAACTAATAATAAATAATGACATATCTCTGCAGGCTTTTATACAGTTTTAAAGTCCCAATAGCAGAATAATATGGATTATAATTTGATCAGCTTTTTTATTTTGCCTCTGTTTTATTTACCTACAGATCTGTAATCATGTTGTAGCTTAGGAGGCAGAGCCACATCCATTCTGCTGTAGCAGCTCACAGTTATAACACACACAAACACAAAATCCATATTGTGAGGTTCCTTTTTCCTGACATGATAAAATACACAACACTTGTCTCTCTGTGAGCAGGCTGTGGGCTGTGAGTACAAAAACACAAGGAGGCGTTCTTTGCCGTGAGGCCAGGGTTTTCGCATGATATAATCAACACTGAAATGGTATTGAAAGAGTGCCACTGTTTCAAGTGGGCTCAACCCATGGTTTATAGCAGCTGTTATAATCTCCGTGGAATTCTTACGATAATAGTAAAAACCTGACCATTGTGAATGTTGCAGCATGTACACCACAAGTTTCAGGCAACAGCATAGATAATTTTACAAACTAATTTCATGAACATGAAAGAACATAGTTTGCTAACAGCTATTTCAGGCTGGGTGGTGGTATATTGTGGTTTACTGTAAGTCCTCCTACAAGGAGGGAATGCTTTCCTGTCTTCCTGCAACACAATCATTGTCCTTTTCTGGTGGGTTGTATGTTTTTAGACTCATGTGTAAATTTTATAGACTGGTGTGATGATAATGTATATCTTGTTAGTATTTTTTAAGTGTGGCACTCAGGTTGGCTGCTGAAAAACACTTTGAGGCTCTGTGGGTACTTAGATATGACCATGAACTGCCCTCTGCCTTGATGTGCCTTGAAAAAGGTGCTCAGCTACCCAGATCTTGAGCATGTCTCTCTCTCTCCTCTCATTACTGTTCATTCTCTCTCAGCCTCTGTCTCTCTATTTGTCTTAATAATATATCTCTAACTATGTCCTCTTTCTTGGCAGACATGGGCGGATACAGACAGGTGGGCCCTTGGTTCGCTCTGAGATGCTCTTAGTCTTTGATATAATCACTAATGAAACCAGACTCATCCTTCAACCCTGTAATGTTAAATAATCAGACGCCATGGTTGGATCCTGGTGGTAATCAGTTGATTGATGTGATTGGGTTCTCTGGTTGTAATTCAGTTGAGTGAATCACATTAGGTTTTGATTTCTGAATACAATTATTCTTGTTTCCTTTCAGTTATTCTCTGAACCTTATTGAACCTTCCAATCCTCATTATGTGATAGTAAAATAGAATCATTATTTGTAGCTTTACATCCACACATATATTTTCGGTTTGAAACTGAATTATATCACAGCTTTTGCTTTTCCGTGATATGACCTGCAGATATCATTGTGGACAATTCGAGACTTTAGTATTTCCTGCTCTGTTATACAACAATGATTCTTAAAATAATATGAAGAGTGCATGTGATTTTTTCTATCAAGTGGTTTGTGTAAAGTGCATATATTGGGCTGACATTCAGCTATGAAAGGTTAAACATGTCACAGATAAACTTGAGTGAGCTCTGCATTTTGGGCCACACACACACACACACACACACATTTGGCAATACACTGTCTGCAGGCAACAACGTTCAAGGATGAGCTGGGGCAGCTGATGGGGAAAAAGAACAGGAGAGACAGAAAGGAAGGACCGGCGGAAAACGGAATCAGGTGGTTGTGTTTGTTCAGTCATTTCTTCCAGGTCTGATTTTTCATTTATCACCCTTCACATTCAGTGATTAACAATGCTGTTGTCTTTTTCCTCCTCCTCTCTTCCTCTCACTCTCTGCGTGGGTCATGCCACCTCCGTCTCTCCTTCCATCACCTCCTCTCCTCTCAGGCCAGCAAGGGCGCTGCCTACTGGGTCAGAGTACAGCATCAGGTCGCGCCCACTGAACCGGTGAGTTTACCCTTCCGCAAGCTGAAGGCGGGGACTGGCTAGCTCTTCCGTGGGCGTTCACCATGAACCCCAGGAGGCCAGGCGCCGCTGGATTTGTGGCAAAAGGCTTTTGAAATCTTCACTGGATTCCTGTTTACTTCCTGTGTGCTGAATCGCGGATAACTCACTCCAGACACTGTTTGATTGACGCTATTCAGACAGTGGAGCACATAAACAGAGTGGTAATGCAACACCTAACTCTTGCACTAATGCATTCTAATAGGGTTTCTTGTTTGACTGTAGGCATCATAGTTTGAATACACCCTGAAAACATCATTGTAGCGGAAGTAGGCACAGGAAGCAGGCTGCTCATTCCTTCTTCTTTCCTGCTAGTTAAATGGAACAAAAACCGTCGGATTTGCTCCGCGCTTTTGCTGTTGACTATGATATTATATGTTATGTAACGATGGGATGAATAGTAAATAGAACATAAGAGACGTGATCATCCTTCAATCCTAAACCAGGCACTGCTGGGCGTTCCCCAGAACAACCTGTATAAATGAATTATTTTCTTCATATTGTGTGACCTGAACCTGAACCAGCGACTTCAAAATAGCAAAAGCTCAACGCGGCCAGGCCTCTTACATTTGCATCCTGGTGTGACTACCAGATGGTTTGTTGGATTGGCTCAGGGTCAAGGGGATACATTAGCTTCTTGGGGGTTATAGTTTGAAAGACCAAAGATTTAAGTACAACCCATTAAATTGCTGTTGTCTAAATAACATGAGCAAATGTGCCAGGTGACTTTCAGGTACTTGCTGTAAATTCTTTCATTTCAAACACACTAACTTATGTGTTGCGAAAGTATTATGGAAAATTACCAACAAAAAGTGAATTAAATGGTTTTAGATGAAATAATGCGAATCTTGTGAGCACATAAACGGTACATCTGCCTAAATCTTGTCTTTCTGTCAAGCTCTTTGCTCTGACTGCAGGCTGATGATATCAGAGCATTGGTAAATTAATGCCAGATGCCCTGCCAAGCTGTTTTCAAAAACCACAGGCTACTGTGTTAGAAATATCCTCACTTTTAATACAAGTACTGCATGGACAGAAGGCGTTCCGGCTGTTGTTTCCTGTGGTGTTAATTATAAACAAGCATTTGGTTTGAAATGATGTTGAAGGTTTGTGCAGCACTAGAAGCAGTTGAATCCTTAAGGTGAAAAGGATGCTGTCATTTGAAGTGTTACAACTTCTTTAACAGTTAAGCTGACACCTGACAAGCTAGTAAGATAGTTGAAGTGTGTGCACTTTGAGTAAAGTAAGTGTTTGTGTTGGGAAAAGAGGTAGAGGTTTTCCTTTTAACTTCGAGTCTTTCTCTGTACTCTCAGGTGAGTGCAAGTGTGGTGGTACAGGTGCGTCGAGGGAGTGATGTCTCCTCCTGGGTCCCCATCCTGCCTGTCTGCAGCTAGCACTTGCATGAACAACGCCTGACCCGCCCCTCGGTGACATCCGGTGGCAGGGGCCTGGAACGCGACCCGGCGCATCGGTCCGACAGAAGGAAGGGAGAATGCGTCTATACACGTCGGTGCCCGTCAGTGTCTGGTTCAACCTTTTTGAAATGCGTGAGAAAAAATCCTGTTAAGATGGCGTGAAAGTAGCAAACATGTGAAACGGCTGATGGTCCTCTGATAACCCTGCGGCCGTTACTGTAATGCTGCGGCTGCTTTCATTGCTGACCATCAACCAGTTCTTGAAGAGCCTGGGGCTGGAACACCTCGAACATCTTCCAGCGGGGAATTGGGTACACACACATACACACACACTCAGGAAGATGGCGACAAAATAGAGGGAGTGAAGGGTTGCAAACTAAATATCCAACTTTGTTGCGTGTTTTGAGCCTGAAGTTTCTTCTGAAGTTACATCTTAATACAGCCTCGTTTTAAACTCATTATCACCCTTGTTTTGCTCCATTCTGTTTCTTATATCAGTTTTCTTTTGTAAATATTGGTTTGAAAATCATAACAAAGGAACATACCAGGAGTGAGTTAGAGTTGGAGTACTGTAGACAGAAAGGTCAGGAAAGAGAACAAGGAAGAAAGATAAGAAACAGAGAGGAAGCTTGAGGAGAGATGGAAAAATGAAAAACAGAGGTCAAGGAGACAATTGGGGTGACAGAAAGAGAGGAGAAAGCAGACAGGAGAGACAGAAATGAAAGAGAAACTGAAAGAAGGTGACAGCTGGCCAAAAGGCTAAGCATAGAAGGCAGTGTGGAACAATACGGAGAGTGTGTGTGTGGTGAGGTGAGATGTGGTCTGTGTGTTACATTGTTATTGGTCCCAAATGGAGAAACTCCTCCACTAATATTCAGATTAAGAGTAGGATGGAGGTGAGAGTCAGCTAGGTGCTAATAGAAAGTACCTTTCTATTTCAGAATAACTTTGTCATGGGCCTCAGTTACAGAAGTATGCAAATTCACTGATATCACATTATCCACATAATCTATTTAACATATTTGATTAATATGAAATCAAACTTTTACTCACCGTATTGTCCAAAGCTGGCAATAAATGACCATTTGCACATTATTGAGCTAAACTAAATATAAAGAAACATCAACCTATTTTATCCTTAATCGTTTTAACTTGTATCAACTTTTATGTAAAAGTGTGAATAATCCTCTCCCCTCTGGCAAAACCTCGCAATTGTTGTTCCTGAAAATTATTAGAAAAAGTTTAACTTATTTAAGGCAAAATATAGTTGGTTCATTCAGCCTGTTATTACAAACTCCAGTGTAACACAACTCTTGGAGAATTAGTAGAAGATAATATTTGGAGATGTGTTTGGGTCAAACACTGTTCCTGAGACAGATTTTGCTCCAATGCTGCTTGAAACTACAGATGTGCCGACATCAGCCAGGCCTGATGCTTGACACTTGTATTAGGTGTTTCAGTGGCACCACACTGGGTGTGACATTAACTGTAGAGATACAGGTTTCTGCAGAAGTGGAAAAAAAAAACTGCTGTGATTCTGAAACTGAAACATCAAGAGCTTTAGTATGAACTTTTGGTGCCAGAGAAAATCTTTAGATACTTGGTGTTTTGAGCTGTGATGATTTACACCTGTAGAATCACAGCAATACCGGAGGAAACAGGCAAAGATTACCATTTGAAGAGCAGGTTTATCTCTGCCTCCAGCGTGAATCTCATCTGTGTTCTCCCTGAGCCGACTCACCATCATCAATTTGCATTTCAATAAGCAGTTTACTGTCATCTATTCGGTGACTTTTTCTTCGGCTGCTTCTGTCTTGCTCTCCTTAGAATATTTGTCAGACCTGTTACATCTCCTGCAATATGGCTTAGATCATCAGAACTCCATTATTATTGATTGTTTTACAATTTTGATCAGTTGTGTGGCGTGACCTGCTGTTGTCACCATTAAGCTGTGATGTTAAACCTAAGAGCTCTACAGTTAAATATGGAATGACGCTTGTTGATTTGGTTCTGAATGTCATTAAAAGTATGGCTGAAGTGGCCGTTGCACGTATGATTGCATGATGTGTTATTTCTCATCACTTTATATATTTTTGGCAGCAGGCCGGCGTGACTATTTTGTTGTTTCTGGGCGAATTCGGCTGGATGTGCCACAAGCAGACATGGGTCACGAGGGCGAAAAGTTGGCATCGCGCTTACGGTCACAATTTAAACTCGTAAAAGGGCATCAGTACTAGAGCCAGCGAATTGGAAGCACAACACACCGTTACTTCTTGTTGGCGGACACTCGACGATATAATACATTTACACTATTTACCCCAACCATCACAACTAAATACTGACACAAACCTAACTGCAACCTAATAATTCCAATGAAACACACAATATGCCTTCTTATTTTTTACATCTTCTGCGTAGTACACCACTGCGCATTCCTGTGTGTGCTGAGTGTACGCTTTGGTGCTCCCTCTACATGGGTGCCAGCCAGTGCTTGTTGATAGTAGCCCTTTCATCACTTTCTGCTGCCTTAAAATTGCAATATGCAAGCAAATGCACCTGACCCTTATTTTAAGACCAACATGCCGCCAATTTCAGATATGGGCATAAGTGTGTTTTGCTGTTGAAAATAAGTGGATGGGAAAATGACAACTGCATCAGAGTGAGACCAACAAAGACGGATCGTCATGCTTGGCAACATGCTTACATAACAAATAACCGTCACGGTTTTACTATGATTCCAAATTGTAATATCACGACCTGGGACACTTGAAAGGTCAGTGGCATCATGTTCTTTCCTTGAATTCCTTTCAAAATGTGTATTTGGGTGCAAACCCATACCTGACATTCACTGCTCCAGCCAGGGACGATGCTACAATGGAGCCTGGCGCGGATGACAAGGAGTTCCAGTCTGTAGGGGAGGAGAATGCATGAGCACACACTTTTACACACACATAAAACATAGGCACTAGACATTTGGGCCAATGGTGTTTATTTTTTTCCCTCAGCATACCTTGCAAAATTAAAAAAGTTATGTCATAATTTTACTTTTGTTGCATATACGCCGCCAAGGCACCACCTGTCCCTTAGCACAGCAACAGTCTGTACAAAGCAGCTTCATATCTAATTAACTGCTCTGCTCACTGTTCTTATGGTGACCATAACTGGGAGACAGAGATATCAGTGTAAAGATAGGTTTCAAATTAATGAGGCCGTCAGATGTTGTAGAAATTTAAAAATAAACAACTGGAATTTTTACTTGAGCTTGAAAAATGACTGACACAAGGTCTCTCTAGTCTCTTGATAATAGGAAACATAGGTTAACTGTGTTGCCTATATTTTAAATTTATTTATAGGTAACTTGATGGTCAGTGGAAGATAATTGGTTTTGATTCAATATTTTATTCAGATGTGGTGTGGATGGTGGATGTCTCTGGTTGGATGCTTCACTTTATCACTGATGACAAATGGCTTTTGTAATACCTTATCTTTGTCTTTTTATCGGTAATAGCTGAAAGCATGGAATATGATACTGGAAATTGAGAAAAAAAACAATTTAAAAACTAGTTTGAAGTTAGGGTGTTCGCAAGGGTGGTCAGTGGATATCCTCGCTTTGTACCCTGAGCTGCTGAGGTATAAAATGACTGCATTAATTCTGCCTATGCTATCGGGAGGTGTGTGAATAACACATTATGATCAGCATATGGAAACTGGCCTTGCATTAGCATTTTCATCCCACATTTACCCTTTTAACTTTAAGTTTTGCGTGTGTGTGTAATTTGATTGTCCTCTGACTGTTGCGGATTTCCCTCCCTCAGCTGCGACACTATCAGAGAACACCTGCTGCTTGATGGAGCAGCGCGGGGCGGAGTCTTCCGCGGTGCAACATCATCAGGTGCGTGCTCAAGGCGGGTATCACTGCGGCTCAATGTGTAGGAAGAGACTCATATCATATATTCATAACAGTTTCATCAAACAAAACTTGGCATCTCACTCAGTGCAAAATTTAATAAATAATTCTGCACTTGTTACAGTGATTTATGTCCTCAGCCTGACTGTAAATGGAAATTGTTGAAGTGTTTCTTTACTGTTGTGGTGATTTTTACATTTCACATGATGATACTCACTTTTGGACGATAAGCTACAAACAAATTTAGTATGTTTTATCAACATTTCTACTCTCAATAGGAACTGGATGGGTTTGTCCAAAGCTTTAAATACAGCGTCTTATTTGATTTTTTGCAAACTAATTTTAATTCTTAATTCATCTTTATTCCTCTTCGTTCCTCTCTCCTCAACGACTACCACAGATTCAGGGGTGGTGAATAAACTACGGAGATAAGCACACAGACAAAAAGGAAATTGCGATGAGTCCTAGCCACCTAGCAGCTTCACTCTTTCATGATAAATGTCTCCTCATACAGTTCATCAATGCTGTCCTGCATTTGAGTATACTATATATAAGTAGCATCAGTTCTTCTTGTTTTCTTGATTCTGGCATAGCTTAAACATTAAGTCTTTTGCACAGTCATGGGCACTGACTTTCTCACCCTTAAAACTACAGTAAATCAAATTATTTCAGTGGAGATGCGGAGACAGATGTCACAAGATAACTACGAATTGTCAACTTCCCTAAGTGACGATTTTTCCTCTTAGATTCATTGATCCATCTCCCTGCAGCTTCAGTCATTTCCTCTTCAGTTGGCCTAAGCTACAGCGCGGCACTTCGCTTTAAAGTACAACCGACCGTGTGCTCTGAGATGAACTCCTTTGACACCACAATGTTTTCTTCTCTTGACTTGACCTGCGTGGCTTGAGCGAATCACATTCAATCTTCACGTCCTTTAATACAAGGCCCATTCAGGATGCAGCCCCTCAGGATGACTGCAACCGGGTTCTGTTTCTTTACTTTAAAACGCATGAACAGAAATCTCTGGAGTTGTCTGGGTTTTCTGTGATGCCTGGCTCGATGCGTCTGCCACCTTGAATGGTATTATCGCCTTTTTCGATCTTTTAGATCATGGGTTTCCCAAGAATAACAATGAGTCAAACAGTATCTGAATTTCTAGCTTGTCTGCATTCTTTTTGTTCTTGTGCTTCATTTGAGCTTCGCAGTCTGGAGGGTGGGCTTTTTGGACTGTTTCTGAAGAGGTTTACAAGTTGCAGGGGACCAGTAACATGAACATCACCATAGAGAAACTGTGCTTTTGTGCTAATTTTCTCAACAGGGTGGTCAGAAAGAATAAACCACTTTGTTTAGAAGCTGACGGTCTCTTCACAGGTTTTTAGAGTGAGATACAAAGCGGTCTTTTCTCACTTTTAAGAGGCTACTCACCTGGGTTCTCCATAGCATCCATCATCCATAAGCTTTGATGAGCGTCACGCTCGATGGCGGCATGCTGGCTGTGGCATTTATTTTGCTGAGAACTCCTCAAAAGCAATCGATACGTGTATGGGACCCAGTGGAGTACGGGATCCCACCCACAAGGCGCTCCTGCCCGTGTGCCACAGGTGAGGCGTTTTGTTAGTTTAGGTTACGTTTATTTTTCCTACCGGTGTGCAGTGATCCAGCATGCAAAACCATGACTGCTGGGGAACTAGCTCTTTTAAATGGAACTCGGTCTCATTTAATATAAAATCAAGTAAACCTGTACTTTCCTGATATGGCCTTTTGATTTGGGTCTATTTGCTTAGGTATTGAGCAATAATTAAATCACACAGCAAAAGTGACAACAGTTAATTTAGATTTTATTGCGATATACTGACTCGATTTACTTACTTAGCATTGGTATTCTAAAATGCTGTTTGATGACATCTGTCTGGCACTTTAATATGCGTTTTTCCTCCATGCAAAACAGTAAACACAGATATCCTGTACCTCAACTACAAAATACTAGTTTTACTTTTAAGTAACAGTAACTGAATAAAACAAATGAATTTTTATTGTGTGTGACATCTACTTTATTCTTTATGTGACCCTTACCATTAACTTGATCTGTCAGCCTGTTTACAGGCAGATGCTGTTCTACTGGAAGAAATGACGCTGGAGTGATGTTTCTAATTCAGCGATGAAAATGTATTTACCTTCGGGACTACTCCGTTGCTAGGTAGAGCCAGCGTCAATGGACTGGCGATACATGGTCGTCATCTACAGAGAAACAGGTCAGGAGTACGCACACAATTTTTAAATGACTAAGTAATTTATTCTTATCTGTGTGAAACACCTTCTGTTTATTGTTGTGAAATAAGAGTGCAACAATTTTCACAAATTAATCTCTGGATATGGTAAAATGGATGACACTGAGTAAGTCTGACATGTTTGTTTTCAGGCTTACTGAGTACTTGATCACCTACCAGATCGTGAAGCCAGAGGGTGCTGGCCACGCCTGCCGCCACAGCCGAGCAGAGTCGTAAATCTGGCGGTATCCCGGAAACACACCGCCTGGGGACTGGTCGCGCTCTGGGATGGGCGTTAGAAGGCGTTTCAGACTCCCCAGCCCAAAATTAAAGTCTCCAGAGCTGAAATTGAGGTGCGGGGTGGTGTCGACCAGGCAGGAGGCGGGCGGTACTCGTGAACATGGACATGTCTGAACGAAGAGAGATGAGGAGAAATGCGTCTTTGAGTTCTGGGGTGGGATACGCCCACAGTCCAAAAGCTGCAGAGGTAAAAAAACCATCCAGGTTCACTGTAATTAATTGGATATTTAATTTGCGGAGAAAATGCAAATGGTTGATCAATGTGTTTGAAGTATACCTGTAAGCAAATTTTAAATTTGCAGGCCACGTCTTATGATCTAAAACAATTAAGAAACAATTAGAGCAGGACTGGTCAAGCAAAACAGCACTAATTTTGCTTTTATATCATGAAATTCTCCCAGTTTGTGCCTTGTTGTTTGATATACTCGTGTCCTCTTTGTTTCTGCATCAATCACAGAAACAACTCTTCAGTATAAAACAACTGTCATGCTGAGAGACTTGAGAAATAGCACATTTTATGGTACAACTTGTCACATTTTCTAATGAAATCGTAATGCATAGCTTACAGCCTCTTTGTTACATCCACATCCCTCTGCTGACAAAAAATGGCTAATAAGCGGCGTGAACACAGAGGGTAAGAGATTACTGGGCAAATACCCAGAAGTCAATAACTTGAAGCAAACAGGAGACCACAATCCCACTTTGCGCGGTGCTGGCGCGATCTTACCGATCCCACCGGACCATCTTCTACAGCCACCAGTCCGCAACCCAGTTCATACCTGTACAGTGAAGGGTTTCGGGTTAACTAGGCCAGAAAAATACATTTGCTGAAACTGAGTTGTGACATGACGAGCAACAAACACAATAGCTGAGTATAATAGGCTGAGGACACCTGTCAATCAGCCAGCATGCCTGCTTTACCACTCTCGAGCCTTAATTTCCGTTAACAAAACAGACATTACGGTGCCAGCAGTACACATGAAAAAAGTTGTTACTCCACAGGCCGGGTTTTATCATTCAGTTTAATATAAACATGCTGATGCTGCCGCTTGTTTTAGCCAGCTCACGATTAAGCCGGTTCCAGACTCCTTTAACTCAAACCAGGAGGACCACAAAGGGACCGAACTGTGACACTGTTACATGTACATGCATAAATAATGACACACTAACTACTGATTCACCTCTCCTCTTCATTGAAATTATTTACAACTGCTAAAGCTGAGAGAGGGGATTGTTTGTCGTGTCCCCGAGCATGTTCACCAACACAGATCTCTTGTGCCAAAAGAACTTAAAGAATTTAACCATAACACTGGTACAACCTTCTCATGATGGAGCTTGGTTTCCAGTGCAACAAGAAATAATTTACCGGGACAAAAGTTTGGGCTTTTGATGAAAGGTCTAAAACCACCTTGGTGGTCCTGGTCTTGTCATTTTAACTCATGTCCAGCTCTCTGCTACACCTGTGCTTACTCATGCCTTACACCCCTGAAGCATCTTTTCTTCTGTATTTTTCTTTTAGAAGACATTTTCCCTGAGTTGTTTACATGGTTGCCCTTCCCTTTCTCCTCTCTACCTGTAACTGTTGCCCCTAGTGGTGCAAGAGAGAACTGCTGGCTCGCAGGATTGAGTTGGAGAGTGCATACTATGTCACAGTGCCATACAGTATCAGGAGGGCATTTACATAGGGGTTAATTTCTACATTTTATTTATTTGTGTTTTGCCGACACATATTCCATTTTTTCTGTGTTTCCTCCTTTGGAGTCATCTTTGTTCTCCTGAGTTTACACTCCTCAAAACATTGAAAATATTAGTAATTGCTTGTCACTTTCTGTATCGGCGCAGCGAGCCATTCAGGGGTCTGAGTCACAGGCTGTAGAGATATTTACACAGCCAGAAATCTGCAGGTTGACTTAAAGTGAGGACCAATGGATCTGCTGTACATAAAGATCTCATTTTATTGTGCAATCTCGACAGAAAACAGCAAGATTAACAAACTCCTCACACTTTGTACTGTAGCTTGAACCGCTTTTTCTTTAACTTCACACTGACCATGGCACCCTGATGATAGTTTGTGTTATGATTCTAATTTTTAATTAATGACACTGTATGCTTCACGGGACCACACTGGGATGCTTCTTTCTCACTGACCACATCAGATCAAATCAAAAAAGAATGCTGAGGTCTTGGAAATTCCTTGAAACTACACTTAGATGGATAAGAAAATAGCCTTATAGTTTTGAAAATAAAGCATTGCCTTGGGCATTTGGAAACTCAAAATGGGTTTGCCCAAAATCACACCGGTAACAAGAGATGTGAGTTTGCTATCTGCTCGTAAAAGATTTTTTGAACATCAGCTCTGTTTTAATTGTCAGCTGCTCTGACATTTTGATTCCTCTCTGTCTAGCTTTGTTGGCATTACAGTGTCCAACTCAATTTCAACTGATTTGCACTTTCCAATGGAAGGTATGAAGATGACGTTGAGGTCGAGCCAACTCAAGCAAACTTGATAAATCGCCCATTGATGGAAATTAGCGAGCCTAAGAGTAACTTCATTTTAATGAACATAGGGTGTCAACTCAATGTAGCTGCCATCAGACTGACAACTAAACCTTTTTGTCAGACTGTTTTCCAAGCTGTGACATTTTCACAGCATTTTTTCTCCATTTTGCAGCTCCCCATTCGATAGCAATATTTCATCCAACAATGGATGATAAACAAGAAGTGTTGTGCAGCTTCATATTTCAGCAAATTACAAAATGGTCTCGTGCAGGAAATGAAAAGGGAAATAATTAAAACTGAAAAATTAAGCAGAATGAGCAGATGGAACAATTGTTGACTAAAGCAGACATGAGAAATTAAAATCACCCATTATGCTAATGCCATGAAGTTTTCAAAAGGAATATTGAGAGTTGCAACACTGGATTTTACAGTATATGACCCTAAATGAGTTTTTTGTGGCATTTTTAAATACGAATCTCAATTATAAGCTCAGACCAGCTAGACTTCAACATTTTCCCTGTTCCAATGCCTGTCGTCTCACAGTCAGTGTCACACTAGAACAGAGGTTTCAAAGATGAAGTGGCAGCATCCTGTCTGACTCTCTTAGCACAGACAGAGCGGGTGGCATTTATGTTGTTGACCTCATTGGGTCAGCGGCTTTCCTGATTTATTAGCGAAACCGTGGGCTGTTTAAATGAGACTGTAAATAAATTAACTCCAGATGGGCCTTTTTAATGGGTCTTTTATGGATGATTTTGAGTTTATTTTCTTGTTTTTACTTGAAAGACTCAAAAGACTTTTTATGTGATAACTGTTTGATTATGTTTAAGCTGGTCTGCTCTCTACCTTCTCTGTCAGAAACCAGTCAGCCATCTTTTTAATGGTTTCAAGGGTGCGTGTGCGGGTGTGTGTTCAACAGTTCATGTCTCACCGCTGACCTGCCTTCTACAAAATTTTAAGTTTAATTAAGCCATTTCTCATCAATTGTTTGACCTCCTGTTGTACAGATGGTTTGTGCAGAGCTGCTGCTGACCAGCGACGTGGAACAAACTCTCTTTCTTGGCACGGAAAATCACCAATAAAAACGCTCAAAAGGTATGTCTTTTGGTTTTCTTTCATTTCTGATGTAAATTCTGATTTTGTGGTTTAGCGTTGCATGTATCAGTCACTCGTCAGCCTTTGTTCTCCAAACTTGTTTTCTAGCCTTGAGATTCCTTTGATATAACACTGCAGTGATTCTTTATAACTCAACCCGTTTTTCCTGTGGGGTATTTTAAATTGGTCCTTATACCTGATATGTGATAGTTTATGTGCTGATGTGCCATCTTTTATATGGTCTATGGTGACTTAAGTACAATTAAACCTCTCATCTGGCCCACATTTATTCATTTATTAGAGCTTAAACTTCCTTCCCGGTCGGTAATCATATCATGTAGATCATGGATGGAGTTGGTTGCGGTGATGAAGCGGACTTGATACCTCCACCTAAAATTGATTACTGATCATGTTATTCTCCCCATCGCTGAGCGCGGTGGAGGTGTTAAATAACAAAACTAATATTTGTTGAACCTTAAGCGCACTGCTCCGAGGAAATAAAAGCTGCTCTAACTAACTTTGAGTATGCATACGGAGCATGCTCGTAGCTTGGTCTAACAGTACCGAGTCGCCGGGTTTGCGCTTCCGTTGTGCTGATGCTGTGTTGGCGCCAAGGCTGTCGAGATCACCCTGCATCCGAGGAATCTCCGTCTTGCGGGTGGATGGGTGCGAACCGATCAGGGTAGTTGCTAGGCGAACCGTCGCCCGACCAATCGCGTTTTCTATGTTAGCTGGCGTGTGCCGTAATTGTTACGTGTCCTGCCGTGGTATTTCTGACCTTCTGGCGAAAAGGCGGGAAGGAGATCCAGCAATTTAAACTAAGTTTAAATAAGCTTCCTCCTGTTTGCCAGTACTGTGAGCAGCGTCGTTACGAAAGAGTTCGGGATGCTAAAAACAACCCTGGAGCTGCATCCGAACACGAGTGAGACTGGACGCTTCAAACACGCCTGCGCTGGGTAGGGGAAGCAGTCTAGCGGCCAGCGTTAGCATTATCATTTCGCCCAGTACCTGGCCTTGCACCTAGAGTGTTAACGGTAACATATGATGACGGATGGCGAATGTTAACGTAGCCCTATCTATTATCTTTGGGCTTTTTTTCCTTTGTCAAGATTTTTATTTGGTGGGTTGAGGTATTGTTTGTGTTTTATGTAACTAAAGTTCTTGACGCAGGTTATGGCGGTGTTAACAGGCCTACTACTATGAAGGGAGTTGCCCTCTCTGATTTAACTAAGGGTGCTCAAGGAAAGTCGGGGTTGACAAACCCTATTGTCAGTGTCTGACAATTAGCAATTTACTAAAGCGGTGGTTAAGAAGGACCGTCGTTCCTAAAACGGGCGTGCACCGTATCTACTCAAGATAGGCGCTGCGTTAATTCTGTGGTTCACAGAATTTAAAAGAGACTCTAACAACCCCACAATGTAAAACTTGGCGGCTGCCAGCAAAGACAAGAGCTTTGTCACATGTTCTCTGGATTGTAATCTGTAACATGAGATGTAACTGGAAAACGTAGTCATTTTCGGATACTTGGATTTAAAGTTATTTAAACACTGATGACGTGGTCTGCTGTGACTGGGAAAAATTAAGTAACTTGAAGGTAGTAAAAAATGCGGAGCATTAAAAACACAATTATCGGTCACATATATACCATCCACTACATTTTGTTTTTGTTTTTGTTGTTTTTTTTTTTTTTGGGGGACGACTGACGGTCTTGGACGCTTCGTCCTACGGAACAATTCAATTTCATTCATTCAATTTAGTTTTATTTATATAACGCCATATCACAACAAAGTCATCTCAAGGCACTTTCATATAGAAACGGGTCTGGAGCCATACTCTTTAAAATAGGTATTTAGAGAACCAACAAATCGGCCTCTCTCGGTCATGTCTATCGTTGGTTTACATTTCCACTGTGGGGCGGGGCTTAGGTGAAGTAAGACCGGCGCTTGCCGGGTCAACCCTCGAACATAAACTGCTCCCATTCCAGTTGAGACGCAGTGTAAATTACCTGGCAACAGACCCCGGTACATTCTCCACCTTTCGTAGCACAGTTGCTCAGGAAATTCTGGCGATACCAAGTTGCTCTGAAGTGCTCTGATAAGCCAGTAACCTTGCTTCGTAATTACAGGACTCTGTTTTTGTGGTCATTCTGTTTAACTCAGTTTGCATCTGCTTACAGTTACTTTTGACATTTATTTGCTTCTTTGTAACTCTGTGCTCCATGGAATTGTTGTCAAAAAACTAAGACTTAAACCATTAATGAAGTTTGGCCTGGTTCATGTAAACACAGTTCAAAAGAAATTTAAGGATAAAATAAAATATGTCATTGTTATAATAAGGCGTAAACATGTTTGTTAAATATGGTTCCAGCTAGCATGTTGAATGTTTTGCTGTTTCATTGTTGTTGAACTGTTGATGAAGGAATAGGTAGTAGTGTAGTCATTTCCTGTATGTTTCTTATTAGTTTCACTCCAGGTATACCACATCATCCACCGCATCGTCCCACGATCGGAGGAACGCATTGAGGATAGAGACATTGTGTGACTCGTGACAGTTACCCGATTGGTCGGCATTGCCGGCGTTCAGAGAGACATTGTCCGATGATCGCGTTTGTCCATAATCTCAGAGACTTGTTGTCCGCAATCGCAGAGACGTCATCCGATCAGAACATGATTACATGGAGACATTGTTGAGATGAGGAGACGCCGATACGATCAGAGACATTGTCCGCTGGTCACCGAGACCTTGTCCAAAAGATAGAGAGGGCGTTGTCCATGATGGGGCATCCGCCGTGAGGACTCAGTTTGCACCATAAAGTTACTTTCCAGGACATTTTGTTTCGTAACTCTGTGCCCATCTGAATCGCTAATTTGTCAAAAATACTCAAACCATTAATGAAGTTTATTTACATAGTCTATGTAAGCACAGTTCAAAGCAAAGGAGGAATTGGCGCGGATAAAATGAAAATGCGTCGTATAATAAGGCGAAACAGCCAAGTTAAATGCTCTGGTTCAGCTGTAATGTTGAATGTTTTTCGTTTTCATTGTTGAACTGTTGATGAGGAATAGGTAGTAGTGTATTGATCATTTTCCCTTGTATGTTTCTTATTGATTTCCTCCAGGTGTCACCACATCATCCGGATCGCATCGTCCACGATCGGTGGAGACACGTTGAGGATGAGGGTATTGGATTGTCCATGACTGTGGTGACTTGTCCTATTAGCCGGCAGCATTGCCGAAGCCAGAGAGACATTGTTTATGATCGCAGAGATTTTTTCGGCTGTCCATAATCTCAGAGACATTGTCCGTGAATCGCAGAGACGTCAGTCTAATGATCGCAGAGACATGGTCCATGACTGGAGAGACATTGTTGAGGATGAGGGAGACATCGCTTCACGATCAGAGACATTGTCCGCGATCGCAGAGACCTTTAAGCCAAAGATGAGACGCTGTCCGGCGATCAGAGACATTGTCCCATGCTTCGTAGAGCTCTGCGCAGAACCGGTAGAGACACTGTGGTTCGATTCACGGCATGACCATCGCGGAGATATTTGTCGATGATTACAGAGATGCCGTTTGGCGATCTCAGAGACATCGCCTGCCGGTCAACAAAGACGTTGTCTTATGATCACAGAGACGGCATCCGTTAATCAGAGACATTGTCCGCGAGATCACAGGGATGCAGTCCACGATCGCAGAGAGCCATCGACAATGAAGAAGTTCTTTTTGGAGACCAGGACAGAGGCCTCCGTAATTGGCTAAACAGATTCACATCAATCGTCCAACGCAGAGCACTGACATTGTTCAGTATTCGGTAGACGAAAATTATAATAATAGAACCAATCTGCAATATAAAAGTAATGTATAAGGATCTGTATTAATAAGCACGTAAAAGCAATTAGCAATATCAGAAGTAGTAATGAATAAATCACAGTGGTAGTAAGAGACCAAAAACTTTTCTGCAAGTCATAATGTAGTAAGACACGCAAGAAAATCATAGTATAGTATGGGTGTCTAGACCGTACTCAGCACTATAGGCGACAGTGGCAAGAAAAACTTCCTTTAAGAGTGAAATTTGAAACAGAACCAGCTCGTAAGCGCCACCGTCTCACTGGTTGGGTAGTGAAGTATCGCAAATGTCCGAAAATATCATAGTATAGTAAGGCATGATAATGTTTTAGTATAACAAGGCATAAACCTGTTTTCGTTAAATTCTCTGGTCTTCATTGTACGTTGAATATCTGTGTTTTGTGGTTAAACCGTTGATAAGAAATGTAGTAAAGTGTATTGATCGGCTTCCTTTGTATGTTTCTTTGATTTCCAGGTGTCGCCCAAGATCGCCCACGATCGCAGACGCCGCCCATGATCAAGAGACATTGTTGAGGATGAGGGAGATATCGCCCATCAGAGACATTGTCCGTGATCGAGACCTGTCAGCAGATGAGAGAGACGCTTCCATGATCAGAGATGACGGTCCCATGCTTCGTAGAGCTCGCCGCAAGAATCGGTAGAGACACTGTGGTTCCTCGATTCGACGGCATGACCGCCGATCGGCGGAGATATCGTCACGATCACAGAGATGCCGCCTATGATCTCAGAGACATCGCCCACGCATCACAAAGACGCTATCCAGCGATCATGAGACTTTAACCCAGAGACATTGTCCGCGCACGCGGTGGATGTGTCCACGATCGCAGGTAGAGCCATCGCGACAATGAAGCAGTTCTTGAGACCAGGACAGAGGCCTCCAGGTAATTCACAAACAGATCTCACATCAACTGTCCAACACAGAGCACTGACATTGTTCAGTATTCAGTAGATCAGGCACTATAACAACAATAATAGAACTAATCTGGCAATATAAAAGTAATGTATATAAGTAATCTGTATAAATGAAGTAATGTAAAAAGAATTAGCAATATCAGAAGTAGTAATGAAAATAAACCAAGGTAGTAAGACATCAAAAACTGCCAAAATAAGTAATGTAGTAAGAGACATAAAAAATCGTAGTATAGTATGTGTCTAGACCGTATTTCCAGCACCCAGCGACAGTGGCAAAGAAAAAACTTCCTTTAAGAGGCAGAAATTCCTTGAACAGAACCAGACTGCATGGCCATCTGCCTCGACTTCACAAGGTGAAGTATCAAAATGTCCTGAAAATATCGCAGTATAGTACATGACAATGTCTTTGAAGTATAACAAGGCATAAACCTGTTGTTAAATTTCTGTCACAATGTTGAATATCTTGTGTTTTCATGGTTAAACTGTTGATAAGAAGTCATGTAGTAGTGTATTGATCATTTTCTTGTATGTTTCTCTTGATTTCCAGGAAACACCGCATCGTCCACGTTTTATCGCAGAGACGCCGCCCATGACTTATAGTACATTGTTGAGATGAGGGCATATTGTTCAGGATCAGAGACATTGTCCATGACTCGTGGTGACTTGGTCCCCCCATTAGTCGGCATTGCCGGGCGCTCGAGACATTGTCGATGATTGCAGAGACTTTGTCCAATCTCAGAGACATTGTCCGCGATCGCAGAGACGCTGCCCACGATCGCAGAGACATGGTCCATGATCGGAGAGACATTGTTGAGGATGAGGGAGACATCGTCCAATGCATCAGAGGACATTTGTCCGCGATCGCAGAGACTTGTCAAAGATGAGAGAGACGTTGTCCAGATCGAGACATTGTCCCATGCTTCAGAGAGTTTCACAAGAATCAGAGACATCAGGGTTCGACCGACGGCATGACCGCCATCATGGAGATATTTGTCGATGATCACAGAGATGCCGGGTTTATGATCTCAGACATCGCCCACGTATCACAAAGACGTTGTCTGGCATCACAGACTTTGTCCATAATCTCAGAGTATATTGTCCGCGATCACAAGGATGTAGTCCATTATCGCAGAGACATCGCATAATGAAGAAGTTCTTGAGACCAGGACAGAGGCCTCCAGGTAATTCACAAACAGATTCACATCAACTGTCCAACACAGAGCACTGACATTGTTCAGTATTCAGTAGATCAGAAAATTATAATAATAGAACTAATCTGCAGTATAAAAGTAATGTATAAGTGATCTGTATTAATGGAAGTAATGTAAAAGTAATTAGCAATATCAGAAGTAAATGAACTAATCACAGTAGTAAGACATCAAAAACTGTCAAAAGTCATAATGTAAGACATTTAAGAAATCATAGTATAGCATAAGTGTTCAATAAAGACTCAGCACCAGGCTTACAGTGGCAAGAAAACTTCCTTTAAGAGGCAGAATCCTGAACAGAACCAGACTCGGGTATGGCCATCTGCCCCGACTGCTGGGTAGTGAAGTATCGCACGTCCTGAAAATACTACAGTATAAGGCATGACAATGTCTTAGTATAACAAGGCATAAACCTGTTTTGTTAAATTCTCTGGTTCAGCTCTAATGTTGAATATCTGTGTTTTCATGGTTAAACTGTTGATAAGAAATATGTAGTAGTGTATTGATCATTTTCCTTTGTATGTTTCTCTTTGATTTCCTCCAGGTGTCACCGCATCGTCCACGATCGCAGAGACGTCGTCCATGATCGGAGAGACATTGTTGAGGATGAGGGAGACATCGTCCACGATCAGAGACATTGTCCGTGATCGCAGAGACCTTGTCAAAGATGAGAGAGACGTTGTCCATGATCAGAGACATTGTCCCATGCTTCGTAGAGCTCTGCGCAAGAATCGCAGGAGACACTGTGGTTCCTCGATCCGACGGCATGACCGCGATCATGGAGATATTTGTCGATGATCACAGAGATGCCGTCTATGATCTCAGAGACATCGTCCACGATCACAAAGACGTTGTCCATGATCACAGAGACTTTGTCCATAATCTCAGAGACATTGTCCGCGATCACAGGGATGTAGTCCACGATCGCAGAGAGCCATCGCACAATGAAGAAGTTCTTTGAGACCAGGACAGAGGCCTCCAGGTAATTCACAAACAGATTCACATCAACTGTCCAACGCAGAGCACGCCGTTCAGCATCAGTAGATCAGAAAATTATAATAATAGAACTAATCTGCAATATAAGAGTAATGTATAAGTGATCTGTATTAATGGAAGTAATGTAAAAGTAATTAGCAATATCAGAAGTAGTAATGAAATAAATCACAGTAGTAAGACATCAAAAACTGTCAAAAGTCATAATGTAGTAAGACATTTAAGAAAAAACATCGTAGTATAGTATGGTGTCTAGACCGTACTCAGCACCAGGCGACAGTGGCAAGAAAAAACTTCCTTTAAGAGGCAGAAACCTTGAACAGAACCAGCTCGGGGTGGGCGGCCATCTGCCTCGACTGGTTGGGTAGTGAAGTATCAAAAATGTCCTGAAAATATCATAGTATAGTAAGGCATGACAATGTCTTAGTATAACAAGGCATAAACCTGTTTTGTTAAATTCTCTGGTTCAGCTGTAATGTTGAATATCTGAAGCCATGGTTGAAACCCGATAAGAAATATGTAGTAGTGTATTGATCATTTTCGTATGTTTCTCTTTGGTTTTCCAGGTGTCACCGCATCGCCCACGATCGCAGAGACGCCGGCCCCATGATCGGAGAGACATTGTTGAGATGAGGGAGGCGACGCCCACGATCAGAGACATTGTCCGTGATCGCAGAGACCTTGTCAAAGATGAGAGAGACGCTTCCATGATCATCAGAGATTGTCCTGCTTCGAGAGCCTGCGCAGAATCGTAGACACTGTGGTTCCTCGACCGGAATGGCATGACCGCGATCATGGAGATATTTGCCGATGATCACAGAGATGCCGCCTATGATCTCAGAGACATCGTCCCGACGATCACAAAGACGTTGTCCATGATCACAGAGACTTTGTCCATAATCTCAGAGACATTGTCCGCGATCACAGGGATGTAGTCCACGATCGCAGAGAGCCATCGCACAATGAAGAAGTTCTTTGAGACCAGGACAGAGGCCTCCAGGTAATTCACAAACAGATTCACATCAACTGTCCAACACAGAGCACTGACATTGTTCAGTATTCAGTAGATCAGAAAATTATAACAATAGAACTAATTGCAATATAAAAGTAATGTATAAGTATCTGTATAAATGGAAGTAATGTAAAAGCACTAGCAATACTGTAGCTAGTAATGAAATAAATCACAGTAAGACATCAAAAACTGTCAAAAGTCATAATGTAGTAAGACAAAAAAATCAGTAGATAGTATAAAAGTCTAGACCGTACTCAGCACCACAGGCATATGGCAAAGAAAAAACTTCCTTTAAGAGGCAGAAACCCTACAGAACCAGACTGCGTATGCCATCTGCCTCGACTGGTTGGGTAGTGAAGTATCAAAAATGTCCTGAAAATATCATAGTATAGTAAGGCATGACAATGTCTTAGTATAACAAGGCATAAACCTGTTTTGTTAAATTCTCTGTTCAGCTGTAATGTTGAATATCTGTGTTTTCATGGTTAAACTGTTGATAAGAAAATATGTAGTAGGTATTGATCATTTTTCCTGTATGTTTCTCTTGATTTCCAGGTGTCACCGCGATCGCCCATCATCGCAGAGACGCCGCCCATGATCGGAGAGACATTGGTTGAGGATGAGGAGACATTGTCTAGGATCAGAGACATTGTCCAGACTCAGTGGTGACTTGGTCTCGACAGTCGGCATTGCCGGGCTACCAGAGAGACATTGTCGATGATTGCAGAGACTTTGTCCATAATTCAGAGATATTGTCCTCACATCGCAGAGACGCTGCCCACAATCGCAGAGATATGGTCTACGATCGAGAGACATTGTTGAGGATGAGGAGACATCGCCCTATCAGAGACATTGTCCGTGATCGAGAGACCTTGTTTTTCAAAGATGAGAGACGCGGTTCATGATCAGAGATATTGTCCCATGCTTCAGAGCTTCGCGCAAAGAATCGGTAGAGACATCAGGCTCGATTCGGTCGCAAAGGATCAATATCATGGAGATATTTGTCGATGATCACAGAGATGCCGCTCTACATCTCAGAGACACGTCCACTTATCACAAAGACGTTGTCCATGATCACAGAGACTTTGTCCATAATCTCAGAGACATTGGGTTCATACTAGGGGATGTAGTCACTTATCGCAGAGCCATCGCACAATGAAGAAGTTCTTGAGACCAGGACAGAGGCCTCCAGGTAATTCACAAACAGATTCACATCATCATTCGGTTCCAACACAGAGCACTGACATGTTCAGTATTCAGTAGATCAGAAATTATACACAACCAACTGCAATATAAAAGTAATGCAAAGCATCTGTATTAATGGAAGTAATGTAAAAGTAATTAGCAATATCAGAAGTAGTAATGAAATAAATCACAGTAGTAAGACATCAAAAACTGTCAAAAGTCATAATGTAAGACATTTAAGAAAAATCATAGTATAGTATGGTGTCTAGACTGTGACCAGCACTGAGGCTTACAGTGCAGAAAAACTTTAAGAGGCAGAAACCTTGAACAGAACCAGATCAAAAGTGCCATCTGCCTCGACTGGTTGGGTAGTGCTATCAAAACCTGAAAATATCATAGCATAGTAAGGCATGACAATGTCTTAGTATAACAAGGCATAAACTCGTTTTGTTAAATTCTCTGGTTCAGCTGTAATGTTGAGCAGTATCTGTGTTTTCATGGTTAAACCAGTTACAGAAATATGTAGTAGTGTATTGACTATTTTCTTGTATAAGCCTTTGATTTCTCCAGGTGTCATCAGATCGTCTACTTATCGCAGAGACGCTGGCCCATGATCGGAGAGACATTGTTGAGGATGAGGAAGATTGCCCACGACCAGAGACATTGTCCCGCGGATCGCAGGAGACCTTGTCAAAGATGAGAGACGCTGTCCGATCAGACATTGTCCCATGCTTCGTAGAGCTCTGCGCAAGAATCGGTAGAGACACTGTGGTTCCTCGACACGGTGCATGACCGCGATCATGGAGATATTTGTCGATGATCACAGATGCCGCCTATGATCTCAGAGACACTGTCCACGCATCAGCAAAGACGCTGTCCATGATCACAGAGACTTTGTCCAATCTCATAGAGACATTGTCCATGTGATCACAGGATGGTCCACGATCAAGAGAGAGCCATCGCGACAATGAAGAAGTTCTTTGAGACCAGGACAGAGGCCTCCAGGTAATTCACAAACAGATTCACATCAACTGTCCAACACAGAGCACTGACATTGTTCAGTATTCAGTAGATCAGAAAATTATAATAATAGAACTAATCTGCAATATAAAAGTAATGTATAAGTGATCTGTATTAATGGAAGTAATGTAAAAGTAATTAGCACTATCAGAAGTAGTAATGAAATAAATCACAGTAGTAAGACATCAAAAACTGTCAAAAGTCATAATGTAGTAAGACATTTAAGAAAAATCATAGTATAGTCTGGTGTCTAGACCGTACTCAGCACCAGGCGACAGTGACAAGAAAAAACTTCCTTTAAGAGGCAGAAACCTTGAACAGAACCACCGGTGGGCGGCCATCTGCCCCGACTGGTTGGGTAGTGAAGTATCAAAAATGTCCTGAAAATATCATAGTATAGTAAGGCATGACAATGTCTTAGTATAACAAGGCATAAACCTGTTTTGTTAAATTCTCTGGTTCAGCTGTAATGTTGAGTATCTGTGTTTTCATGGTTAAACTGTTGATAAGAAATATGTAGTAGTGTATTGATCATTTTCCTTTGTATGTTTCTCTTTGATTTCCTCCAGGTGTCACCGCATCGTCCACGATCGCAGAGACGCCGGGCTCCATGATCGGAGAGACATTGTTGAGGATGAGGAGATGATCGCCCACGCATCAGAGACATTGTCCGTGATCGCAGAGACCTGTCAAAGATGAGAGAGACGTTGTCCATGATCAGAGACATTGTCCCATGCTTCAGAGCCAAGAAGAATCGAGACACACTGTGGTTCCTCGATTCGACGGCATGACTGCCATCGCGAGATATTTTGTCGATGATCACAGAGATGCCGCTTTATGATCCTGAGACATCGCCCACGCATCACAAAGACGTTGTCCATGATCACAGAGACTTTGTCCATAACTTCAGACATTGTCCGGCGATCATAGGAGGAACCACTATCGCAGAGAGTTTACCCGCAATGAAGAAGTTCTTTGAGACCAGACAGGCTCTCCAGGTATCTACAAAACAGATTCACACATCAACTGTCCAACACAGAGCACTGACATTAAATTGTTTATGCTCAGGCTTGATATTTGGCCCGAATAATTTATGTTCTTCGCACTTAGCCTATCAATGTTAATGTAAATAACGACAGTTAATTTACATATAGTTCGCGAAGAATAGCTCAAAGAAAAGGAGGAATTTAAGGATAAAATGAAATGTCAAAACACACATTGCATAGTGTAAGGGCAGAAAAATGTTTTGTCAAATGTTCTGGTTCAACTTAATGTTTATTTATCTGCTTTTCATGGTTAAACTGTTGTGTGAATAGGTAGTAGGTATTGGACTATTTTGCTTTGTATGTGTCTCTTAGATTTCCTCGAGGTGTCACCACTTGGTCCACAATATTGTCCACTTACCCAGAGACATCATTCATGATCGGAGAGATGGTCTTGAGGATGAGAGACGCTAGTCCATGATAAAATGAAAATGTCAAAATGTTGTAGCATAGAAAGGCATCAAAACCATCGAAGTCGCTTTAGATACTAAGGCGTGAAAAACCATCATCAAAAATGTCACAGTATAGCAAGAATGGTCAAAATGTCATAAAGAAGGCAAGGCATGAAAATGGTTAAAAATGTCATAGAAAGGCATCAAAACCATCAAAATGTCATAGTATACTAAGGCGTCAGAAATCATCAGTGTCACAGTAAAGTAAGCAGCCGGCTGCAAGGCACCCCTATTAACGAATGGTTGGGGCGCTGCACTACGGGCCTGGCGTTTCGAGCAGCCATCCCCGGATCGACTCCCGGTCTGGCCGGATCTCTACTGCGCTTCCCCCACTCTCTCTCCCTGTTTCGTCCCTCCACTGTCCTGTCATCAGCGCTAAAAGCATAAAAATAACTTTAAAAAAAAAAAGTAAAAAAAATGTCATAGTATAGAAAGGTGTCAAAATGGTCAAAAATGTCATAGCATAGTAAGGCATGAAAAATGTTGTGTCATAGAAAGGTGTCAAAAAACCATCAAAAAAATATAGTATAGCAAGGCATCAGAAATCATCGCACGTCACAGTAAGTAAGGCATCAAAATGGTAAAAAAAATGTCATAGTATAGTAAGGCGGTTAACCAGTAGTTAAATGTTCGTTAAGATGTACTTTAGGAAGAAATATTATTAATTTGGACGCATAATACTTCAGCTTTGTTGTTGTGTATGTTTACAGGTTACTGATTAATCCTAGCTTGTTCACACAACTATGTATTGCATGCACCAGAGAATCCTGCCTTTAACCTGGCACCTTCTTGCTTGGCCTTGAAAGAACACTTTGTTAACCTACCCATAATATGCCATGCAGTCTGTAAGAGGCCATCTTGGGTTATAAACTTTGTTGTGTTATGCAGTTTAAGGTTAAGGAACTATCTTGTGCCAAGCCATCTTACCTTTCTATTTTCTGTAAAGATTACCCATATTTTCACACCTCTTCACAGTGTTTGCAGGTTAGTTTAGTTTTTGTGTTTATCATTTCATTTTGGTATTTTGCTGTTTCAAACTGTGTAATATCAGTACTGAAATTCTCTCAAATTCCAACAAAGTCTGTTAGTATGCGAAACAGTCCTGCACATACTGTTCATATTGTTTTGCTATATTGTCATATATACCTTGTTTTACATCTTGTCTTGTATATAGCATGCCTTCTTCTATTTTTGCTGCACGCTGTGAATTTCCCTGCTGTGTGACTAATAAAGCATTATCTTTCAACAATGCTTCTCAACAATGAATATTTATTAGCCTGTTTATATTATGGCATGAAAGCATAATAGTTTTATCTGGATTAAACCATTTATAACCAGAGGATATGTCAGGGTTGCAGTTTTTAGCCGCTTTTAGCCACTTGTAGCTGGAGTGTTAGGTTAGTTGGCGCTTTTTAGTCAAAGGTTAGGGTTAGGTTACTGCCGAGCCATGGTTAACCATAGGTTAGGGTTAGGGTTACAACTTTTAGCCAGACGTTAGGGTTAGGGTTACGGCTTTTAGACACTTAAAGCTGGAGGTTAGGGTTAGGGTTATAGCTTTTAGTCAAAGGTTAGGGTTAGGGTTACAGCTTTTAGCCACTTAAAGTGGGAGTTAGGTTAGGTTATAGCGCTTTTAGTCAAAGGTTAGGTTAGGTTATGGCTTAGCCTTAACTGAAGGTTAGGTTACGGCTTTTGGCCACTTAAAGCTGGAGTGTTAGGGTTAGGGTTACAGCTTAGTCAAAGGTTAGGTTAGGTTACTGCTTTGAGCCATGGTTAACCAGCGTTAGTTAGGAAAAGCTACAACTTTTAGCCAGACGCAAAGGAAGGCCAGGACTTTGGAAGCTGGAGGTTAGGGTTAGGTTATGCTTTTAGTCAAAGGTTAGGTTAGGGTTACAGCTTTTTAGCCACTTAAAGCTGGAGGCGAAGAAGTTATAGCGCTTTTAGTCGCTGTTAGGGTTAGGTTATGGCTTTTAGCCTTTGAATTGAAGGTTAGGTTACGTTTTAGCCACTTAAAGCTGGGATAGGGTTAGGGTTACAGCTTAGTCAAAGGTTAGGTTTGAAGCCATTGCTTTGAGCCATGGTTAACCAAAGGTTAGGGTTAGGGTTACAACTTTTAGCCAGACGTTAGGGTTAGGGTTACGGCTTTTAGACACTTAAAGCTGGAGGTTAGGGTTAGTTATAGCTTTTAGTCGTACAAGAAATAGGGTTGCGCTTAGCCACTTAAAGCTGGAGGTTAGGGTTAGGGTTATAAGCTTTTTAGTCAAGGTTAGGGTTAGGTTATGGCTTTAGCCCTTTTAATTGAAGGTTAGGTTACGGCTTTACCACTTAAAGCTGGAGGTTAGGTTAGGTTACAGCTTAGTCAAAGGTTAGGGTTAGGTTATCGCTTTAGCCATGGTTAACCAAAGAAGTTAGTTAGGTTACAACTTTTAGCCAGACGTTAGGGTTAGGGTTACGGCTTTGAGCCCCTTTTAACTGAAGGTTAGGGTTAGGGCTTTTAGCCACTTAAAGCTGGAGGTTAGGGTTAGGGTTACAGGTTTTATCCACTGTTATCCAGAAGTTAGGGTTAGGGTTAAAGCTTTAGCCAGAGTTCTAGCCTCAGTTATACATTTTACGTACAAACTGCAACTAGAAAATATTAAATATTTCTGCACTGCAAAATAATTTTTAGGACATTAGTTTGAAAATAGAGAAACCCAACTCAAAAGTTAAGCTAGAAGACTTTATTGATTCTGTTCTAGACAATATTCAACAAAGCACAGCAAATGACAGATGTTTGAACACTGGGAGACACTTATTCTCTCAACCAACAATTAATGTAGTGATGAGCACATATGGTGATGTGCTTATTGAAAACTTAGACATTTCTAAACATCTTTAACTACTTTTGTTGTCCTCTTCAGGTGATAGGTCTTCTCCTCCTCCTCCTGCAGAGCATGATAACCACATTGTCCAAAGCTTCAAGTCCTGAGACGTAATTACAAATATAATTAAAGTAGAAAAAAACAGTTTAAAATCCCCTCAAATGCCACTATTACTACATACAACTTTGCATATTCTTGCTTGTGATATTACAAATTACCTCTTATATTTGAGACACTATATTTTGTACATTGACTAATAGAGAAGATATGACATTTTTGACACCTTACTAAATGTCACTAAAAATGTGGTAAAAATGTCATTCAATCATAAAAAATGTCATAGTATGGTGTCAAAAATGTCATAAAATGTCACACTATAGTATGCTGTCAAAATGTGGTAAAATGTCATAGTATAGTAAGGCGTCAAAAACCAACAAAAATGTCATATGTGTGAAGTCAAAAATGCTCATAAAAATATCATAGTATAGTAAGGCCAAAATGGTCAAAAAATGTCATGGTGTAGTAAGGCGTCAAAATCATCAAAAAATGTCATAGTATATGGCGCTGTGCAAAAAATGTCATAATATAGTATGCGATGTCAAAAATGGGCAAATGTCAAAGCATAGTAATGCCAATAAAAACCATAAAAATGTCATAGTATGGTAATGGTGTCAAAAATGGTCAAAAAATGTCATAGCAGCAAGGCGTCAAAAAAATGGTCAAAAAATGTCATGGTGTAGTAACGTGTCAAAAAACATCAAAATGTCATAGTATAGTATGCCAAAATGTCATAGTATAGTATGGCATCAAAACGGGTAAAATGCTTCAGTATAGTATGCCATCAAAATGGTAAAAATATTATAGTATAGCTGTCGCAATAGGGTAAAATGTCATAATATAGTATCAAAAAGACGCCAAAAAAGTGGGTAAAATGTCAGCAGTATACTACACAAAAATCATCAAAAATATAGTATATAGAAAGGCACTAAAATGCTCATGGTAGTAAGGTGTCAAACACCATCAAATGTCATAGTAACGCGTCGAAAACCATCAAAATGTTATATATGTCAAAATGCCATAAAATGTCATAGTATAGTATGCTGTCAAAATGTGGTAAAATGTCATAGTATAGTATGTCAAAAATGTGGGTAAAATGTCAAAATATGGTAACGCCAAAACCAATAAAACAACAGCAGTATAGTATGGTGTCAAAATGTCGAAAATCATATAGTATATAAGGCCAAAATCAAAAATGTCACAGTAATGGCATCAAAATGGTAAAATGTTATAGTATATATGCCATCAAAATGTCATAGCATGAGATCAAAAATGTGGTAAAAATATTATAGTATAGTACACTGTCAAAAATATGGTAAAAATGTCATAATATAGTATGACCAAAAAGTGGGTAAAATGTCATAGCAGTAAGTTGTCAAAACAAAAATGTTACATAATATAGTATGGACGTCAAAACCATCAAAATGTCATAGTATTGTAGCTCAAAAATCATCAAAAAAATGTCAGTAGTATATGGCGTCAAAATGGTCAAAATGTCATGGTGTAGTAGCGCAAACACCATCAACAGCGTCATAGTAATACGCCAAAAACCATCAAAAACACGTATTGTAAAGCACCAAAAATCATCAAAAAATGTCATAGTATAGTATACACAAAATGGTCAAAGATGCCGCGGTGTAGAAAGGCATGAAGAAAGGTCAAAAATCATAAAATGTCATAGTATGACTAAAATGTATGAAAATGTCATAGTATAGCCAAATGTCGAAGAAATGTTGTAGTATAAGGTGTCAAAAATGGTGAAAATGTCATGGTGTAGAAGGCATGAATACTGGAAAATATCATTGTGTAGGCGTCAAAACCATCAAAAATGTCATAATATAGTATGACGTCAAAAACCATCAAAAATGTCACAGTATTATAAGGCGTCAAAAATGGTCAAAAAATGTCATGGTGTAGTAACATGTTAACCACAATCAAAAAATGTCATAGTAACGTCAAAAACCATCAAAAACGTCATGGTATAGCAAGGCGTCAAAAATGGCCAAAAGATGTCATAGCATAGTAACATGTCAAAAATCATTAAAAAATGTAATAGTATGGCATCAAAAATGTATGAAAAATGTCATAGTATAGTATGGTGTCAAAAAAGTGGGTAAAATGTCATAGTACAGTAAGTTGTCAAAAACAATCAAAAAATGTCATAATATAGTATGACGTCAAAAACCATCAAAAATGTCATAGTACAGTAAGTTGTCAAAAATGGTCAAAAAATGTCATAATATAGTATGATGTCAAAAACCATCAAAAATGTCACAGTATTGTAAGGCGTCAAAAATGGTCAAAAAATGTCATGGTGTAGTAACATGTTAACCACAATCAAAAAATGTCATAGTAACGTGTCAAAAACCATCAAAAACGTCATGGTATAGCAAGGCGTCAAAAATGGCCAAAAGATGTCATAGCATAGTAACATGTCAAAAATCATAAAAAAATGTAATAGTATGGCATCAAAAATGTATGAAAAATGTCATAGTATAGTATGGTGTCAAAAAAGTGGGTAAAATGTCATAGTACAGTAAGTTGTCAAAAACAATCAAAAAATGTCATAATATAGTATGACGTCAAAAACCATCAAAAATGTCATAGTATTGTAAGGCCTCAAAAATCATCAAAAAATGTCATAGTATAGTATGGCATCAAAAATGGTCAAAAAATGTCATGGTGTAGTAAGGTGTCAAACACTATCAACAATGTCAGTAACACGCCAAAAACCATCAAAATGTTGCAGTAGTATAGCAAGGCGCCAAAAAATGGCTGCAAGATATGGTGTGGAAAGGCGAAGAAAGGTCAAAAATGTCATAAAAATGTCACACTATAGTATGCTGTCAAAAATGTGGTAAAAATGTCATAGTATAGTAAGGCGTCAAAAACCATCAAAAATGTCATAGTATAGTATGGTGTCAAAAATGTCATAAAAATATCATAGTATAGTAAGGCGTCAAAAATGGTCAAAAAATGTCATGGTGTAGTAAGGCGTCAAAAATCATCAAAAAATGTCATAGTATAGTATGGCGTCAAAAATGTGGTAAAAATGTCATAATATAGTATGACGTCAAAAATGTGGGTAAAATGTCAAAGCATAGTAACGCGTCAAAAACCATAAAAAATGTCATAGTATGGTACGGTGTCAAAAATGGTCAAAAAATGTCATAGTATAGCAAGGCGTCAAAAATGGTCAAAAAATGTCATGGTGTAGTAACGTGTCAAAAAACATCAAAAAATGTCATAGTATAGTATGGCGTCAAAAATG
The DNA here is from genome assembly GCA_033238685.1 of Lates japonicus. Taxonomy (NCBI): domain Eukaryota; kingdom Metazoa; phylum Chordata; class Actinopteri; family Centropomidae; genus Lates; species Lates japonicus. Next base: position 1,983,020 of record BRZM01000021.1, on the reverse strand, counting down.
TCATAGTATAGTATGGCATCAAAAACGTGGTAAAAATGTCATAGTATAGTATGCCATCAAAAATGTGGTAAAAATATTATAGTATAGTACGCTGTCAAAAATAGGGTAAAAATGTCATAATATAGTATCAAAAAAGACGTCAAAAAAGTGGGTAAAATGTCATAGTATACTAAGGCGTCAAAAATCATCAAAAATATAGTATAGAAAGGCATCAAAAATGTCATGGTGTAGTAAGGTGTCAAACACCATCAAATAATGTAGCCAAAAGACGTTTTGCAGCATAGTAACATGTCAAAAATCATAAAAAAATGTAATAGTATGGCGCCAAAATGTATGAAAAATGTCATAGTATAGTCTGGTGTCAAAAATGGTCAAGAAATGTCATGGTGTAGTAAGGCATGAAGAATGGTCAAAAAATATCATGGTGTAGTAAGACATCAAAAACTCATAATCAAAAATATCATAGTATAGTATGGCGTCAAAAATGTCATAAAAATGTCATAGTATGGTGTCAAAATTGTGGTTAAAAAACATGTCATAGTATGGTGTCAAAAATGTGATAAAAATGTCATAGTATAGTATGGCGTCAAAAATACCATTGTATAGTATGCCATCAAAAATACTGAATGTAAATGTAAATAGTTTTACATTATTATTAATACAGATTACTTATACATTATGAAGATTCTCTGCGATTGTGGACAATGTCATTCTGTGATTGTGGGCGATGTCTCTGCGATCGTGGATTACGTCTCCTTGATAGTGGACAATGTCTCTGAGATTATGGACAATGTCTCTGCAATCATAGACAATGTCTTTGTGATCATGGACGATGTTTCTGAGATCATAGATGGTGTTTCTGTGATCATCAACAATGTCTCTCTGAATGCAGATGATGCCATCAAATTGGGGAACTCTGTCTTTACTGACTTTTGCACGTCTCTGCGAGTCATGGACAATGTCTCTGATCGAAGACAACGTCTCTCTCATCTTTGACAAGGTCTCTGCGATCATGGACAAGGTCTCTGATCATGGACAGGATCTCCCTCATCTTCAACAATGTCTCTCAGATCATGGACAACGTCTTTGTGATCATGGATGATGTCGTGGATGAAGTGGTGAAGGGAAATGATCAATACACTACTACCTATTGAAGAAGCTTGAAGAAGAAACAACAAATACTTAGGAGAAAGTAAAATGATTGTTGATTGTGTGTCTATCAACACTGAAGCAATTATGTATGTTACTGTGAACTACTCAACAATAATAAACACTATTAGTTAAGTCAATTCTTAGGATTTTAACTTCTATCATACTATTATCATACTTCAGTAAAAAGTCTGAGTATTTCTTCCACCACAGACGGTCACATACAGAATCATTATTTCACCCAACATTCTTCTCATTAACACATATTTAAAATGTTTCTCTTTTGTGTTACGAAGGTCTTAAAAGCAGCTTATGTGAAAAATTTGAAGTAAATAAGTGTAGAACTGGTCATCATCCTCTGACAAACTATTCTAGTAAATATTGTTTTACAACAAGATTGTAAAATATTTGCTTCAAGACAGAGGCTTGAGAGGTGAGAATTTAATAGTTTTTTTTGTCATATATTAAATAGTAAATACTGCTGATTAAGCAAAACATCTGAAAAGGTCACCTTGAGTTCTGAACAATTACAGTAGTATTTTTTTTCTGATTTAATAGATAGAATTAATCAATTCTTATTATATACAGTGCTAAATTCATTAAATACCAAGGTCTGAGCTAGGGATTTGCCCAGTGACACTAAACGAAAAAAACAGAAAGCAATTACTGACATTAGTAATTCAGCTCATCAACAAATATTTTTCAGACTGGGTAAATTTTCTGGACACATACCTGTTGGTCTGTAAGGTGATGCTGGTGTCTCTGTCCAAGCAGCAGCAGAATTACAATGCCTGAAAACACTGATTAACTAACACAAAATAGTAATGTAAACCTTTTACCACTAAAACCCACACAGTGTAGGAGAACACAACAGTGAAAACACTAAAGCCATGACGATTAAAAATAAAACTTGACTGACCTAAAAGAGAAAAGCAATGTAAAAAAAATCTCAAGGCATATATTGGGCTTTAAAAGCTTAAATTTTGGTGTAATGATTCCTAATTGTAATCTCAGTTAATACACTGTGGAGGGGCACAGAGTCAATTACAAGCCTGTAACACCAAACTGTGCCACTAACAGTCAAATACAAGACTATCTTTCCCGTCACATATTTCATCACTAAAGTTTTCTCAAGAATAGTGTTAAAATCTAATATCACCTAGTTCTCGCGAACCCAGTAGTCTTTACAGGTGTAAGGCAGCAAGGTAAAGCCAAATGCAATATAATACAAAATGACCACAAATAGACACAAACCGATGACAACGACATGATTGACCGCTATAAACGGAGTTTAAATAATCAGAATGGAATACAAAGTTACAAAGAGATGCAAACGTTAGTAACGTGATTGTGAACAAATACAGTCAAACGATGTTGTTAAGAGAAAAGGCTAAAGCTAATGCTCGCTGCTAACGCTAGTCGCTAGCTAGTTCGCTCCTTAGCCTTACCCTCGCGCCGCAGGTGTATTCAGCGTCTATCTTCACTCGTGTTTGAGGAAAAAAAGCAGCTCCAAAGCTTGTTTTAACATCCAGGCTTCTTCACTACGAAAGTTTTCTAACAGTACTGACAAACCGAGGCAACGGTTCAAACGTTGGTCTTAATCTGCTTTGAGACTTCGTTTCTCCGCCTCTCTGGGCTCATCCCAGAACGTCATGACGACAAACGTGGCAAATGACTACACGCGCAAGCAAACAACTGCAGAAAAAACGCCAATTGCCAGGTGATTCTGTTCCACCTAGCAACAGTCTCTGATGGGGGGGGGGGAATACCGAGAGACACATGTAAAATTGTTGACAGAACACCTCCAACTAGGGTATTCTCCAGAGTATTTTAAATTTCTAAGTCATTTACCGTGATAGTTATGTGATCTCTGCAATGTCTTATCTGTATCTCTAGTCTGTGGTGATGTAAGTTCATTAAACCTGTCATCTGTTCAAAACAACCACATTTGTTTATTTATTCAAGGCTTAAACTGTCTCAGTGTGGTAAATCCTCATCATGTAGAAGATCATGGATGGAATTGGTCATGGTAATGAAGTGGGACCTGCAGTGCCTCCACCTGAAGTTCAGAGGGATGTCTTTTATCTTCTCCTCCATTGTCCATAGGCGCCAGTTGAATACATGGAGTAAAAAAGTATAGTTGAGACCCTAAAAACCCACTTTTTCCCACTTTTACGTCACGCGCCAGGCGAGCAACTCTGATAGGACTGAATGGGTTCCATTTTCGATCCGGTATCCAGCTCTAATAGTACATCCATGGGATAGTTATTCGATTGGTTGCTATTTGCGTTCTCACCGCTAGATGCCACTAATTCCCCACACTGCTCCTTTAACCTGCAACCTCCAAGTTCCCAAACAAGTATCTTCACAGCCTGTGCAATTTGAGCTGATACATACTTTCACCACTAGATGGTGCTGCAAGCTTACACTTCCTTTCTGTGGGAAAAAGAGTTGAAAAAAACACAAGTGAGTTGTGAAGTGAATTTTGTGAACAAATAATACATATGCTGTTAACATCCCCTAATTTATCTTACTTTAAAGGACTTATGTTCCAAAGGTCTTGTCTTGTAGTATTTAAAGCATGTATATGACTGTAGAGTTAATGACAGGAGGATTTTTCTATTCCTAGACCTTCTAACTTAACTAAATACTGGGATCAAAGCTATATGCTGCATCTATGCTGAACATGATTTATCTGATTTTAATTTTTAAATGATAGCTCTTTATCATGCCTGAGTTTGTATCATCATTAATGCTGTATACTGTGTTTATTCAGTTCCACACACTGTCATAAAAAGGCACATACAACTTAATTAAGAACATTGTTTATTCAACAGTGGATCTTCAGTAATAAATAAATGCACAGATCATTCATTCCACAATAAAATTGAGGGAAAATTGTTTTTTATATAAATGTCCAAGTGGAGGATTGATATTGCCATGATGGGTAAACCAGACCAGACAGAGAGACAATCAAGACAGATGGACTAACACAGAGAGGCAGACACACTGACAGACAGACATGTACAGACCACACAGATGTGTACAAAGTATTGCGTTTTTCACTGATTGGCTCTCTTCTCTCTCGCTCCCTCTTTTTCTCTCTCTGTCTCTCTCACCATGGACAAAATGTCTTTATGCAAAGTCTAGTCAGTCTAGCATCAACATGATTTGCAAATCAATCATAAATTATAAATACAGTATTGCATCACTTCAAAGTGCTACAGAGATAGGTGCCGACAATCTTCAAAAACAGAAAAAGGTTTGTTTTCTTTGAAACCCAGTGTGTGTGTGTGTGTGTATTTGTGAATCTGCCTGTGTGTTGTTGTGTATACATCAGGACTAGGGTACAAAAGCAACCGTGGTGGGACTTTGTGCCTTTGGATGTCTAGCACAGAGTGTAGAGCTCAGCCTGGTCAAAAGCACAAGCAATACAAACATTGTCTCAAATTGTGTTAATGTGAATGTTTTTTTCTTATGGATTGTAAGTACAGTATTGCATGACATCAAAGTGCTATGAAGAGAACTGTGGACAATCTTCAAAAACAGAGAAGAGTTATGGTTGTTGTGTTGTACAAGATACACGCTGAATTTTTGGGACAACTTTTTAGCTTAAAATCCTTTTCTAACTTGTGTCACAAGTAACAACACTGAGGGTCCCTAATGTTTCTTAAGTTGAGTGTAAAAGGGCCCACATTTGGAGGCTCTGTTGTTAAAAATCTAGGATGGACCTGTTAAAACATCAAAAGATATCTACGAGAGAAAGTATTGCCATCCAATTTTCTCCAATTAAAAATGTCAGGATATCTATTTTAAATGATTCGGAACCCAAAATTGTTCCAGGAATATTTCTGTAATGTGTTCAAAGTAACCTGAGTTCTTCACAAATGCAATTTTTCAAATCTAATTCTCATTATTTTACCTTAACATGTACAGCATATACTGTGTGTGTGTGTGTGTGTGTGTGTGTTAGAGAGAGAGTAAAGATGAAGAGAGAAGCTTTTGCTCATTTGACATTGTGGAATAAGAGTCTGTACTGCACTGCTGAAATGCTGAGACATTCAGCAATCTGCTCTCTAGCAGCTAAGAAAAACGTTGTCCCTGGCAAATCCAGGGACGCCTAAATCCATGGAATACCTTTATGTACAAGGCACAAACACCTCAAGGGACCATTTGCTGGCCGTGCACATTTTAGCCCATTATCTAAAAAAGAATTTACCATTTTCCAAAGCGTCCAATGAGAGCCAGTGTTTTCAGTTCATTTGAGTATACTATGAAAATAAACTTGCAGGAAGGAACTGAAGCCAGTGTCCTCAAAATTGTGTGTGCTTTGGAAAATGGTCAACAGTAAAGAGTACATGATTTAAAATGAGTTAAAATGTATAAAGGTATCAGCATGGTCTTTTAAGTGGCTGTCTCCCAGGGCCAATGCGCTCTAAAATTTTCTCTCTGATCTAACAGAAAAGTCCAGTAAAACACAATGAAAATGTCCTGGACACAATACATTTTCTTATGACTTTTTTCTCTCAGCCCTTTTCATCCAAAACAACCTTTTTTGTGATGTAGCAAAGGGAGTTTCCTAGAGTGTTTATCAGGGGCCTGTGGAGGGGTTTCCCAGGCCATTTGCAAGGGCCCTGGCCTTTATTTGGCATCTTATTTTATTTATTTAGCCTCTTCAGCAAAGAGATGAGGAGCGGAGGAGAGGGGGTGGATGGGGTGAAGATGAGAGGCAGAGATGAGAAGAGGAGTAGGAGGAAAGGATGGAGGAATATAAAAGGATGAAAAGGGGATGGAAGGGGAGGAAGGTGTGTGTGTGTGGGGAAGGAGAGGGGGAGAGAGAGAAAGAGAGAGAGAGGAAGAGGACGTATGAAAGACAGGAAGCTCCGGTCGGATTGCCGGCAGAGCACCTGTCACTGAAGAGGCTCCTGCTTTCTATCAGTGTCTCCTCCCCTCTTTTTTCCATCCATCTCTTTTGTCTGGCAACAGGAGGGACACCCAAAGGGGAAAGAGCGGGTGCTTAAAATTCCTCCTTCCTTCCTGTGTCCATCTCCTCTCCTAAAGACCTGTCGTCTCCATAGCAACAGATCCTGTCTTCATACTGAGCTTATTCAGTTGGTAGTCATGAATGTGTGTGTGGGTGTGTGTGTGAGGCAGACAGAGAGAAAAAGAGAGTGTTTGCTGCTGCTCATGCCTCTCTGTGTCAGTGTTTGTGTGTCAGTGTGCCTCTGTGCGTGTTGTTGTTGTTTTTTGTCAAGGAAGAAGGTGTATCTTCAGTAAACACCAGTCCAACACTCCGTCCGAACTCGTTTACTGAAACAAGTTTTGAAAGCCAGTTCATTTTTGGTCAGTTTTAATAAATCTCGTGTTAAAATGGAAGGAGCGTTGGCTGGTTTCTGAACTTTAAAAAGTTGTTTTTTTCTTTGAGTTTTGAATCAGGCACCATGACGCTTCTCACCTCCCCACCCTGGAAGCATGTACACACTGCAGCTGTCAGTAAGACTGACAGCTCCTCCAGCCAATGCCAGCCTAGTCTGTGCTCAGATAGTTTGTTGGGGCGGGGGGGCTGCGATTGGCTATCCATCAGCAGCCAGGTGAGGTTGTGATCGGGCTGTGGTGCAGGTAGGCTGGGTTCACCACAGAGACTGGGAAGTTGAAAATGAACGGAGAGGTGGGCGTGGCCGTCGTGGAGGTGGTGGTTGATGACGACTTGGGTCCGAGGAGCGGGCTTGCCGTGGCAGCGGCCTCGGCAGCGCAGGAGGTGGCGAGGAGCTGCGACTCAAACTGCAAAAGCTGGCCCATGAAGCTGAAGTTGGGGGAGATGATGCTGCGGCGCCGGCGCACAAACTCGAAGGCTTCATCCAGACGCACACGCTTTCTCTTCATCAGGTAGGCCAGGCAGATTGTGGCGGAGCGGGAGATGCCTGCTTGACAGTGGACAAGCACTCGCCCACTGGAGTCCCGTACTGAGTCTGAGGAGAGAGGGGGGTCAGAGGTCAAAGGTCTGTTCTTTTTTCCACCCTGACTTCAGTAACATCTATTGATTGGCACCACATTTTGTAGAGACATTCATTATCCCCAGAGGATGTACTGTTAATGACTTTGGTGATCCCCTGGATTTTCCTCTAGCGCCACCATGAGGTTAACATTTGTGGTTTTGAATGAAATCTCTCAACAACAAGTAAATGGATTATTGTGAACTTTGGTTCAGACATTCATGTCCTCCTCAGGATGAACTGTAACCACCAGTTCATCACTGTGATTCTTAACCATCACCCTAAATATCACATCCATCCTAAATAAACACAACAGATGTACAGTAATGCTTCGCCTCAAACTCCTTTCATTTCCTCTCCTCCACACTTTTATGCCTTCTTTCCCCTCTCTGTACAGTCATATTGGTAACTAACCTCAAAGTGAGAAAGCAGCAAATCACATTTAACTGAGACATGCAAGTGCAAAAAATCGTTGTCAGCCCCTCTTTCACACTTCCTCCCCTGTCCTATTTCTGTCTCTGCCTCTTTCACTATGTTTAGACGCACACTATTACTTGACGTGACTGTGAATAACCAGATTTGGGTAATAGTTTGATTAAAGCGTTTACAGTAACTCAGTTTTCTGAGCATCCTCAGTTTGCCATGATTAGTTGGAAAGAACTGGTAATGTCCAGGCACATGTGTGGCAGCCTGCAGGAAATTAGAAGCACACAACATGAAGAAGATAAAAGACTTAATTTATTGTTTTCTCATGTTGAAGAAATTAATCTAATTTCCCACCAGTTTTGGCTGATGTTTGAATATAAAATTACTGCGCTAAGTCCAGTTCACTTCATGACTGTTCTGGCAAAATAACACAAGATCGAGGAATGTTTACTGCCTCTATAAGCTTCTAGCTTGATTGCTAGCAGGCACATCCCCCATCTCTCACTCTTTGTGTCTTGCTGTGTTTTTCAGATGTCTGTATTTTTTCTCTCTCAATCTCTCGCTTTCTCTCTCTCGCTCTCTCTCTCTCTCTCTCTCTCTCTCACACACACACACACACACACAGATTTCAGGTAACTCCACCATAGCGTCTGTTCACCCGGTAACAGTGGATGAGTCAGACTCTAGTCCCACAGCAGCTAACTATGACGCATACCAGTACCTACACACACATACACACACACATCAGAGCACACGCTGACTAACATACACTCACAGCACTGAAACCACAGCATAGGCATGAAAGCAAAAGCAAAGCTAACACTTGCCTATATTATATACACAAACACATATCTGAAATCATGCTGCAGAGAGATGATTGATTGGAATATTTTAGCATTTCGAATGCAATCAGTTTTTTCTCCCACAGTGTATTATGTCATATTGCTCTCTAATAGATTAATTTGATCAGATTTCGGTAGGTTTTTTTCTTTCATTTTCTGTCTCTGCAGAATCCACTGAGTGATAAAGGGCGGCTTGGAAATAATCATTTGTGACACATTCCATTGAATAAATGTCTTGATTTGTCGTCATTGGCCTGAAAGCTTTTCCACTGCAGCTCTTTTCTGGGAATAATTCTCAGACTCCAGACGAGAAGTGATGCGCTTTACATTTCCGGTTGGTTTGAGATTAATAGAAGAAGAGGACTGTTTAGTTAAACATGAGCAGTGAAGAGCCGCTGTGGCTGAAACTCAGACTGCATCAACAGAAAATCCAAAGGAAGAAAAGACATCACAGTCCCACTAACTCTGTTTTACTGACAGGTGATTCAGTTTAGTTGTGTTATATGTCAAGACCTGTGATTAATCAGTGTAAAGAAAATTAATATGCAACTATTATGATGATCAATTGATTACCTAAGTCAATTATGAAGCAGAAATACCTCATATTTAACGGTTTTAGCCTTTAGGATTTGCTGCTTTTCTTTGTCTTATATTACAGTAAATTGATTATATTATACATGTAATATCATCACCTTGGATTCTAGAAAATTGTGATGTGGATTTTTCGAATAGACACTATTACACACACATTACATTAATTAACTGAGGAAATAATCTGCAGAACAAACCCCATAGAGCATTAAACATGCTGTAGCTTGAGGGAAACTAATTTGTGTATTTTCTACCACAAATAAATACACATCACACACACTTACTCACTGACCTATGAACTCGATAGCCTCCAGGAACCAGCAGCTGATGTCTTCTTTATGGTTGTCCTCCACAGGGATACATTTGTACTGGTATGCACCCTCGAAGTGGTTGGGACAGTCGGCCGATACGTTCAGCAAGGCAGAGATTCCTATGGCGTCCAAAACCTCCTTCTTTGAGGCGTGGAGGGCGCTGCCAAGGTAGAGGAACGGGAGGATCTCGACTGGGCCACCCTGGATAAAGGACAGATGGGAGGATGATCGTCAATTAAATATTTCTTTATAGCTAAGCCATGAAGCGATAGATTTATTGTCCTGGGGAAGTTTGTTCATAATTCATTGAATCATTGAGTGAGTCTCCATTCATTGAGTCATTCCATGGAGAAACATCTCCTGACCCAATCAGCTTGGAGAGCAATGTTGGCGAGAATTTCCTCAAATGAAAAACGGCTTACATAATAAGACAAAGAATTCACTGTGTCACTGTGCAGCGGAGGCCAGATGACTTCAGTATAAGCATGACCTCGCTTAAATATGTTGCTAATCACATTAGCCACACTTATCATCAGACAGGGGTAGCTTATTAACTGTGTAATTAATGCAGAGTCATTTGATATGGGCCATTTAGTTTGTTAGTTTCTGTTTCAAGCCAAGTCATTTCCACATATGGAAACACACTGAGCAGCGTGAACATGCTCCAACCACAACAATGGAAATATTAGTGTGTTTTTGGTTTATCTTGGTGATCTGCATTCACCAGTTTAAATTTCTAAGCCTACAGCAGACCATCATTAACCCTGCCATCATCAAATATTTATGCACACATCACACATTTATAAAATATTCTAGTCTGTAATCCTAGTGTTTATGTGTGTTAATGCTATAATGGGCCAATTTCTGTTTATTTTGAATCATATCTCAAAGTATATTCTAATGTAAGAGTGAAAGTATTGTTTTCCCTTTCACTAGATCTGGGAGGTCAGGCAGTTGGCAGTCTATACCGGTAGTGAGACTTATTGATGAGGGCTGTGTCTGTTTATGTCACTGCCGCTGACGACCTCAGTACTGCCACAGCGTCAGGAAATGATCAATACTTGTAAGAGATGTAATGTGAGGAGGGGCGGGTGGAGGGCGAGAGGGAAAAATACAAGAGAGGTACTCAACTGGCTTTTACCCAGTCCATCATATCAATATACTGCAACAGGAAGCTACAGCGTTCCATGAATTAAAACTCCACCTGACAGCGTGGCCGAGACTATCAAGCATTTTTTTTCTTAGAAAACATACAGAGGCCCGATTGTCTGTGTCTCTCTCCTCGTGTGTTCCCGGGGGAATTAAACCCCAACCACATGTGACTTTGAGCGTTGCATAAAATCTGCAGGGCTCAAGCATCAGATCACTGACCAACGAAACGAGGCCACCCGGGTCACCGGAAGTGACAAAGAGGTAAATCAGAGGTGAACTATCATGAGACAAATGAGTAAATTAAACAAAACAAAAAATTCTCTAGTATGGCCTAGAGACTCAAGAAACAAGTTTGTAAGTACATATTTGCTGGTTTAAATCCCCAGACTGGATGAGAAATGTGGTTGAATGAATGTGGCAAAGTGAACAACAGTTGAGTTCCACTGAGCAGGGCAAATAACCTCCAGTGTTTGCACCTAGGAACTCTATGTACCAGTGTGAGAAACTGAAGGCAACTTTTACAGCATAAAAAACAAATTAATCAATTAGCTGACAGGACATTAATAAATGTAAATACTTATAAGAGAATATCACTTTTAATCTTTTTTTATCAAGTATAAATGAAATAACATAAAAAGTTGCTTGCTGTTTTTCTGTGAAATACTATAAACTGAGTACTTTTAGTATAAGTAAGCAAATTCAAGACATTGTTATGTGATCTGGTGGCTCGTGACAGGCACTTGTGATTATTTTATGAATGAAAACACTCATTATTTGCAGTTTTAACAATTGGCTGCACTCACTCAGAAGCTGCTTACACCTGACCTACATTAGTTTGACACCAGTGGATGTTAATTATGCTTTTCTCTTTTCAGTCTGAGAAGCTGGGTAAACTTTGAGTACATGTGGGTCTGCCCCTCGTCTGTGCCGTGTCATGCTTTTACCTGGTCGTGGTGTGGCGTCCCACAAGATGAGCAGGCAGAGTCGATGCTGGACTGGCTGGTGAGGGACGGTAAGGATTTGGTCTTTAAGCAAAACTCTGGGTATTCTGTGAAAAACCTGTCGTATCCGCCTGTGAAAAAGAAGAGACATCACAATCAAACAGGATGCATCACAAGCACAGTTTTACTTTAGGAAAATGACTGTAGGATGCAGTACATGTGTGACATTAAATCTACTGAGAACCACTGCTCCAGGAACATTGCAGAAACACAGAAAACACACCACTTGAAGCATACTTAAGGACAAAAGAAGCATGGCAGCCCCCATTAACATTCCAGCACAATCTGCACCAGGATTTTCTCCTCTGCATCCAGTGAGTCTGACATAAAGTCTATTAAACCGACCCCTGACCTACTCTGTCCTGTGTCTACTGCTACAATTTCATCATCTGTTTGCTTTTTTTTATACATCTGCAGGCACTGCTCTCTGAACCTCAGGGATCAAATCAGATTAACTGGGAAATGTCATCTTTATAAGCTACATACATACACTCTGGCGTTTCAAGGCGCCTGCGTCATTAGGATGCACAAAAAAGAATGCGCCACAGCTTGCAGCTTGCAGCAGGCTTTGGTTTTCAGATTTCCTGTGGTCTAAATATAGTCTGGTAGGGTAAAATCGAGTTGTTGATTTTAGATTTTACAGCTTCCCAACAGTGAGACCCCCCGAGACGGACTCTCTCTGAAATGATCATGTGTGTCCTGCGAGTCCCTCCGGTTAGAAGTGGCTTCTACGCATCAGCATTACCTCATTCACTCAGCTCACGGCCATTGGTCTGTGTGTGAATGTGTGTAGCCCTGAGTGACTGAGTGAGTGTGTGTATTGTAAAAAAAATAAATAAATAAATAAAAAAGCATAAAAATAGAGCAGGCACAGTCAGCAGGATGTTTCACTCTCTGGTTTATAAGCTAATGAACAGCTACAAAAACAATATTCAGTATCTTTATGGAGGCAGTAAAATAATATTATGTTAGTTAAAAATGAAATGACCTACATTGGTTGGTGGCATACCCATCCATTAAAACAAGGCTCTCAATGAAAATTGGGAATATTATTATTTATCATTATTATTATTGGTTGTGATTGCCTTTTAAATGGGTTAGTAACAGAAACATTATAATCTTCCATTTATTTTCTATTATCATTAAATTTTAAATCTTTATTTTTTTTCCAACCAAGTAAAGGCTTATTCAAGAGAAAGAAAACTACAACAATAGTTAGTGGGGAAAAAATGACAAAGTATTGTATTGTAGGCTGGTGCTCCCCAATCTAAAGGCTGAACCCAGTAATAAAAGAAATGATTGGCATTACCAAGAAACTGTTGCACTTAAAAAATTGTATTATTATAATTTCTAGTTTCCTTACTGTCTAATATTAAGGTTGAATACAAGAATAAACCACAGAGCATCAGTAACATTGCGGTTCAATTCTTCAATGGACCTGCTGAGGCTGATTCATGAAATTTAATGACCATATTGGTGCTACTGATTGTGTGTTTCACTGTTACCGCATGCAGCAGTTGACCCATATAAAGATTAAATGTAATAATGAGGCATAGATTTACCTTTCAGCAGGTATATGTGTGTGTCGGAGGAGTCCCTGCACAGCGCGTTGAGCACCAGGGTGACGGTGCTGTCCTCCTTCACCGTCTCGGAGTCCGGCGTCCTCTCGTCGTACAACACCACGGCGGAGTACATCCCGGAGCGGAGGCGGCCCCGCACCTCCTCGTCCCCGGCCAGTACCTGGTCCAGGCTGAGCACAGAACCCTTGGCTCTGCGGCGCACGATGGTGTTGCAGCGGGCGTTGACCGCGCCGCGGATGTGCCCCGCGCTGAAGGCGAGGAAAGAGCGGCAGTCCAGCAGCAGGCACTTGGCGCTGTCGTCCTTCAGGAGCCGCTTCAGCACCGTGCAGTCCATCTCGCACAGCTCCTCCATCGCACGTCGTTTCAGGCTTCGTGTGTAAGCTTCACTGTCGCTAATCTCCCCCGTCTCTCTCTCTCTCCCAGTCTCTCTATCTGTGCCCCCACCGCCTTCCAAACCCGGAGTAGGCGCACGGATCCTGCGGTGGATTCCCTCTGCGCCTCTCCTCTACCCGTGCATCATCTCGCGCATTGTAACCGCACTACTCTTCACGCACAGTACGGTCATGTCTTTCTTTCCCCCTCTGTCTCTCTCGGAGTGTTTCTCCTCAGGATTGTTTCGCTTTTTTCCTTTTTTTTATGAATGGGTGCATCGCGTCACGGCGGAGGTGACGTCAACCGATTGCAGCCTATCGTAAAGCGTCCAGTTTCCCGTCCCATTTCCTCCTCTGCCGTTCATTCATAAAAAAAAGAGAAAAAACAGACATCAATGAAACGAGGGGCGATGTGGATGGAGATTAGACTCTTATGACAAAATAAACAGTATTCAGACCCACTTTCAAAACCAGAATTTAAAAAGGCCAGAGCTCAGTGTGTATCTCACTAGTTTCTTTGTTTTGTATATATTTGGAGGAACATATTATTAACAGAGAGGATGCTCAACTGACTTTTTTTATTCATATTTTATAACTGCCTAGATTTAAGGCTTTAATATTAATAAATATAATATAAATTCATTATAAAAGTCAAGCAAATGTCTATCATGTGAAACTGATTGTATATGTTGAAACCACTGAGAATTAAATACAGACATGCAGCTATATGCCTCTGGCGTTTTTTGTTTTCATTTCCACACCAAATGTTCATATATTCAGTGTCACACCGCTCTCATTAAACCCAACACCATTTTCCAGTAAAATGACTCTGACTAACAGTATGCTACCTACCCTGTACCAATGGTAGACAGAGGTTAACAAAACTAGCTTGTGAAGGAACAAAAGTGTAACAGCTTAAGTAGCCAACCAGATATTTATCTCGAGTTTTGAAACAAAAAGCAGAGTTAAAATAACAGTGAATATTGTACCTATAGTTTGTCATTTGGCCAAGAAATACAAGTGAGAAATATGAATGCTAATGATTTGTTTCCACTGGATGCTGGTAGAGGTAGCTGTTTGCTAACATTTTAGCCATAGCAAAAATTGAGCAATGCGGCTTTAAGGTCATCAACTTGTCATTTGAGTGAATGACAAAAATTGCATTAATTTTAAACTTTGATGGGACTGTTGATATTTTTCTTCAAGTTTAACACTCTAAAATAACTTCTCGTGTAAATAATTTCAGTCTGACTGTGGTGTCGCTGAAAATGCACTGGACTGCAGGTGGGTGGTAACTACGTATGTGTGCACCGTACATAAATCTCGTGTGTATCATTCCCGAAGTGTGCATCTGTGTGGGGAAGTGTAATCCTAGCGGAAATAATTTGCATCTTCTATTGCACAGCCTTAGCGGGCGTGCTCAGGTGTTTACATGTTGATCTCATTTCCATGATTCTGAGAGGAAGAGGCAGCGGCAGTGGATGAGAGGAGGAAATGCAGACATCCGGACACGGCAGACTGTGGCTGAAAAAGAAAAATAGGCAGAGCGCTCAGCGAAGAGACATACAGATAAACAGACTATAACAACAGATCATTTTAATATTGTATCACTCCTCAGATACATCTATTATGAATGGGTTTATATTAGGAAGACTTGTGCGTATGAGCATATGGGTAGGCAATACATGTGCATAGGGATTTGTGTTTGTTTGGCTTTTATTTATACTCACTCTAAAATGTTGTATGTCAGTTGCCCAATAGATATCCCAGTGTAACTCATGTAATACAGTATGATCTGAAATGATGATACTTGTAAGCAGATGATCGTATCAGGGCTGTTTGTTTCCAACAGCCTGAACTCATGGAAACTTCTGTAGTGTTTATGTCATGTTTCTGTCTGACATGGTACATAAATGCTACTGTATCTAAACTCAACAATAAACAAATGCCAAACCTCTGTAGAGGAAATGTATGAACAGTTCATGGTTATAAGGCTTAACAATGAAATTTTGTGGAAGTATTTTTGTAGTTGCCATTCAAATGACATGAAGAAAAATTCAATTTTGTGCAATATAATACAAAATGTTTTCATGAATACATTTACTTGGAGTTACTAGCCCATGAGTATATATTGTTGTAACACATTTATCTTCACTTTCAAAGGTCACCCCAACAATTTAGTACTGCACTTCATAAAGTAGCTGGACATGCGAAGCCAAGATTTAAAATAGAATGCTCATAAAATACCAAATTCTGCATTTCCCATAATGCAGCTCAATAACATCTTTCATTAGATCTTTTATACAAAATCAGTGGAGTGATTTTACATGATCACATAAAGGACAAAGCAACCTTCATTTGCTTCTTGATAAAGGTGACGGTCGGGGGGTACTAGGTGTTCTCAGTTGTGAACTGGTGACTGCAAAAGGCCACAGTATATTTCATCATTCTCATCAAACTGTGTGGAAACATCATTATTCATCCACCATTGTTTGTCTACTGGTTATTCAGATTTTCCTTTAATTTGTCACCTGTCAGAGGTTTGTATATCCATGGGTCAGATCACACAGGGCATGTGTGCATGGGAGTGTGTGTCGTGTTTGCGATGTGTGACAGAGCATTGCAGCAAAAACAAGTCATGAATGAAAGGACCTTGAACAATAAGAGAGAGGTGAGGGTGAGATGGAAGATGGAAGATGGAAGAGCGAGACAGCGACAGGCAGAGCAGAGGAAGAATGAAGGATGATAGATGGGGGCAGTGGATGAAAAAAAAAAGGCGATTTCTGGCTGGATTGCAGCCTCTACAGTCCCTATTAACACACACACACACCATACGATACCAACCTCAAACAATGCCTGCATGAAGCTTGGATGAATATACTGCCCGTGGCAACAAAGGGAGAGAGGTGGGAGGGTGGAGACAGCAACAGGGGCTGTGAGGGGATTCAGCTGGGAAGAGGCAGCTGCGCTGATGTCATCCCTCCCTCCTCTGGTCTCCCTGTCATCCATTCATCCCTCACATCCCTCGCCCATGTCGTCCTCCAGCATCAATACAGTGGTTGAGAGAGAGAGAGGGATTTTTCACATGTCAGTGCTGGTAAGTATCTTTCGCTCTCCTCCTTTTTTTACTCCATTTTCTTCTCTCTTCTCCCTCACTCAGCCTCATTTGTCGAACTCCTTCACCTTCATATTCCTCTTTCTGTGATGTTGTCAGTTTTTATTTTTGTTTATTTACAGGCACTGTACCTATTACAGTATACATACATTGCATAGTACCCATGCAATTAAGCATACTTAGCAATAATAAAAAGGGAATATTAATGTGAATGAAGTCAAAACACGACGGCATGCTGTACAATACATACAAGCAAACAACAGATCAACAGCAGCAGACAACAACACAAGTACAAAGACAGACTCATAAACATGGATTGTCAAAGGGATGGTGGTCCTGGCCCCTCCTGCCCACATGCTGAAGTGTCCTTGAGCAAGACACTGAACACCAATTGCTCCCAGTGATTTTGGTATAAAGATGCTATATACAGTAAATGCATCACTATTTTTTAATGTCGACAGGTTGACTACCAACAAACCATTTCTTTAAGGGAAAAGTTCCAACATTTTGGGAATGCTTACTAACGGGAAACGAGATGTATCTTCTGAAGCGTTTGGTGTAAACAAACCATATCAAGTTAGATGAAAACGGACTGACTTTGCCACCCAAAGGTTAAAACATCTGCCTACACCAGGACCTTTAAATCTCACTAAATACCATTTATATCATTTATCTAGAAACTGTCCCAACTAGGCTAACACTGTCTCCTGGCTGTGAATGGAAGCAATCTTCTTTTCTAACCCCTAAAAGCGGAGCAGTGCAATTTCCAAATGTTGAACTACTCCTTTAAATGAACTGCATGCTGTGTAACTGTAGTATATGCGTAATAGTAGTTCATAAGGCCCCAACACACCAGAAAAACAACACACATACAGATGTGTACGAAGGTGTGTATCGTAATGGAGAAGCATGTGTATACACACTCTAAATCATCGCTCTAATCCCATAATCCGTGATTTAGCCCATTGAGTGCCGCTTCGTTTTCATGAATGAGTTTGTGTCATTTGTCATGTGTGTTTATGTAGGTGTGTCGATGACGGGAGAGAGGATTGTGAGTGAAAGTAAAAGGAGAATGAAAATATGACGGAGATGCTGTGGGAGAGAGAGAGCAGAAGGGAATTGAAGGCGAGAGGCAGGGTGAGTCGGGCAGCGGAAGTGAGTGGGTGGGCGGGGTGGGGGTTGTTACCTGTTTGGAGCAAATCAGTTTTTTCTCATTTTGCATATGCTGATGCTCCTGCAATGCAAAGATGAGCTCTTGTGTGACTGGCGAGAAGGTTAATTTTCCCGGGATGATCATATCTTAGCTCTTTGGGTGAAATAAAAACAGTAATAAAACACATTTCAGTGCTACAGTATTTGGGTTGTGGGTCCAGTGCATCAAATGGACAAACAACAGACAGTTTGACCCGCAATTGTAGTATTATCTCTTTTAGTCTTTTAAAAATGACAAATGATGGAAAACTCTGCAACAGGTGTCTCTAAAATGCAACACACATTCAATTTATTTGAGCAATGTGCCTTTTCCGAAACAGTGTCCAGTTACTTGAAATAGTGACTACCTGCATGGCTTGATGAGGCTGAGTGAGATTTGAGATGAACTACATGGGTTTTGTTGGCACAGTGCCCTATGTTGCAAAGCGATGTGTGCACAACCCCTTGTCACCTGAATCTGTGTCAGAGTAAAGAGTCAGGCAATGTTTTGATTTCTTAGCAGATGACAACAGGCGGACACTTTGACTTCTGCCAACTTTAAAATGGGTTGCTGCGGAGCACTAGGCGATGCCATGTTTGTCAGAGCTGTTTGTTGAGACTGTGTGGGTTAATGAGTAATAAAGCTAACGGGTCACCAACTGCTAAGCCCCCATTCAATGGATCAACTCACAAACACACACACACACACACAGATGCAAGGTCACTGCTGAATCCTTCTTGTCTGGCCCTCACATGCTAACCTGCTGGGCCTGAGGGCTGCAGACACACTGTCAGCACACCACGTGCCTTATTGGCTGTTTACTTCACTCATCATTGTGAATGTGAATTGTAAGCTCTTTATTTGGTTGTTGTGTTGCCTACTTCCTCCTCAGCCAAGTGCAAACACTTCACTATTTGACTTCGAGCATTTGACATGACTTCTGACAGGAATGAGCTTCAGCTTGCAGGGAATGTAAGTTTATTTTTCAGTTTTAACTGTTGTTAACTACTGTTTGATCTAATAAAAATGTACATTATATAAAACAAATCCTTGTTTGTCATGGAGTGCGTGAACAATGACATGACATTTTCAATGATTCTGCTTAAATACACCTTAAGTAAAAGTGACATAATAGTGTAGGTATTTTTCCCCCCTTCTGCCTCTATCCTTTCTCTTTCCTTACACTTACAAAAAAAAGCCAACCATTTATTCCATGATCAATCTCTCTAGGTGTTTTGAATAGTCAAATCAGCACAGGATAAAACAGTGAGATCATATTCAAAGCTATTCATATTTTACTCAAACATCTGCAACCCAGGCGAATGTGCAGCCAAACAGTCCTATTCGGCTACAATGTTCAAACTTTTCAAACTGCAGCTAATACAAATATTGTTTTAGTTAATGAGAACGGAGAGAATTCATGATCATAACTCGGAGGAAGCTACGGTTTTCTTCTGTCATAAATACTGTCTACCGCGGCAGGCGCGGGTCCAGACTGCTTGTGTTTTAATATTTTGCAGTCTGATGTATCCACAGGCTGGTGCTGAGGTTTGGAGGCAGCAGGCATGCAAAGAAAGGTGAAGGTAAGCAGTCATCATATTTGGAAGATGTGATGACATAAAGTAGTCTTAACGGCAGTTAGCATCACTTATTATTAACACTAAACATAGTACGGTCACACCAGACACTGGCACAGCAAAATTCATCCACTTGCGTTTTTTTGTGAAAATATGTGTGGCTCTGGAAGATTGATCATGCTTCATCTTGCAGAGTTGGCAACAACTAAACGCTAACACACTAGCTAGCTGTGGGATCATCTGCCATTGCTTAACAGCATGAATGAGCGTGTTAAAAGCGTATGAAAGTTGAAAAAAGCACGAATTTACCCTAATCCACTGAAGAATTGATTTTGCTGCTAAGTTTGCTGTTTTTAATGCACTGTTCAGACATAATAACATTAACCCTGCAGGCAAAAGGTGGTAACATCAAACAACATCAAGTATTGATTTTATATTAGGAGTAAATTACAATAATCAATGATTTTTACATTTTATTTTGTGTTAAAATTAGGTCCAATTTATTTTCATGCTGAAGAATAAAACATAGGAAAACAATCCCTGACTGATTCATAGTTCATGCATGAAAGGGTTAATGAGCTCTTATTAAACATTAATTGTTTTTCCTTTGAAAAATTATTTCCGCAAAATATTTGCATCAGTGGCTCAGCTCCTCTCAGTGTTTGTGAATGAATGACTATGAATGAAGACCTCAGGAGGATTATCTGCAGGTCAAACACAGGTAAGACTAAAGCACAACTTGTGCGTGAGTGTGTTTGTCTGACATGTGGTAGTGTAAGCAGAACAGTCACAAGGATTAAAGACAGGAAACAGACTGGCGTTGAGAGCCTTTCCACATCTGTACACAAACACACACGCTGCTGGTTGTTAGTTATCTGTACATTCAATTTATGAATCTGGATGCAAAAACTGTATATTTTACTTTTGATATCATGCACCCAGACAGTCAAACACACACACACAAAAACCCGGCACCGCACTCTCTACATCATCATATGTGGCAGAGGTGCGTCTGACCTGACACATGTTGACGTCATCAATCTGTCATGTTTTTTGTTTGAGAAACTGTGACAGAGCCAGGAACTGCGGTTACCACGGCAACGAGTGGGGCAAATATGACTGGCGATGACAGGTATGAACTAGCACGTGCGCACACACACACATACACACAAACAAACAAACACATACTATTCTCACAGCAGCCATGTATATGTGTACAAAGGACAACCATACTGAACTCGTGTTGACCTGTACAATTTTGTGTTCATTTCCCAGAAACAACATGAAGGGCAACTGACCAGTAATTGGGGGTGGGGGAAGATAGAGATGAATGGGGGAGGCGACAGGAGGCAGAGTGTCCTTGTTAATGTGAGCATGGTCACATTTAAGTGATTAATTTCCTCTCTCCTCTGTGTGTGTGTGTGTGTGTGTGTGTGTCTGTGTGTTTGTGCAGTGTATAGCCATGAGTCAGTGCCCAATTGCTTGACAGCCAACATGGCTAGGTTACACAACACACAACTGAGCATTTTCCCTCCTCACCCCCTCTGTGTGCCGCTGGAGGCAAATGAAACGCAGGGCTTGAGGTGTATCACAATCTTCACAACACAGCACAGATGAATCATATTACAGTATGTACTGTGTGTTTAACTTGTGTTATTCTTTCTCTTCTGCCTCCTGTCTCATATCACTCAGCTGCAACAACAATATATGAGGTCAAAGATTAACTCTAAGATGTGCACTGTCACAATCTTTCCTTAAAGCTTGTGAAGCCTCATGGAGCCCTGAGCTATAAAAAGCATGTACATGGTTAATGTACCTAAATCTGCTCAGTGGGTTGAATGTGTTAGTCTCTTTTCAGTAGGATTACTTGTTTTTACTATTTTACATCTGTCTGGAGCTTACATTTCCCATTGGTAATAGATAATCTTTTGTCATGATTAGTAAAAACTCTGTCTGCTGCAGAGACATTATCATGTCAGAAGATCAGCTAAACAATTGTTGAATCAGTGTTTAAATAGAATCATGCTAGTTGGTAAACGGCAATGGACTTATAATACATGCTTGTTCGCAACACGTTCACTGAATCCGGTAGAATGTTCATTCCAGCCGAAACCTGCTCAGCCCTCTAAAGTTCTCCATCATAAAATACCTGCGCTCTGTTCCGTCTGGACCAGATGCTTCGTCGGCAAGTAAAGTTTCCAGCTGTAATAAATGCGCGGTCCGCAGCACCCTCGCAACTAATATAGATAAACACCATCTAATTCTCCACATAAACAGTGTTTCTGCATTAAAAAATCATGCCTGATGCAATTTCAATTAGACTTGAGCTGGATGATAACAGTTTGAATCCAAGGCACAATAAAAAATACTCTGAGAAGGTGAGGCGAGAGCTGCCTCTCATGACTCTGATGCTAGCATTTTATTTTAATTCTATGAATCAGTGTTTGAGCACATACTGTCTTCTTCAGGAGAAAAAACCCACAGTAGTATAGGCAGAGTGATTCAAATATACATACTGGGATTAATGACATTTCCATCACTGAGCAACAAACAAGCCAGCCTCTATGTGGATTACACAAAACTCACATCTTCAGTCCTATCAACATGTCTTTAATTTCCAGTGTTATCAGTTGGAGAAAGTTGATTTATCACATCTTCATAATGTTTAGGTGATTTCTAGCTTCTTCTTCACACAAGCTAAGCAATATTTAACCAAGCAGATATAGTGTGGTCATTATTCTCCACATCTATAAATAGTTTAAGATTTTCCAAATGTAAGAACTATTCCTATAAACTTGAAAGAATTGGATTTTACTGTCCAAAGGAGCATACTGTACATGTTGAGTCAACAGTTCCTCACCTAATAAGGTCAAATTGTTCCTTGCTGTCACAGAGTTACAATATCACATTGTCTTGAAATCACATTTCTAGATCCTATTTAATCTAATTGTACACTTCTGCCATAATAACTTCCAACAGATACTAAATATCGTATATTTAAGATGTGAAATTAAAGTCACATTTACTGGACCTCTCCCAGCTAATCTCATTGTGTTGTGGCTGATATGACGCGTCTTTTGCTCTTTTAAAGAACACTGCGTATCCACATTGACATACATGGATGCCCATTGTCTGTTTATGCTGGCGATACTGCTTATGCCCTTTGCTTTAACACACAGCCTAAAATAACCACCCCTTGGTAAAGGTGACTTTTGGGCAATATTTTACAGAGCTGAGCTCCTAGATAGGATGTTACATAATTTTGAGAGGACCAAATTTTGGGAACAAAGATAGCTTAGTGATTTTATTTTTTAAAGAGGGCTATTATCCATATCAAATATGTCACCTAACCAGCTCCATTCTAGCTGCAGAAATGCCTCTTCCTTCAAAATGTTTCCAGTATATTATGCCTCAAGTCTGTCACACGCTTGTCTCAGCATTGCACTGCAATAGAAGTGAAACTTGTGGTTGCCAGGAAACACTTGGTAATATTTTGGGCCATGTGTATGTCTTCTGCTGGGAATATTATCCATCATCACTGCACTTGAAGTTCACTTTGTTTATCACACCCTGGAAAACACTACAGTGGACAGTCTTTTAACACCTATTACATCTTCAGATCATGAAACCATCTAAACCCCAAGAGGAGGGTAAAACACTGGAAAGTTCGCTGGAACTGTCAGTCCAACTCCTACTCAGTCCATCAGCCAAACACAGAACCCATTCTTCAGTTCCTAAGAAAACCGTGTTTCCTTTTTTTCTGGCTTGGAACTGTCTGGACTGAGAGAATTTTGCTGTAACTCCTCATTCTAGCTGCTATCTTTTCTAATTGTGCAAAGACAAACATCTCCTCCTACACTCCCACTGGGATAGGTTCTGAGGAAAGAATCACAGCATGGAGGATGCGGGGACGTAGCACTGAACTGAGACAACACTTTTACCATTGTGATAGCTGAGGAGACTGGGGAATATATATATATTTTTTTTTTACAAGAGCTAATTTTGGCTATAAATGAACTCACATTTATAGCAACCAACCCCCATCCTATCATTATCATTATGATTATCCATCATCAAAAAGTTTTTACATGTTTTTCTGAATTGCAAAATACAATGATTCACACAATTTAAATGTACTGTTTCCTACTGGGATTACATTCATAGCTGTTTATCTGCTCCAATTTAGGAATCTAGTTAAATGTGTGCACTTATACTGCTCCAGTTATCATTACAGTTTGATTATACAGTATAATCCCATGTCTCTATATTCCTGCTCAATCACTCCCACAGTTCACCATACACTCACTCATCTCTGTGTCTTTTTGCTCCTCCTTGGGAGGTCAATGGTTTGTGTTCATCCATGTGTTGATATCAGCTGCTGGAAAGTTTTAAGAGGTAAAGAACTGCAGCATACTCAAGTGATGCATATTTATGACCAAAAATTATGCATCTGAATCCTATTGATTACTATATCTAAAATTATACCATCTGAAATCATATTTTTTGAGTTCTTGGAGACAATCTGCATAAATACCAACCTGGTTGTTTACTTATATGGATGAACAGCTAAATTCACTGTGTACATCATGAGTCAGGAGTGAAAGCAGGGCTATTAGAAGAGTGGCTGACATCTTAATTCCAAACTATGTGAGCACAGCTAAAGCTGTAAAGAAACAGACCGCTATTGTTGTCTCTATATATCTCAGCGTGTTGAATACCAGCTTTCTAACAGCTGAGGATAAACATAACTTTTCACAGAGCTCTGTAACATAAACAAAACGGCACAGATTGAGGTAGAATACGGCGGCGGTGTGTCTGGGCGGCCTAGTTTGGCCACTTGCTCACGGTGTGTCTGCTGAAGTGTGCATGATAGGGACTAAACAAGATTCGATGTTTTTTCTGCAAGGGTTGGTGGAGGTTAGTTATCACGCTGACGGCCTAAACAATTAAGTAAAATACAAGAGTGTGTGACACCATCATGTGCTAAATGAAATGAATTCCCTGTGTGCAAGGGATATGCTCCAGTCAAAAATATTTGATACTGATGTCAACATAATGAGTAACAAAAATAACAAATGTTTGGTTTAAACAGGAACAATCTCATCAAACAGTAAGTAAACACAATGAAAAACCCTAACAAGTATTCACACTTTACAATATCAAAACTGAAAGCAACAAACACAACTGAATCAGTATTTAAAAAGCATCGGGGTTGGATACCCAGCATCACACAACAGGTAAAATACACAATAACGCCATACTCCCTAGAAACTAATGCAACTATCCTGCAACAGCAAATATGTTTTTGTAGGGAATGTTTTCCTACACCAGGTTTGCATCCAGAGTCCGTCTGTGGTTAAGTTTAAGCAACAAAAGCACTCTGGGTAAGGTTAGAGAAAGGTATAGTTTGGTTAAATGTAAATAAACGTGCAGTGTCTGACATCAGCGTGAACGTTTTTCTGTGTTAAACAAACCCACAATCTTACGAACTTAGCCAAGTGCTTGAGTATCAACAATGCTTTAGTTACTATGGATACATGATGAAAGATCCACACACTTTGGTGGGGAAAAATTGTTTGTGAACATTTCTGATGTTGTGATTTGTCAAATACATGATTAAAAGAACATAACCTCATTACTGTATCAGAAAACACAATTTTACTTTAAAGTTAAAATTACATTTTCTACAAAAGGATGTAGGGCTGGCAACAAACAGGGTATGTTTGTTAGTGAAATGGTGCGGCCAATAGGCAGGGAGATATTTACCATCACACACCTCAATGAAATCCTAACACTGAGCCTACATTCAGTGAAGCTTTCATTTTCTGTGATTCTTTGTTATATTTGATCAAAACCCGAAACTCTATCTTGCCCAAACATTTAGCAAATTTGCTTCTATGCTGTAGTTAACATATGGTCATGATGCATGCATGATAAAAAACTAACTGGCGATCATACCACATAAGGATGAATAAGGCTGCTAATATTCTATACGTTTCTTGTTGCCAATATCCAATGAAAATACATAAACCAACAATGTGTTGGTTTCTCAATATCCCTATTGTCTAGCACTCCAGCCCCAAGACAATTGGTTCCTACTGAGGACATACAGTACATCTTTAAATCAAGAAATGGTAAAAAGTTGGCTACTGGTGAGTTCAGTCAAAAATACCCAGCTGTTAAATGTAGGCCTTTAGATTTTGATTCCAGCAGACTTTTCTTTTAACCTCCTTCTCCTCCCCTCCCAACACACCTGCTGCTCCTCTGCTCTGACCTCTCCCCTCTCATTCCTTCCATCATTCTCCTCTCATTGCCTTTCCCCTCCTTCCACCTCTTCTTCTTCTTCTTCTTCTTCTTCTTCGCGACGGACGTCACCAGAGACAGAGCCATTACCCCAGCAGCTAAAAACAGGTCAAGTGTTGTTCCGTGATGTTGAAATTGATGACTGCAGTCTCAAAGAGTGAAGAGGTAGGTGTGTGTGTGTGTGTGTGGGGGGGATTGAAGGGAGTGATACTGTATGAGAGACAGAGGAGGAGGAAGAGTGGTTGGGAGTGTTCAAAAGACAGAGTGAGAGTATGTCAATGGCAGAGGGAGGAGGGAGTTTGAAGTGGGATACTCTTACTCAACTGCACTCCCAACCACTCATCCGGCTCCCCTGTTTCCTCTCCATCTCTCTCCGATTACAATTGCAACATAATGGAACAACACTTGATTTAAATTTTGAAATTATAATGAGAATCAGAAGGGGATGACAGCTAGTCCTGAAATAGTCTTTGTGCGTAGTGAGCTGTTGAGTTATTTCAGTGTCGGAAGCTTCCCGGTGATAAGACATTTAAGAGTACTGAAAGAGGCAGTCATTTTTATAACCTTAATAATTTCCAGTGGGTTTATTTTTACTCTGTGTAATTAAAACGTTTATTTTCAATATATTCTGAATCAAAACATCAGAGCTTCTCATTTTACATTGTTTTACAGTCAATACACTCTCACTTTTAAGAGTTATTGTGAATATACAGAAAACAATGGTGTGTTACCATACTTTTCACAGTGAGTACTCACATGTTCATGTTTCTTGTAGAGGCCACTGATTAGTACAAATTTCAGTAACAGCTAGAAAATGACTTTGGTAATGTAGAGTGGAAGAAAACATGAGGGAAAAACACAGGTGAGCCGATGGTGTGAGTGTTTTGTTGTTGTTTCTTTTAATTTAAAGATATAGCTCACAGATGGCAGTGTTGGTTGGCTGGTTGACTACTTTGGTCTTATCTCATTAATTAGTGGATGGATTGCATTGAAATTTGGTACAATTTCATTACTAATACTAATACTGTCTAAATTCACATGAAGCCTTTCACTCTCTGACTTCATCTGTGCTGTCAACTGAGGACATGAATATAGATTGTAGGCTGCATCTGCACATCCATCAACTTCCTCAATAAGTCACAGGAAGTAAATCAATATTCTATGAACTAGTGACTGAAACTCAACTGATGTTACAGTGTAACCGACAACTGTGGCTGACCACTTTGCAGCCTCTCTTGTACATCAGAAGATACAGGCCCACTTAATGCAACAAATGATTATATACTTATATTTGGCGGGGTGCTCTGCTCCCAAGGGCTCCCTGGCGAATCTGAGCAACAACGTACAGTTCAGCAACAGAGGAAGATAAATGAGACAATTAAACAGTTCTTTATGGCACCTCAGTGACTTAATAGCTTTTTCCTTCCTGCCTGTCTGAGCACAGACAAACACAGTAGTAAACAGCAAAGAGTGTGTGTGTGAGTGTGTGTGTGTGTGTGCTGCTGGCAGACACATACTTGCGTGTTTGCTCAGTGAGTGCATTATGTGTGTTTCTGTGTGTTTTGTGAGTCTGAGGTTGTTGCAGAATTCAATTCTTGGATAGTCAAACACTTGTAGACATCAAATGAGAGGGAGACCAACTGATATAGAGGCAACATAAAGTCTGTGTGTACAGTTCTGTGAATGATCCCAAGGGGAACTAACTGCATAAGAGGGCTACAGTACTAAACCCACTCTCTCCCAAACAGAAAGATCTAATCATACTGAAGTGGACTAAAGAGGCTAAGCCTCACCTAAACACGATAACACGAGAGCATCAGTGTAAAGGAATTTATCAAGCGATATGTCTGTCTCTGCTCTAATGCTGCAAATGTTAGCATGTCCAGCTAACACGTTTACAACCTAGTTACCTGAGACACTAGTTTCTAATATACATTAGTTAGTCCACATTCTCAAGTCTTTCTCTTCAAATATTTGAAGTGAAAATATAAATTGGGGTGGGGAGTTTGCTTGGCGTTTAGCAAAGCATAAGCTAGCATCAATGAAACTAATATTTCTGTTTCATTTCGCCACCAAGTGTGCTACAGTGTACAGTAGATCCAAATAACAACTGTCACTGGCAAAGCATTTGCAAACTAGCACAGTACAGTATAGCACGCATTAGCACATCCATTTAGATCCACTAGGCCTGTTAGGTCATCACAACAAAAAGAGGTTCTGAGGTCAGCAAACTGTTGGTGTTTTATATCTCATCTCAAGACCTACCATTATTTTTTAAAGGCATTTTATTTACTTGGTTACTTGTGTTTACAGTGACTACTATCTGTGTGTGCCAGCATGAGTGTGTGGCACTTGTAGGGAGTGAGGTTTTCCTGTCTTTACTTCCTGCTGTATACCGCACCGTTGAAGGTCGACGATCCCACTGGGAGTGGACAGATAGGACAAATGATGGTAATTAGCTCTGCTCATTAAACGACCCCAGGCTTTGTTCTGCCATCTGGACACACTGTCCTGCCTCCTATTAAGCATGTGTGTGTGTGTGTATATGAGGTGAGTGACGCGGTTACTTTCTTCTCATGAGCCTCGATGGAGAATGACCCCACTTGTAGCGTGTGGTTTATCTCCGGTTATTCTGCATCTATTGATCTGTGCCTTCATAAAAACATCATGTAGCAGACATGGTAAAATCCTCTGTCCTTAGATAATTAAGAGGACCTGATAGAAAGGTTGCTTAGCATTACTTAACTTTTACTGTATTCGTCTCAACATCACTTGTTTCAAACTTTCGCATGTTAGCTGTTATTGTATTGTGAATATGATTTTACCTCACACATCAAACTGTTAGAATCTTCTAGATTACATGTGCAATCACGAACACTATCAACTATATTAAATGAAGGAAGGAAGGACCTTGTGCACATAATGAGCTCCAGTTACATCTGAATGAGCTGCATTTTAGTTGTAATCCATGGAGAAAAATGTATTGCCACCTCTGCTCATCACATTCTTGATTCATTAAAATTCGTTCACGAGAGCCAGTTCACAAGGGCATTGTTTGAGGGTGCAGTCAAGTGATTTACAAATTATGTGCTAAAATAGCAAAGAAGCTTACACATGGTTGGTTTACAGTGGAATGCAATAAATGTGCCTCAGAAATGCTGATCTATTCCATCGGTAGCGTAAGGTCTTTGGGTTTGTATTCTACCCAGCACAACTGCTTGTGTCCAAATGTTATCAATGCTTTATGTGTGAAGTGTGCAGAGAAATCCAGTGGTTATCAGTGGTAGGGCATATTCTGCATGTTTTAGACTATTTAACCTATAAACCTATATTTCTCACTTTACAGTTTGTTTCTGTACAATATGAAAATAAATTTGAAGTCTACAAGTGACTTTCAGAGTATGGAATGTATAACACTCAGTTTAACCTCTTGCACTCTACCCGCCAATGTGATAATGTAGCCTGACATGATGCATAATATTCACATAGTCATTCAACCCTTACACACATTAATTCCAGCCTCCCGGAAGAAAGGAGGAAAGACACTCAATCTACAACTTAAAAATGCTTTGGAAAATAAAAACACATTAAAGTATACATGATTCTTAGATAATGTTAATCCAAGGGTAAAAAAAAAATAAATAAGTAAATTACATGAAAAACACAATAAATATAACAGAGTCATTGTGTGTGCATAAGAGGATTCAGTCTAAATGCTCTACTTGCTCATAAATTGTTGTAGTAGGGCATCAGCTAATGGACAGAAGTGTGGGAGAGCAGTGAGTCCTTACCACCCTGTTCACAAGAACCCCATTTTCTCTTAGATCCTGTGTGAGTTATGTCTGCAAATTGTGCGGGCTTGTGTGTGTGTGTGAGAGAGAGAGGAACAGAGAGGAACACAGACAACTAGAAGGAACAAGTAAAGAAATATGCATGTTGGCAGCATAGTTCAGTGTGTATATGGATGGAGTATAGTTGAGTGTGTGTGTGAGAGAGAGAGAAAGAGAGAAGAGCAGCAGAGAGAACAGTAGGTTTGAGCAGCTCTCCATGAGTTTCGCGTCTCTGAGACACATGCCTATAGCTGATTATGCAGACTGCAGACAGCATAGTGCACATTTAGCCATGTGTCACACCAGTTTATTCATAATGCTTAATGAACATGTTCTGGTTCAGATTGAATGTATTTCTGTTTTTAAAAAATAAAATAGTCTGAGGCTTGGATATGTTTAAAACTACATAAAATTCTACATCAATATATAGCCTTATATTGTATGTTATTAATGACTAAGATATGTATTCCATGTTTAGTAGACTATTTTATTTCATTTTATTATAATTTAATTGGGTTTTGCTGGAATACTACTCTCATATATCTTCTTTGATGAGCTTTAAAATTTTTCTCTCTTATCTACAGCATTGGTGATGTGATTAGAGAATCATCACTTGTTATAGATATGAACAGTTCAACAAGAGGGATTATTTTCTTTGCTCTGATTTGTCATTTGAAGGGCCGTTACAAGGCCTGGAGAGGTGGAATACCTCAGATTTCTCTAGTAGGAACCCTTTGCACTATAGCACAAAAAATCTTCCCCAGGCCCCAAACCAAAAACAAGGCTTGGACTCCCGGGAAAAGGAATCACTAAGCGTTTGAAATTACAAGAATACTTCACCTGTAAAATTTTATGAGATAAAAGCAAGTCAAGAAGCTAAAATGAAACACTCAATTTAACAGTTTTACTTAAAACTTAGCACATGGAGCTCATAAAATAAGAATGTATGATAGGTGAGATGTCATACAGTCTTAAAAACATTACATGTAGCTATACACTGACTCATGCACATGAAAGACATTTAAAACTTACAAGCGTTAAAATGGCTATACCAGGGCAAATATATACTTACATATACAACAGAATATGTGCTACACTTTTATACTAGTAAATGAAAAGTAATTTTTCAACAGTGTAGCAGGCAAAGAGAATAAGTCTAATTAGGTTTATGATTCTTGTGCACAAAAACCATTCAAGTTAGCCAGGTTATTTAAGATGTGAGCGTGTGCTCTCAAAGCGCCCTCTGGTATCATTTACATGTGATTCAGATGGTGTGCGCATCACTGCCGACTGAACGCGTTCAAAATAACCAGGTTAGTGTGTGTATGTGTGTGAAAGAGACTTGCATATAAAAGGCAAGTCGGTGTCGAATATGACGAACTGTTGCTAAGCAGTGGTGGTTGCTAGGTGGTGGAGCGGAGGGGGCAGGTTTGCAGTCAGTGATGGAATCTGAGGGCTTACTCTGTGTCTGTGTGTGCGTGTGTGTGTTCCCTAGGGTTTACTTGGTTTAAACACTGATACTGCAGTGGAAGGAAAAAGCAATTTCTATATAAACCTTGCTGTAGCTTTGGAGGTATTTCAATTTTTCTCACACTAATCACCATAAAAAACATGAAAAAGGAAGGTGTATCTAAATTCAACCTTGATGCAATGTCTGATGTATAAGGCATGTTATTTCAATTAAATTTAACAAGACAAATAGTTTTGTGTTTCGTGATTTTTTTAAAACTGTAATATACAGTATGACTCATTAAAAAAACTGACAAAGAAATGTTGTCTAGCGGTGTCAGATTCAACAATGGAAGAATGAGTCATTTGTTTTGTCTTCTGTTGCAGATTCATCAAAGAAAGCTGCAGAATATCTGGCAGAGGAACACAGAGAGCGAAAACCAGCACACTCCTCGGCTTTCCCCAGGACGATTACTGTATTATACACCATGAGGAAAGCCTCTCGCAATTCAAATGGCTTCCCTACTCCAGTGTTCAGATATATTCTGGCTTTCAGTTTGTTTTCTTTTTCTTCTTTTTTTCCCAATTTATCAGTAGGTACATCACTAAATATCCTGTCGTCCCTAGCTGGTGTCGCTCTTGTCAGATCTAGTCTGATCCAGTTGAGTGAAAAGACATGGTGGGGGGTTGCTGGGGCGGACACAGGCAGCCATTGTACTCAGGTCCTGTGATGGAGGTCAAACACCAGTCGTGGTGCTTTAACAGGTACATGCAGCTTCCTGGCAGCAAAATACACACAAAACAAACAACCCGTTTTCCTGGATGTATTTGTATTTTAGTATCTTCACTGCATGAAACATGGCAGAACTTACTCTGCCTGACAGATGATATTTGAGTTAAGGCTTGGTGGGGTGTAAGTTAATTTTACAGCAGAAGCCGAAAACAAAATGTTAAACTATAGAGGGCACTTGGCAGGCTGCAGGCCTCCTGGCAGCTGGATTGGTCTCCATTGCAAAGCTACAGCCTCCACTTAGCACTTCACGTCTGTTTATACGTTGTTTTCCAGATTTAGAAAATAGCAATGCAACGCAACACCTTTTAGAAGCCAGGCTGAAATGGAACATTGGGTTCTTTGGATTTTGGTAGGCAGTGGTAATGACTCAAATTATAAACAATTCTTAGATTTACACAAAAAAATCTTAAGTTGATCACCAATTTTCTCTTGAGTCCTCTCTGCTTTTTTAAAAATTATTTATGTGTTTTGGTAGAGTTCAGTGTATCAGTGTCACCAATGAAAAACTGAACCACGGCACCATAAGACGGAGAATCCTGATCCTCTGTTCTATTTCATTCCTCCATACTGAAGTGCACAGAAGAGAGCTCCATGGCTGGTGATATCGCCTTGGCACCCACCGATAACAGTGCTCAGCCACTGGGCCGTGTCGCATCCACCAGTAATGGCTGGTTGCCCCACCTCCCTCCACTTTATGAATGAAGATTTCCTGATAGAAGGGAGGCAGGATGAATGAACAGGGAAGGAGGAATGGGAGGAAACAGGATTGAAAGGAGGATGGATGATGAAGGTGGGGTTGGGGGTGGAGGAGGATTGAGGGGATGGCCCGAAGGCGATGGAGTCACATCTCTGACCTAGATCCCTGCGGTCTACTTTACTCTGGTCACGCCCTTCTGTGTGTGTGGGTGTATGTGTGTGTGTGTGTGTGTGTGTGGTGGCGTAGCAGAGTGGTCAGCCTGCTGAGACCAATCACACACACACACTTTAAGCAACAAATGGCTGTAAAATTACAACCCAAGCTGTCTGTTTGAAACACCCATCACAGTTTACAGCCAAATTCCTGGTTAACCCTTGACCTAACCTACTTGTTCTGGTTGTATGAGCCCACACTGTTCTATGGTATCTCTGGTCATTTTAGGTAGGCATATTTTGAATGGTAAATCCCCTCTCCTGATATTGGGTATACACCATTCTATACACACTACTCCTCTACTATTTCTTATGCAAGAGAGTTATTACATTACAGGTGTGTTCGGTTTTACCTTGGCTTGTTTACAACCCAACTGACCAACCTGATTGTCATGGTTCAAGGATCACAGCAGTCACTTTATTGAATATTACATTATCATAACTACTAGAACCAGCGATGGCCCCAAGCTATAGAGAACCTGCAAGGTGTTATCAAAGTGATTACTTAACGTGCACCTGCATGAATTGCTATCTGTGGTACATCACAGGTTAATAATTTCAACCTTGATTACAGCTCTCTTACTGACTATATCATGGAAAATATGTATTTAGAAAAGGGAAGATGACTACCCATTGTCCGCGTTGGAGCAAAGAGTATGGAGCAATGTTGTGCCCCAGATAATTACATTCAGACTATTCTCTTATGCAATAAAAACAAAAAAACAAGCACCCTCTGGTTATCTAGGTAAGTAATCCAGTTTTTAAATAATGAGATATGATTGTCCCTTGAACAATGAGGAGAGCTGAAGGAGGAGAGAGCAGATCATTAAACCACTGTGAACATTTCACCTGAGCTCCATTCAATCAAGCCTAACATTTACAATGAGTCATGAGTGTGTGTGTGTGTGTGTGTGTGTGTGTGTGTGTGTGTGTGTGTGTGTGTGTGTGTGTGTATGTGTGTGTGTGCAGGATTGAGTCATCCCTCACTGTTGCATTTTGGATAGCTTGCAGTAACACCCCCATCCATATTACGTGTCTAGCCTATGCATGTGTTGCTGTTTTTGCTCTTTAATAATCTGTGATGAAAAACACACATATCCTGTCTTAGTTCAACCACAGAGGTTAAACAGTTGAATTAACAGTCTGACTCAACGGATGTGGACTGCGGATAAGCCTCTTATTGGCTGACTGGTGCAATCTACTTCCTTCCTGCTGTTCTCTTGTCTGGTTTTCTTGCTACGTTTGTTGAAGCAGCAGCAAGAAGCAGTTGACTTGGCAATGAATGAAATCATTCAAACAAGACTGTGTAACTCAGTGGCTCAAAATAAAACAGAACTACATTTTCTTTTGTGCACATTCCAACTGTTTAACTGCATACGTCAGCGCAGAAAAAAAAAGATATTCAGTCCCATTATCAGAATTTTTTAAGTTACACAGGATTTGACATGAATCCCTGGAAATTCAGAGGATCCTTCAACCCAGTTCCACAGACTTCTGTTCACTTGGGATCCAGCCGGCCCCACAGTGGTTGTTTTCATGTTGGTGTCACCCCTGCTCTCCCCAGTGTCAAGGCTCACAACACATACATACACACTTGAACATAAACACACCTGTTTCAGAGAACACCCGTGCATGAAATAAGCTCTCTCCTTCCTGTTGTCACACCTGTAGCACACCTATCTTGTATCTCTGTGTGTCTGTCCACATGTCTCCTGAGTATATACGCAGTGGTGGCTATGGTGAATGTTGCCGTGGGGAAGGGCAGATGGTTTAAATGGGACAATCTGTACCTGGACTCTCTGTCCGATATCTCTAATGAACACACACACACAGCCAAGCATTTCATCATTCCCATGAGCAGTGCTCTATTTACTGAATGATTGGGGGATGGTTCACCTCTCTCTCTGTCACCACTGGCTTCTCTCTTATTTCATTCAGTGGGCATTAAGCTTTGAAACTCTGAACTAAGACTCAGGATACAGGATTTATATTTTCAAACATGATAAACTTCACTCACTAATGAAAATGCAGTTCTTTTTTAGGGAATTCTCAAGTTGGCAAGTCTGATTAAAAGTGCAGTTGAGGCAAGTTTAGTTAAATTGGTGCAGTTGCAGATAAGCGAGACAACCCTAACTGATGGGTGATACTGATAATGCTCTGTGCTATTGCAAATTTTGACCATAAATTTCCCATCAACAGTAGTTCAATAGACTTCCTTGAAAATTTGACCAACAATAAAATGACAAATGCAGAGCTAACAGCTCATCAAACATCTCAACATTTTAACTTCTTCTTAGTGTCAGTGTCTCTGAGAACATTCACAAATGCAACAGAAAGTTGCATTTTAAAAAATCCTTTCCTTAAGTCAATCCTCTGTATGTATTTATGTGTGTTTGTGTGTGACGGTGTTCACCTTAAGGAAGACATCGGTAAGTTTTGATCCAATGCAGCTCCTGGGTCCGCTGCCAAAGGAACACAGGAAGTGCTCCTGCCCTGCATTCCTGCACATACAAAAAACATAGTGACGTGGTTTCTCAAAAAATGCATGTGTGCAAAAGAAATCAGAGATGCAGAAATCAACAATCTGACAAAGCTTCAAGAGTTATAGGACCACCAAACATTTGATCTTTATCAGCACTTGATTTTAAAATAATTTTCTACAATTCAGAGCATAAATAGCATTGCTTAACAGGACTGGATTCCATTCACAGTCGTTAAGCTCAGCGGAATAATGAGCACTTCAACCAATGGTGGGACCCTAGTGGTGGCCAGTGGTTAGTAAACCTTGTTCACCATGGTAAGGAGGATATGTTCCCCAAAGCAGCTCATCTCCTAAATGTCTTATTTAGGCGTTGTTATACATGTATAAATTGATTTATAAACTAGTGACTAAATTCATGCCACACATGGAACTACTATAGGAATAATATGATTCTCATCCAGCTGGAGAGTTAAAGGTGCCCTACAGTGTTTGTTTTTTTTTTTTTTGGTTGGGTTTTTTTGTAAAGAAACAAAAGTTATATTTACATTCAGTGTTTCTAGCCACCTGGCGACAAAA
The DNA here is from genome assembly GCA_033238685.1 of Lates japonicus. Classification (NCBI taxonomy): domain Eukaryota; kingdom Metazoa; phylum Chordata; class Actinopteri; family Centropomidae; genus Lates; species Lates japonicus. The sequence continues at coordinate 1,947,378 of BRZM01000021.1, read as the reverse complement.
ATGTGCTCCATGCATGATAAAAACAAAATGGAGTCCTACATTACTCCACAAAGGTACAAGTGATCAAAACCTGCGCAGGGCACCTTTAAGTTTCAGAGTTAAAAGACTCTGGAGAGAAATGAACGAGTGTGAAGCTGCACAATAACGCAACATGAACACAAATAAGTGCCACAACTTGACACCTTGTCTGTAACTTCCCGGTGTAACTCCTCTCTAACTATATCTAAAATAAAGAGATGCTGGACGGTTCCAGCCGGCAGGTTTGTCAACAGCCTGCTGATGCAGGCCATCCCTCCCCTCTCTCACCACTAATGCATCCTGTCTTCCTGAAACCTGAGCTCTGATTAAAGGCAAACAGGAAGCATTAGTGGGGTGTATAGTCTGGGTCCAGTGTGTGTAAGAGGGTTTGTGTGTGTGTCAGTCAGAGAAGCATAGAGAGAGGGAATATTAGTGTTCTCTGCAGCATCTGTCTAATGGTTTAATGTACTATTAGGGCCCATCCTGAAACAGTAAGACGTGCAGTGCACAATGCAGTCTTGTAACACAGAGACACACAGAGAGAGGAAGTCCTACCAAGCAGTCAAGTGTAAGGTTATATCAAATATTCCGCGTGGATGGGAAGTGAATTGGAAAGTATAATCTATTGTACTGTATAATTAATTTTTCTTCTATAAAATGGAATGAGAGCACAGTCTGAAAAGTCAAGACTGAACTCTGAGGCCAAGAGGACATGAAAATCATACAATTCACTATTAGCTTAAATGGAGGGCTTCAGAAAGACGAGCAGATATCATATTGACATTTTTCAGGTTGTTGAACAGAAGAAAATGTTTTAGTGATCTAAAGCATCAACGGTAAATGTCTGGTGTTTGTGTCAGCACAAGGCCTTTTTGGAGCTCCAGCATTCAGCAGTCATAAAGGAAGAAATGGAGCTGAGAAGACAAACGTCTACACTCTGAGTAGCAAAAACTAGACCTGAGTGAAATGCACCTAATAAGTCAAGTTGTTTTGAATACATGTAATTGATGGACTTGCTAGTTATACTTGTCAAAAATATGACATATGAATAACTTGAATGCTTTGAGCTAGATCCCAGGTTTGTTTAGCAATTCAAATAGGTCTGGTCTGTCAACTGACAGCTGATTACTGGTTAGCTGGTTAGAGAAACAATTGACCAATCAGAGTCTACTAACTGAGATTAGCTTGGTGGCTAGTTACCTTTCTAGTTATATATCTACTTCACTATACTCATGAAAAATAGTGAAAGAAAAAGTGTGGATTGGATGAGATCAGTGCAGCTGTGCAAATGGTTATAAGTTGATTACAGAAATAACAACTCTTAAATTGTCAGATTTTGATATTTATCAGATCAGCAGAAAATAGTTGAGTTAATGCTCATAGCACCTGCTGGTACCTCTTTATCAGCGGAAAATGATGTCAGTATCACTTGCTATTGATTGGTCAGGACAAAACAAAACAAGCCCTGCTCCCAATAAGATATCAGCTACTTGGACATTATGTCAGGCTGACTGAATGGAGTGAAATGAAATGTCAGGTCAGTCTGATTACCTGGCTAGCTTTGAGCATCAAAGCTGATACTGTGAGGGGATCCTCAGTGGGATTCTTAATAAATATGTTCACAGTTTGGGGCACCAGGCTAAATACAGTGTTAGTATTCTTTAACAATAAACTGACAATATTACTTGATATGACGAGGAATAAATCCTGCTCTTTTTACCTTAGCGCCTGCCTCACTCTACAATGAGGGGCTCTCCTACTTTTTAAAGTAGCTATCACAATTGTGACTTTTTCCCCAGCTGTGTGTTTTTAAACAGTAAATCTATTATTAAAGCTGCAATTTAAATGATCTGAAGTAGCCCTGCATGATCAATACTGTCCATTAAAACAGACCATGGTTAAGCATTTCTAATTCATTCATGCAGTGGTTGATGTATTGGGACAGAGAAATGGCTGAACAAATTTCCACTTCAAATTAAAAATGTCAGTATTTCTGCAGACAAGAAGGGCACTTCCTGTTTTCAGACAAGCAACAGAACGCACTGCAGTACCTCTGATGTTTATCTGTTTGGTAGCGTTTCCGATTCATTTATCTACGGCCAGAGCCTGTGTGGGCGTTTGGCTGATAGGATGTTAACTTGCTAGGTCTACTATTTGCTTCCAACTGGAAAGGCACACAGACACACACACAGGCTGGTGATATGTACTAAGATGCACACTGTGGGTGATATACAACAATTGCACAGAAACACATGCACAAACTGACAATGGTTAGACTGTAGTTGTGTAGGTGGCTTGTTATGTAACAGGACTGCGGTCATTAAATTAAACAGCAGGTGGCAAGGAAGGGAGCCAGGCAACTATCAAGGCTGACAGGAAAAACGGTCTCAGGAGGACTGACAGATGGAGAAGCAGAGAAAAAAGCAGGTATAGGGAGGAAGAGAAACAGACTGGAAGATAGTGGAAGGTTGGAGGAGGTCAACCAAGAAACACAAAAGACCGACAGCTAATTTATTCATCCTGAGGGAAATTCACTAGATTGAGCAGCAGTTAGAGACATAACTAGTATTCACATACTACCAACTCTTAAAGAAAATCAAAAATTTGAATGCCCTTCTACAGTTAACCTCTCAACCCCAAGTCCATTGTTTAATGAAAGATATTAATCTTTAAAAATGTAGTATACTGTATAGTTCAGTTTTAAAAATGCTAAATCATTTCTAAAACTTCTAGCTTTTTATTTCATATGATGCCAGTGCTCAATCAACCAATGCAATAGAGTGGTTCATTTTTAAAGCTCTGCATGGCACAGATAGACAAAGCTATGTCGGAGCTTTAGCTACACTGACAATAGTTGTCAGTTGAATAAAGTGACTGTTGGTTTTGATTTTTAATGGCATATAACATTACCAGACTTATCATTTAATGTTCAGAGTCCTCGTGTGCTTTATTCTGGCTGTCTTTGACCTTGACTGAGCTGGTCGTGTACATTACATCCCCACTTTCTTAGGAACATTTCTGTTACATTTTGAAGTGCATTTTCTACATTTTACATTATATCGTCTCAAGAAATCTCTCTGGCTCATTCCTTAGCCCCATCCCATCCTGCAGAGCGAGGGTGTACCCTACCTTTGCCTTTTAGAAAGCACAGAATCCCCATTGGTAAAAAATGGTGTGGTCAGCCAGTTACCATGGCAGCAGCTACCTGTCTATTCATTCATAGATTTCTCTTCTTCAGCTGAGTGCTGTGTTGCTTTACACTTCAGTAAATTCTGAATGACATCCAATACTATGTTAACACTATGTTCTGCATAAGTGAGATCATCAAAACAAATTACTGAGGTCATATTTTCTTTTTTCTTCTCAGTTTATTTTTAGTTTGAGTGGGAACTCATGTTCAATAATATTCTTTGCAAGTGATTATGAAGTGACTATAAAGATTTTGGCAGTGAACTTTACAAATCCACTAGGCCATCTGGTAGGGAAAAATATATACTGTAAATATGTAAATAATGTAAATGTATATTTGTATAATAATGTTTACAAAAAAAAAAAAAAAACCTTAACCGAAGAAAATGTCCATGCTTGTTGGCTGTCTGAGAATCTTATTTATCTTCGCTGATTTAAACTGTGAAGTTAAAATATAAATAAATATAAATGGGAAATCCCAAACTAAAGAGGACATTTCCTGTTTTTTGTTCTGAGAGTTTACACACGAGCAAAAAACAAAAACAAAAAGATCTTCTCTGACTCATTTTCTATATCTCATCCCTCCAGAGGAGCATCATTCTTCCCCCACCCTGCTGCTCACACACACACACACACACACACACACACACACACACACACACACACACACACACACACACACACACAGGGAATTGGTAAAGATGGTGTCAGGTGACCAGTTTCCATGGCAGCAGCTACATACATACATTCATAGATATTTCCCCCTTCTCTGCTCTGTCGCCTGAATGAAGGAACATGAATGAGAATAAACAGGTGAATAGAGGAAGTGAGAGAATAGAAAAACACTCGACTGAGAGAGTGAATGAGTGAAGGAGCCAGAGCAGGTTTCATTTCGCCGGAGCAGGTAGCAGGCAGAGAGTGAGATGAGAACAAAGGATGCTGACCCACAGCTTTTCTTCAACCGTCTCTTTGTGCAGCTCTAGTTGTGTGCAGAGGGCCCCCCCCCCCCCTCAAATGTAATCTTTATGACTGTCTGTGGCTGTATGGGTGAGAGTGATCAGGTCAGATTTGTGGACTTAGGTGTTAGTAATCTATCTGCATCAGTTGCTATGGTAACAATGTAGGCGTGTGTACGTACAGAATGATTTTCCAATACAGAATCATAAATCAAGCAGCAGTCTAGACCCCAGACAAAGTAGATTACTAGACTGCTATGTATGGAAGGATCAATATGGCAAAATGAATGAATGACGGTTCTATCTATCCATCTATCTATCTATCTATCTATCATAATACATGATTTGGGACATTGCCACTCTGCTTCATATTGTTTTGATCTGAACCTCATCTGTTATTTTAATCTCTTAATGCATGGGGAAAAAAACAGAGGCTGTGTTCAGCCAACATCCATTTTTAAAAGTGTGTTTGCAGTCAATAAAATCCATGGTTACAGTATGTCTGTTTCACCACAGGACAGCTGGATTAGATTGCACCAGCTAAATCTGCTAAATCTAATCACTGTATTTGTGCATAAAGTCCTTCCTTGGTTCTTAATAACTATTGTCTGGTTTTTAAACTAGTGATTTACTAAATTGGGTCGCAGCATGAAAACTTAAGAAATGTCTTAGCTATTGTAGTCATGCCAACCAGTCAAACACAGTGTAACACAAACTGTGACTTCAAAGAATAACTAAATAAACGGCCATATAAATTGTTTGTTCCTACCCTCTGATACCACCCCTAGGAGCATGAGTTAGTGTCTATACCGGCAGCAGGAGATAAGCCGCAGATAAACTCAGTGTAAAATCAATGTAAATTTCCTTCCCTTCTCTTTTCCTCACCACAAATTCCTTTAGAGATCATCCATCTTACAGAAATCTGTTCATTACTTGCATGGCCATCCATCCATACACATCAATATAAACTAATCCATCACCTTGTCTTTTTTCTCTTTTCCCCAGCTTAACCCCTTTTATTTTTCAATGTTTTCCACTGCTTTATGTAGTATAATGAACATTAATGAAAAATACTGTATTTTTCTTCTTTTTTTGGTTTTTATGAAAATGGCTTTTCATGACGCATTTCCTCAATCCTTAATGTGTCACGGCACTGAAAGCTTCCTCCCTATCACTCCCTCTAATGGTCAGTGTGTTTGTGTGTTTGAGTGCATCTGTGTGTGTGTGACACGACAGTTAACCACAGTGTAAGTAAGCAAGTAAGGTGTCACGGGTTCATGTCCCAGGAACAGTAAATGTGAAAATCTCTCAGAAAAAGAACATGCATCATGATGATGTGTTTTTTTTAAATCACACTTTGACAACCTATTTTATCAGCCAAGAAAGTTCAGCTTTGAGAAACTCCTTCTTTCATTTTCATTTAATGATTTCCTATTTTATGAATATTTTCCCTTCAGCTGTGGTTTAGATGTGTAGGTCAATACAACAGCGTCAATTGCAGGAAAGCAACAGCAAATGGCAAAATGCTGTCGAATGAACAATCCCCTTTTCGGTCACTTTTTGCAGCGTGTAAGAATCCTACATGCTGCATGTTGGGTTGTGGTAACATTAAGACATGCTGACCACAGATGGATAAAACGTCAACCCACACAGTCTGTGTCAGAGGGTTCATTTCCTGCTGGAAATTGTATTGCAAAACATTCCCCACAGCCTTTGCACAAATACATGAACAAAAACACATAGACACTAACATGCAAGTACACGTATACTGCACATGTACATACATCTCCTCAAGTCATTTGAAAAACTTGGCTTTTAACTACACTTTTTTGATTGTTCTCTTTCTTCCATTTGCCTTTGAATTACTCACATTTTTTTCTTTTGGTATGTTTTGCTCTTCTTGTCTTTAGAGCTCTTTTTACATTATATAGTAAGCTCCACTTTTCGTTGACAAACTGTGTGTGTCCTGCTTCATTTTCCAATTCATTTTCTTTGTATCTAATTTAACCCTAAACATAGCCTCTGTGCTTTAAAGAGGAAGCACATGGGATACTTAGGTCTATTTTCTGAAACAAGTCCTAAGCTTTCTCCGGAGAAAGACCAAATCTGACATCCTCACCTTCCGTTCCATCTCTCTGGCAGGAAGTCATCTGGCTGCTGGAACACCTCCGGGTCACGGTGGACGACGTGGCTGATGTAGATGGCACCGTAACCCTTTGAGACCTGAAACCCTGTGAGGGTGGAGTCCTACACACACACACACACACACACACACACACACACACACACACACACACACACACACAGGATGGGACATCACATTATTACAGTCATGTCACCATGACAGTTCACATACATGCACATACTGTTCATTTCCAACACTTGAAAGGATTATACTGCTCACTGGGCTGAGCTTGGCGTTCACCTTTAATTTTCAAACTGGAAATTCATACAAATGCTGCCTCACATCTGATACACCCATGTATTTTAACTGTTGAGCAGGAGTTTGAGGGTGGCACTGCACACCACCTGCACTGAAAGTCAACTGGGAGCAATTGAAATGACAGCATTGCCATGAATGTCCTTTTGAACCAAGATGAATGGGAGACATTTTTTACCCTAATGTTTTGCTTGAATGAAAACTATGACTACCTTCTAAACAAAACTTCCTGAGCTGCCTTTCCTGGTGAAAGGAGCCACCTTGGGGCAAAAAGACCACTTACCCAATTGCTGTCCTTTTAATTCACCTTTTCACTACATCCATTAGTGGCTGCGCTAATGGACTGCCAGAGAACACGATCACTGTTTCTTTTTCCTCCACCCTCTCTCTCATTTTTCTCTCTGCCTCTCTCTGCTGGAGTGGAAAATCTTATACAGATCTCTTTCTTCCTCGCGCTTCTCGCTGAAGAGATATGAGTCTCTCAGACACTCAAACACATTCAAGTTGCTAAAACTAGTGCATATCTTTGTTCCACCTGATGGAGCTTCTACTTTTTCCACCTGATTGTGAATACTAATAATCTCTCTCTTTCTTACACACCTACCTGCACACATAAACATCTCATTAACTCTTTTCAGTCCAGATCCACTACTTTTCTATTTCTTTTCTTCTTAGTAGTGTTTCTGAGGTTATACAAGAGAAATGGCAGGGAAAGGATTGCAGCAGTGGCAATATATCACCAATTAACTGTAAGCAGTCTTCAAAAGAGCTACTTTTGTACTTTTGGAGGCACCATAGCTATTCTAGTACTCTTTCTTCCCCTGCTGACGGCCAGTCCATCTGCACTTATGCTTGTTTGTTCATTTTTTGTTGTCCTAGTTTTATATCTTGACCTTTATGGACTTTATGGACTTCAAATCTTACGAAATGCACCTAATTCTCTAAAACCCCACATGTCATGAACCCACTGAGGCCATCGGAAATCAAAGTGCACTGGCGCGTTTCCTAGAAGTGAAAAATGACTTTCCACTTGGCTTGGCGGCGTCACCAGCACACATCACCCCCACCCTCCTGCCACCACCACCAACACCAACCCCCACCTCCCTCCCTCCCTCCCTTCCTTCCGGCAGAGCGGAGCCAATCAATCACAGAGATGGATCAATGCCTCTGATTGGGCTGTTGCATAAGGCTGTTTGATGAGGTCACTATGAGCAAAGAGAGCCGGTGCGGTGGGAGGCGGAGACGCCCTAAACACCTTGCCCTCAGAGTTAGCAGCTAGCCAATCGAGAGATGGAACTTTGATCAAAAGTGTGATTCTATTGGTTGGCAGTGCTGATGTCATACCAGTGTATAGAATAACAATAATTTTAGTGAATGAAATGTATATAGTATGCAAATTAACACAACAACACAGGTTATACCAGAGTAGAATATTTAACAGTGCAACAATTTCTAATAAAAAGGGGGTGTACAAAATAACAGAAACACCTTCTAATGCAATGACACAGCTGTGCAGTAAAAACCAGTTCAATGAAGCTCACAATTTTTAGCTTTCAGGCAGTGACTGTCTGGCCTCTTCGCACCGAACTCTACTAGTAGTATTCAATGTAATAGAACTCACTTGTTGTTCTGTCTCAACAAAACTCTTAAATGCTGCAAGAAGAAAAGTCTCAAAACTAAAGAGGCTGTTGAAGGATACCCACTGACACAAGCTGAAAGATACTTCATGCAAAATGACAAACCTCGAAATGACCATGTAAGACTGCCCTAACTGGTATTTACTGCAGCCCAACATGCGCTGTAAAATGACCCTGTTATTTTGTCCTGCCTCTATAGGTCTTGGCACTGCACAGTAGCAAAGCACCAGAGAGAGGAGCTGACAGTGAGAGAGACTGTCATCTACTGAAATCTGTCGCCATCTAGTGGAACAGAGTGCAACACGCAAAACAGAAAAACAAAATCTTGGACCACTGCAGGAGCATAAATATATAATAGTACATTAACTACCAAATCCTTCAAGATGTCCCATATCTGCATAAACTAAATCCTGATCTTTCTCTTATTTTGGCGCTTTATGATACTATTTAGATTTTTTTCTACTTTTGTACTGATTGTTGAGATGTTCTGGAAAACTGCATCTGCTACAGCTCGGAAATGTGACGCATAAAATCAGACATGTTTGATCTGGTGCAAAATTTGAATCCTCAACTTCCACACACTTTATGATACAATTGCTGGCAGACCAACGCAGACCCTCAAATGAATAGGACAGGTTTCTGTCCTCAGCTTAGCTGTCCTACCTGATCGGCTATTCTGCGTCCACCGATGAAAGGAGGCCAAAGTCTCTGCACCTCCAGCAGCACTCTGTGCAGGTAATCAGGGTCTTCTCTCGCTCGCCGACGTGCCTCCTCCTGAACACGGAGATGGATTTGACTGTGTCTTAATTCAATTCAAAGGAATTCCAGAAGACAACAATCAAAAGACCTACAAAGCCCATGTGAACCTTGGATCACGCAAAGTTTGTGTGTTACTGTTTACAGGTCAAATTTTTCAGCCATATCTTGTCGTCTTTTTATCCCGTCAACCTGGACACTTCTGTCTGTATCTGCGTACCTGTTCGTTTCCACCGAGCGCCAGCGTGAAGGAGGTGAGCAGCGACGCCAGAGCTTTGGGGATCAGAGCGGAGATGAACAGCAGGAGATGTTGAGAGGCAGCGCTGGAGTCGGGCAGCGGCAAAGAGCCGAGAGAGCCGACAAAACTAAGAGAAGGAAAAGAGAATTTCATGCGTGAGAATGGCAGTGCAACGATGAAGAGCTGTCACTATTTTCAGTGGATAATGTCATTGTATTTGCTAAGAACCCACGTGCCTGAGAACTAAACACATTGCCATAAAAATTGCCTGATCTGGATTCAATTAGTATTGTTTTTTTATCTCTAAAAACCCTGACCTTACTAACACAGATTGAGAGAGTAGCAAAAAAAGGAAAAGATCAGTAACTAGGTTCATTTTCAGGTACCTTATGTTTAGCACATTTCATACCAAAAAAACAAAAACAAACTGGAAATCCAAAAGTTGGAGTACTGAAAAAGAGAAGATACAATAAAAGCCAATGGAAACAGTTTTTTCACACCATTTGGTGTTGTGGAATTATATATTCATATAAAGTTGTAATTGATGAAGACATTTCATCTTGCCTCTCTTTCAGAGGTTCATTTAAAACTTGCACAACAATTTCATGGAAACATAACTACTGGTATTTGCAATCTCCAGAAAGCACAAACTGAGAGGGAGAAGCAGAATTTTTGTCAGTGTGTGTGTGTGCGCAAGGGGAACCTGTAAAGAGAGAACAAAAGAGAGAAGGAGGATGCAAGACAGTGAGAGAGGAAGAAGAGAAATAGTGAGAGACAGAGAGACAGGCGCAGTCTCACCCCCGTGTGTCGTTCTCCAGCTTGTCTTTGATGATGTCCATCAGTTTGTCTCTGGCGTCCAGAGCGGTGGAGAAACCCGACGACCACAGAGGAACCTTCACGTTCACCGGAGCTGAGATCAGGCCTGCAGGGGCAGAAAATACAAAAAAAGATGATCAAAAACACAGAGGGGAATATTTATTGAACTGAAACTAAATGGGAAGTGGTAATTTTTGCAATGCCATATTGCAGAACAAGAACACTGACTTACTAAACAAGTGTGCAACAGACAGATTTTGAGAGCGATACTAATGCTGCATTTTGACAAAAGTCATATTCATCAGCCACTTATGACAGTTGCAAAAAGAAAAAATGGAGCTTAGAAGGGTCAGGATCAGCTCAGTATGCACACATCCCCACTTGGTGGTATATTTGCAAAAAAATCTAATGGGTGTGTGCTGTGGTTTTTCTGTGTTATGTGTATACAGCATAACTGTGTGTCCCTACCATGCCAGTGCTGGGTGCAGAGCTGCATGATTTCCTGGAACAGTTCAGGCTGCTCCTCCGCTCGTACATTCAGAAAAAGGCCCAAAACCAACTCTGTCCCCAGGCGCTTGAAGATGGTGTAGACACACTCTGGCTGCCCACTACACATACGTGGATTAGACAGTTGGATTAGACAGTTGCTTACATTACCTTTACTGCCCTAAAACAAGTAGTCTGTAATGCAAATGTGAAGTAATGAATGAATATATGCTCTGAGTGCTGGAGGTATATGTACCTGAGAGAGAGGTCCTTCAGACAGCGCACACATACACTGTAGAGAGAAAGAAAAACACAGTTTTCTCTCAGTTTTCTCATTTCAAAGTAACTGTAAAAGAGTCAAAATATGTCCTGGAAGCTAATTTTACTACATTATGTACATTAAAACAATATGTTAAGTTAAATCACCACATTACAAACAGACAGGGGTTCATTTCATTCATTTGTTTTGCTCAAGAGACCTTTGACACGGATGGACACACTACAACTGTTGCAGCAATAACAGCCCCGCAGTTGCGTCACAAATGTCCTTGCGGCCATTTCTGGTGCCATCACAGACAACAAGAGGCCGGACACAAATAATGTCTACATTATACAACCTGACTTTTTCATGAGATCAGTCCATTTAAACTCATGAAACTCAACACTGGAAGATTAAACCACGTCACTCTTCAGGTCATAAAAACATGAATGTCAACACCATCAAAGGCATCCCCAGCAACAGAATATGAATTTATATATTTATGATATGAATTTATGCTGAAACACTGTTCCAATAACATTACTTTCCATACCTGGTGATATAATCACTTGACGATTCCAAACAACTTCCTGTAAACAGGCTGGTGAGGGACAGACGGAGAAGACATGCCTCCTCACCTGAAACACACAGACACAAGTTACTCATATCTATATCTGCAGATCTGAATTTAAGCACATTTTTACAATTATGATCTTGTATTACATCAGTATAAAGTATGTATTGCAGTGAGTTTTGCTTTAAAAATGACTTAAACAACTATCAAGGCTGCTGCTGATTCATTTTCTTCATTTCAATTCATTTGATCGAGTAAGAGCCAACTTAGAAGCTCAGGTTTGTGGTATTTGTGGGGTTGTTGTGTGTGTTTACCATTAGAGGTGATGATGGTGTCACCGTACATGTTGGTCATCAAGTCCGTTGGATCCTTCAGAAACACATTGGTCTTCTCTGAAACACACCAAATTACCTGATTACATACACACAAACATATATGCATACTGTTCACACCCTTCACACAATCAAACACACAATGTCCATGTTTGGTTTGATTCTGTCTGCAGGTGTGTGTTAACAAAATGACAGGATCCACTAATGCACAAGAGAAAAAATGAGGTTCTTATAAACTCCCGTTCTTGAAAATGACACAGAGAAACATACAATAAAATCAGTGTTGGAAATATTGGCAGTTTGTGTAAATATGAGTCGATATTACTTCTAACACCACATTTTCCTGTAAAAAAAAGAAAAGAAAAAAAGATATATAAGATCCTGATCTAAATCTGGAAACTTATCTCACTTTATTGTATTTAGGCAAAGTTGATGATGCACTGAGGAGTTTGGTATATATTTACATTAATTATATCAGTTGATATATTATATATTAATATTCTATCATATTCATTGAATGTATTGTCTCATTTAATCTCCTATTTTATTCCCTTTTACATCCCTAGATAATTTTCTATAGTTGTTCCATAACTTCTTTTAATATGTATAACTTATGTTATTAGGAAAATATATTTTATAACTTATATGTTTTATACTGTACATGATAGTTGTTAAAAGACACAGATCTTACTATGTTTAAGACGACGTAACATAATAAGACTACAGTAAAACTTCATCTCAGCTACATCCCCCTCCTCCCCCCTCTCCAGCACCATCACGAGTCTCTCCCATGACAGATCACACTAATCCATGAGTGAATTTTATTCCATATAGAGGAATTTTTTCCTTTTGTTCCTTTGTTTCCCGAGAGCAAACTCTGACTCACAGTCCCATGGCTGAGGAGACAACGAAATGAACACGCGCGCTACTTTCTCTGTGTTGCCTGTGTGATAATGACACCAACAGGTAGCATAACAGCTAATAAAGCTAAAAATATATATATATATCACTGAGCTATCACTCAGATTATAATGTGTAGTTCGGCAAATGTATATTACTAACATGGTGAAGTGTTCTTCTGGTTTTCTCACCGGGAGCAAAAGTTTTACCTTAACTGAACTCTGAGATGCTAGTGCACACCTGAGGCGTGCGCACGCACTCACACACACACGTATACAAACAGTCGTGCACGGTGAACATACCACACAACAGCTCTCTCATCCCCTGCACAGAGCAGATGAAGGCGGTCGGTCTGTTCAGCAGGCGGCACAGAAACACTCTGCTCCGGTGTTTCTCAATCCTCTGCCGGTAGAAACTCACCGGGTCCCGGTAGAAGTCCAGCGACTTATCCCCGAGCACCGACACACCTGCATTTCCTGGTAGTTTAGACATTCAGGGCCGAGGTATCGCCTCGTTTGTCTGTCAATAGCTTGCAAGGTTTACGTTGAAACAAACGTTTACTCAAACAACAGTGACTCTAAACTTTATTAAGACTCGGTTCAGGTTCAGACTTAATCCTGCTGTCATCGACTGTTAATCCTTTTAAACCGAGGGGCGGTGAATGAGCGACCTGTGTGTCAAATTACTGCTATCTCATTGTTATCACTGTTTTCTCTGAGGTAACCCAAAGTATCCAGCTACACCGGAGAGTGCTGCGTTCATGTGCTATCGGGAATTTAGGATTACTATTACTCCCGCTTAATGGTCATTTGCACTCAAACCAGTTAACAGGGCTTTCCAAATGATTTTTGGTAACACCATGAAGTTGGTGATTTCAGGCTATATTTATTTCAGTATTACATTATTAACCCATCATAATTAATTTAGTATTTTATTTACTACAGATAAAACTAACGGTTTCCTTTTCTTTTCTTGTTTTTGGCAAAAAGTAAACAGTCAGAGAGCCTCTGCATTGCCCAAGTGACATCTTATGTTAAAATTGAACCTTCAAGTCTTACGGTCAAGACACTGCATGTCTCCATGGCTTTGATGCACTTAAATATGGTCCTTTACGGACATCTAGTGGCGGTGATACGCAACTGCAGGTAATTTTGGTCAATATTGCAATACTGCTGTGTACTTTCTTTTCCACAATACAATTAATCCATCATAGTGGTAGTAACTGAAATTTTGGCTATGGTGTCATTACAAATGGTAAATGGTACAAAAGGAATTCATCTTTCAGGGGTAAAACCAAAGATCTAGATAACATCAACAATGGTAATGTCCTCACACACCAGAGCTTGTTTCATTATGATCCACCGCTGAATGAGTACTGACAAAAAATCAGGGATAAAAAAGAGGAGGCAGGCTGACACGTTATCTGAGCTCTGACATTCAAAATGAATTCATTGAATTATGTGGCAGAGGAGTTTCGAAAAGAAAAAGAAAAAGGGAGGATGCCATTTATTATTCCAGACATTTCTCACACTGAGCAGAATGTTGTGCTCATACATTACGACAAAGAAAAAGATGACTGGGAAATCACTGAACTGGTTTCTTGAATTTGAGGACTTTAACAAAAAGACAGGAAGTGAGACAGCGGAGATGATTGAAAATATGCATCATGGCCAAGGCATAGACATCGGGGACTGCAGATGGCGGGGAAAACACGTCAGGGAAAGTAAGGGGAGTCCAAGTGCACAGTCTCACCAGTGAGGCCAGATCAGATAAAGTCGTTACTGTGCCAAACACTGATCATGAAGTATTCCAGAGATCTTATGCCTGAATTGCGAAATGAAGTAAGACACATGAACACTGTATATGCTGTTTTATGTATATTTTGCACATTGCCTATGTCTGTAGCTGGTGGCGAGAGAACTTTCAGTAAGCTAAAAACTATTGAGGACCACTATGTCCTGGGACAGGCTTTGCAGTGTTGCCATGCTGTTCACTGAAAGTTACTAGGCTACAAACCTGGACTCCAGAGACTTGATCAGTGACTTTGCTGGCAGTAAAGCTCAGTGCTGGGCTCTTGGCTAGTAGGACTGAGTAAGAGCCGGCTGATAAATGTTAAATGGCATGGCTATGGGTACTGGATCATATGATGCACACAGTCTGGGGAAAAAATGCCATTAAAATTACATTTGAACTGTCTTCTCTGTATTGTTTGCATGGCACTGAGTCAGGCATCACAGCTGCAGGTCCTGCAGCTGGATCTCCTTTTCCTCATTACATTTATGCAGCCACAGGATGGCGGCACAGATCACCTCTCTCTCTCTCTCTCTCTCTCTCTCTCTCTCTCTCTCTCTATCAATGGCAGCAGGCGGACTGTAGCCTGGTGTCACTCATCTGCAGCTCATGTAGATCGGATCGGTTTTTTATTTTTTCTTCATTTCAGCCGGAATATGAGAGACACCACCACGCACTGGAGAGTCCTGATCGGAGGAACGGAGGCGTGGAGCCCGACACAGGTGAGCAGGTTACTTGGATTGTTTCTTTTCTTCTTTTTAATTTTTATTTGAAAGTTTGACAGAGAGAGGGAAGAAGGGTAAGAGAAATGCTTGTAAGAGTAATTTCAATTTTTAGGATGTTACAGAGATGTTTTGCTGCGACAAGTGCAACTCAATTACTGTTCAGATGATGATGACAGTTAGATCAGGAAAATTTTAAAGAAGAAAAACTCGATCAGACTGGGTTTTTTTTTTCTCTTTTTACATGTGTACAAGAGACAGTTTATTGTGTTTTATCGCCCACTAAGAGTTATTCATTTTTCCGTACACCTACATAACAGCACATTATTTACTAATTTCTTCATCAGGCTGCAATTATCACATGAAATGTGCTTTAGGTGTTGATAATGTTAATGTGACCATTCATTACTCATTAGTAACTTTATTCACCAGTATTTGTTACACAGTTTTGTAGTTTGAACCACAAAGGATGAACATCTACATCTGATGGTCATTATAAGGCAAAGGCGTTAGGTTATATATTTCAGCTTCATTTACTACACATTAGTTTGATACTATCAGTATGTAAACTATGAATCATCCTCTTAAAGAGGTATGATAATCCATTTTCTTTTACTATTTACCATTTTTTTATTTTCATTGAATCACAAAAAAGTCAGTCTCCAGCAGCCACCTTTATGCAGACAGACATATAGTGTGCAGGTATATTTTGAAAATGTTATACACAGTGGATACATTAAGGTTTGCTTTAATAAAGAAAAAAATAAGTTGTGCACAAGAGGAGCGTAAAGACAAATAAGGTTTTGTTTCATTTTTTGCACATTACGAGAAATCTGGCCCCAGAATAAGTGTTTAAACTGTAGTTGAACTTCCTTTGGCTCAGAAATGTCTTATCACTTGTTTTATGACTTGACTTCTATCACCGGAGTCAGAGGTGTGCCCACCTGACAGTGTGAATGGGTAAACATACAACAAGTGTTGCTGGAGTTTTTACCTCGTCAGACTTTTCCCCCCTCTCAGTGCACCTTGAAAGCAGGTGAATTTGTGCCAGAATTCCCCACTCTGCTTCTACAGAATTCCTAGGTCTTTGTTTTAGCCTGATGAGACATCCAGAAAAAGATTACTGGGAGCTTGTTTCACATCAGTATCTCCAAAAAAACAACAACAACAACAAAAAAAAAAACGTTTGCTGGCTGTCAGGACACATGAAAAGGTCTGGTGTTGTTCAATTACCCCGAACACAGAGAAGTGATGGCTGACATTTCATCGCAGACGAGCTGCAATTTCTCCTTTGTTACATTATTACAGTATAGTTTGTCCATTAGAAATATGACTCACGCACACCTGTAACTGTATCCACACAAAAGTTCATGTGTGCACACACACGCTCACACACACACACACGCACATGCAACAATCTGTTGTTAATGCAAAAGCACTTCAGTAGTGTAGGCGGCTGCTGCTGCTATATATTTGGCTGCCTTACATTTGATTAAGCTTTTAATTGATTGTAAACATTGTAGTAGTGCAGTACAGTAAGGTAAGTTGTCTGATCCACTGTAGATTGTACTGTTTACACTATGTGAGCATGTGAGTGTGTGTGTTTGTGTGCAAGAAAAAGAGATAGGGATGAAAAAATGATAAGTTGTGTGTGAAGTTGAAAGGTTGCAATTTCAAAAGAAACCTCAAGCAATCATGGAAAAATACCCATTACAGTGTGTGTATATATATATATATATATATATATATATATATATATATATATATATATATATATATATAATGAGATAAAGTTGAAGAATGCAGAACATTCTCACATTTGAGAATTTATCTTGGTTAACGAGTGAAAATAATTATCTATTATCTAATCTATCAATCTACTAATCAACTAATTCAATTTATTGTTTCAAGCTCCAAGATTGACACTCATATATTGAGATATTCTAATAAGTAAGGTGAGAGGAATCAGGTGATGCACATTCATCTTAGCTCTGATGAGGAGTGTTAAGCACTTTTAAAATTCTTAGCTTATGTAACCATAAGTAACTAACCCTTAGCTGGCTCACACTAGTTTTACTAGATATTACGCCTCTGTATATTATTATTATGGGAGATCTCAGATTCCCTCTATTTAGCGGGCTGGCAACATGGAGATAGATGAGCTGATGCACTAACAGATGCTTTATTGCAATTCACGAATGATCAATACTTTAATCAATACTAACAGACTAACGTCTGTATTGGAATAGTTCAGCATGTAAGTTATGTCCTGCACATACTATATACTTAAAACTAGTCTATTTGCTTCTTGCTGTGATAAATCAGTATGTTTTATGATTTATTTATTTCTGAATATTAATGGAAATACTAATCACACACATTATGGAGGTTGTTTGCATTGAGATTTCATGAGACCAGCATGTTGTTTTCATGAAGACTGCGGCAAGTTTTGATAAAGGAGGTGTTTGGCTGGTGAGCTGGCAGGGGTGGACAGTGGATTTCAGGTCTCATTCTTCCATCTCTCTGTACTTGAAATATTTCCCATTTTCAGTGGCGTAATCGCAAACGATAAAAATGGAATAGCTGCCCAACAAGACAACCGGTAACCCAGAGCCCGCTCTGTTCTGATCGTTTGCCCAGCAGTCTTTGCTATAAAGCACAAGAGCATTACAGATGTTAAGAAGGATGACTTATATTTAGTTAGACTGGTGCGTGTCTAAGCTATCACACAGGATGCAACATTTTTCAAACAAAGCGAGGCAGTGGTGTCATCCAAAAACAATTCCTGTCCACTGTTTAAATCCCTCTCTCATAAATCTAGCTTCATTTGCTTTCCCTTGTCGTGGCTCCTATTCTCAAATCTTGTCCAAACCAGGATGAGCTTGCCAGCATCTTTTGGCACATCCACAATGTCTGAAACATATTACATGGAGTCCACCTGTATAATCACCCCAAACGCAGCATTGGTCCAATTCAGCATTTAAAATAAGAACCAAGATCCTCATCACTCATCCTCTCTTAGGTTGTTTCCCAGGAATAAATAGTTTTCAATCCACTGTAACCTCTGGCAGCATCTGCATCTGGGAAGAGACCAAAAACAAATAAAGGCAATTTGTAAAATGAGCAGTCATGGTGATTTATTAGGTGTTTTATTGCATTGCATTTTATTGTGAAAAGTTTGAATCTGGATAAGTATTAAATCTGATTTTTGATTATCTTTAGAAGAAAATAAGCACTCGTGCCTCATCCAAGTGAAACCTGCAGTAGGGCTTATTCCAACACTGGCCAGTAGCCACGAGAGCAGACTGATAGCCTAGCCGGTTCAGAGCTGTGAGCATGTGTGTAAATGAATCAGGCAGGTGAAACAAGCTGGTGCTGAGAGGACTGTGAGTGCTTGAGTAACCTGCCCCAGGCAAACTGAGTTAAGACAGTGTGTTAGTCACAGCAAAAAGTGATTTTTTTGGGTGGGGGGTCAGCCCTGGTTTCTGCCTTCTAGAAACAGTTAACTGCTTGTCCCTGCTATAAGCCTATGTGCTGTCCTTATTAGCCACTCCCTGCTTAAAGACATTTTAGGAAGGCAGCCGCCGGGCTAATTTTGAGCCATCTCTGTACCAACGCCAGCTCTCATTAGCCCCACAGTTCCCAGGGCCAGCCGAGCCTTATTCATTATCAGTGTCACCTCACTCAAAGCAACATATTTGTCTATTTTTGCCTCTTGGTTATCAAAGAGATCGCTGTCATGTAAACAGTAGTAAAATTCAACCACGGTGTAGTCAACACCTGATATAGCTCTTTGTTTGGTCCTACTACTGACACAGTATGGAAGTTCTTTTATTTATTTTTCTACTTTATATTTGTAGCCATTTGTAGCTGTTTTATTTCTGTTCCATATGAAAACCCGGATATGACAGCTACTTATACACCATGTTGGGGGAATTGCTTCTCATAAAAGAGTGTTACAAGGTACAGCTGAGATCAGTGGTCTAACCGACATTAGGTGATTATCGTCAATCCAAGAAGACATTCACCTTCCCTTTATCTTTTGTCATTGGAGTACATCTGAGTTTGGACCATTGTTTGAACAAAACAAGAAAGTTCTGACATTGCCTGAGCTCTGAGAAACTGTGATGGGCAATTTTTGGGGCAGTTTTATGAACTTACTTTAAAGGTACCTACTTAATACAAGACATGTCCATACTTGTCATAAAAGGGAATCCCTTCCTAATGTGATTTCAGTGTAACTGATATTTCAGACTGTCTTTTTTAGTCTCGTTGTGTCCACTCTACCCTTTGGAAAACACAGCTTTCTCAAACCAATTAAAAAAGTGGTGCACTCATTGTCTTAAGAGGTGAGTAGACATTTTTATGTGACTAGAGAGCCAGTGAGTGCCGGCAACTAAGGTTTTCAGTTCTTTTGGCGCTGGGGACCACCAAACAAATCACGACCAGTCTCACGGACCAGCACTGTAACTACATTTATTCTGAACTGAGATAAGTCAAATCTTTCTGTGCCAAGATTCAGTCTAGTGAATGATGGATACTTACAGATTGAAAAAAAGTGAAGAAAAACTAACATCATAGCCTTATACCTGGACAAGATGATACGCAGAAGTGACAAACTGTAAATGGTGACCTGTCTGCAGGAAGTAAGTGTTGTTGGCAGGCTTGCCAGTTGTCACAGTCTGTCAGGCGATGATATTGACCCTTAAGTGCGATAAGACCAGACAGCTGTCATAAAAAAGGAGAGAGACGCAGCAGATGTTGTAATAGGTACTTAAAGCTGATAAGGCATCTACAGTATTGTACTGATGAAAGCCTCTCAAGAGCAGATACTTTGTCTAAAATGACTCATAACATGACTCCAGACACTTTGAAAGGTTTTCTGTATTTTCCTGTCATACTGATCAATTTTGTCAAACTCCTCTCATTTACTGTTCTGTGTTTTTTTTTCTTGGTGTAATAGACTTCTATGCTTCGTAATAAACCTATTTTTAGCAATGTGAGCAGCATGGCTTTCAGGCTGTTGGTCCACCATTACTACTTGAAAAATGAAAGATATTCCTATCAGCCCTAGCTATCCTTTGTGTGTAGTGCTAATTAGCTAATGTTAGCATGCTGACACTCTTCTTGTCTCGACATTGTGAGCATGTTAGCACGATGATGTCATGGCATCTGATATGCTTCTTCATTGGATATTCTTTTGCAGCTTGTATTTGGGGTTATCTGGGCCTTGTGAATAAGAAAAAATAGCACTCAGCCCACACAGTGGAAGAAGGGTGGTGGTAACAAACAGCAAGGGGAATATATCATCAAAACTGCTAGAGAAAGAAGCAAATTATGATTCATCTTCAGCTTTTTACACACTTATCACATTACAGGGAAAGCAAAGATGTTGAAAAGATATAGTTTAGTTCTTTTTTTGGTTGATTTCTGGAGCATCCACTGATACTCTTAGACTTATTTAGACAGCTGTAATTAGCCAAACAAAGACATATGAGCTTATATACTGATCAGAATCAGAAGGTATTAATTTGACAGGAACAAAGATGGTAAAACGTAGTCCAGGTGGACAGTAACCCAGAGTTCATACTTCAACCTCTATCATCTGTGTGTAAATTAATTGTCCTCTCATTACCTCAGGCGGTGTGGTAAAAATAAATATGTTTACCTTATTTACCAGGTTAAATATGGGCCACAGGGTCAGACAGACTGACCTTCAACAGGGAGACTCTGCTGAGTTGCTACCCTCCCCAGAGGTGCTGGTCAGGAACTGATATCTGACCTTTGATCTCCCTTGACAGGAGAATAAGAAAGGAGAATTTCTCTTGTGGTACTCACTAAAGCATGGTATTATTATTGCTTTACAAAGACAAACTAACATGCTGATGGAATCTGGCAGACACAGCTGCTGCCTGCTGCAGCCTATTTGCCCTATAAATACTTATAACACTTATAAGCCAGTTACTTATTTGAGGCACAGATATCACATTTTTGGTGCTGGATGGACAAACAACAAGAAATCCAAGCAGATGACATGCGCAAGCTGGCTACTATTTTCAGAAAAATGCAGACTTATTGCAAGAACCAAGACCATTACATCATGTGTGTGTGTGTGTGTGGTGACAGGGCCAGAGCATGGGGTGATGTGGACTCTCCTCTGCTGACCTCAATGCAGATGACCAGTGATGGCCACAGCATCACCTCAACAGTAAGTCATAAGTTCTGGTGCTCTCTTGTCATTTCAGAAGGCAGGAAAACACAGCCTATATCATTTGGTATGAGACCAAGCTGAGCTTTTTGTGTGTTTGTTTTACTGTTGTACTGCAGTTTGTTGGATGACGTAATAAATACAGGACAACCACAACAGGAACAACAGCAGCAGCAGGAATTCCTGAGCTCACTGGAGACGATTGTCCTCACCATCTTCCTCTCCATCATTATTATCATGACGGTGTTCGGCAACCTGCTGGTCATGGTGGCGCTCTGCAAGGACAGACATTTACGGTGAGTCTATTGTCTTTTCACTACTAGCGGCAATAACAGCGGTCCATTCTGGATTAAACTCCCAACACAATGAGAAGGGTCTATCTGCAACTGTCAGAATCTGTGCAACACACACCTAGCTGTTCGAAAATGCCACATGAAACAGTAAAGCTAGCACTGTGTCAGGCTATAAAACTGATGTGTGTAGTACTGGAAAATCTGGTCAGGCAAAATATTATGTTTCAGTTTTTTGTTTTCTGACGTTTAAATGAAACCTGTTTTTTTAAATCACGTGACAATGATGTGTGTGGCTTTTGGTAAGATATCACATTAACTATATTTTAGAGAAGGTGAAAGCAGCAACTTTGGAAACATCTAATCAAATGTCAAAGCACTCACATTACAGATACTGTGTCCTGAAACATCCTCTCTGAGCACACAGCTAGATTGATATTTAGTGCAAACAATGTGAAGTTTTAAAATTTCAGTTATCGAAGCAGTTTGCAAGGCACTTTGACTTTTACGGATAATTTCTCGATTCTAACTTCTCTCCTCTCCTCTCAGGAAGAAGAAGACCAACTACTTCATAGTGTCACTTGCGTTTGCCGACTTGCTGGTTGCACTGGTCGTTATGCCTTTTGCTGCAATTGAGTTGACCACTGGCCAATGGCGGTATGGAGAGATCTTCTGCCTCGTCCGAACATCTCTGGATGTCCTGCTAACTACGGCATCCATCCTGCATCTCTGCTGCATTGCACTGGACAGGTTTGTGTGTTTTTGTGTGTGTGTGTGTGACAGAAAGATGATGACAGGGATTTTAACCTCATTTTAGGGCTTTGATAAACTACCTTTCTTTCAGACATGCATATCAGACTCTGAGGTGCATACTTGAAACCTAAAATCAGTCAATACATAATTCATACATACATAAAAATCAAATGAAGTCAAGTTTATTTTTATAGCCCAATATAACATACTCTTCTTATCGGAACTCAGGCTTTCTAAGAAAAAAAATGGATGGGGGGCACTTATTTACGTTGGTTATCCAAATAAATTCTGTGTTTAAGATGTCATATATGACAAATGAGACTGAAAGAGATCGTGATCTGATGCTATTTGAAGGGTCAATTCTTAAGGTGACGGTTTGGTTTTGTGTTTACATTATATGGAGTATTGCTTCAAAAACTGTACACAGTAGTGTGTGTGTGTGTGTGTGTGTGTGTATGTGTAATTCCAGGTATTACGCGATCTGCTGCCAGCCGCTGGTCTACAGACACAAGATGACCCCAGTGAGAGTGGCAGTGATGCTCAGCGGCTGCTGGCTCATCCCCACATTCATCTCCTTCTTACCCATCATGCAAAGCTGGAATGCCATTGGCATCGAGGATATTGTGAGTCCTTAGTAGCTAAGATCAAAAACTAAGGAGGGGGCTAGTAATGAGCTTGGTTACATTATTAGTATCAAAAATTTGATTTACAATCCTTCATCAACAAAATGTATAGTATATTTTAACAAAGTATCCCACTGAAGAGTTCATATACCTCCCTCAAATGCCTGAAGAGAGAGATGTTCTTTCTGTGAGGGCAAACACAGCAGAAACCTTTCCAACCTAATATTCTCTGTTTCTAATAACGTCTCCAATCCCTTGAACAATGACACGGTAATGCAGTGATCACAAAACAATCCCAGTCCCTGTGGAGGCTCTCTTGCTGCAAGCAAAGACAGCACTTCAACAAGCATTTTCTGCTGGTAGGGATATGTTTTGGCGTGAGGTTATTTCAGAGCTGCCTTGAAATGAGCTGCAGGACTCCCAGAGGCAGATGGGGGATAGATGAATGTATTCAGCCTCACTTAATGAAATACACGGCTCTTTTCTCTGTCTTTCAGTCAGGCGGCATCCAAACAACAATCTTTTTTTAATAGCCGGCTTGAAGTGATATGTCACAGACGAAATTGCAAAGGACTTGAAATGACCTATGTCTGCACATTTAGGCCAGATTTTAGTTTCTTTTTTTATGTTATAAGTAATGTTTGCCTCCACTTCAGTCACTCATTTTCTTTCAAAAATGTCTGCACTCTTGTTCTGCCCCAAAAAGGAATTGTTTGAAGCTCAAACCTCTTCTCACTGCAGCTGTCACAAAGCCGCAAGAACCGATAATGTTAAATAATGTGGCACAGTATGTCTGCTTGGTTTGAACTGTCTCTGCTCCTTTCTCACAAACGAAAGAATGAGGCTCCACACTCCTGGTGGCACAGTGATTTGAAACTGAGGAGTGTCTGCTCTCTCTTTTCCTTACACCTAGAAGCACTTAATCTGTGTAATATAGATAGTTTTTAGATGCATTTCAGTTAGGATTTCACTTCCCCATTACTCAAAATATCCAATTTATGACCACGCAGAGCTTAGAGGGTAGTTCATCAGTACCCAAGCCCAACTACTACACAAGGGGATGAGAATAAATTCGCTTCTCAGCTTGAGGCACTTCTCTACCTGCATGATTTTCAATTTACTCTGACCTGCTCATATTTTAAATTGAGGTCAAATATATAGGCAGCTTGCCAGATAGGCTAAACCTCTTTTTTGCAGTAAAAGAACTTATAAAACATTATAATATATACATGTTATTACTGTATTTGTAACACTATTTAACACATTACCTCTTTCTATAGCCTAGCATAGCAGGTAGCCTCACCAGAGCTCAAAAATATGCCTAAAATATGCCATATTTGTTTAATTCATACACCAGCACAAAAGTAAACACGACTTTTACTGTTGTGCTAGCTGCTACCTTCACTTACAGTGTTTATGCTAAGCTAGGTTAATCACCTCCCGCCTTGAGCTCCACATTTAAGAACTCTGACTCTGGGAAAGAAGGTGCGTTTCCCAAAATCTTTACCTTATTTCCTTAAGTTGAGGTCATGATTGATAGTGATGAAATGAGGTAACATAGACGCTTAAGCTTAATGTCTAATTCTGACCTTGGTGTATTTTTGATCAATATAAGTTGTTCTATTTTTGTGTCTGCATCTCTTCTCCCTCCCAGATTGAGGAGCGGCGAGCCTTGACTGGAGGCTCCAACGACACAAGCTGCGTGTTTCTGGTCAACCAGCCTTACGCCCTCATCTGTTCTGCAGTGGCCTTCTATGTCCCGTTGGCCCTCATGGTCCTGGCCTACCAGCGCATCTACGTCACTGCCATGACCCACGTACGACAGATCGAGACACTGCAGCGCGCCGGCTCTGCTCCCGTTACTGGAACTGCTCCGGTCATCACTGTGAGGTCCTCCACTTCCTCAGATCCCTCAGAGCACTACCGCCTTAGGACAACAATGACTTCCTCCTCCTCAGAGCAGCCTATAGTAAACAGCCGCATGCGTGTTGAGACTAAAGCGGCAAAGACGCTGGCGATTATAATGGGTTGTTTCTGCCTATGCTGGGCACCATTCTTCATCACCAACGTGGTGGACCCCTTCATTCACTACTCAGTGCCCTGGCAGTTGTGGACAACCTGGCTGTGGCTCGGGTACATTAACTCAGGGCTGAACCCATTCCTGTATGCCTTTCTGAACCGGGCGTTTCGGAGGGCGTTTCTGGTGATCCTCTGCTGTGGGGATGAGCGGTATGCACGGCAGGGGAGCTGCTCCTACAGACAAACCCACAGAGCGTGCTCTGCCGCGTCGGTCAACGGGACGTCTATGGCACTGAGGTAAAGTCACAGTCACACTTGCACCAATTTTTGTCAACATTTGCTCCATCTTTCCTTCAGTTTCATGAAGCCAGTGAGGCTCATCATTTTTTTTCCTATCATAGACTGAATTCCAGTTGGCATACTCACAGATAAAGTCAATCTCATGACTTTGCATGGTAGATATAGCATTGTGTAATATTACACTCGCAAATGACACTGTACCTTAATTTTGGTGTGAAGTACAGTAAATGCATGTGTGAGTATAGGGATGGAAATAGGTCTGAGAGAGTGTGTATGTGCGTGTTGTCCTGCCGTCCTCTCTGTTAAAAGTCCATCAAAGGAGAAAACAAGGCCTCGGGCAGGAAACCAGCCCCATTTATCTCTCCCTGCAAAGAGAGATGGATGTACACCACCTTCTTATCAGGGTCGACCGAGTGCCAGTGGCTTATTGAAAGGTCTTTTTTCCTTGTATTTTGATTGTCTTTGGTGCACTTCACCATAAAGTTGAGAAGAGGGCAGTAGATCGGACCCCTATTTGTTCCTTTGTCTTCCAGTTTGAAACCACAACAAGATTTTGTTTTGTTGCTCTGTTCCTCTGGAAATTGAGAATTTTGAAGTCTCATTAATGTAACCAGGGAACTGCATTTACAAACCACTACTAGGTGATATTCTGTATACATTACTGGTTTGCTGCATAGATTAGATTGCTGCCTTCTTCAAGGCTGTAACTGACTAAATATAATTAATTCCTGTATCAAGTAGATCATAATGCAGATTGGCGTACATCACTACCAGCAGCAAGAGAAAATATCATGGCTTGGTGCTACCATCATCTTCTTTGAATTAAGTAATTATTTTTAATTTAGGCCATGTGTCATGCCCTAATGTATAAATAATAGATGTGAACATGCTGTGGCTGCTCCAGAAATAAATGTTCATTATGGCAAAGCAGCTGTGGTTCTCTGCAAATGGAACATTTTACTAGAAAAAAGAAAACTGTCCTGGACTTAAACTTGAAAATGAACGAAAATGAATTTAATAGTCAAATCAGTTATTCAGTCTCGGTGCTGATCTCAGGTACTATTCCATTATTATACAGTATTATCCCTGATGTTCAACTTTATTGTCTCTGTATTTGTTGCCTTTGTAAAGCCCTCAGTAAAAAAAATCGCCTTGAGCTCACATTTAAGAACTCTGACTCTGGGAAAGAAGGAATTAAAGTTTCCCAAAATCTTTACCTTATTTCCTTAAGTTGATCATGATTGATAGTGATGAAATGAGGTAACAGGCAGCTTAAACAATGTCCTAATTCTGACAGTGTATTTTGATCAATATAAGTTGTTCTATTTTGTGTCTGCATCTCTCCCTCCAGATTTGAGGGAGGCGGCGAGCCTTGACTGGGCTCCACTTGACACAAGCTCGTGTTTCAGTCAGCAGCCTTACGCCACCATCTGTTCTGCAGTGGCCTTCCTTGTCCATTGGCCTCCTGGTCCCACCAGCCTACCAAGCATCCTACGTCACTGCGGCCACGTCACGACAGATGGGACACTGCAAGCGGCGCGGCTCTGCTCCCGTTACTGGAACTGCTCGGTCATCACTGCCAGGGTCTCCACTTCCTCAGATCCTCAGGCACTACCGCCTTAGGACAACAATGACTTCCTCCTCCTCAGAGGCAGCCCTATAGTAAACAGCCGCATGCGTGTTGAGGGACTAAAGCAGCCCAAAGACGCTGGCGATTATAATGGAGTTTGTTTCGCATAACAGGCACCATTCTTCATCCCACTTAGCGTGGTGGACCCCTTCATTCCTCACTCAGTGCCCTGGCAGTTGTGGACAACCATGGCTGTGGCTCGGGTACATTAACTCAGGTTTTAGACATTCCTGTGCCTTTCTGAACGGGCGTTTGGGAGGCGTTTGAGTGATCCTCCTGTGCTGTGGGGATGTAGGCGGGTATGCAGCAGGGAGCTGCTCCTACAGACAACCCACAGGCGTGCCGCGTCGATCAGCGGGACGTCCTATGGCACTGAGTAGGTACGATGCACTTGCCAATTTTGTCAACATTTTGCTCCATCTTGCTTCAGTTTCATAGGCAGGTGAGCTCATCATTTTTTCCTATCATAGACTGAATTCCAGTTGGCATACTCACAGATAGAAGTCAATCTCACTTTGACTTTTGCATAGTAGATATAGCATTGTGGCAACCATTACTCATAAATGACACTGTACCTTAATTTTGGTGTGAAGTACAGTAAATGCATCGTAGTATAAAGGATGAAATGGGTCTGAGAGGTGGCATGTATGTGCGTGTTGTCTGCGTCTCTCTGTTAAAAGTCCATCAAGGAAAAGCCAAGGCCTGGGGCAGAGGCAAGCCCCGTTTATCTCTCCCTGCAAAGAGATGGATCACACCACCTTCTTATCAGGGTCGACCAATTGCCAGTGAAACTGTTAGGAAGATCTTTTTCTTGTATTTTGATTGTGTCTTTGGTGCACTGCCATAAAAGTTGAAAGAGGCAGTAGATCGGACTATTTCATGATAGCTTCCAGTTTGGAAACCACAACAAGATTTGTGCCTCTGTTCCTCTGGAGAATTGAGAATTTGAAGTCTCATTAAATGGGAACTGGGCCTAAACCACTGGGTGATATTGTACAATTTACTGGTTTAGCGATTAGATTGCTGCCTTCTTGAGCTGTAACTGACTAAATATAATTAATTCCTGTATCAAGTAGATCATAATGCAGATTAGCGTACATCACTACCAACCTTGAGAAATATGGCTTGGTGCTACCATCATCTTTGAATTAAGTAATTATTTTTAATTTAGGCCATGTGTCATGCCCTAATGTATAAATAATAGATGTATGAACATGCTGTTGGCTGCTCCAGAAGTAAATGTTTCATTATGGCAAAGCTGTGGTTCTCTGCAAATGGAACATTTACTGAAAAAAGAAAACTGTCCTGGACTTAAACGAAAATGAACGAAAATGAATTTAATAGTCAAATCAGTTGTTCAATCTAGGTGCTGATCTCAGGTACTATTCCATTATGCCACAGTATTATCCCTGATGTTCCAACTTTATTGTCTCTGTGTTGCATTTGCCTTTGTAGTATAATAAAAAAACAAAAAAAACAGACCACTCAAATGCTTGTTACCTTGAAAGCAAACTTTTAACAAGCTATGAATCATCTTAAAGTCATTGTCCATGGGTGATGAATTGTTGTTTGGGCCTGAGTCATCTGAAGTGTTGGTAATATGAAGTTCAGGAGGAACAGATGGAATTTTTAAATTTGTCTTTTTACAGATTGGTATCTTTAATGTATATATAATATCATACAAGTCAACAGATTTTTGTTTTTGTTAGAGCAGGGTCTCATTGGCGTTAATGGTGGTGATTTAGTTGGCGTCTGTGTTTGTGCTCAGCTCGCCAGTGGGGAGGGATGATGGGAGGTGACCTGCTTGTGTCTGCACTGTTGCTTTAACACAAATGCCCATACGGAGATACGAGAGCAATCACACAGCACTTTACACACTTTGTATGGACACAGCTGACAAATTAATTCATACAAAATATGTACAAGCTAAGGTATGTGAAGAGATTGTCTATTTATTTTTTCAGGCTCATATACACATGACATGTGTGCAGTATATACACTTAACATTATATATACATTGAGTGATTTCTACAAAGCAATTAGCTGTTCTTTCCTTGTTCTATGGTGCATGTGCATGCGTGTGTCTGTAGTTTGTAGAAAAGACACAAGTTGACCTGACATCACCGCTCCAGTCGTAGTGGTTTTCGTTGTAATGTGTGTATAGTCTGTGTGCATTTTTCCGGGGTTTCTGTCCGTGTGTGTAGGAAACAGAAAGGCAAACAGTGTTAACTCCAATCTGATGTCCTCTCTTAAGATCTGTTGGACAGAAAACAGACTCAGACAATCAGATTACAGCTGGCAGGATACTGGAAAATGAGATTACTGGAGGAATCCTGTCGAATTATTTTGTCAGAGAGCTCGAGGCGTTCAGGCGACGTCTGTGGGCGGTGTGGATGGTGTATGTGTTTGTGTGGGGGTTTCTCTGCAGTGTGATTTTTCAAAGTTACAAACAAGTGTGGTCTGTCTCTTCATTATTGTTATGTGTGTTTTTGTGTACATGCAGACCAATTTGTTAGACTGATACAAAGCAGATTTGTTTTTTAAATGATCATGATGATGTTTCTGTATGTTTTAGGCCTGAAACTAAACTGCATGTACTTTACATTGAAATGCACAGTTTTCAAAAGTATACGTTTTTAGAATGGCTTTCCTGCTTTCAGTCAACCATTTCTTGTTTTCTCTGCCACTTTTCTCATACTGTAATCTGTGGTGGTTAGTGCCACTGTTTTTCATTTTCTGTGCTGAAGCTTGAAAGGGTAGTTTGTCCATTTTAATCCTTGGTCAACAAAGTTTTCTATTTTCTACTGAAGTCTGGCCACAGGTAATTAATATTAGATTCTCATTCATTTTCAACCGGTATTATGACACTGTATTATGTCACTCTGAAATATTGGATTATGTGGCTCAGAAGGTGATTTTGCCACCTTCAATGACTTTTGCTTGAATTATTTTCAAGAATATTGCTGTTACGGTTGTTTTTGTCTACAGTCTTGAAACTCTTGCAAGGTTTCAAGTTTCCACAAACTGATTTTACTGAAAATATCTGAAAACAGTCACTGCCCACAGGGGAAGAAAACATCAACACAGTAACCTCAGAACACTGGAAAATAGTCAGCAGTACATAATATTTGAATTAATAGGCAAATACACACAGAACAACCAGTCTGGTCGTATAAGATGAAAATGGATGTTCGGGCATATACGACATGGGTGCAAATACCCTGAGCAGTGGGTCCATTTTAATTTGTCATTGCAAATTAAAACTGGCCAGAACTTATTGACCTTTGACCTCTTTTTATTGATAAACCAATACGTTTTTCAGTTTTTTCATTGTGCTTTCCTGCTCTGCTGACAAAGTATGGTCATGAAAGAAACAGCATTAATGTGATCTTTCTCCACGATGAAAATCCTCAGGCCATTTCTCCTGAGTGGTCCTAACAACAAACAAACACACACACACACACACACACACACACTGTAGACACACACAGTTCCAGCAGTGGATAGTAGACACTTGTTTGTGATTAGAGTCATAACAAAGACCCTGTGTTGTGCCCACTGGTAAAGAAAGTAGAAAAGGCATCTAGGCTATCTGAAAGAGTTTAAAGCTGTTGTGTAAATATAGCCACGTCCCTCGTGTCCTTGTGTTACTCCAGACAGAAGATACTGTACAACTTTGTTTTACAGTATTTTTTTGGGTTGTTTCATATTGAGAGTGGAATCAATCTTCACATCTAATTCTCTGCAAGAAGGTGAATGTTTTTCATTCTTTTATCTTTATCTGGTGTTAAATGTTACATGTAAATGTCAAGGTCATGATAAGCATCTGTCCTTTATGCTAATGCTACTGAGGCAGTGACCAGAATCAAGACAAGAACTGTAGAATTAGACAAAAAACAAAAAAACAAAAACAACAACAACACAGAAACACAGTGATGGATTCTGTCTACATTTGCTTTTTCTACAGTGATGACTCCACTCATCCAAAGTTTAATCTCTCCTCATGTCCTCTGTAGTTTCTCTGTGATTATCTCAGCTCTGTCATCTTCCACCTCTTTCCAAGCAGCTGACATCAGTACCTACTGTAAAACAGCGTGGGCTGAATGTGTGAGCTTGAACTCAAAAATAAAAGTATGGGCGTGAGTTTAACGAAAGTGAAATGTGTAATGTAAAAGAGTTTCATGTTCACGGAGATTACAAATTAGCTGCCTGTACCTTTTATGGACAATTACCTATTTAAGTACAGTGTAGTTAAACATTTAAGGGTAGCCAAAGTGCTATTATGAAAATTTGTTCCCCCCAAGCGTCATATGTCTGGTGAGAAAAATAACAAGCTACAGCTCAGAATGTCAAACTCTTCCTGTAACAGTTAATCAGGTTCAGTGTGATCTGGCCTGAGTTCACCTTCAGCCCCGTGCATTTGAGATCCACAAGTCCTGTTGAATTCGATAGATACAGCCAAGCAGCGGTGTACAATCAGTGTGATTGTTATGTGATGCAGATTTCTTGCATAAATGCCAAAGCAAAGCACAGCTGTTAAGTGATTTGAAACCAGGAGAATTTGAAATCTCTCTGGTTGGTGGGTGGCTCTTCGTGTTCAAGCAATTGTTTCTGTTTTTTCCATTCTGAATGCTTCTGTATTTTGATTGTTGAGATAAGATGTAACTTTCAGCTCCATGTAGGGAAATTCAGTCTGTGCCTGAGGATTCAGCATTAGAAGAAAATAAATGAGCAGTGAGTGCAAACATGCAATGTAAAATAGCTGTAGAAATGCTACTATTATAAAACCAGTAACCTATTGAACACTTTGTGGATGATTGCTGGGTTATATTAAAAGGGCACTCCACCATTTTTTCACTAGCCAAGAGGAGAACTGCTGTACGTGTTAAAACAAATATACTGTATAATGTCTCAGAGATAGTGATGTCATCAGGGTTATTTCAGCTTGGGCTTGGAGACTGCAATATTTAACAGAAAGGCTGTGTTAAAGACTTAAAGTTTGGGGGGATGCAGGCAGGGAGGAAGAGGATGCATGAAGGGAAATGTAGGGTCCAGGGTTTCTGGAGCCTGGCCCATTCCAGGGACTAAAGGTTGGGGGATTTTGGCCTCCGTGGCTTTGATTTTGACCATTTTTTTCCTCCCAAGTTTCATAGTTTTATGGAAATACAATACTAAGTCAGTGCAGGACCCCTCTAATCTGTTAGTAGCAATTGTAGATCATGTGATTGATAAGAGACAGAGAAGTTTTGGGCAAGTCATGTCACAAATCTTCATAAGCAAATTGCAGGTCAATTTGAAGTCTTCCGGGACTTGAAGTCTTAGCTTTTGAAATTAACATTTATTTGGTTAATTTACCCCTCACATCATCAGGAGAATTTGACAGTTCAGTTCAGTTTTATTAGTCATATGCAGGTTAACGCCGGGTCAACAGTACAATGAAATGTGCTGGACGAGAAACCAAACCGGAGACCGTATTTGTTGCAAGATGCTAGAGAAGAACAGCGTCAAAAATCACAAACTACCCAAA
Source organism: Lates japonicus (assembly GCA_033238685.1). Classification (NCBI taxonomy): domain Eukaryota; kingdom Metazoa; phylum Chordata; class Actinopteri; family Centropomidae; genus Lates; species Lates japonicus. The sequence goes on along the minus strand of BRZM01000021.1, from coordinate 1,914,914 downwards.
CCTTGGTGATTATCTCTGCAAGCTTCAGCTCCTCCTGCTCAGATTGTGGTTGAACAGGCTGTATCACTTTCTGCAGGTGTGTAAATGTATGAATGAGAAACAGGCCACTGGTGGAAAAAAGCTTGTTTTATCGACCACAGACACTTAGTTTAGACAGACAGGCCGGAGAAGTGTAAACACTCCACTCTGTGATTTATTATGAGACCTGTATGATTTATTATTGTTTGATTGAAACCTAAAATTCTCCAGCTGCTCCTCTCTTTTTTTTTTCCCCTCAGATTTTTATCTTTTGTTTCTTCGATTCTTTTTTTGTTGAACGCTGGTGTGAAATGTTTGTCTTGTTTCTATAATCACCTTTCTTCTCTCTCCATTTCCAGTCTGCTACTTGCCCTCTCTTTACCAATGTGATTGTGATTATCTTAAAAAAAAAAAAAAAATCAGATGGAAAGAATTTTTTAAAAGAGGATTTCTGGTATTTTTGCCAAATTGAGACAAAACGTAAGGAAGAGAAAGAGAGGGATTATATGAAGTAAAGGTCTCTGTTGATCACTGGCTCTCCAGGGTGTCCCTACCTTTCTTCTGTTCTTTCTGATGTTGTTTATCATACATGTTTTAGAATAAAAGACTAAAGAAAGGAAAGAAATTAGGAGAATAAAACTTGAAAAACTGTCACATCTGAATAATAATGAATAAGCAACATAATCAAAATGCCAAAACCCAGACTGTTGTCCTGATTGCTTCATGTTCCACTGCTGTCACACCTCCTCCTTCCTCCGTTTTTGACTTGGTTTGGGTGTTCTGAACTCATCTGTGATCCTAAATGAAACTCATCTCTCCCGCAGTCTCTCCATCCAGCTATGGCTTCGCTCTCCTCTGTAATACAAACATAGTTTCCTTGGTGACAAATTGAACCACAGAATGGACCCACCTGGACAAATCAGCTCTTTGAAATTCAATTAAGGTGGTCTATTTTCTGAGAGGGACAAAAGCCTTGCTTTGTTTCTCGTCCTTAAATATGATTTTGGGCACTGAGGACCTTCTGTGTGGTATTTCGCTGACTTGAAACTCAGACTCAGCTCTGCATTTACTGTAGTCAGCCTTTCAAACAAGAGCTGGATTCGTTTTAAAATAATTTACGATACATTAAAATGCAACAGCACAGTACTGTATATTACAGACAACATGCACAGCCACAGGCTGCTGTCTTTTATTTCCTGGTGATTGTTTCATTGCAGTCTTCAAAATCAGGGCAGGAACAAAAGGGAGCCAGATCTCCTGCAGGACTTCACCTCAGATGACTGTTGGCCTGACGGAGAGCAACTGCTAAAAAAAAAAAAAAAAAAACTACCGGGAAAATAAGCCCTAACTTTATTTCAGCATTAAAACGTTACGATTGAACTTTGCATCAGATCTCTTGCCAGGCCTCTGATGGGGCTTCTGAGGACTCATGCTATCACAGTTTCCCATCGTTCTGTGAGAAGACTCAATCTCTATTCCGAATTGCTAAAGCTGGTTCACTCTACACCTTTCCCAGCTCATGTCACCAACAGCACATGAGTGTGATCACACCTGCGAACAGTCCAAACCATTCTGGGAATCGTTGTATTTTGTGCTGTGTTTGTTTCAATTATTTCCTCTCATTTTTGTTGATCTCATCGCTGCTTTTAATTTTCATGAACATCAGGGTTGGAAACTTGCTGGAAACAATTCCCATGTATCCCAATAGAGTATATGTCCAACTTTACAACACTACAATTGAGTTTTAGTGGTGACATAGTTGCCAGAAGTCTCTGGTCAATCTTTAACTGCTGACCTTGTTTTAGCTTCAGGTGAATCTCATACTTTACATTTCTCAGTCTGCCCAAAAGAGAGAAAAATAACCGACTCATGTCTGATGCAGACGATAGAAAGGCTCAGTTTAAATCTGACATAAACACAGGCAGTGGGCATACGTTGTGCAGGGTTGATATTAAATTTGGGGATGAGGTTCAGGCATTCTTAGGATTTGTTTGTTCATTTATTATCATTGTTCTGATCATGTGTTTTTACTTTAAACTCCGTCTGTAGAGCAAATTTCCCCCCAAAGGAGCAATGGAGATTTAATTCAGTTCAACTCAGTTAAACTGTTTTCTAGGAAACTGTTCGGACGTCGTGTTCTCAGTTAGAGCTTCGGTAGCCTCTCCCTGCACACCAAACATTAAATATGACTTTACTGCCCCTCGTTACTTGATGAACTGTAAACTGTTGCTGTCTGAGTGTATGTGTGTGTATGTGAGGGATGTCTGGTAGTCCATTGCTGTGTTTTATAGGTCGTAAAATATACAGTTAGATAAATGATGGGGAAGAAATTGCTCTGAGAAAGAGAAACTCAATCTAAAGGGCACAGTGGTGAAGCACAAGTTCGGTAATAAGGACAGGATGGCAGGGATTGCATGTTTAAATATTATGACACTTTTCCCTGGATTTCTCACCAAAACTTACGTTTCATTTCATGAGTGGTTAAGTGAGTGAGTGAGTCAAGTGAGAAGAGGGAGCACAGAGACTAACTACACTGGGAGAGGGGAGACACAGGTGCAACACATTGGGGCGGGGCAAACAATCACAGCAGCTGGAAACACACGAGGGCAGGAAGCAGGATCTGAAATAAGAGGGAAGGTCACTGATACCAAAATAAAACAGGAAATACTGCAAACAGTGAAAATAAATGAAACCTGAAGTGTGTTGTTTTATTTGCCTAGCCTTACCCAAATCTTGGCTATATTTCATTTGCCATGCACTTATTTTATGAATAATTTTCATACTATATGCCTCCCCTAAAGTTTTAATCTCAATAAAATGTTTAATGAGTCGACTGTAACCACCAGGCTAACAGTAACCTACATATGAGGAGATGCAGACACGAGGGACTTAATGTAGTTGGACTGAGGGCGAGGCCAGACAGGGTCAATTCAGAGATTTGATTAGCATGTGTCATACTTCATTCATTACACTTCCTCAGTATCAGGATGCATACATTGTTAAATGTTCTCAAGTTTGTTTTGTTTATTTGTAGGGGGAAGTTGGATGACATATGTTTGCCACAGCCTGTTTCTCACACCACTACACACATTCACGCGGCCCTCTGCCACCCAGCCGCCGAGATGCTCGACTCTCGCGGTCACGAGTTCTGCTAAAATGCACGTTAGGACAGAAAGAGTACTTCTTGTTTACCTTCCTCTTCCAAATTTTCAACTGCCTGTGTGCAATTTTCTGCATGATGTAAGCACTCCAATGAACCAGGCATTTATAGAGATTTTGTAAAATAAATAAATAATAAATTGTTTTGCCCTGAGTGTTTTTCTACTTTTGTGTTTCCTTAGTAACAGCGAGCAGGTAGGAGAAATTGGTGAACAGTTTTTCTGAACTCCCAGCTTAGTCATCAAACAAGTCACAGACTGATTTCACTCTAATGTACTTGACAGATGAGACAGAATTACATCTGACAGCCTTTAATTCTAAAAAGACTTATGTCTTTGGGGAAAAATGTCTGTATGTTTAAAGAAAAAATGAAAACTGAGACTAATACGACATCTGAAATGTAAAGAACCATCATCATACCATCAGTCATTGTTTCTAGAATAGACAGTGGTTGTTTTTAAATAATGGTCAACTCATATGTAGTGTGACAAAACCTCATTTATTCAGTCATGGCTGCTAGGTTGATATTTCTGTGTTTAAGTCTGATTTACAGCTTCTGCACGTTTTTTGGCTTATTAGCTTTTATTTCATCATGTTCCACTCAGATAAGAGAAGGCGTGGTGTGTATCTGGCATTGTACAAAATATGCCAAATGCCATTTTTTCTGGGTCTGTCTCCTGAAAAGTCTCATGAATATGACAACTCTCTCTTTTTTTGCCTTGTGAAACTGGGGTTTCAGAAACAATGACCTTCAGATACTCGGATAGATCAGGATTCCATCAGATATTAGTTTCATGCAGCCTGTCTGCAGAGAGCGTGAATGCATCCTAAGATAGAACAATGGAAGATGATGGGCAGCTTGAAGCGAGGCGTCTCCTTCGTTGTCAGATCTGCCATAATCTATCAGTGCTGATGTTCTTCTCCTGCTGCTTTCAAGATAGATTTTGGCTGCAAACAGCTTCCAACTGTTTCAGCTTTTGCCAAAAGATTGAATCTGGACTGTGTTGTCATACTTAAGTTATAGCAACTGACATGATTGCCTGTGTTTGCAATTGTATGTGTGTTTGATTGATGGAAAAGTAGTTGGGTGTTTTTTGTCATCCAGGTCATGGTTATCCAAGAAGGGTTGAATCAAGTGCCAACTGAACCTGGTTTTCAGATACTTGAAGACATTTCACCTCTGATCCAAGAGATTTCTTTAGTTCTGACTGACTAGGGATTCCCAGCCAGGTCTGTGGGGCCATTCAGTTTTTACCTGAAACTTCCCACCAATCTGAACTGAAGAGGCATCTACAACCAAGTCCAGTTGGCTCTCGATTCAGCCCTTCTGAGGTGTACAGTAGTGATCGCCCAGTGGTTCTGTGGTCTTCAGAGCTTGGTCCAATATTACTGGTGCAGCCAGATAAAACTCTGGGCTAGGCTGCATGTCGATCACCTCATAATTGAGTTTTATTAAATAAAAACAGCCGTCACTTGGGGGTATAAATAGATAGAGCGATTGGATTTCTGAATCAATGAGAAAGGATGACTAAACCTCAGATGGAGGAGCTTTGTGGCAAAGACAGAATGGCTTCGCACACATACACACATATCTAAATTTCCATTTAATCCTTCAAAAAAGACCATACATTTATGTACAACTGCTTACCATTTCCTAAGGGTTTTAGATCATATCACTATTATACTTTATGGACTAAAGACAAGAAAAAAAATAGGAAAAAATAAGTTTTTCTCCTCTAATACCAATGCTGATACTCAAACTCAGGGTATCAGCAAGTACTCCTGTCTGACTCTTGTCTGATCCAACACCAATGCTGTCTTTTCCCCAAATTTAACGTCTGTAAAATGTGTCTTTGCTGCATGAAACTCGTTGGGAACTCACAATTTACATAAGAATTTATGTCAATGAACCTCACGATAAGTGAAGATCTCAGGCTTGTGCATATTTTAATTACAACTTTCCAGACAGTTTATGAGACTGTGTCATTACACTACATCAACCTTAGTTAAATTTGTACTGTATCCTGGCCATCATGTTCATCTTGTTTAATGCATGTGACGCACATGGTTCATGCCTTAGGATTACTTACAAACAGCGCTGAGCTGCTGTGAGTCATTAGTGATCAGAGCCAATACTGCACTCACTGTCCTCTGTTTGTTCACAGAACAGCTGAGAGAAGAGGAGACATACGGCCTCATTACATGCCTCTGTAACACTTTCAGTTAGTATTTATGAGCAGCACTGTGTATAACCACCAAATAAAAGGTTCACACACTAAAATGTAGTTGTCAATTCACCAGTTATGGGTTCAAATTGTTGACAAATACATTAAAAAACACTTACAATTACATAATAGACTGTATCATTATAGACATGACAAAAACAGGAAATATAGCAGCCAACTCTGAATAAACATCTAGGCGTCCTTGAATGCACCGCAAATAAAACCCTAGGTGATGTTCATTTTGCCAGTTTGAGGTCTTTGTAAAAGTTTGTTTTGTAGTAGAAAATCAGTCTCACCTTTAATGGTAAACTTTGAAAAATAGTTAATTAATAGTCAACAGTGATCACCCTTTACTTAATGAAGTTAAAAAAAAGTACAAAACCACTGGTACAGGCCTTGAGATTTGGTACATTTTACTGAAATTATAATAAATAAGTTTGAAATATAGAATTATATGGAGCTTTCTCCATGTGGTTGACAACACAAACCTAAAAACAGGGCCGGAGAAGATTTCCCTGTATCATATTCACTAATAATTTGCCATGAGTTAAAGTGAGGATAAAGTTAGGAAAAAGATAAAGTTAGGTTTAATGCGTGGACAAGATTTTATCTAAGAAAAGGGATATGATGTTAAAATATGCAAATAAGAGACAAATGCGATCTTTCATTTTGATGCCACACACACTTAGACATATGCAAACACACAGACATACATAGTCTAAAATAGAAGCAGCATCTCACTATCTGGTAGCCCATCTTTGAGCAGGAAGTGAGCTGGTTTAACTTCAATGGGACACGGGGAAATCAGGTCCAAACCTCAGTGAGATGAAATCATTTTCATTCTTCTCTAACAAAACAAGCTCTGTTTGGAGAAAGGAAGGGATTTTCTTTGTTTTCTTAAAGCCAGTGCATATGATGGGAGTCTGCACAGGCACACAGAGACAGGACTGGAGCTGAGTGATGTGGAAAAAATTAATATAACATCCATTATAAGAAATTCAATATTGGCATATAGCACAAGCAGGACCACACTAAATAATTAAACTGATCTCATCCCAGTGAACTGTGCAGCCATATAAAGTATGATTTGAACTTGTTTTTTGTTGTTGTTCTCATTTTTCAAGATTTACTCAGATTTAGGAATATCATTTCAGCATTGTGTGACATGAGTGATCAAATCATAAAGCACTGGACATTATGATGCAAATGAAAATGGTATGTTTTACATGCAACAAAGCTCTGTTGTGGTGTCAGCTCACTGCATGTTTTTTTTTTTCTTCTTCAGAGTGGCTGCACATTCACCCACAGCAAAACACCACAAAGCCAAACATGCAACACAGAGGATTTTCTGTCCTAGAAACCCAGTTCACGCTCATAAAGAGGCCACAGGACACCAGTGAGGCGTTTGTGGGGCAGAGTTTGTTCTCTGAAGTGCCACAGCTTTAATGTTTAAGCCATTTTTTGCCATCTGAATGTAGTCTTAGTGAAGATTCAACACCTGCGTTCACATTTGTCACTGTGTCTTCTGTGTTTTTCATTTTCAGAGAGGCAAAGACACTCCAGTTGAGCGTCTCGGGTTTCTCAGAACACAGTTTGATGTTAGAGGACGAATGAATCTGGCTCAGGAACCTTGTTATCTCTTGAGATGTGAAGTTAATGAGCTTCAGGTATGAGGCGCCACACATAATAACACTAAACTGATTAAACTACAATCATAATCACTTTTTATTTTGGGATTTTCTCATTTGTTTATGGACTATGTGAATGCTCAGTCCACCCAGAGCTTTTTGATTAACTATAGTGCACTGTACATTCATAAGTTGGTGCTCTGTTGTGTCCCTTGATGTTCCACTGTGTGGTGTCTGATTCTGTTTAGTCCCAAAGAAATACGATAGTCTTCAATTCAGAATGACACTGGGTCTTGATAGAAATGTCTGCCTCCGAAATTAGATGGACCTGGATGCAAGCAGCAGATATTTTATGCATTCACCACCAGGTGTGAAAACAAATGTCATGGAGGAGAGAGCCACATTGTTTATAGCACTGTGTAGAAAAAAGTAAAAACCCGGGTCTCTAAAAGCCTGTGATGTATTATTAATCTGGTTGAGTGGCCTGTATGATATCCATAATCTTACATGCCAAAACAAAAACAAATCAGACTTACAAATGACAGGGTGATACCGGGCACAAATGTCTTTTTGTTTGCCATGGGAAGAGCTGAGTGGTCACACTTCTGCTTCCTGTTTCTGTGTTTAGGTCTTTGTTGTGCTCATGAGATCGTATGTCAGCACAGTTCAGGTCAGTTCAGGTGCTCCTAAATCATAGAAACTACATTTAGCCAATCATAAACAAATCATAAACACAGGCTGATCAAGCAACCCAGCAGCAGAACTGTATCATTCACAAGTTGGATTTTGGGTCCCAAGTTGCATCCTTTGATTTCCAGTTGTTCTGTCCAACATATTTGTTGCACTAGAAACACTGAAGCCTTACTGGCCCAGATTCTGGGGTATCAGAATGAATTCACACTGCCAACTAGCTGATGAATTTCCCTCGAGTACTGGAGCTGTCCAAGCAATGCTCCAGTCTGTACTTGTTGTTCTCTCTCTATGTGTGCATGGACGTGTGTGAAGATAGGAAAAACTCTTGGTTATTTATTTAATTGAATAAAAGTAGGAGCTAGTTTGGCATTAGTCAGTTTGTGTGTGACCCCATGTGTTCAGGCTGAAACTCCCAAAATACTGTCAGCCAAGCGTTACCATGGTCGTAGCGATGTGAAGTGTACACAGTTTGCAGTTAATGGGCTAAAATGTGTTATTCATCAGTATGGCTTTCCAAGAAGAATTCCAGACAGTAGTAAGTGAATGAAGAAAGAGTAAAACTAGCTCCACCAATATTATGTGACCAACTTGTCAAGGGATCTGTAACTGTGACCCTTCGGTCACAGGCATGCTTGTACCATTCAGGCTAGCACCGCCACCACATCCCACTGCCCTGCTCCTTAGTGTTCCTGTGGGAAAACATGCCTTATCATCCCTCCCCATCAGCGCTCCTTCCTCACTCCTTCAGCTCCGAAATCAAGGAGATAAGAGTGAAATTTGATTATTTAATGTCCCCGAAAAGATATTAGCGCAAAATTAAAGGAACACAAACCTCTCATCTATCTCATGTCAATCTCTCTTAAGGTCACGTTACGGATCAGATGATGTTTTCACCCCAGTGACTTACAGAACAATGAAGTTGTTTTGCGCCTGAGAGGGAGTCAGGGAATTTTTGTAATTGAGAGTAATGCACAAAGCGGAAATATGTAAGGCTGCGTGAAGTATGATTTTTCATTCTTCTAACAGCAACAATAGGATTGTACCAAAGATTTTTACCCTCACAAAAGACATGCAAACACATTGTTGGCAAGGGGTTATTAGAGTTTCTAAGACAGTTTTTACATTTTATTTGTATTTCTCGACATGGACCGTGACAGTGTAATGACAATGTTTTGTCATTAAATTTATTGTAATGATGTTTCATGTTTTCTTAAAAAATGCAAAGCAGTTTTTTGGGGTCAAATCCACATATCATTGGAAAGGAAAAAAAAGGACTGCTTCCCATCAGAAAACAATAAATAGCCTCAAGCAGTAAAAACTGTTGACACCACACAGCCAGAGGTAGCAGAAACAGCCAACATACACAAACGACTGCATAAACAAAAAATAGAACAATAAATATTGTTTTCAAACCTCATTTGAAATGTCTGCTGTCAGTTAAAATCCTCCTCTTTCCCAAAAAAGAACTAAAATCCTTTAAGAATCAGATCATGAAGGCCAAATTTCCTCCTTTCTCACGATCTGATCGTGGAGCTTTTTGATGTGTGTTTTGATCCACTGTTTCAATTTGTCAGACTGGATTTCAGCCACAGATCAAACTGACTGACAGATAAGTGCAAATCTGGCAGCATATAGATGCCAGATGCAGTTATGAACAGTAAGCTAAATATATGACCTGTACTGGGCTGTTTTTAACTTGACTTTTTGTCTGCAAGCTGCTACATAGGAATTCATACATTTCCACTGAAAGATCTTGAGTTTGTGGATTCAAGAAATTATAACATATGAATGCTTTTAATAGTACTGAAATGTAGTTGGGTGGTATTATTTTTTAATATCTTTTTTTTTTTAAAGAAAAAATTTGTAGTGACGAATACATGTTTGATGTAGGTGCTTCACAATAAAAGCCACCCCTTATTGTGTTAGTGTAATACAACTCTGATACAGCTGTGAATGAGTGAATAGTGATTCAATTCATAAGATAAATTTATGTTTGGTTAACATGCTGCTGCATTTTTTATCTAAATCCCTTGTATGTGTAAGAACAGTTTGAATACAGTGCAGAGATGGCACACTCCGCCACTCAGCCACAAGGAAAACTACTATGTACAGAGGTAATGTAAAGACATCAAAGGGCCATTGCTGAAAAATGCAGACCATAAATAGTGTCAGAAATGGGTGTCACGCACAGGGAGACCTGACAGCCAAATGTTTAGAGTGCATAACTTTTGGGTCCTGAGCAGTCACTGGTTTGACTCCAAGCTGGTTGGACCGTTTTCTTCTCTCTTTCCCCACCTTTCATATGAAATAAAGGCATAAAAATGCCTGAGCCAAGAGTTTCATGAAAGTCTTGAGTTTAAAATTTCAGTATACATCAGTTCTGCCGTTCTCTTCCCCGTGGTTCAGTTAAGGTCCATTTACCGCTTATAAACTCAGAATAGAAACAAACATTTTCCACATATCTAAAGCTTCCCATGAGACAAATTAGTAAAATACTACAAGATGTTTCTCTTCTCTCTCCCTCTCTCTCCCTCTCTGAGCATGCATCTTCACTGTTCTCTACAAGTTTTTCATTTTTATCATAATTGACAGCTGACACAGCATCATAAAATGTTTCACTGCCCACAAAGTACACAAAATGATGGAAAATAACCAAAATGCTCATGTGCTGCAAGAGAAATCCCTCTCACCTTTTCCTCTTTTTTTCCTACTTGGACAGTGAAAAAGCAGACAGAGAGACAGATTAGAGGAGACACAGGAGGGAAAGCTCTGGTGGGAGTTAACCACTAAACTATCTCTGGACTAAAGTGTTAGCCCTGCAGTTTCATGAAACTGATGTTATAAGATTTGATTCAACTTGTGGGAAAGTTCCAACACTCTCTTCCCCCATTTTTTTTTCAAAACTCTGGGAATGTTCTGTTATGGGGGAAAAAATAGCTGTTTCAGTGTTTTTAATGCTACAGATGAGACTTGCCAAATTAAAGCCACAATGCCTGTGGTTAAAAGCTGTTACACTCAATGTCCAAGAGACATGTACCATGCATTGGACTTATATATTTTGTGTATCATATATCAGTTGATATGTGTAGTCAAAACATCTGCCCCAGCCTTACGGGTAAGATTTAAGGATAACATGTTCCTGTTTTGATTATGAACAGTACCATATATGTAGGTCCAGCAAAGTGACCTGTACTTCAACTGAATGTGAATTAATTTGAGGTGATGAGAACTATGAACAACATCTTTGTTCTAGCAGTTCTGTGATGCTGTTTTGGTGAAGCTGTACATATCAATTTAAATGTGAATCAGTCTTAAGCTGCGGGATGAAACTGAATCGAAAGTGCCCCCAAAGGTTAAGGGAAGTATTAATTTGATGATGCTAAATGTAAGCATGTATTTGTTTATGACTGAATTAATGCAGGTTTCGCCTTAATCCCACGCAAAGTCGATGCATGTAGTTTTCACATAATGCCGTCCATGGGGTCAGATCTCTGGGATAAGCAGAGTTTTGCTCTGCCTTATAAAGAGCAATACATGAAAAAAATACTATTGGAAGAGGATCTATTTAAGGATTTCTGCATGACAATTCAATTAAAATAAACTCAAACTTCTAATCTTCCTCAAGGCAGTAGGAACAGCTGTTGCTGGCAGAGGTTTGCTGTTGACTCGAGACTTGAGCTTCCAAAGAGAAGCTGCTGCCGCCACTATCATTCAATTTTTTCAGACCACTATGCACAATAACACGACTTGAAGAATGCTTATGCAGATACCCTTTGTACTCAGGATAGTATGTATGCATTTTGTGGGACATTCGATCTCAGGAGCTGTTTTGATTTCATGTTTTTAGGTTGACTATGTAACATCTATCCAGGGACGACTGATGTAAAAGGGCCTTTATGTTAACTTTGGCCTATTTACAATGTTTATTAATGTGGACTGTCTGTGTTAAATAACCCCATAAATAATAGATGTAGGATACTTCTGTATGTAATAACCAGGACATGGACATATCTGTGTTTACGTAACTTGGATTTGCAAACACATGAATCAAAAGTGAAAATAAAGTTTAGATGATCACCTATCCACCTGCTAGAAATGTTAAGTTCAAACCCAGTTGTCCCATAAATATCAGTGAATGAGCAACTCAAGCATGATTAACATTTTTATTGGTATGTTTAGTCAGCTCAAAGCACTTGAAGAAGTTCAGAGAAAGACTGTTGTGGTGAGATGCGTTGACTCTTTGCAGTTTCTGAACATTTTGTCTAACCAACCAGTCCTGGTCTGTATTCTCAGCAGTCCACCTCATGCTCCTCTGTATGACTTTTCTCTCGGTGTGTAAGAACTTGGAACTAAATGGAATGGAATGGAATTGGAACAAAATATTACCAGGATGCAAAATACATTTCCCCAAACATATTTGTCAATGCAAATTTGCTGTGTATAACTGCGTTTCATCCCGGGCAGTGTTGGATTTTTGTGGGGAGATTTCTGACTTCAGACTCATTCCATATGTGTTTGTAATCCGGTTGCCTGTTTCCCTGAATTTCCTCTTCAGTATTTCGGGGTGGTATTGTCTAACACTGATCCCTCCCTCTGGCTGGTGGATGTTGGGAATCTTATCTGCGACTGTCTGACAGACGGACGGACAGAGAGGCAGAGCCATGTTTGGACAGTAAACAGACTCCCTGTACAGAAAACACACCAAACAGAGGAGCAGAAGTTACGGAACATTTCTGTTTATCTTTCCCCCATTGCCTCTTCACCCTGGACATGCCTCCATATCAGACTGTGTGTGTGTGAGAGAGAGAGTGGGTGGCCATTGTAGTAAATGATCTAATAACAATTTGCCAATCAAAGGGACTTACCAGAAGGAATCCACCCGGACTTCCGTTTAGGTGTGTGTTTGCTTGTGTGTGTTTCCTGTTAGTCCCTTTGCTAGTGAGTTGCCTCAGTCTTCTCACGACATAAAAGATGACAAAATTCCTCCAGGGTTAAGGACTTTTTGCCATTGCAAGTGGAGCATAAATTGGAGTGAATGTTAATTTTCATTTTAACCTTTAAGACACACTATTGGAAAAGGCTCATTACCCATCATACTCTCAGTGGAACGCTGAAATTGTTTGCTCTTTACAGCAACAGCAAGACACTGAAAAACATTTTGCAGTGAACGGGGCTGCATGTCAAAAGTCGTTCCTGTAACTATGAGGAATTTAAACCTCAGCATTTTAAGGGTTTTGTGAACCTTCCATGTACATTTCTCTAAATGAAGTTCAGCCTTGCGTAAATATGTGTTTGGAGGAGGACATAGTTTAATTCTATCAGTTTGTGATCAATCAATAGTGATTTCCTTTTGTATAACCTCTATCTTATCTTTAGTATCAGTTTGATGTATCTGTGATGCCTAATTCAAGTTTATAAAAGACAAAGACAGTGTGTAATTTTCTGCATTGTTTTTGCACATCACGATTTCTATTATGTGTTTCTGCCATATTTGGAAACAGTAAAGCTGTCATTGCTGTCAGAACATCATGAACAAACATCTATAAATAAATTAATTTTGCTGCTGTTTTCTTGAGCTCCATCTAGTTGGTTGTAAACAGACCAGTGAGAAAATATACTATAGGCCCACTAAATCATTAAATATTTTCATCTTTGCTATGTTATGTGTTTTCATATTTAAAATTTGTACTTTAAATAAACTATCAAATGCCAGATTCTCCTTTTGCCACTTTAAACCACTGTCATCTGCTTGAATCCTTCAGAACGGGTCACCTTTTTTCTCCTGCCCCCCCCCCCCGTTGCAGAGGACTTTGCCACCAACTTTGAGAAAAATGTTGAAAGTGGTTCCCAGTCAGTCTTTTCTCATTTCCCATGCCTCTTCCCTCGTCAATTCTCACTGACCCTGCCACAGAAAGCCATTTTCTCCGCTTGTTCCTGCCAGCAGAGCCATGTCTGCTTTGACCTTAACCTTTTCTCCAAACCTTTTTTTTTTTTTTTTTTGCAATACCAATCAAATCTTTATTTTTTTTTTGTTTTGTTTTTTTACTTGATTGTTTACTAAAGTTTACAAAGGAAGTCTCTGTCTCTCTTTCAGATTGTCCTTCCTGCCAAACCGGAGCTACAGTGACAACGGGCGGACGATACTGGCCAATGAGCAAGAGTCCCAGGACTCTCTTGGACCACTATGAGGGAGACTTAACAGTTACAAAGCTGTGATACAATTAGCTGATGTGGAGGACCTTTTGAGTTCTTGGCCTCTTTATTCTCAACAGTCTGCTGTGACCTGAACTGACTGGTCCATTTATGAAGATGTTGTCTTACCTGGACATTCACTCTGTGACCCAGCATCAAAAATTCATGTGACTTTATATGTGCGTTGATGCTGTCCAGGGTAATTCAATGGTTAGAGGCACTACTGCTGATCTTGGGGACTTTGAAGGTGTCCTTGTGCCCATGGACTGAAAAACACTGCCAGTTTGTTCCCTGATCTGCTCACATTCTAAACTAAGAAACAGTTATTCTCAGTCTAACATCTGGATCGTAGGACGTAAAGATCAAGTCAGGGGTCCAGACATTAGAGCAAACTGCTTTTAAACCCTGGCCAACAAGATTTCAGAAGCAGGAAGTTTCCTCTGCGCTTCAACCTCTCTGATGACATTCCATCATAGTATAAAACCAGCTTCCTTTTTGGTGCCATGTTGTGAAGGAAAAACAAGGCATAACACAGCGGCTGGTCACACAGGTGACTGCAGGTCTTTTAGATTAAAGATATTGTATTGTATACTTAGCCTTTACTAGCATCAATTGTCTTTAATTGGACTCTTCAACAAAGATAGCACTCTGAAACTGCTGGTTGCGACATAAAAAAAAAAAGGACATATTTATTTGTATCCATCATTCCCTATTCAGTTTTGAAACAGCCGTAAACAAAAAACCAAAGACTGAGGATGAGGATTTTTTCCTCACAGGCAGGCATTTTGTGATGAAATACAGCACAATTTAAATGGTTTGTTTAAGTTGCAATGAAATACTAACCAACATTACCTTTTTATGGCACATAAAATATTATTGCACTTAACCTGTGTGGTTTAAAGTTTCAAATCTGTTGCACCTCTGACCACATCCAAAAATAATATGGTGTTGTAGTGCAGCTCTACATCACTGCAGCAAGGTGGAAATTTTAATTTGCCAGTGTTAAAATCAATGTTTATGGACACCATTATCATCATCCTGCAAGAAGCAACAATGGCATATGTATGTTACTTTATTGTAAAGTAATGAGATGAGACGATGTTGTTCCAAAGCACTGTGCATACATTCAAACATACACACTGTACATGTATCTCAAGAAGTAAACATGTAGAATCTGAGAAAGAAAAAACAGTCCTTTCTGATTAAAAGTTTGTGAAATGAGCCCAGTGTCTTTAAATGCAGATAAAGTGCATGAGGGTCAAATGATTCTTTCTCTTCCCACACTGTGGAGACTGAACCAACATTCACCCCTGCGTTTGACCTGAAAGCCCCTGAAAACTTTATTTGTTATTAACTGCTTGACATTTAATCAGAAGCATTAACATTCAGTTCTTATGATTAAATAATCAACAATGAAAGTTTTTTTCATCAGGGCTGTGTGGGTGTGGTTTGATCAGATTTGACTGACTGTGGCCTGGCAAGATGAGCAAACAACCCCTCAACTGTCACCAGATTTGGAATCAGATGTTCCTTAACTCTGATTGGTGCATGGAAGTACATTGGATCATGATTTTTCAGTTAAGAAAGGCACACACAAAAACAGAAATCTCTTAAGTGAAATAAGCTGCTCTAACTTTGGCAGATGTTGTGTGTTCATGTAGGATCCCATCACTCATAGTAAGAAACAGATTGAGCAAAAAGCTTTTCAGGGTTTTTAATCCTGAGATTAAGCTTGTCAAATGTAACAGGTTGTACTGATAACAGATCCACTGAAGGAAGAACGGATCATCTACACTTACTGACCTGTTTTCAAGCTGCCCTAAGACTTTTGACCACTAGAGGGCAGAAAAGCTCCAAAACAAACTCACAGAAACACAGCCCTGCAACAAGACTAATGCAAGTTGTATTTCTGGCCACATGATGAGGGAAAATCCAGTAGCTTCTCTGCTTTAAGATCTGATTTGGTCTCCACCAACACCTGAAAAAAAATCACACTGGTGACCTCTTCACATTAGTCTGAGTCATTTGATTCAGAGGCAGAGTGAAAAGATGCCTTCATTACATAGATTTAAACCTCCTTCAGTGTTTGATGCTCAATTTACATATCTGAACACTCTCTGTCTGTCACAACACATTTAGGAGATCAACACAGAGGTGTGAAACCAACTCAGCTGCCTACTTTCTGTCATCACCAATATCTGCATTTTCATGCATTTCTACATTTTAATTCATCTTTTTTTATGTTCAAGGCACAACATTGGAGTCCAGCTTCGAAGATGAAGACCTAAATGAATGTCTTGTTACCACGTGACAACTTTTAATAGTCCACCGTGCCCTGTATTTCGTGTTATTGTATGTGATAGACATGATAAATAAACACAGAACTAGACCATGTTTGGTGTTAACTGGTTCATTTGTGGGCCATCCCAGACATTTTAGAGATTTTAGTTTATACCCTTTAAGACTAAATAAACCATTGGACGCTGGAAAAAGCCATTTTGAATAAGCAGTTTGACAATATCTCACGCCTCACTTATTTAGTTTGGCACATAAGGAGGGTTTAAAGCATTTTCATGCCAACTAGAAACAAACTATAACCAAATAAAGAATTTTATAGCATTCAAAAATTCAATTTGTGACCACTGGAAGGTTCCACTGCTCATCCCCATTATGGTGAATACTCACGTCTCCTTTTTAAGTAAACACATTTTCCCCCACTTCAGGTAGGTGGACTGCTAATTTTGTCTTTGCACATCTTCTGTTGAAGATTAACACATCATAACTTGGGCTCTGTGATGTGCTCCTGTCTTCAGTAAGACAACATGAGCATCACAGACTAATATTATTCTGTGTGGGCCTGAAACACATTTTTAACAAACCTTTATTATTGTTGGCGGTGGCAGGCGGCAATTACACACAAAGCCCCTCATCAGGAAGCCTATTTGGTAACGGCAAACACGATTATCCCCAATCATTCCCTTCCCCCGCTGAAAACAATCTTTGAGCTGATTTGCTGGGTTGACTGACACTGACCCTGAGTCTGTGGACCATTAACCAATCAGGGGAAATCCAGAGGAGGAATTCATTACTCTGTGAGCCCTCTCAAAACTCACAGACTCCAACACAATCTCTTGGGGCTTACATCCCGTCAAAAGCACAAAGATGTCAAAGCATTGCCTCATAGCACAGCAGTGCCAGAGCTGGACCTGGGTTCTCTAAAAGCATCTTGGCTTTAAGATTAATCTGAAATTATTTTTAACCCAATGGACCACAGGTGCAGTATTTTATCCTTCTATGGGTTGCTAAAAATTTGCCATACAAGTAGCAACAAGATGTTTTTTGTTCCATGTGAATCCAATCTGATCTGCTTTTCATGTCCATTGAAAAAACTATTTACCCCAGGATTTAAAATGTGATTTAATTTTTTTTTTTTTTTTTAAATAAAGCCCTCAAGTGGATTTATCACTTATCTCCTACCATGTGGAGGTAAAAGATCAGTCTCAACACCAAAGCATAAGCCTGAGCCTTGCCATGTTCAGGACTGTCTCATCCACTGTGTGGGAGTCAGACCCAGATAGTTCACAAAAAAATAACAATACAATGCTTCTGATTAAGTATAAATATCATCTTTTTGTCATTTCTTCAAGTAAGTTCACTAACTTTCACCATGAAAGTTAAAACATGCTTTTACTTCTTACTTTTAATACACTTACATTTTACTTACACATATATGTAACCATTGTTACAATCATGCAAATAATGTAAGAAATAACACACAGCATTGACTTGAATGTGTGAATGTGTGTGGCTGATCACTTATCACATCAGCTTTAACATCCTACCTGCTTGTCTTCATAGTACCACTAGATGGAGCTGCAACAACTGCAACTGAATTTGATTGTTACTGATTAACACCTCCAGAGGCGCTCAAGTTGACTATGACTTAATATTGTGGGGATAAAAATTGCAGCAGTGGGTCTTTTTCACAGAACATATTTTGAGAAATCACAGTGGGAAAAGCTGAATGATGGCTGAATTCCATTTAGCTTCATCAATTTCAGTGGTCCTGGTACTGTTCATGCTAGTTCCTTACAGAGAAGTTGATAATGTTATCAGAAATACCTTCTAACAAGTCAAAATGTCTGCTGCAATAATATTACAATTGCATGACGCAATCTTCTGGCACTAAAACTAAACTGTCCTTCTATAGCTTTTATAGTTTAACTGTATAATTTGATTTGACTGTATAATAATTTCTAGGTTTTATTGCTTTCTATGTACTGCTGGCATCAATGAGTCCAAATTGTTAGGAAAAGAGTTATGAGTTCAGTTGCTGCTGGTAACTTTTTAACTAAAACCTAATTATTACACTGCATCTTTAAGGAAGATGTTGTATAATAACCCTGCTACATCTTCCTGGAACACCACATTAGATCAGGCTGCGTGAGCATTAGCACAAACTCTCGCACGCTCACCATTAAATTTAAACTTGGTTCATGTGTGTCACAAGCTGGGAAAGACGCATTAGCTCTTTCACCTCACTGATTTGTTCTGCTGAGTCAACAGGATGCTTTTTTATACCTAACCTCAGTCAACACGTATACCATCTCTTCAGCTTTCATGATGTGACTGGGGTGAGCAACAACTTGACAGAGAGTGTGTTTTGTGTGCATGACTTTTCCTTTGTTACGACTAATCTTTCTTAAACATTTATGCCCCTGACAGGAGGAGAGGTTTACTCTCAACCGAATGAGTTAATAAGTAGAAGATGGGACCTTGAATAAACTCTGGTACACAGTATTTTCTGTAGATTCCTTGTAATCCTTGAGATTTGTTGTAGGTGAATAGAAGGTTAAGTGGTGGCATGTCATGGGGGTTATCAGGATGTAAGTTTGGATTTCAGAGGTCCAATCTGTGGTCAGAGAAGGTCTGACAAGGTAGAGGAAGAAACAAACAAGAAGACATGAGGGTTGTTCTTTAGTAGTTCAGCATCTCCTAGGGAGAGGTCTACACTGAGTGTGGCATGTCACTATGAAATAGCAACTAATTCACTGAAAACTCTTGGAATCACAGAGTAAAGTCAGGAGTTCTATTTTAGAAGAAGAGGTGCTACTAACCTCATTGTAGCAGCTCTAACAAGACAACATGGAAGTTTCTTGTTTTATATATATATTTTTTGACAGACTTACATTGATGGAGCTGCTTTCTTTCTTTGTTGGAAAGTTTAAACATATTGTCAGCCTCTCCAACAGTAAGAGGTGATTGTCATGATGCAAAGACAGCAAGGTTGATGTAGAAAGTTGAGGCCTGCAGTTTGCAGCAGTTGCTTAACAGCCCAAAGCATGGTGAAGCAGGCCTGAGCCCTTGAGACTGCTGGTTCAGGATATTTGGGTTTGGAAAGTGAAAGAGCAGCACTTTCCCGTCCCTCTCTGAATCCGCAGGTGCTCCTGTGGAGCTGCTCAGTGGCTACAGATCAGCAAAATATTCTAAATCAGCCATTACAAAGGCGAATGATATTCTATATTTTTCTTATTGTTAGTAAATCCAATAACAAGATCAAAACCAAGAATGTATCCACTATTGATTTTGCTATCCTGCCTGTGGTTCTCTGATCCGAATCCATTCATTCCTACTGAAGACAAATTTTCAAAACAAGTCATGAATATATAGTTTAATTTTTAGAACAGGCTAAATCATTCCCTAAAACAGCTAGGCACTGCAAACATTATTATGACAGTAGGAAATTTACTGGGAACTATTTTCAGGAGAGGATGTGCACATTTTTGGTGCACTAGTGAGAATCTATGGCAGCAGGATGGTATTTGGTGGGACAAAATACAGTTCCTGTACATCACTGTGAATGTCACCCATCGCAATGGTGTGGCTCACACACTGTATTAATAATATATTACTTAAATATTATGGATATCTTGGGATGCATCACACATTTTAAAGGGAAAGGCCTAAACATACCAAATGGAAACTTATGAACTGAATATAAAATGTAGGTTTTATTGCACGTTGAAATGTTTTTTTTATTTTATTCTTTCATTCCAACATAACTATAAATTAGTGTAACAGTGTTTTTTGAGTTTTATCCCAAGAGGACATCATCAGTGCACACACACATTAGCAGGAGCTTAGTCACCATGGTAACCATCATCTATAGCCAACACTCCCTCCCTCCATCTCTTCTCCCGTCTCTCCCCTCCCCCTCTCTGTGCGGCTCCAATCGGCGGGGGGTTGCCGCTCCCATCATGCTTTGCAGAAGGAAACAGGAAGAAGCAAGATGCAGACAGTGAGCAGCAGAGTGGAGCAGAGCATAGAGGAAAATAGACTGATGGTGGATGAGGAGGCGCCAGTCAGGGAGCTATGGCTGATGTTGCCTGTGGGTCACATTCAAGCTGCTCCTTCTCTCCGGGTGAGTCCTCCAACTTTTGACTTATTTTTATCCAGAACAACAAACAATCCGTGTGATGGTGGTCATGCTTGTAGGAGGTGGAGCAAACGTGCAGACAGATGGATGCTGCCGGGTGGATTTAAAGCGGCAGTGCAGTAATCCTCTCAGATGGAACAAGATGACTGGTCTTTGCTGTTGCAGTTAGGAATCAACAAAGGCAACAGTCTAGAGAAGAACCCCTAACATTTTGTGACTGTTTTGTTTTTGTCAGCAGGAAGTGACACTGAGCTAACCGTGCAGACAGACACAGACAGACAAACCACACATGCATTGTACCAAAAGCAGCCCCTCTCTTGATGTTTCTGTGGTGTGAGACAAATGTGACTCCAGTAGTAAAGAACTGCCACAACTCCACACCAACACTGACAATGATGCCATTCAGTCTTGCATATAATGCACACAGGGACCACCACCCACCACACACACACACACACACACACACACACACACACACACACACACACACACACACACACAGACCCACTCCACATCAAAACATTTCACACACTAAGTTCTTGTAAAGAGCCTTTTTCCACATTATATATAATATTTTTTCACATTCAGATTTATACTATTTGGCTTAAGGGTACAGTAGGAAAAAAATGCATCCCATCATACATAGCCAGCATTTTTTTAAAAGTAAAAAGTTAAAATAACAGAAAACACAACACACAAGACAATTGTCAAAGATGTGGGTTGTTTTCAGCCTCTGCCCTGGATGTCTCTGCCTGCATAAACCAGAGAGACCTTATTTTATTTATTTTTCCTCAGTGACTGTATCTACTACTGGAGGTGGAAATTACAAATCGCCTTACCTAGTTCACACTGTTGAAATGCATTTAAGTGAGTGCATCACCATTCATATGTCTGCAACTTTCAAAACCTATTCTGACTCTCTTCAGTTCAACAATAATGTCAGTATGGAGCCCTTTACCATACTAGGCTTATACACACACTGTTTGGTTAATAGCTCAGCAGCCACCATTGTTTATGCAGCTGTCATGGTCTTTCAGTAAGCTTTTAACCAGAGAGTAATCATGCGGACAATGGTCCTATCAGTCATCAGTTATGGGAGCTCAGTGATAGTGGTGAGTCAGAATAGTTTGTTCACTTTGAAGATCCTGTGTTAAAGATTCATTCACACCTGTACTGAACACCTCTACCCCCAAATGTCCAGACTTTGTCCCAACAGACTGTACCGCTGTTCATGTACATTTACTGCAAATCGTGTATTTTAGTGTTGTGTAGTATTTTAGATTGTTGAATTGGTTTTCCTATAGAAAGCAGCCACTGTTTTCCTTAATTTACAATAAAGCGCCAAAATAAATCTTGAAGGTTTCTTGCAGCAGATCTTCCATCATGTTCCATCATTTTATTACAAAATTACTTTAAGTCAGATTTTGCAAGGGTGCATGGCTCATGCTTCTAATTATGAGATTTCATTCAATTTTCATTTTTAGAAACTTTAGAAAGTATTACACTTTTACCTGCATGTTACTTTAAACATGTATGAGGGTTAGTCTTCATCCAGATACTAATCATTATTACTTTGATTTCTGGTTTATAAACAACACTAAAATCACATCTGATATGTGTATATTTGATAAAAGACACAGATAACAGTGGCACTTATTTGCTTGTTGCACCTCAGGTACACCTTATCTTCTGTTTGCATTGTAATCCACTCTGTCTGCAGGATGTATTTAAACCGTATGACACGCTGACATGTGAGTCTGTGCTAATTTTCACTTTGCAAACATGATCGCAGGCCTGGAGCAGGGCTGATAAACACTGAAGTAAAAAATTGACTTCATTTAACCTCTTGCACAGAGCTACCCTATTTTGCACACGCACACACACACACACACACACACACACACACACACAGAAATATGCTTTACAGAGTCCCACCCACTCCCAGTGATCAAGCCAATAGGAAACACACAGAGAGGGTGAGCAAAGGGCTGCTCTTATCTCACTATTTATCCAGCAGAGATCACACTCATATCTACTGCTATTTGATGGCTGAGTGACAGAGAGCGAAAGAGAGACAGAGTGTAAAAGAAAGAAAGAGAGAGAGAGAGAGAGAGAGAGAATGAGAAGACATTAAGGCAGTCAACTGAGCTGATTTTAACTCGACACTTCAGAGACTTGTGGTCCTGTTTGTCCCAGTAGTGGTAACTCTGCAGGTGAGTACATTATCACACTTAACTGACTGGGACAGTGAGTTCTTATTGTTTGGATTAATCTAGGAAGGGACAACTGACTGTTGGAAGATGTCCAAGATGTTTATTACACAAGTATTGTACTGATGGAACACACTGAAGAATTGCAGGAGGATTTCCCATTTTAGTTTGCTTTGATTTGCAGTCTGTGATAGAGGAGAAACTGCCTCCACCTCATTGTGGACAGCATTACTGAACTGGAAAGATGTTGTTTGGTCCAACATGAGACCTTCAATGACAGCTGTTCCTCAAAGTAGTCTTCAAAAGAGCAGGTTTTGTCTTTCTAAAACTGAAAATGACTGCTTGACTGTTGGCTCTGCAAGTTCAAATTTAACTGAACTTTCAACATCAGAAAGTTGGACTTGTCAACTTGAAGCTGAAGAAATATTGCTCTTATTAATGCTTGAGCAAAGTTTCCTTTGATTGTCAAGAGTAGTTACAGTTTTTATGGTTATCATCATGTTGTATCTTTATTGGTGTTTTTTTTTTTTTTTAAGAAGTCCTGGCTCCAGTAGTTTGCTTTTACAGAATGAAAGTACAGAATGCTGTACAGTGTGTGGTGTGTCAGGGTGTTTAAATGACTGGAATGACATATATCTGGATATTTTTGGCCAACACAAATATAACAAACTTGTACATGTATCTGCACATACTTACAATACTTATAATAAACAATAGTTCATTATTGTGTATTGTATAAGTAGCATAAGTGCAGTGTATTTTGTGTAGTATGGTATAGTATGGTGTCCTCCTTTACACACTTAAACATTACAGTCAAAGACAAAGATTTCAGCTTGACACAAAAGGTGGTCATCCCCCCTCAAAGGAAGCCTTCAGGTCATTTCTAAGCAGTGGTGGGGTGCTTTTATGTCATGATTAAAGGCAGGGAACATTGATTAGAGACGGGTTACAGGAACCGCTTTTATCAGTTGTTTTCAGTGCCGTTCAGAGTTGACACTTGAATAAATTAAATGTTTCGGTTCTAAAAAGTCCTCAGTGTGACTCCTGTCGTATGCATCAGTTAATCAGGTGTCTGTGTTTCTCTATTTGAAAGAACAAGGTAGTTCTTGTATTCTAGCTCTCTTTTTGGAAGATGTTCTTTGGTTTTATGTATTATAGCTCAAAGCTACAAAAGCTCATTATTTGTCTCCTGTGTCTTCCATCAGTTGTCAGGTGGGATTTATAAAACCCATATGAACACAGACTCTGTAATTGTTTTGTCTAAAGGGGTTGTTTCTATACAATGTGAACAAACATTGTCCAGCAAAGTGAAACTGCCTAGAAACAGTGATCAGCAAAGAAAACAGAACAGAAAACAGAAAATAAATCTGAGGTATGTAAACATAAGAAAAAGGATAATTCCTTCTGTCAGGGCTGGCCTCAGGAAGTCTAAATCACAGCACATACCAATGTTGTTGTGATGGTGGAGGCTGATAACATGGCAGTTATAGTGTTTTATGGTTTCTCTGACATGGTTATCTTAGCTGGGACACGGCTGCTACTGAAAAGAACCAGCCTCGTGAGGGAGGCCCTCTGCAATCGCAAGCTCTATTCATGAGTGTTACGAATGTGTTGATCACTTTCTTTCATTAAATGATGTGTTAAATGGTTGTGTCGGTTAAGGGGTTTCACTTTCATGGTATACTTTTGTGTGAAAACCCACTGAAACAGAATTTAGACCATTATATAATATGCTGATGTTTAGCAGGTATAACGTTTACAATGTTCGCCATTTTAGATTAGCACGTTAGCATGCTAAGCTGCAAAGTACAGCTGAAGCTGATGGGACAACATGAAAAGTCACCAGAGTCATTAAATTCACTGTTACAGAGACATAAATGTCTGCACTAAACAGCAGTCCATTTGTACTTGAAACCAGAGCAGGGGTGGTTGCATATTAAACACAAACTGTTGGATCCTTGAAGGACAAATAAAAAAAGCATGTGAATATTTTTTTCATGAAACTTCCTACCCTCATTTTGTATGGCTCTGTTTTTTTTGTTTTTTTGTTTTTTCACCGCCAGCCTGCGTGTTAATCCGCTCTGTAGCATTCGTTTCGATTTGCACATTCTGACTCTTCATTTTCCTCACTTGCCACACTGTTATTTTTCTCCATTTGTTTGCAACTTCGTTTGATCAGAAATTCATACGTTTTTTATTTGCACTCAACATTAGTGAACATGAGACTCTGAGATAGCCAAACTACTAACGCTACATGAGTGGGCAATGTTGGCAGATTAATGACAAGCCCCTTCTACGTAGAGATGGCACTATATTGGCAGATATACGTGACACGCCCATGATTATGCTGCCTTTGCTTGTTCACACTTAAACACATAAAACCGGCGTGATACGGACTTCGTGGAATCAGAGGTGTAATGTGTAACACAGCCCTGTTGGTGGGACACCATGGCCTGTGCCAGCCTCCCTATATGTTACCATCTAGCCTACAATTTCACAAGGTCATTTCAAAGGTGATGACACGTCTCAATTCCCTTCATACCCCTTTTGTATACAGAACAGTTGAATAATGGCAGCATTTCCACACTCGCGAACAGTTGCATAAAAACAATAAGATTTTTCCCTTTAATTAGCAGTATATTTTATCTTTGTGTGTATTGATTATTATCTATGTGAGCTACCAAAGTGAGTATCACTGGACAAGTAGAGAAAGAGGGATGTCTAAATCACGTCTATTGTGCTAACACATGCAATCAAACGCTGAT